>CM064355.1:39342-691842 GCA_032595735.1 Pelochelys cantorii | reverse complement strand
CCACCCCATGGGACCCGCAGCTCCCTGAGAGGCTGGGGCTGTGTCCTGGGGAGAGCAGCGTGTGGCCGGGCAGCAGGGATCGGCCTGGCGGGGTGGCACAATGCTGCTTCCCTGACTGATGGAGGCTGCTTCTTCCTACTCTGCAGGCAGCAGTTCCTATCCTGGTCCCCAGGGCCGAGGGGGCTCTGCTGGAGGCTGTGGGCAAGGGGTAGGTTTTGGAGACACTACCCTGTCCTGCCCCCCAGCTGGGCCCTGGGTCTCTCCTCTCTCCCTCCCAGCCCAGGTGCTCATGGGAGAGGGCTGCTCTGCTCCCCCTGGACACAGAGGGCCAGTGTTACCCTGGGCAGGAGCCAGGGTTTGGACTGGGGACAGGAGAGCTGGGGTGCTAAACACCATCGCTTGGCTGGGAGATTCCATGGAGGTTCTTAGCCAGATCCCCGGGAAACTGGCCCTATGGGCTGGGCTTGATCATGGCGTCCCTCCCCAGAGCCAGCTGCACTTCAGTGCAGACTGAGCCACCCTTGTGCTGGGTGTGCCAGGCGCTTTGCAGTGCTGGGGGCAGGGGCTGTGCACGCAGAGCAGCTCCTGAGGTGCCCTCTCTGCTGCGTTCCACAGCACTATGCCAGCCGCAATGGGCACAGCGCCGTCTGCCAGTTCCTACTGCAGAGCGGGGCGCAGTGCAACGCCCAGACCCACGGCGGGGCCACCGCCCTGCACCGCGCCAGCTACGGGGGCCACCTGGACGTGGCCAGGCTGCTGCTGGCCCAGGGAGCCGACCCCACCATCACGGATGATGAGGACATGACAAGCTTACATAAGGTGCGGGGCTGGGCCCCTCCCCCAGCTGGCGGGGGGGGGGCTCCCAGTGCGCACCACTGCCCCCTGCAGGCAAACCTGCCCCAGCAGGGCCTGGCTTGCCCTCTGCCAGCTGGAGCAGACAGCGCTGCTCCAGGGCTGCAGCCGGGAAAGGTCTGTTCCAGCTCCTGTTTGCAGCACAGCAGGTCTGTGCCCGGGCCCCTGGCCCACAGTGGCTCTGCTGGAGGCTGTGGGCTTTGGAGACACTGCCCTGTCCTGCCCCCCAGCTGGGCCCTGGGTCTCTCCCCTCTCCTCCATGAGCAGCCTGGTCTGGCGAATGCTCCCCTACAGCCTGCGCTGCCCCTGCCCCTGCCCCTGCCCCTGCCCCACCGGAGTCCCCACCCAGCCTCACTCCTGCTCTCCCTTTGCAGGCTGCCGAGAAGGGGCACCTGGAGCTCTGTGAGCTGCTGCTGCAGCACAGCCCCGGCCTGAAGGGCCTTCGGGACAGGAAGGCCAGGAGAGCATGTGACTTGGTCCCCAGCAGCGGCGCCTTGCGGGACCTTCTGGAAACAGCCAGGCCATAGCATGTGGCGGGGCGGCACTGGCCGGGGTGTCTCCCCCTGGGCGGACATCGTGCCCCCGGGCTCCGAGCCAGGCTGCCGAGCCTGCTGTGGTCTGACTGGAGGCCCCTCCCAAGCCGGCTCCGGGCGGCTGCTCCGAGGAATGTGCTGTGCGGCAGGAGAGGGGGACTGGCACAGCTGGCAGGGCCGCTCTAAACAGCGTCTCTTAGGACAAAGCCTGTGGCTCCTCTCTGTGTCCTGAGGTGAGGGGAGGGGGCTGGGATAGGGTGTCTCCCTCTGGCTATTTCAGGCCTCGCACTAGGCCTGTAACCGGAGCCCCCAGGATCTGGTGACAGGATGTTGGGTTTCAGAACCGTTAACTCTTCCCCGCCTGGGCTGGGCTGGTGGCAGCGTGCAGGGTCCCAGCTATGGGGGCTGCTGTGGGGTCCTGCAGGACGTGTCTGCCCTCTGCTGTGGAGCGGGGTTAGTGCCCATCCCAGCCCTATTTCATCAGAAAGCAGGGTGGGGGTGAAGTCCTACAAATGTACCTCCACTTGCCCACAGAGGGAGCAGAGCAAAGGGGCACAGAACAAGCCCAGACCCCTCCCCATCTACTGAATAGTGATTTGCCCAGGCAGGGGGTGGCTTCTTTGTGCCCCCCCATACTTCATACTAAAGGGACTGTCTTTAACCATAGGCCCAAGGAGAGCTGCCTCCTGCTCCCAGTGCTAAGCAGAATGAGAAGGGGAGGGCTCCCTGCCCTGTTCCCTGGAGCACAGTGCCCCTAGTACTGCTCTGGGGCTAGCACTGATTGTAGGACAGAGTGCCCCCTGCTGGACTGTCTGCTCCCTGCTCTGCAGCACAGCGCTGCCCCCCCCCTTCCCTGCCGTGCACAGCGCCCCCTGCCGGCCTCATTCCCTGCACTGCACAGCGCCCCCTGCCGGCCTCATTCCCTGCACTGCACAGCGCCCCCTGCCGGCCCCCTTCCCTGCCGTGCACAGCGCCCCCTGCCGGCCCCATTCCCTGCCTTGCACAGCGCCCCCTGCCGGCCCCCTTCCCTGCACTGCACAGCGCCCCCTGCCGGCCCCCTTCCCTGCACTGCACAGCGCCCCCTGCCGGCCCCCTTCCCTGCACTGCACAGCGCCCCCTGCCGGCCTCATTCCCTGCACTGCACAGCGCCCCCTGCCGGCCTCATTCCCTGCACTGCACAGCGCCCCCTGCCGGCCTCATTCCCTGCCTTGCACAGCGCCCCTGCCGGCCTCATTCCTGCACTGCACAGCGCCCCCTGCCGGCCCCCTTCCCTGCCTTGCACAGCGCCCCCTGCCGGCCTCATTCCTGTACTGCACAGCGCCCCCTGCCGGCCCCCTTCCCTGCCGTGCACAGCGCCCCCTGCCGGCCCCCTTCCCTGCCGTGCACAGCGCCCCCTGCCGGCCCCCCTTCCTGCTGTGCACAGAGCCCCCTGCCGGCCCCCTTCCCTGCCGTGCACAGCGCCCCCTGCCGCCCCCCTTCCCTACCGTGCACAGCGCCCCCTGCCGCCCCCCTTCCCTGCCGTGCACAGCACCCCCTGCTGGCCTCATTCCCTGCCTTGCACAGCGCCCCTGCCGGCCCCCTTCCCTGCCGTGCACAGCGCCCCCTGCCGGCCTCATTCCCTGCCTTGCACAGCGCCCCCTGCCGGCCCCCTTCCCTGCCGTGCACAGCGCCCCCTGCCGGCCTCATTCCCTGCACTGCACAGCGCCCCCTGCCGGCCTCATTCCCTGCCTTGCACAGCGCCCCCTGCCGGCCTCATTCCCTGCACTGCACAGCGCCCCCTGCCGGCCCCCTTCCCTGCCTTGCACAGCGCCCCCTGCCGGCCTCATTCCTGTACTGCACAGCGCCCCCTGCCGCCCCCCTTCCCTGCCGTGCACAGAGCCCCCTGCCGCCCCCCTTCCCTACCGTGCACAGCGCCCCCTGCCGCCCCCCTTCCCTACCGTGCACAGCGCCCCCTGCCGGCCTCATTCCCTGCCTTGCACAGCGCCCCCTGCCGGCCCCCTTCCCTGCCTTGCACAGCGCCCCTGCTGCCCCCCTTCCCTGCCGTGCACAGCGCCCCCTGGCGGCCCCCTGCCGTGACATTCTCCGGGCGGGGAGGGGACGCGCCGTCGGGCTTGCACAAATTCACAATAAATCTCACGCATCCGTGGACTGTGACACTCGCCCCGCTGCCGCCAGCAGTGACTCCGGCCGGGCGCGGGTGGGGCAGGGGATGCGCCGGGCAGAGGCGGCTCCCGAGCCGGTCTCCCGGGGGCTGGGTCCGTCCTGGCCCGCCCGCCTTTGCTCCAGCTCCGGGCCAGGGCGCTAGAGGGGCCCCGGCTGCTTGGCCAGTTCCAGGCTCGGGGCGGGGCATCCCGCAGCGCGGCCAGCGGGTCACGGGCCGGAGACGCCCCCGGGCCGTGGAGATAAAAGGGGCGGGGCGGGGCAAGCCGGGAGCGGGCGCGGGCGCCGGCGCCGCAGCGGGCGGACCGACCATGGAGCTCATCAGTGTCCGGCAGCTGGTGAGTGGGGGCCGGCGGGGCAAAGCCACGGAGTCCGCGGCCGGAGCCCAGGGATGGCCGCGTCCGCACACGCCTGTGCGGGGAGCACTCTGCATCCCGCATGGTGTCCAATGCGGGGCTGGTTTGGAGGCGATTGTCCTGGCAGCCCCGGTGTCAGGGCCCCAGCGGAGTAGTGCTGAGGGGGGCTGCAGGGGACTATGCCAGGCAGCTCCCCCCACAGGGCACTGTCTCCTGGTCACCCCTTCCCCTTTGCGTATCCTGGGTGCCGCCCCCGCTGGTTCTGGCGGGATCCCCGCTCCGGCCAGGGCAGGGTGGCTAAAGTGCCAGGGCTGGCAGCTGGGGGTCGGGCTCAGTGAGGGGGTCTGTCTGGGCAGCTGCTGCAGGGTCCCTCTGGGCTGGGCCAGGCCAACCTGGGATGGGGCGTTTGCACGGCTTTCCCCAGTTCTGTGGGCTGGCTGGCACTTGTTTGCCCTTGGGCAGCATCTGCCACACATGGTGTTAGTTTTGCTCTCGACCCACCAGCCCCCGGCTGGGTATAAATAGGGGCTGACGCTGCCCCGGGCCAGAACAGGTGCCTGGGTCTGCAGGGGTAGCAGGGTGCAGCTGGAGTGCCAGCTGCAGGCAGCAAGGCGCCTGGGCAGCAGTGATGGGAGACAGCAGAGCAGGAACTAGACACCTTCCCCTGGGCGTGAGGCCCAGCCAGCCAAGGAGCAAGGGGTCCAGGGAGAGCTGTGCACAGCCTGGAGCCAAGCCTGCCAAGGGCCAAGCAGCCTGGGAATGTCCCATCCCCCCACCTCTTGGCATCAGCTGTGGGCACTGAGCTAGGAATGGGCAAGGGACTCCGCGTGCATCCGTGAGCCAGGCTCCTGCTCTGCAGCTGACCCGCCAGGACCCTGGCAAGGCCCCTCCCTGCTCTGCCCCTGGTTCCCAGGTGTCAGTCAGCCTGGCCCCAGTGAGCTTCACTGTCTTTGGAAGGAGTATCCCATTCCCTGCCCCTGGAGCCAGCCAGTCCCTGACCTGGGACCAGTGGGGGCGAGCACCCCCTGGAGGGGATGGGCCCGGCGTCCTAATCAGAATCACAGAAGACGAAAGTTGGAAGAGACCATCAAGCCCAGCCCCCTGCCCAAAGCAGGACCAATCCCAACTCAGTCACCCCAGCCAGAGCTGTCAGGCCAGGGCTTAAACCCTCTAGGGATGGAGATGCAAATGAGGCTCAGCGTGGAATATTGCCAAGCCTCATTTGCATAACTAATGAGCCGCCATTTTTGCGGAAGAGGCTGTTGCGCAAGACGGAGCTGTCTACACTGCCCCGTCTTGCGCAAGAAAAACCCTCTTGCGCAAAGCCGTTATGCTGATTATTTTCATGCCCGTGGGGGGCTGCCTATCCCTTGCCCCATGTCTCCTGCATGTCATGCCCTGGCTCCACCCTCTCACTCTCCTGCACCCTTCTCCCCAGGTAAGTGGTGACAGGTATGAGGGGGAGGTGCGGGCCTACGAGGTGCTGGCGAGGGGCGCAGCACAGGAGCCCGAGGGCTGGCAGCGTGGCGTGGCCGGGATCCGGGATGCCGTCAGCAAGGAGAAGCAGAAGGTGAAGGAGGAAAGGAGGAAGAAGGTGAGTGGCCGGAACCCGGCGCCGGTCTCCCGTGTGGCCATAAATGGGCTTCAAAGGGCAGGATCATTTTGGATCCACAGAGTCTGCCCCCGTCCCTGGGTCGCTCAAGGGGCAGAGCCCCGGCCCCGTTAACTCAGCTTGCTTGTCCTGCTCTGGGAAGGGCAGAATGGCATTTGGTGCCCCTCCCTCCCGGCTGGGAGCCCTGGGCTTCCCCCATCCCGCTGTGCCCCTCCCTCCCGGCTGGCAGCCCACTGCCCCTCTCAGCCCTAGGCTCCCTCACTCCCATCTCCCGCTCAGCAGAGTGGAACTGATCCGCGATGGTCTCTGGGCTGGTGGAACTGGGTCTTTGGGGGGCAGTAACTCTCCACCCTCGTCCTAGACTCTGTCTCCCTTGAGCTGAGCTCATGGGCTGAGATGTCTGGGGTGACCTGTGAGCCTGGTTCCTTTCCAGGGCTCCCTCACTGTCCCCACCCCAAGTGGACGAGTTTTGTCATGTTGAGCCCTGCAAATCTGCGGTGATCGGCTCCGTGTCCGGCTCTGACTGCGGAAATCTGCCGCTCGTTTGGGCGGCTTCAGCTGCAGATAGAAATTCTGTGTCCACACGGGGCTGTAGCCGTGTGCACGAGTGTGCAGGGGGCATGCGGCTCGTCACCTGCGTATTGGTGTAATCGAACTAGCGTGGCAGGAGGGAGGCCGGCCAAAGGGTTCTGAGTGTAGGAGGGGCCTTGGCTGGGGCAGGGGGTTCACTGGCTCGGGGGGAGATCTCTCTCTGCAGCCCTGAGTCCCCCTGTGGGGGCTCTTGGGGAGCTGTGCAGCTTAGGGGGAGCTTAGTTCCTGTGCCATGCTCAGGGCGGGGGTGGCTGGGCTGGTGCTGGCCCTGCCCCAAGTGGCGCTCTGGCTTCCCCGGCCAGATAGAGACGTTCAGCAGCTCTCGGCTGCGGCTGGAGAGCCTCCAGGACTTGGAGGCCATCGTCAAGCAGAGACAGCACAAGAAGAGACTGAAGAGGGTGGTCCGCCCCAAGGAGCCGGAGCCCAAGCCAGCCGTGAAGGTGAGCAAGGCCCTGGTGCCCAGCCCAGAGCCGGGGGTGGGGCTCTGATCACTGGGGCCTGCGGGCTGGTTGGGGCTGCTCCGCCTCCCTCCCTGGGAGCTCATGGGGCTTTTAGCGCCTGGCCCCCCCCCCCCCTCGAGAATGGGGGGCACTGCCCAGGCACTTACCCTCCCTGTCCACCCTAGGCGGCACCTGTGGATGCGGCGCGGTTCCTGCAGGCCGTGCGGGAGAACCAAGTCCCCCTGATTGACAAGTATCTGGCAGACGGCGGGGACCCCAATACTCACGACCAGGTGCGGGGGGGAGGGGCTCTGGGGCTTTAACTCAGGATGTGCATTCAGCAAAGCCCAGCCCTCTGCGAGCCCCTTGGGTCCCTCCTCTGTGGCTGGGGTGTCCAGCTATGGCCTTTGACTGACCGGGCGGGGCATAGCGCAGGGGAGGGGGGGACAAGGGATCCAGTGTGTTAGTGCCTGCAAGGGGGGGGGGCTCTGCAGCCTGTGGGGGTGTGTGTGTGGGGGTGGTAGTGGTGGGGCTCTGCAGCCTGTGGGGGGGTAGTGGTGGGGATCTCGGGTCTGCGGAGGGGTGTGTGTGTGTGGGGGGGGGGTAGTGGTGGGGCTCTGCAGCCTGTGCGGGGGGGAGTGGTGGGGATCTGGGGTGTGTGTGTGGGGGGTGTGTGCGGGGGGGAGTGGTGGGGCTCTGCAGCCTGTGGGGGGGTAGTGGTGGGGCTCGGGCTGGGGGGTGTGTGTGTGCGGGGGGGAGTGGTGGGGCTCTGCAGCCTGTGCGGGGGGTAGTGGGGGGGCTCTGGGGCCTGTGGGGTGCATGCATATCTGTTGCCAGCCCTGCTGTGGGGGAGGAGACTCTCTGCCTGGGGGATCCGGGGGGGAAGGGTGCTGGGGGCTGTAGCGCCTGACTCCTGAGGCTGTGGCCCAGCGTAGGCAGGGAGGGAAGAGTCCTGGGGGCAGAGAGGGGCTGGCTTGGGCTGTCCCACCCACCGGCAGTGCCTGGTGACACATCTCTGCTGCAGTTTGGGTGCACAGCGCTGCACTGGGCCTGCCTCCGGGGCCATGGCGAGATCGTGGACAAGCTGCTCGCGGCTGAAGCTCGGCTGGAGCCCAGGGATATGGTGAGCGAGCGAGCGTCCAGGCGCCCCCGATGTCCCTGGGCCCTGCATCCCCAGGGCTGCCAGAGCACGGTGATTGAGCCCCTGGAGCCGTGTCCTGGGGCCTCCTGGGTGGTGCCCTGGGGCTCAGCTCCTGACTCTGCCTTCCCTGTGCCCAGCTGGAGGCCACGCCCCTGCTCTGGGCCTGCCGCGGGGGGCACCTGCAGATCCTCACACGTCTGCTGGACAGAGGAGCCAAGGTCTCTGTGCGGGACAAGGTGAGGGGCTGAGTGGGACCAGAGCTGGGTCCATTGGCCATGTCTGTGCTCTGCTGGGGGGGGGGGGGGGAGGCTTCCCTGGGGCAGATTTCTTCCCTGCTCTCTGGGTCCTGTTTGGGTGCCAGCCTTTGCTTGGCTCTCACCCTCTTCCCAGCCCCAGTGGGATGAGACTTGTGCCTTCCCCGCATGGCTCCGTCATCCCAAACGCATGGCAGAGATTTGGGGGGGCAGGGCTGGCCCCAAGTCCTCTCCCCCTGGGCATGGCCAGTGTCCTCAGCTGGCTCTCGAGGCTGGACAGGCCCCAGTGCCCCGGCCAGGGAGGTGGGCAGCCCCAGGGACCAGGCAGGGTTCCAAGGTGCCTGGCCCCTCCCTCCTGACATGGGCTGAGTGGGCCCTGAGCTCTGTGCCCTGGGGCTGCCCAGTAACGGGCTGTTGCCTTGCAGCTGAGGAGCACGGCGCTGCATGTGGCCGTGCGGACGGGGCACTGCGACTGTGCTGAGCACCTCATCGCCTGCGGAGCCGGCCTCAACGCACAGGACAAGGTAGCACTGGGCACGGTGCAGAGCTGCACCCCAGAGGCAGCCGCACTGTAGCAGGGCAGGGTCTGGGCAGTGGCAGCCCCAGGCCCTTTTCCAATCATCTGCCCATGCCTTTGGCTGCAGGAGGGGGACACGCCCATTCACGACGCCATCCGACTGGGCCGCTTCAAGGCTGTGAAGACCCTGCTGATGTACGGGGCAAACCTCAGCATCCAGAACCAGGTGAGCACGGGCAGGGTTCCCCCAGGGCCCTGCAGCCACTGGTAAGACCCCCCCCACCCCGAGTGAGGCTCCCTCAGCAGTGCCTGGACCTGACGGGGCCCTAATGACAGACCCTGCCTGGGGGCTCCTGGGTTCCCACCCTAGCTCTGGGGTCATGGCCAGGAGCCCATGTTGCTATGGGACCTGTGGTGGGAGCCCTGCTCAAGCCCCTCTGCCCAGTGGTTCCTGCTGCTGGGAGTGTGGGCTGGCTGCAGGATCCGGTGGGCTGGCTGCAGGATCCGGTGGGACTGCTCCCCCATGCCCAGGCCCGGCCTGAATTCTCTGCACAGCCTGGCCCAGGCCCCCAGCCCTGCTGTTTCCCTGGCCTGTGTGTGCACCCAGTGAGTGCCACCTGCATGGTGCCCTGCTCTTGCCTAGTGCCAGGGAAGGGGGTTCTGCCCCAGCCTGTGCCTGCTGGCAGCCAAGCTCACGGTCTGTTCCTTGCAGGAGGGCCTGAGGCCCGTGGACCTGGTGAAGGACTGGCAGAGGGGCATCCGGCAGACCTTGCAGGCGTGTGCCAGCCAACAGCGCCCCCCTCGAAGGCACTGACACAGCAGGACCAGCTCTCAACCCCCTCCCTCGGTGACCAGAGGGGTCTGGGCCCCAGCCCTGAGCTGTCCCTGCTGGCTGTACTTGCCCCTCCCCAAGGCAGGACCCTGGCCCCCGCGGAGGCTGAGGCTGGTCCTGGGCAGTGAAGTGCTCCTGCTGCCCCCAATTATGCCCCCCACGCCAGGGCTGCATCCCTTTCCTTGGCACTGGCTCTGCTGAGCAAGTCAGGGGCGGGCCCTGTAGGATATGGAGGCCTGGAGGGACAGCTGCAGGGGGAGGAGCTGGAGATGAACCCAGGAGTCCTGTGGCTTCTCCCAGCCCCACCTGTGCCCCTAGGAGGCACAAGGCCCCCCCCCCCCCTCCCTACGTGGCCAGGCATGGCCCTAGGGTCAGAGCTGCCCCCCCTCCCAGCCCTGGGCTGTAAGGCACTCTGCTGCTCCCTGGGCTGAGCCCCTTGGAGGCAGGGGGCTGAACTGGCCCTGGGGGCTTGTGTGGTGCAGGGCCTGGCCCCAAGCCAGCCCAGGTGGTGGGGAGGTGTCCTGCCCTGGGCTTGGCTAGCTCTCATAGTAGCTGTGCCCTGACCAAGTTTCCTCCTCTGCCTGCGCCTGCCCCCTGTGCTCTGACTGCTGCTTCCCCTGGCTCCCTTGGGGCACAGCAGCCACCCCCCACCCCATGGGTCCTGCTGCACCAGCCCCAGGCCAAAGGTCTCCTGGAGCTGAGGGCATTGGCCCTGGCCTGGGGGCCCCCAGGCAGTGGCCAGCACATGGCTCACAGCAGCAGGGGGAGGGGTGCCCCTTCCCAGCCTGGCCCAGGACTCTCATGGCCTATGTGGCCTGACCAGTGCCCCCAGGAGGGTGGCTATGGCGGGAGGGATAGGGGATCAGAACCTCCAGCCAGTAGCTTGGAGCTGGCCAGCACCACCAGAGGGGGGGCCAGGGGGAGCTAGCCAGTGGCAGGCTAGGGGGCTGTGGGGCTCACTCGCATCTTTGCAGCTGGCTCCCTGGGGCCCACCCCGGCCAGAGGTGCAGGCTGCACCTACCTGTAGCTGAGAGGCCACCTGACTTGGGTGAACCCTGCCTCTGCCTCAGTTTCCCTCTGTACAGCAGGGGCCTGAGCGGCACAGGTGCTGGGGGCCAGGCTGAGACAATGCTGGCCGCAGCTCAGGGCGGGTGCCCAGGCCAGCTCATGTGGGCATAGGTAGCACGTTCCCCCCCATAACTGGGCTGGGGATGCTGACTGCCCAGTCCCCAGCCAGAATCTCATCTTCCCCCTCCCCCAAAACCACAGGGGCTTGGTCTGAGCAGCCCAGATACCCTTCCGGGGGATGGTGCCAGCTGAAAAGCCTGGCAGTGCCCTGGGTGGCTGCTCTGGGGGCTGTTTGCACAGTGCCTGGCCTGTGCTGTGTGCCTGATGCCCCTAGGCTGGCCTGTGCTGTGTGCCTACCACACCATGTACCCAATGCCCCATGGTGGTGCCTGCAGCATGTGCCCAGTGCCCCTAGCACAGGCCCCACGTGGAGATGTCAGGCAGATGGCACAGGCCAGCCTATGTGCCTGTTGCTCCTGGGTTGGCCTGCACTGTGTGCCCACCCCTCAGGTGGGGCCAGAGCAGTGCAGCCAGGCCCAGCTCTTGGCAAGGGCTGTGCTCTCTGGCGCAGCAGAGCCCAGTGGAATAAAACTCTGTTCCCAGCAGTAGCATGCGGTGCTGTGCCTGTTAATCTGCGAGAGGCGGGCGCTGGCATCAAGGGGGTGGATTCGGGGGAGGGATAGCTGTGCCCAGCCACTTGGCTTGTGCAGTTTTGCCCAAAGGCCCTGGACTCACAGCCCCTCCCTTCTCCACACTGCACAAACTGTGCCAGGAGGCAGCCCCACTCCCAAGGCCTGCTGCTGAACAGGCTCCAGGAGGGGGCCAGCACTGGAACCTTTCCCCTGCCAGCTGGGACCTGTTCCTGCCCCAGGTGCCAGAGGCCTCACGGGCACTTCCAGACCCCTCGGGGGAGCCTGGTCCAGCCCCTGGAATGGTACAAAGCGGGCTGGAGCCGTTACCTGCGTGACACCAGCTTTTAGTGCCTTTCAAACAGGGCCGCACACGCGGCAGGGGCCAGCCCAGCGGCTGCAGGGGCGGTGACTGCACCAGGCTGCAACTAGCACCCTGAGCTGCAGGCCCCTTGTGTCCATTTTAGTCCTTCAGCCCTGCCACAGACCTGGGGCCACGGCCCCTGCACATGTCTGCGGGGCGGGGCTGCTCCAGGCCCTTCCGCCGCAGTCTGCACTCCAGGCCCCGTGCAGGAGCCCTGCGTTCTCTTGGGGACCCGGGGAGGAAAGGCCCCTGGTGAAGCCTGGCCCCCGTTCCAGCACCTGGGAGCAGCGGGCCCAGGGTGGGCAGGGCCTGGCTCAGGAAGGCAGGTGTTTGGGCTGATACCCACGCCCCATTGGGGGGGGGGGGGGGAGCTCGCCGACTGCACAGCCAGGGCCAGGCCTCCCACCCCCCGGAGAGGAACCAGCCCACAACCTGCATGGCTGCTGCAGCCCCCAGCCGGGCAGGCTGCCCCTGGGGGTTTCTTGGCCCCTGAGCGGGGGACGAGATGTTCTCCGGGGCTGGACTCCAGCTCTGCCTGCCCCATGCCGCAGGGTCCTCAGGAGTAGAATCCAAGGGGCCGGCCTCCTTTGGGACCCCCTTGCCCCACAAGACAGCCAGGAAGAGCCCAGCTGCGCACGGGCGGCTGCCAGCTCCCACGCTGTGATCACTGGGTCCTGCGAGGGCTAGATGCTCGTGCACGCCTCTTCCCCCAGCACATGGCTGCTGCTTCCTGGTACCAGAGCAGAGAGCAGCCATGACGCCCCAGTCGGCCCCACACGCTGGGGGCTTCCATGCATGGTACCCCAAGGCACACAGGGGAAAGGGCGTGGCCAGGTTCCATCTCTAGGACGCAAAAGCACTTACAGATGTGGGGAAACTGAGGGAAAGGAAGGGCAGGGGTCTGCCACACAGGGGACTCAGCACCACTGGCCGGGCTCCTCCCCAGGGAGGCCAGGCCAGCTTTGCTCTCCCTAGGGCCTGCTCTACATGGCAGCTGGGGCCCTTCTTCCCAAGCACAGGCGGGACTGGCCCCAGTGGGCTCCCTGAGAGAAAGCAGCACCCAGCTCCGGCCAGGCCTACAGGCTCCAGGGCCCAAGCTGCAGCGCATGACTTGGGAGAGCTCCCAGCCAGGGGAGTTAAAAGCTAAAAGACCCAGGACTCAGCAGATCGAAGGGACTCCCCCCAAAACTCACTCGGGCAGGGCTGCGGTGGGCCCCAGGCCGAGCACCCTGCAGGCACCGGGCAGACGAAGGCTCCGATATTTACTAACCCAGGGAGCCTGCCGACCCCCTAGTCACGTGCTGCCCAGCTGTGGCCGAGGCTCCCAGAGAGCGCAAGGCACCCAGCTGATGGCGTGAGGAAGCCGTGAGAGATGTGCCAAACAGGCAGGGCCATCATGCACCTGCCAGCAACCCCCGGCGGCTCACCCTGGAGAGCAGCAGAGAGGGGGCACCTGCCAAGGGGGCTGGGCTGGGCTGCTGGGGAGGCCAGCTGGGGCAGCACTGAGAGCCCAGGGGGTGCTGGAGACGGGCACTGCCTGACTGCAGCCATCCCCAGCCTCAGTGCTCCAGCCAGGTCCCAGAACGCCCCCTTACCCAGCCAGTGATCTCATGGGGGCTGGAACCAGCACCTGCACAGGTAGGGGCACATCTGGGGAAGCTCCTTCCTGGCATGGGGCAGCGCTCACCCTGCCGCAGGAAGGCTGGTGCTGGGGAGGAGCCTGTGTCCTCCCATGCAGACACCCGCCTGGAGGGCTGCGCGGCTGGGGCCACAGCCAAGGGGCTAACCGAGGGCAGGGCCATGCAGCGGGGAGCCAGCCAGGCAGGGGGTGGGAGCCCCACAGAGTGGGAGCAGAGCCCCCAGGGTGCCATGGGCCCTGGCCCAGCTGCCCACAGTACCTGATGCCGCAGGCCTGGCTCCCAGGAGCGTCGTCTGGCTGGTGGGGACCATCTTCAGCTCCGGGCTGTCAGGTGCCTGGGGCGCCAGCTGTGCCCTGGAGGCCATGAGGGCGTTGAGGTACTGCAGCCGGGTCACCTGGGGAGGGGCGAGCCAGAGCCCTGAGCACATGGGCCCAGGTGCCAGCGCCATCCCCACACGGATCCTGCCCCCCGAGGGCCAGGCTGGGTAAAGGCCACTGTGGGGAGAGTGAGACCTCCGAGGGGCGGGGCAGGTGGGAGCAGTGGAGCCTCCTCGAGGAGCAGGGGCTGCCCCAAAGCAGACCCCCCCCAGGGAACCGCCCCAGCCCTGGCCCTCCCAGGAGTGGGGTCACTGAGCCCAGCATCCCAGGGGAACCGGCCCTGCTGCCTGGGGGTGGGGGCAGGGTGGTGCTGCCCCCCATTCGCACCTAGGGTGGGGGCAGAGCAGCAGTGGCTACAATCACGCCTCCCAGCCGCTGGCTCAGAGCACACGAGGCTCGTCCGTAGGCCCAAACCCTGCGCGCTCGCCCCAGCAGCCAGCCCGGCCGGGGGCAGGTACCTTGATGAGCTGCAAGTCGGTGAGCGCCCGCACGGTGTAGTCGGGGCAGTAGGTGGAGTAGGCAGGGCTCTCACTGCAGTCCTGCGGCTGGTCCCGCCGGCTCGGCCGCAGGGTGGACACTGGCGACTGGTGTACTGGGGGGAGGCAGAAACCAGGGGCCAGTGGGCCAGGCAGCCAGCGGGGAGCCCAACACCCGCATCTCCCAGCCAGCAATCCAGGGCCAGCCTGGTCCCCCAGCTAGGCCAGGAGTCATGTGGACCCCGGGGCCTGGAGTCCCCGCACCTTTCCAGCCAGTGTAATGAGCCGGGGGGCGCACTTAGCACAGTCAGGCCCCTGGCGGCTCAGCCGGGCTGACCCCACAGCCCAGGACTCTCAGGGACATGGGCGCTCACCCGAGGAGGGCGCTGTCAGCGCTGCGACGCCGTAGTACGTGAATGCTCCATTCTCGAACCTCAACCCCTCCTTCCCGATCTCCACTTCCACCCTGCCCTGCGGAGGAGAGGCCCCAGGTCAGGTCGGCTCAGCGGAGGCCCAGCAGGGCAGAGCCCCCCCCATGCTGCTGCATTCTCTGGTCGCTGGGTGGGCAGACACCTTGGTGTGCTGCCAGCACAGCTTGGCACAGCCACCCGAGATCCAGCGCGCTTGCAAACCCGGCGTCAGCCCGTATGCCAGCTGGGGCCCTGCGGGGGTGGGGGAGCAAGGCCAGAGCCCAGGGACGTGCCCAGTCACTTGGCAGCTCGGTGCTGGGGGGACGGGAGGGACGGGGGCAGGCCCAGGAGGCGCCAGTACCTGCAGGACCAGGACGAAGTAGTTGACCGGCTGGTTGCGCTGGTACAGGTAGTGCTTGGGTGCCAGGCGGTCGCTCTCGTTGAATTTCACCTCCTGGTTGACGCTGGGGTGCTTCAGCAGGTGCAGCAGGACCTTCTCGGAGATGCGGGCCGGGCTGAACAGATCCACCTCTGATGGGAGCAAGCGGCAGAGAATCCAGCCTCAGCCAGGGGTGGGCGCTGCATCTGAGCCGCTCCCAGGACACTGGCTGGACGCGCCGTGGCAGGAGTTTGGGTCCCCTTGCCCTGAGCCCAGACCCCTCTCCTGCCCCAGGAATTGCCAGCCAGAGCCTGGACATACTGGCGCTGGGCACGCTGGCTGCGGAGCCAGGGAGGGCTGGGCGCAGGCTGCGTACCCAGACTCACCTCGGGATAGGAAGCGCTGCGTGGCCAGCAGCAACTGTGGGGAGATCTTCACCTTGTGCTCGTTGTCAGCCTCCTTGAACAAGGAGAAATCTTCCTTCCTGTGCTCCAGCAGGGTGCCCACGGGGGCTGGCTTCTTCCGCACCCTATTCTCCTCTGAGGCACAAGAGAAGGCAGCATAACCCTGGGGGGCCAGAGCCCCCCGAGCAGCCACAAGCTGGCAGGTCAAAGCACAGGAAGAGAGCTCGGCACCCCCCCACCCCCAGGGAAGCTGAGGCATGGAGCAGGGAAGGACATGCTTCAAGTCATGCAGGAGCCAGACTCCCTGGTCTTCCACTAACTACTAGGGCCTCTCCCTTCTGCAGGCAGCCTGACCCCCCCCCCCCCCGGTGCTGGAAACAGCCCCAGGCGACCAGGTGCGCCAGCCCTCAACGCGTTGGGGAGCAATAGGCCAGCCTGGCTTGCACGGGAGGGGCTGGGGGAGACGTAGGAGCAGGAGGGCCCGGCTGGCTCCGCAGCTAACGCCAGGCATGCAGCACTGCCCGCCAAGCCACGGGTCCCACAGGCTCGGCAGGACCCGGCCCCGCGTGGGGCTCACTCACTGTAGTCGTCCGACTCGTCCAGGATCTCCGACTTGATGATCTCCTCGATGACGTCCTCCAGCGTCACCAGGCCGATGGCCTCGTAGAAGGGGTCGCCCTCCCCCTCGTTGTTCACCTTCTGCACGATGGCCAGGTGTGACTTGCCTGGGGGTCACCGTACCCGCAAGTCAGGAAGAGAACCCAGGAGTCCGGCTCCCAGCCTCATGCGCCGACCACCGGAGAACACTGGCTCAGTCCAGACGCACCCTGTTCCTAACCAGCTAGGGAGCCGCGCGGGGGGGGAGGGGGGCAGTGGGCAGAGCAAGGGGCTAGGCAACAGCCCCCCATGCTGCCGTGTCCCCCATTTCCAGGCAGGGCATTGCAGCAGCAACGGGGGAGATTTACCTCCAGGCTGGTGTGGGGAGAGGGGCCTTCCCTCGCCTGGCTGGGGCTCAGCAGCAGCACACAGGGGCCACTTTACACTGCGAGGAGTGGAGAACCATCAAAGACGTTTGTTCTGGAGCCACAGGTGAGGGCTTCCGGAACCCAAGTGGCTGGCATCCGCCCTGCCCCCTTCCCCTTCCCCTTCCCCTTCCCCGGCTAGGGGACTCAGATTCCCACAGAAGGGATGTGGGGGTCCAACTGGCCATCTGCAGCCCAGATCTGGCCCTCAGGACCATCCTGTCTGGCTTTGTACCATGCTGGGCTACCGAATGGCCCGCTCCATGCTTTGGGTGCACCATGCGGGTGAGGTGGGAGGCACAGCCCCCATCAGGCCAGAGAACCCCCCACCCCACAAACACGGCCCGCAGCCGTTGTTCCTAGAGGCACCCAGTCACGTGTCAAATGCATTCTGTTTGCTTGCACCCACTAACCGGCAAACAGGTTGCTCTGTATCGGCCCTCTCATTATTCCCCTCTTCCAGCGCTTGGATCCCCTGCAGACCTTACCAGGTGTGACCCTTTCCCAGGTCACAGACAGAAGCCTTAACTAGGGCAGGGCCGAGACATGATCCCTGCAGGCCCCTGCGAGAAACACCCGCACCCAATGAGGGTTTCCTGCTTACAGTTTGAGACCCCCACAGTCCACACGCCTCTGAAACCCACAACGGTAGGGCCCTGCCAAATTCACGGTTCACTTTGGCCAGTTTCACAGCTGCAGTGGCTTAAAATTGGTCAGTGTCATGACTTCAGATGTTTACATCTTAAATTTCACAGTGTCCGAACTGTGGGAGTCCTGATCCAAACAGGTCCCAAAGCTGTTGTGTGGGGCGGGCAGGACTGCTCGCCAATGAATGCACACGGGGAAATGGTAAAAGGCAACCCCTCCCCCCACCCCCTGTGGGCAAACACTGCTCACAAAGCAACCGCTCCTCTCAGCCCTCATCTGCAAAGGAAACCTGCCCACCAGCTGGGACCCACAAGTCAGAACTCTGCTGGACACTAGAAGCCCTGGATGCAGCAGAAACACCCGTTTTCTGCCTCATGGCACCCATGTGGAACCCACTAGCTGGCCTTTGTCCCAGGACTGCAGACGTGTCACCTGTCTCGTCATCCTGAATGGTCAGCTCTTGCCACCTGCCCCTGGAACTCCTGGGGTTTAAGCTGGAATCCCCGAGGGCAGGTCTGCACTAGGGCCAGAGATGGGGCTGTTACACAACCCCAGCTGCGTGCGCAGCGTAGCCAAAGTCAACGTCCCTAGAGCTACTTACTGCAGCGTCTTCACTGCACTGTCACCTGCAGACGCTCTCCCACCCACCCCCCAGCACTTCCCATTGAGGTGCTGTACGGAGGTCAGGGAGCGATTGGCGGTCGATTCATCGCGACCCCTGTTGGACTGATGGCTGCCCATTGGCCCGAACCGCAGGAAAGACGTGCCCCGAGCACCTTTCCAAGCCCTGGAGAGCTCGCCGGAGCTACCAAGTTCCTCTCTCAGCCACAGAAGTGAGTCCAGTAAGAGATTACCTCACTCCCGAGACCTAGCAGCTTTCAGTCCATTTAACATGGGCCACGTTCATCGCACAGCCTTCCAGTCTGTAAATCAACCTCCCAGCAGAAGCGCAAGTACGCTACGTCGACCCTGCTACGTTTCTCAGCCAGCCTTGTAATCTCACCCAAAAAGCAACTGGCTAGTTCGACAGGATGGATTTTCCAAAAGCCCATGTTAATTGGCATTAATTAGATCAGCTTCCTTTAATTTGTTATTACTCAAGTCTGGACCAACCACGCCATTGCTTGCACAGGGCCAGCATCACACCGGCAGTGCTGGGACTGCCTTGGTAAGCCAGCTGACCCAACTGAAATATTGGCACATTATCTCTCCTCAAGCCTGCTGGAACCTCCCCAGTGCCCCAAGAGTTAAGGAAAATCAAATCAGAGTCCACAGGGCCCAGAGCCAGCTCTTTTCAGACTCTTGGATGCAAGTTATATGGACTCCACTCCCTCGTGGGCATCTCAGCCGCTTCCGACTGCTGGGTCGGGCTCCGGCCAGAGCGCAGAGAGGCTGACAAGGTCGGTCTCTGGCTGCCAATCCCACCTCTCTGGCCTGGGAGAGCTGGTTTGTTGATGGCGGAACAGAGCTGTCCTGCGCACCTCGGGAGCTCAGAGCACTTAGTGACACGGCTCCCTACTGTCACCTGCACTCGAGGGCTGGGGAAACGTCACGATGTAAACCAATAGCAGAGCTGGGAATAGAACTGGGGATAGTCCCAACTGCTGCCCCCCCATCCCTCCCCCCCGAGCCACCCATGGAACCCAGGAGTCCGAAATGCCAGGTCCCCCATCCCCTCCCAGAGCCACCCATGGAACCCAGGAGTCCCAACTGCTGGCCCCCCAGCCCCTCCTACCATTGCCAAAGGTCACTGCAGGGCAGCGGCAGAGCCTGGCTTGAACTGAGGCCACCCACCCTCCCACCCTGACGGCCCCGCCCTGCCCATCCTCTCGTTAGCTGGGGGCCCCGCAGCTGGCTGGCCACCCTTGGCCCAGTGCTGGCTTTGCCCACAGTCACACAGAGCGGCAGGGGCAAAAAGCTGGGGGAGCTTTGGGCTTCACTCCAGGCCCAGGAATGAAGCAGCCGGTTCCAGGGGCCCTGGAGAACACAGAGCTCGGAGCAGGCGCCAGCACTCGGGCGGGCGCCAGATCCCTGTGGCCATGAGCTGGCCCTGCCAAATGTTTCCATGGCAGCAGGGGCAGGCCCTCCAAGTGCTCTCCCTGCCTCTGGAGGGAAGAGCCTGGCTTTGAAGGTGACCTTCCCCAGGACCCATGGGGAGGGAGGGCTCCGCACTGGACTGAAATCAGGGGAGGGCAGCGCAAACGGGCTTGCTGCGGATTGTTGTCCACCAGCCCCTGCAGGCGATGGGGGGACCCAGCTGGGCAGGGAGCGCACCATGCCCACGGAGCAGGGTTAGCAATTAGGCTGTGTGGTTTGCTTAGCTTCTACCAACCACAAGCCACTCAGAAGCCCAAGAACCACTTGAGAGCAAAGCTCTCTGTGTTAAAGCTTTAACAGTGCTTCCGCCAAGGGCCGAGTGCGCTCACTCCACTGCCCAGCTGTGCCCCCCTGGAAGCCAAGAGACACAAAACTGGGAAGATGTTCCCAAGGGCCAAAGCCAGAGCACGAGAGCTGTAGGCATCCCACAGACGCTAAACACAGGCCCAAGCGCCAGACTCCTCCCTTTCCAGAGCAGCACTCCCTCACCTCCTGCTGCTCTAGACACCCCCCAGCCAGGCCAGGCGAGGTGGGAGACAGGGCTCACTGCGCTGAGGGGCAGGGCTCCGGGCATGGCACTAGATGTCACAATAGCTGGGTAGGGAAATCCAACTGAATCCCAGCCTCTGCCCTGCTTTGGGGAGGGCACGTCCACCACAAGCGGCAGCAAGGAGCCAGCCCGGGCCAAACCTGCCCGGCCATCGCTGGCACTGCCTGCACTGCAGCTCCCCAGCAGGGGCACCAAGAGACTCCAGTCAAAGAGAGGGGCAGCAGTCGGTCTGTGTTCTGGCTCTGACCCACCCAGCTGGTGCATGGAGAGTGGCCACCCCTGGGCATCTCCCAGGGAACATGGGAAGCTGGCTGCCCAGCAGCACAGAAGGCGTTAACTCCTGTTTACCCCAGCCATCTGAGCATTGCATTGGCCACTCCTGGGTAATTCCTGGTAAGGATGATGCTTCCTGGGTAACTGGTTAACTGTTCCCATCCCAGCAAGGAGAGAGCTCCCTGCCGCCCCCCACAGGACAGCACCCCCTTGCATGGAGCTGGAGCGCTGTCGGCAAGGGGAGGGCTCCTGTGCTCAGGCATCCCTGAGGCCCAGGGGCACTGGGGCGGTTACCTCGCTTGAACTCCTCCAGGACGGCGTCCAGCTTGGTGTCATTGAAGACAAAGTGCAGGGGATGGTTGTAGAACTTGATGATGGTGCTGAGGGGCACACAGTCGTCAGGGTCCACCAGGGCCAGGTCCTTGACGTAGAGCATGTCCACCAGGTTGGTGCGCTCCCCCTCGTAGACGGGGATGCGGGTGTAGCCGCTCTGCATGACGACGGACATGCTGTGGAAGTCCAGCACGGAGCTGGCGCTCAGCATGAAGCACTTGTCCAGCGGCGTCAGCACGTCCTCCACCGTTTTGTTGCGCAGGGCGCCCTTGCTGAACTCCTCGCGCACGAACTCGCTGTACGGGTCGCTGCTGCGCACCATGTCCAGGACCTTCTCCCGCAGCAGGCAGGTGCTGGCGTCGTGCTGCAGGGCCAGTTCCAGCAGCTTGCTGAGCGGCAGCGAGATGGGGAAGGTGAGCACCATGCAGAGCTGGGTCAGCCAGAGCCCGCGGGAAGCCAGCCAGAGCCCCCAGCGCGCGCTGAGGGCAAAGGGCAGCACCTCGGCCAGCAGGAAGACCAAGGCAGCCGCGGCCAGGATGGCGGGCGCCAGAGCCCGCAGGGCCCAGCAGATCAGCACGGCTAGGGCGGCATTGGCCAGGGTGCTGAGCAGCAGCAGGGCGCAGAGGGCCAGGGCGCCGCGGTGGCGCACCCGCTGCAGCGCGGCCCCAGCCCGGCGCTCGGCCTGCGAGCCACACTCCCGCAGCACGGCCAGCTCGGCGGGCTCCAGCCACAGGGTGCTGAGCTGCAGGGCCCGCAGCAGCCCCGCCAGCGCCAGCAGCAGGGCCAGCAGCAGGGCCAGCAGCCAGGGCTCCAGGAGCGGCGGCCCCAGCAGCGGGGGGCCCACCAGGGGGGCCCCCGCCGGCCCGGCGCCCTCCCCCTCCTCGCCCACCAGCACCGCGTCGCCGGGCGCGGCGGGGGCCCACGGGTGGCCCGGCCCCACGCGGCTGCACAGCTGGTAGGTGCCGAGCGGGCCCGCGGGCGACACGGCCACGCGCACCAGCGCCGCGTGCTCGCCGGGCGCGCGCTCGTCGGGCTGCACGTCCAGGGCGCGCGCCGGGCAGGGCTCCCCCGCGCGCGCGAAGGCCAGCCAGGGCCAGCTGCGGTTGCGCAGCCCGGTGCCGTAGAGCCGCAGGCGGAAGCGGGCCCCGGGCCGGGCCCGGACCAGCCCCCCCGCCGCCCAGGCCCCCTCCTCCAGCCGGAAGCCCAGCACGTGGGGGGGCGGCGCGGGGGGGGCGGCGCTGGCCGGGGGGGCCCCGCCTCGCCCCGCGGCGCAGCCCAGGCACAGCGCGGCCACGGCCCAGCGCAGCCCCCAGCCGCGCGCCATGCCAGTCAGCTGACTCCCCACGCGCGCAGCCTAGCCTGCCGCGCGGGGCCGGCCAATCGGGGAGCGGGGCCGGCGGGCTCCGGCCAATGGGCGGAGGGGACGGGCCCAGGTTGGGCTGCGCCGGGATATAAACAAACAGGGGGCGGGGCCGGGGCCGGGGCCGGCGAGCGGGCTGGATTTAAAGGGCCAGAGGCCCCTTTCCCGAGCCGGGCGCGGCGGCCGCGGTGAACGCAGCCAGCACCGAGCCCCCCCCCCCCACGTGCAGCGGGTGCCATAGGGCTGCCAACGATCATGGTTTTCTGTAGAATTTCCGGCAGTTACATTTACACGCGTGGGGCGGGGAGTCGCACTCGTGGGCTGCGTCTCGACTGGCAGGATTGTCCGGAAATGCTTTTAACAGAAAAGTTTTCCTGTTAAAAGCATTTTCGGAACAGCGCGTCTAGATTGGCACGGACGCTTTTGTGCAAAAGCACTTTTTGCGGAAAAGCGTCCCTGGCCAATCTAGATGCGGTTTTGCGCAAGAAAGCCCCAACCGCCATTTTCGCCATCGGGGCTTTTTTGCGCAAAACAATTCTGGGTTGTCTACACTGGCCCTCTTGCACAAAAGCATTTGCACAAGAGGGCTTTTGCCCGAACGGGAGCAGCATCATATTTGCACAAGAACACTGACGATCATACATGAAATCGTCAGTGTTCTTGCGGAAATTCAAGCGGCCAGTGTAGACAGCTGGCAAGTTTTTCCGGAAAAGCAGCTGATTTTCCAGAAAAACTGGCCAGTCTAGACACAGCCTATATGTTAACATCCCTGCTACCAAGCCCCCCACAAATGGGGCAGCTCCCCCAAACCTCCCCATGGGCAGTAGGTATAGAGTCCCCCCACACCTGTGGAGCAGTGGGTACAGAGCCCCCACCCATAGGACAGCGCCCAGCAAGGCTCCTCCCCCCCAAAGCCATGGGACAGCAGGTCAGAGGGTACGGAGCCTCCCACCGAGGGCTGCACCGTGCATCTAAGTAGCCCCTTCAAAAAGGGACAAGCCTGAGAAAACCTGGACAGGTGGCACCTGCCTGTATCCAGCAGCCTTATTGGAAAATCCTAGGCACCTGCCCTCTTCTATAGGCCCCTCCCCCAGCACTGTGGGAGTGACCATTGGACCCATGTTCCAAGTAGATATAGGGACCAGTTAATGACAAGCAGGTTCAGGGCAGCTGGATAGAGGTTCAAAGCAAGGGATCCAGAAGGGGGAACCCCGGCCAGACCCACTGCTCCTCGAAGCCGTCTGGGCAGCCAGCGGATGCTGCCCTGAGGAACTCTGCCCGGATACATGAAATTAGGGAGGAGTGGAAATAGGACCCACCGTCTTTGAGCACCTCCTTATCCAGCATCCTCCGCCTGCTGCTGCTGATGGTGGCCTTGGCCAGGAGGAGGTTGACAAGGAGATCCTGTGGCTTTGTGGGGCCATAGGTAGAGGGCGCAGAAGTAAAGAGGTGCAGGGAAAGATGCAGCCAGAACCTCAGCAGAAGGAGACAGATTAGGGGCTGCAACCTTGTGCACTGGAGGTAGGTGTGCGCCAGCTTCTACCTCACACCTCCAAAGGGACAGGCATCAGGGATGGGGCTGAACCGTGCCAGGTACACGCCCATGCTCGTGGCTCTGTGAAGAAGCTGCCCACTGACATCCCTGGCCAACCGTGGAATCAGGGTGGACTAGAGACTGGCCCACTGGGGATCCTCACCCTCCACAGGTGGTAGCAATCCCGCCACTTGGGGCTGGGGCTAGGCCAGGATGTGAGGGTGAGGAAATGGAGCATGTGCACACTTGGTCCCTGGGTGCGGTGCAGGTCACACAGCCAGCTGGGATTGCAAAGAGGAGGAAGCCAGGCATGGGGGGGGAGGACTCGCAGAACAGGGGCCCAAGAAAAAGGGCTGGAGAGCTTGCAGTGAGGGGGAGCAGGAGGTACCCTCTCGTGGGGCTCTGTCATGATTATGAGGGTTAGCCAGCAGCCTGGGGACTAAGGAGTTAACTACACCTAGCCAGGTGGAGTGGCCAATAGGAATGTAGGTAGGACTTTCAAACTGGGACAAAGGAATTTGAGTTTTTTCCTCTTTTGTGTCTCTGTGTGAGTTCTCTGCAGCTACAGAGAGAGACAAACATGTCTCTCTCTCTCTCTCTCTCTTCTTCAAAAAACAATTCTTCACTTTCTGTAAGTAGGGTAAAGTTTAGATAAATCCATCAGGTTTTCTTGTTTTATGATTTGGGTATGGGATCTGAGATCTGTACATGTTTTAAAAGATGTTTTGGCTTTTCTTTGTAACTAAGTTCTAGGCCCATGGAGTTTCTCCATGGCTGCGTCTAGACTGGCAAGTTTTTGTGCAAAAGCGGCTGCGTTTGCGTAAAAACTTGCCAGCTGTCTACACTGGCCGCTTGAATTTGCGCAAGAGCACAGATGATCTAATGTAAGATTGTCAGTGTTCTTGCGCAAATACTATGATGCTCCCGCTCAGGGATAAGCCCTCTTGCGCAAATGCTTTTGTGTAAGAGGGCCAGTGTAGACAGGTAAAAATTGTTTTGCGCAAAAAAGCCCCGATGGCGAAAATGGCGATCGGGGCTTTCTTGCGCAAAACCGCATCTAGATTGGCACGGATGCTTTTCCGCAAAAAGTGCTTTTGCGCAAAAGCATCCGTGCCAATCTAGACGCTCTTTTCCGCAAATGCTTTTAACAGAAAAACAAAAAAAGCATTTGCGGAAAATCATGCCAGTCTAGACGCAGCCCATGAGTATATTTTGTTACTTTCCCATCTAGTCATTATGCTTGCAACAGGAATATTGTTGTGATAATAAAAGTTCTATCTTTTCTTTGTATTAACCTGGCATTGGTTAATTGTGTGCCCTGATTTTTATTTCAGGGGTGAGATTACCCAAATGATCTTTCCCCTGATTTCTTTATTAACATTTGGGTGGTGGCAGCGGAAGTTTTATTCCCAAAATCAAGGGTTTTAAGATTTTGGGGGAAGTTTTATACCAAAGCCTGGTAGATAAGGCTTTGGGGTACACCTGCTGGCCCCCACTTCTGCATTTATCATACCAGAGTGGGGAAGGAAGCCATGACAGGCTCACTGCACAAAAACGAGAGAGGGGCATGACAAGGCTGCCTGCATCTTCTGGAGCATGTGTAGGGGCTCTGAAGGGCGGAGAGCCCCATGCAGCAACTGAGCACTTGGGGATCTACCCAGTCCCTCCGTCGGAGTCCAGGAGGTCTCCAGCCCTGGTGATTCCTGCCAGGACTAGTCTCTGACACACCGAGGGGGACTCTGCTGCCTGCGTCTGCAAAGACAGGTTGTGTAGCAGGGGCTCCCTGAGAAGAGCTTCAAGGTCTGGAGGAGATCCTGGCAGAACGCTGGACCTCGGTGAGCTCTTGCAGACCTCTCAGGTGGGAAAAAGCTGCTGGTTCAATTGGAGCCCTCAGAGGCGACGAAAAAAGGCATGCACCAACATGCTCCTGGCTGGACAGTGTGAACCATCCAGGGGCCTCCGCTGGGCCTGTAGGGGGGAGGTACAGACCTGGCTGTGCAGGCAAACCAAACCCTTTCCCCCATCCTCCAGAGTATCCAGTGGCCATGAGACCTGCCCATGCCTGAGTCCGGGACTGGAGGAACTTCTCCCTGCCCAAGGCAGAACTGAGCAATCTGGAAGGGCGCAGGGGCTCAGAAGGGCAGGATCTCACCTCCTTTTCCTCTTGGCCACGATTAGCCTGCAGACAGCAGGAAGCCCAGACCCGTGATCTATACATTTGGTGGTTTAAAAGGCTGGAACGGACGATGAGCCAAATCAGCTGGGAGGAAGGATTTACGCAGAAAAGCAAGAATGATCATGGGAACTTTACCAGCTGACAAGAAAGCCTCAAGCCCATTGCCAAGGAAGAAGGCTGAATTGGGTAAGAAGTCAGCCTGGGATGGGGGGAGTCAAGGCAGCTATTTCGAGTGGGGTGGGGAGAAAGGGAATGTTGACAGTCATGCCTAGAAGCAGAAGCCAGGCAGGGTAGAAAAATCGATAAGCAGCCCCAGGACACAGGCATCCATAGTGAGTCCAACCTTGAATAAAGTGTGCCGTTCCCATTGCCTCATCTAAGAAAGATTGGTTAGAATTTGAACAGTACAAAGAAGGGCAGCAAACAAAGATTAGGGGGTCTGGGACAGCTTCCATACCAGGGAAGATTGAAAAGACTGGAACTGTTCAGCTTAGCAAAGAAAGGACTAAGGGGGATGTGATAGAAATCAATAAAATCATGACTGGTGTGGACAAAGTGAATAGGGAATTATTATTCACCCAACGATATGAATAGGCAGCAGGCTTAGAACAAAATAAGGAAGTACTTCAAACAAGGCACAGGCAACCTGTGGAACTCCTTGCCAGGGGATAGTGTGAAGGCCAAACCTTTAGCGGAGTTCAAAAAGGAAAATCAGGGCTATTAGCCAAGATTGCCTGGGATGCAACTCCAAGCTCTGAGTGTCCCTAACCTCTGACCGCCAGAAGCTGGGAATGGAGAACAGGGTGGATCACTTAAAATTGCCCTGTTCTGTACATTCCCCCTGATGCATCTGACACCAGCCACTGTCGGAAAAGAGAATACAGAGATAAACGGGCCTTTGCTCTGACTCCATCTGGCTTGAGGGCCTAGTGCGGAACCTGCTTTTCCTGCTGGGGTCTTACACAGGAAGCCTCGAGGGCACTGCACACACCCCCCCCAGCCCTGGCCAGTCACCCATGCAGCAAGGGAGCAGGCCCTAGTGAAAGCAGCCCCACGCTGCAGACCCCACAGTCAGAGCAGGAAATCGAGGGTCCCCGCTGCCATCCGCCTCACTATACAAATAGCAGGAAGATGAGGGTTTGTTTTAGTTGTAAAGTAGGTTTTAGAACCCAAACTCTGCCCTGTCCCTTTGCATTCTTAGCAGCTCCTGGAGCCAGGTTGGGTGCTGAGGAGCAGGGCAGGGAGCAGGTTAGCTTTGGAGGCGGCTGCCTGTCACTCAGCCACTGGGAGGAAGGCCCTACCAGCTTGGGTGAATGGAAAATGAAGAAGCAAATATCAGAGAATCACAGAATCCTCGAACTGGAAGGGCCCTCGAGAGGTTGGTGAATCCAGTTCCCTGCCCTCATGGCAGGACCAAGCACCATCTAGACCATCCCTGACAGGTGTCTGCCTAACTTGCTCTTAAATATCTCCAGCGATGGAGATTCCACTCCCCCCCAGGCAATTTATTCCAGTTTTAACCACCCTGAGAGGCAGGAAGTTTTTCCTAGTGTCCAGCCTGAACTTCCCTTGCTGCAGTTTAAGCCCATTGCTTCTCGTCCTGTCATGAGGCCAAGGAGAACAATTTTTCTCCCTCATCCTTGTGACACCCTTTTAGGTGCTTGAAAACTGCTGTCCTGTCCTCTCTGTCTTCTCCTTTCCAAATTCAACAAACATAAGAAACTCGGGTTCGGTCAGTGCGGCCCCAGTTCCCATTTCATCTCTCTACTAAGCTCCAAGGGCCAGGTAAAGTAGCACTGCTGAGGTGGGTGGGGCTATGTGCATTGACACTAGCTGGGATCTGGCCCGTCGACTCCCATGGGGTGATGGCCCATTTGCCTCAGCGGGTGGCCTCTCCCCTAGAGCTGAATACAGACATGGAAACAGCACAGGGCTGAGCGTCACTGACTTCAAAGGAACCACAGCAGCTTTCATCTACTGTAGATCTGGCCCAAAACGCCAGCGCTTGTGACATCACATAATTCGCTTCCTACCACATGTGACCAGAAATGATTAAACGGGAACAGGCTCTCCACTGCCCATGAGATCAGATGCAGGCCCTGCCTCCTGCCCTCTGCCTACAGCGTGGGAAGGAACCTTTGGGGCGCACAGAGCACAGAAGGAGGGGAATAGAGAGAGAGATTTTATTACTCAATCAAAAATAAATTCCATATTTCGTTTAGCAAATATCATTTCTTAGCAACAGAGACGCAGACTCAGAAATGAAACAAAACAAAATCCCCTCCCAAAGGGCACAACTCAACAATGGAAAAAGTATCGTACGAGAAACGGCAGTCCCCAAAGAATCACAAACCTGTACAGATTACCTCTGGGGCAAAATAAATATTAGTCAGTTGCTCCCTGCCATGGCCCATCTGCGGCGCTTGGACCCCCAGCTATGCAAAGCCAGGATGCTGGGGAGTCCAGTGCAGGGTTATTGCTGATTGGCAGGGGAGGAAAGCCAGAGGAATCAGGGAGAGGAGCTAGAGGTCCCTGCAGAGGATGTGAGAGACACTCCCACTGGTGCACAAGAGTAGAGAAGGCACCTGCATCCGAATGCAACACTTTGTACCTGTCTGCATGCAAGGCAGGGCAGAATCAGACCCACAGACTAGGGGGCGGCTGCTACGTTTGAGGGCATTTGGCGTCTTGATCTGGGCTTCACCCAGCGATGCCAGTGGGGAAAGGACTGAGCAAGACTGGCACATGCCCCGGTGTTGTGCATGTCAGTGCCAGCAGCAGCTTGCAAACCCACTGCCCCTGCTAGGTGCAAGCAAGGCAGCGCTTCATGGAGCCTGGACTATCCTGCAGAAAAGCTCAGCAGGACTCATGGAAGTGAGGAGAGCAGCAGCTGGGCCTTTGCCCAGGGTCCATGGCCCCTCCTAGCAGGCCTAGACTCTGACAAGCAAGCACACGAGGGGCCACTCCACCCTGCTCTCCCGGCAGCATGGATTTGGAGTCAGTCCTCTAACGTCAGCAGGGAGCCGTCACCAAGCAAATCACGCCCCCGCCAGTGCAGCCCCGAAGCAGTGAAATGCCAATGGGTCGGCTTCCACGAGCCACGTGCCTTACTCCCCCCAGCTGCACAGGGGCTGAAGCACATAGCTAGGGGCAGCTCTGAACACAAGGGATGCTTTGCTGGATTGGAGCCAAGCCGACCCAAAACAAGATCAAAGCATCATTGCTTCTGAGGCCCCTGCAAGGACACATGGACCGAAAGAGAAACCTGCCTCTTTTCATTCATTGGACTGGCCCCATAAGTCCGCAGTCGAAGAGCGGCTGCCCACACGCCTCTGACGAGGCAGGTGACAGGAGCATGGGGGGCCGCGCCCGCACGGTCACGAGGGACAGCAGAAAGCGGTGTCAGAAGACCCACCGGCTTTTCTCAACCAAGCATCGCCGAGATCAACATTTCTTCTTTAAAACATGGACTTTTAAAACCTTGAGCGTCTCTCCTCAGAGGAACGGCTATTACAAGTGTAACTTAGAGAAACAAGCTCCCCACAACACGCGATAAAGTCACCCCCTTTGGGAGCTGCTGGCGTTTGTCTGCAATAAAGTACCTCGCGCAACCCGATTGAAGCAACAGCCAATGAGAGCCTGTCCATGGGAAGGGAAGAAATTCCAAGGAACACCACCACACTCAGAACCTGCCCTGTGCAAGCTGTGTCTGTGCCTTGGCCCCTGCTGGGGGCTGCCCCACGGCTCCAGAAGGGGGTCTGGGGGTGCACAGTGTGTCTCAGCCTCTGCCTTTCGACGGACACTGCTGCTGGAATAAATGCAACAGACAGACGTACAAAGCCAATTCTGCAAGTGGGAGAACTGGGAAATGGGGGCAAGAAGTCCAGTCACTGGCGTGTTCCTTTAAAATGCTGAGGAGTGAGCCGGGTTGGCCCCAATCCTGCACCCTGCTCCACACAGGTGGACCGCGGCTCGTGAGGTATTTCTGCTACTTGGATGGGCTCTGCCTAGGTCCAAGGGCCACCTCCATCGCATCCAATTGCACAATCAGGGACTTAAACACCCTGCCCCCCTCCAGCTTCTCCTCTAACCTGGCCAGATTCATTCCCCTGGGATCCCCCCACTCCCATCCTATTTGGCTGCATTCAAGGCCTCCCCACAGGGCTCAGGCCTGCGGGTTCTGTCCAAGGCGATGGGCCTGGTCCCTCAGGGAAAGGCAAGAAGCAGCCCAGGGACCCTGGTCACTTAGCTCTGCTCACGGACCCAAGGGCCCCTTCACGTCTGGGAGGGTGCAATCGAACCCTGGCCCTAGCATCCAGCCCATCAGAAAAAGGGCTGCGCTGGCCAGGGTGTGAGAAAGCCCCGTGTTAAAACCCAACTGATCCTGCTGTGCTGCTTCGCTGCACATCCCCACACAACCTAGGAGAGCCTCAACAGCGCCATAGACGGGGAAACCGAGGCACAGGATGGGGAAGGGACTTGCCCGAGGTCACATGACTGGTCAGTGGCAGAGCTGGAATTAACGCCTAGGTCTCCAGAGCCCCAGCCATGTAGCCACTCTGGATGCTGCTGGGCTCTTTTCTATACAACCCCCCCCCCCAGCAGAGTGCTGAGAAGTGACACCGCGCAGCGATTGCAGTGAGGGACTCCACTGAGCATGCCCAGGGAGAACCCACTTGGGCTGAAGGGAGGTGAATGGAAACAGCAGCAAGATGGTAGTCCTTAAATGGAACCAGGCTCCCCTGCCTCCAGACCTCCCCAGCCAATGGGCCCAAGATGCCACCAGCCTCGGCTACTGATGGGAAACTCCCCTGGGGAGCCCTCGGCAGCAGCTCACCATGAGCAGAGCCAGAGTCCAGTGAACCCCTCTGCTCCAAAGCCCCACCCAGCACAGTGCCTGGGCCTGAGCCTTGCCCGCTCTGCCGCACGTGGCCAGACGACCAGTCCCACTTCTGTCCCCTGGCCAAGCAGCAAAGCAGGCAAGCCAGACCCTCGCTGTCCAGCCGTACTGCAGCAAACCTGGTGAGTGGCACCCAGACTACACCAAAGAGGCTACGTCTAGCCGGCAGGCTGCTTTCGGAAGCAGCTTTTCTGGAAGAGATCTGAAAAACCCTCTTCTGCTAGAGCGCGGCCACACTGCCCAAGCGCATCGAAACAGCCCTCTGCTTTTCCGACAGACAGCGTCCAGACTGAATGGAGGCTCCCTCGCATGTCAGCTGTGACTGCTATGGACCGAGTGGCCAGCAGGGCACCTGTGCTTTTTCCTCTTTCCTCTTCTTCCGCAAGAACTCCCTCTTTCCCGTCCACACACGCTTTTTGCGAAAGAGCTCTTTGGGAAAAAGGCTTTTTCCTCATAGAATGAGGATTACCAATGCCGGAAAACCCCTCTGCTCTTTCGATTTTCGTGCAGAAGAACGTAATTGCAGTGTGGATGTTCCTCAAGTTTTGTAGGAAAAACGGCTGTTTTTCTGACAAAACTCTGTAGTGTAGACATACCCGGAGATGGGGTCTCAGCAAGAGACTGATCACGACTGAGAAAATTCAGGTTCCTGTGGAAACCAAGCTTGAGTGCACAGTGGCTTTGCAGGGTGTGTCTACACGGACAAGTGACTATGTAAAAATGGCTTGTTTGTCCTCGAAAGACCAGCTCCCTGCACCAGTCCCTCATCAGAGCTGCTCATCCTAATGGCCCAAATTACCCGTCACCCTGGGGTGCCCTGCGATGAGGCCTGGGGGGACTCGCAGCTTTTCCCATTTTCATGCCGGGTGCCATGAATGGCAATGAGATGTTGAGGACCAAAGGTCTCTGTAATTAGCCTGGAAAAGGTGGGTCAGGAAGCCACACCGGCTCCGTTTCCAATGGCTAGAGCTGCAGACGCTGCCTGGCATCGGAGAGTCCTGCGCCCCAGACGGAAGGCTCTACACGAACCCCCCCGGTGACGAGACACTTCCCAGGAGCGCTCAGTCGGGGCTCTGAAGGGAGAAGTTTCTCCAGCTTGGAATGACTCCAGCTTGAAAGATGAGGCGCAAGAGAGCAATTTTTTCCATGAGAAAACAATTTCCAAAACTTGGATGGAAATTCAGAGGCTGCCTGGATCTGCAGATGGGACTTTCTGACCTGCCCCGAGGCGGAAGATTCCTGTGGAACAGACGCGAGTTCTGCTTAGACCCTGAAGAGCTTCTGTCACAAACAAAACCTACCCTGCACTAATCCCAGATCACAGCCCAGGGCCCCGGAGCTGAGCCGGGGCCTCGCAGGCCACACATCCGTGTGCGACACCCGCTCTGTGCGCACCGGCCACTGAGCAGAATGAACCCAGCAGCAAGAGCTGCCTCCCTTATGCAGCAGCGCGGACGCGTGCCGCCACTCGTTTAAGGAGAGCGCACTAAGCTGCCAGCCCTGCCTTGTGGGGAAGGTCCAGCGGCCAAGGCAGCGCTCCGAAGCAGCCACACAGGATCGCCGATGGCGTGGGCACCCAAGTCCAATCCTCCTAACCCTGAGCAGGTGGTGGCAGGACACGGGCAAGGCCATAGCACAAGAGCACCGTCCCGTGCTGCTGCCTCAGACTCCCCTATCCCATCTGCTCAGGCCACGTTCATCCCTGAGAGTTGGCCTGGCTACTTCTAAAGTGAGTCTAAAGCCTCAGCCAGGGGAGGCTGAAGGGGCCAGGGGAGGCCCCCGAGAGCTGGACAGTTCCAGAAAAGTAGCAACAGCTGCAGCCCGGCCGCTTATTTTATCAAATCTCCCAATGCCGACAGCCAGAGCCCCGCTGGCATGTAGCAGGTGCTGACTCCCGACCCTGCTGGCCACCCCGGAGCGGCCAATGCCAATCTCAGCTGGAGACCCTGGCTCAAAGCAGAAATCCCCAGACCCCCCTCCGAAGGGTCAGATTTAATAGCCATTTACTTAGGAAAAACTTAAAAACCAACAAGTAGCCTTGCAGCACCTCAGAGGCTAACAAACAAGCAGATGGCAGCATGAGCTTTCGTGGGCACTGCCCACTTCTTCAGATAACCGGAGTTATTAAAGGTCCAGTTTCTAAATAAATGGGGGCGGGAGGGAAGGAAAAAAAAGAAAAAAGGGGAGTCAATTAGAGACAGAGACGATTGACATTGACTCTCTCTTCCCCTTTTTTTCTTCCTTCTTTTTTCTTCTCCCCCCGGCCCATCCCCTATTTATTTAGAAACTGGACCTTTAACAACTCCGGTCAGGGGAAGAATTGGGCTGCGCCCCAAAAGCTCATGATCCCATCGACATGGTTTGTTAGTCTCTAAGGTGCTGCAGGACTATTCGTTGTTGAAGTCTTTCCACTGACAGACCAACTTGGCTCCCTCCGAAGCTTTTACTTAGGGTTAGTGTCAGCAACTGGAAACAGATGAAGCCAGCCACGCCGTAAAACCCTGCAGATCAGGCCAGCTTCTGGCGGGGCCTGAATTCTGCCCTCTCTGCTCCAAGCAGCCATCTCCCCTGGGGATTAACAACTACCAGTGAGACAGAATTTCTGGCGCCCAGAGGCAGCGCCTGGCCCGGCAGGTCCCCCGTTCAGCGCAGCGTGGAGCCCAGAACTCCACAGTTCTGCTCGTTAGGCAGCCAGGCGGGGCGCCTGGAACGAGAGGAGGGCTGCCTGGATCGCTGGTTGAGAATGGAAGAGCCCGACAGCCAGCGGGGCCAGGGACCAAGGGACCCCAGGCTCTGCCATCATGGGCCCTCCCAGTCCCTTCAGGCGCTGCACTGAGGTCCCAGCCTGCCCCCAGCGGAGCAGTTGTGTCCCGGGGGGAAGACCTGGATCCACTGAGAGGAGGGGCTGCGTCCCCTGGGCCGGCCTTGGTGTGTCCCACAGCTACAGCAGCTCCCTGGCAGCGAGCATCCTGTGCAACCCGCCCCACAAGAAGCCAGGGCTAGGTCAGCCCCAAGCAGGCCCCTGCCCCTGCCCCTGCCCTCTCCAGCCCTGTGCCAGGGGCCCTGCCATGCCAACGGCCCCTCGCGCACCACAGTCCCTGCCTCAGCCAGCCCCCTTCAAGCCCCGCCTTGCTCCCCAACTACCCTGCCTTCCCCTCAGCCCCCCAACCACCCTGCTTCCCCTTCAGCCCCCCATCTCACCCCCCAACCACCCTGCCTCCCCTGTAGCCCTCTGCCTTCCCCCCCCAATTATCCTGCCTCCCCTTCAGCCAACCACCTTGCCCCTCTCAGACAACTGCCCTGTCCCCTTGGCCAACTTCTGCACCCCAGCATCTGGACCAGGGGGCCACCAAGCTGATGGGTGAGACCCTGGCGCCACCGAGCCCTGCCCTCAGGCCCGTGGCTGGGAGGGCCCAGGTGGGATCTGGGATCTGAGAGTGTCACGGTGCCACTTTGCAGCTGGACCCAGGAACCAATTCAGGGCTCAGCTGGGTGCCGGCGTATTGTTCTGCCAGCTGCCAGGAGCCCGGTCACACGGGCCAGGCCCTCACAACCTTCCCGCCCACCCCGAAAGGGCTGCCCAGGCTGGTGCACCCACAAACCTGCCCAAGCAGCAGCCCCAGCCAGAGCCTCCGTGAGTTTGTGGTAGAGAGAACCCGAGACAGCCCTGCCCAGCCAGGGGCTGCAGAGCATGGGAAGGGGGACAGGAAGGGGGCAGGCGGGAAGGCGGCTCTGCCCCTCAAAGGAGCAGCGGGACGCAGGGCACAGGGGCATCACTCACTGTCCAGGGGGCTTCTGAGCATGGCGGCTCCACTGCCCGGCTCCTGAGCCAGCACCTCGGACTGGGAGAGGCCACCGTCCCCTGACACCCGACTAGCTGCCTGGGGAGTGCTCCCTGCCCAGCCCTCTCCCCAGGGTGACCCCAGACCAGGCAGCAGCCACGGGGACACATATGGGGGGCAGCAGATTCCCTGAGTCTAAACCGCTTTGCTCTCAGACCCGGCGTGTAACTCGGGCAGATCCGCATTGACACTGGCGCAAGCGAGAGCGAATGAGGCACGGTCTGCCCCAGGGCGCTCAGCCAGCCAGGCCGCGGGCGAGTGCAGAGCGCCAGGCACGCAAGCCCCGCACCGCCAGAGCCAAAGCCGGGCAAGCGGGCCCACCAGAAGCCATGTTGCCAGAGGGGGTTGGCACTCACCCCCCATGGCCTGGCCCTCCCCTCCCCTCCGCCGCACACCTGCACTCCCGACCTGCCCCACCCCGTCGGCTGAGGCCACGCAGGGGCCCAGCCTGCCCACCGCTGGGAGAGAGCTACTGGGCCAGGCCCCCTAGACCCAGCTGGGCCCTAGGCAGGGAGGGCAGAGCCCAGGGGGTGGGCTGAGGCGCCCCCAATGACACTGTCACACAAGAGCTCTGCCAGACCTGGCCCAGCCCCCTTCCCAGGGCTGGCTCCTCTGAATGGACCCCGACAGCTCCACAACAACCCAAGACCCCGTCAGAGCCAGGCCAGCGACTCCCCTCCCCGGGCTGCCTGGCCAGGGACGGATTTGCTGCTGGACCGGGGCCATGCTGAGGTGCCCAGCAGGGAAGCACAGCTGCCCTTGACAGGGCTCTTCCAGCAGGCCTGGGCCTTGAGAGCTCATCCCTTTGGTTCCATCTTTATTCATTTAAATAAAAGCCAGTTTAGAAACAGCAGCAACTGGGCTCCCTGGGTGAGCCCTCTGGGGCCCCTCTCTGCCCCATCCGAGGTCCAGCTGGGCGCTGGGATCCAGCAGCTCCCTGGCCCATTTCCGGGCAGGGCTGGGGGTTCCCTTTTGCATCCTGCCGTGGCCAAGGTGCCACGAACCCGCATCCTGAGCAGCGCTGGCGGGGGCTGCCCATGGCGATCCAAGCACCCTGGGGGGGAGCACTAAGAGCTGGTGGATGCAGGGAAGGCAGCCACCAGCTCCCCCTCCCAAAGGGCGCGCAGTGTCCGGCGGGGGTGCCAGCTCAGATGGCATTCTCCTGGGGATTGTGGCTGCTCCTGCGGTTCTGGCAATTCCTCTCCTTCAGGAGGGCTGTGGTCTCCTCGGCCGCCGAGGGCTCCACCTTCTCCGTCATGCTAGAGTCCATTTTGGGGGCACCACTGTCCGGAGACTGAGGGCAGCTGTCCAGGCGCGAGGCCAGCAGGCCGTTCTGGTATTGCTGGCGCGTGATCTGCAGCGGGGGAGAGGGCAGACGTGGTCAACCAGCCAGACGAGCCCAGCTGGCTCAACAGAGCTCCAGAGCCGGGCCTTTGGCTACGGCTGTCTTGAGTGTAGACGAGCAGCACCAAACTACACAACCCAGCATGCTCTGGCTCTTCTCCCACTCCTACTAGAGACTACAGATCCCAGCATGCCATGCTCTAGCCCCTCCCACCCCCCACCACACTACAGATCCCAGCATGCCATGCTCCATTCCCCCCAGTAGGATAATCCTGCACACTCCCTTTTATAAGAATTGCGTCTGTCCTGGACACTTTGGTTCTTATAAGCAGAATTACAAAGACTGCATGAAATCGGCCATTACGTTGTAAACATCCAGCTTTTTCCCCAACTGAAAACACACCAGTTCCTAGAGTTCAATACTTTAGACCAGTGGTTCCCAAACTTTTCAGCATCACGCCCTCCCCCCCCCCCCCCGAATTAGCAAAACTTGTTGAGCAAAAAAAAGGAACTGACCGGGGCAGCAAAACTTGATATGGGGGTGGGGGGGCTGGGGTGTGAGGGTTTTTTCAAAAATCCCTTGCGCCCCGCCCCACCTGGAATTTCGCCCCCCCCCTCCCCGGGGGGCACGCCCCCCAGTTTGGGAACCCATGCTTTAGACTTTAAACATATTCCCCAGGGAACAAACCCTTCCCCACTTTCCAGCGGACCAGCCTGTTTTCCCAAGTCAGGAAGCTGGTGCTTTTGTTCGAGGCAATTGCTGGGCAGCCTGTGACAACTGCCCAGCAGGTGTCAGCTTTCGGAGCGAGACACCTGGGAGCCGCAGAGCCAGTTACAAATCTCCCCAACTGCAGCGCACCGCAGGCCCCTCCCGTTCAGCCAGCCAGACGGCCTGGAACATTTGCATCGATTTCAGCATGTTGCTGCCTGTCACTGCAGCGGAGCGTCTGGCACTCGGCTGCGCACTTCCCCGGGGCTCCCTGGAGCACCACGGGCCGCACCGTCGCTGGCCTCCTCTGCCCGAGCCCCTGCACCACAGGCCACTTGTCAAGTCGCTGTTGCGTTCAGCGCCGCCTCTTCGTCATTTGGGTTTCATTTCCATCGGTCTCTGGGCCCAGTCGCAGAGGCCCTCAGCGGGCAGGCTGCGCCACGAAGGCCTCGTCCCTGACGCCAGCCCCTCCTCAGCTCCGGGGCTGCTGTGCTCTAGGGGGCTCTGCCCTGGGCACTATGACCAGCCCTCTTGGTGCGGAGCCGGGGTTCTTGAGCATCCTCCGTGTGTCAACTCCCACGGACACTGGCAGCTCTGGTCTTTCCCCGGCCCCGGGGCTGACGGGCAGACGCTGCAGTGCCTGGAGGAATTGACGGCAGATATTCCTCGGGCTGCATCTTCCTCACAGGGCTTGGCCAAATGGCCACAAGTAGCAAAATCTCTTTCTCCTTTCCTGGTGCAACTTTCAGTCCCACCCTCTGCCCCTCCCCGAGAACGCAGGCGCACGGCCGGCGGAGTGGCGCAGTGAACACCCTGCGGCTTGACATGTCCCGAGAGGAAAAGGCCCTTTGCCTCGCCAGTCGTCGAGCAGGTGAGCAGAGTGGGACTCGGGTCTTCCCACAACTTTCCTCCTTCTCCACTGTCTGACCTAAAGGGGACAGAGCCACCAGGCCAATTCCACTTCCTTTTGCTTTCCATATCTTCGCCCACGAGGCCCCAGCTCGTCTGACTCGCCTGTTTGCTAACCGTGCTCCCCGGGACCCAATATCTGCGGTTTTGGTGTCTCCGTGCATCGTCTCCAAACAATCCCTCTGTTTTCCCACAGCGCTCACACCAGCCAGCCCCGCCGGCGGTTCTGCTTCCCACATCCCCACCAGCCCACTGATCTCCCCGCACCGCCACCGGGGTGCCGAGCCTGAGCGCTACCGTCCTCTGCCGCCTCTGGCGGCGCGGTGCTCTCCCAGCACAGGCAGCCCGGGCGGTGGAAAGCCCCGATCCTGGCTGGGCGTGGGAAGACCAGCCCAGGCCTTGGGAAGGAGGCATTTTCCAGCTGCAGAAAGGGCCTTTTCCTGCCGTGCTGACTTTGTAGGAGGCGCAACTGGTTAGTTCAAAGCTGGGACGTGAGCAGACGCTGCCGGCTTGTTACACGTGACTGGGATTACGCGTGGCCGGTCTGCTGGAGCCTTTCACGTGGCACATGTTGGCCTGGTTACAGGAACGACCTCGTCCCGGGGCTTTGGGCCCTGCGTGCGGCTGAGTCTTGTGAAGGGAGCACACTGCAGCTGGCCCCCACAAAACACATCTCATGGGGGGCCCAACTGCCTTCCAGACCCCCCCATGGTCACAAGCCAGCTTGGGGTGCAGCCCCCTGGGGCTGGGTGAGGAGCTGCTACTTGGCGACGCAAGGTGAGGAGACCAGCAGGGCTCAAAGGGAACCCAGCCAGGACTGACGGTGCCCCAGGATCCCAGCACCGCAAAGCTCAGGGCCGCGGGTCCGTCTGCCAGCAGCCCGAGGCCCCTCACGTCGCTCCCTAGCCCCGCCCGCCCCACGCCACTGGCCCCGCCCTCTAGGGCCCCCTCACCTTGAGGAACTGCAGGTCGGTGAGGGCGCGGACGCTGAAGTCGGAGATGTACTGGGAGCTGCTGCACAGGTTGAGCTGGTTGGCGCTGCCGCTGACGGGCGAGGCGATGGAGTCCGAGCGCTCGTGGTAGATGAGCGAGGCCGAGCGGTTCAGGCTGCTCATGTGCGATGGAGAGTGCAGCTCTGCAGAGAGACGGGCAGCTGAGCGGGTGCCGCCCCCTCGCCAGCCAGCCCCCACCCCGGGCCCGGTGCCGCAGCCAGCACCCTCCGTCCAGAGAGCCCCCTGGCCTGGGGCCGCTCTTGGAAGGGAGCAGCACCACCCTGCCCTCTCTGACCTCTGCTGGGAGCCGGCCAAGCCCCCCTGTTCCCCACACATGGACCACTGGACCCAGGCTCTGAGCTTCATCCCCGCAGCCCCAGAGCCATCCTGAGCCCCCAGCTCCTCCCAGGCTGCCCTCAGCTCAGAGACTCGCCTGCTCTCCTGTCGCTCAGTCCTGGGTCTGGCCTCAGCACCAGGCAAGCTGCAGGGAGGGAGGCCTGAGTCTGGCCCAGCATGGGGACACTGCAAGCCCACAGAACTTGGCCCAGCCTCTGGCCACCCCGGGGCCCTGCTCAGAGCTCTCCCCCTCCCCAGCTCCCTCCAGCTCGGCCCGTGCCCTCAGGATCCCAGATCCCATCCCATGGAAACGCCAATGACCGTGGTGGTTTGGAGATATTTCCCCACCCGGAGCACGGTCCGCAGAGGCCTTACGAGAGAGGTTCTGTGTCTCCCTCGCTCAGATGCCCTGGAGGAGCAGCCCCACTATGGGGGAGGCAGCAGATTTGCCCCTCTGGGTGCCTGGTGGGGGCGGGGGGGGCCTTGGCCTGGTCAGATGGTCTCCATCTCCCTGGCGTGTCTGTCTCTGGGCTTAGCTTCAGCCAGAGGTGGCTCTGGAGGGCGAGTCCCTGAGGCAGCGGCTACAGCCCGACAGATGCATGGCGCCGGGAGAACCAAGCACAATGGCCCCGTGAGCACGGCCCAGCCAGGCCCCAGAGACAGGCCGGGGCGAGAGCCACGGCAGCCAGTAGGTGCCGCAGGGAACGAGGCCGAAGCTGCAGAAATCTCCCTGGGACGAGGGCCGGCCGCAGCCTGGCCGCGCAGGGAGAGGGACAGCGGCAGCTGGCCGGGGTGCGAGCCCAGGAAGCGCGCGGCATCCCAGGGCCCTAGGTGGGAACGGCCACCAGCAGAGCCACTGATGTGCTGCAACACCCACTGGGACCACGAGGTGGCGCCAGGTGCAAGAGGCTCAGACAAGTTCTGCCCAATTCTGTGTTGAGAAAGGCCCCGGGGTGGGGCAGCAGCAGGCACCGCGGGGGGGGCTGCAGGGCAGGAGTGAGGGGCACCAGCGGGGGGTGGGGAGGAGGGAGGACTGGGCTGGTGGGGGCTGTGGGTTGGGACTGAGGGGCACTGGCAGGGCGGGGGGGGGCAGGGCTGGCGGGGGGGGTAGGGGCTGTGGGTTGGGACTGAGGGGCACTGGCAGGGCGGGGGGGGGGGCAGGGCTGGCGGGGGGGGGTAGGGGCTGCAGGCCGGGAGTGAGGGGCATCGGCAGGGCGGGGGGGCAGGGCAGGGGGGTTGGGACTGAGGGGCACTGGCAGGGCAGGGCTGGGGGGGTAAGTGCTGTGGGGCGGAGTGAGGGGCACCGGCAGGGCGGGGGAGCAGGGTGGGGGGGGGGCAGGGGGGTTGGGACTGAGGGGCACTGGCAGGGCAGGGCTGGGGGGGGTAAGTGCTGTGGGGCGGAGTGAGGGGCACCGGCAGGGCGGGGGAGCAGGGCGGGGGGGGGGCAGGGACCATAGGGTGGGAGTGAGGGGCACCGGCAGGGCGGGGGGGCAGGGCTGGGGGGTGGGGAGGGACTGCAGGCCGGGAGTGAGGGGCATCGGCAGGGCGGGGGGGCAGGGCAGGGGGGTTGGGACTGAGGGGCACTGGCAGGGCAGGGCTGGGGGGGGGGTAAGTGCTGTGGGGCGGAGTGAGGGGCACCGGCAGGGCGGGGGAGCAGGGTGGGGGGGGGGGCAGGGACCATAGGGTGGGAGTGAGGGGCACCGGCAGGGCGGGGGGGCAGGGCTGGGGGGTGGGGAGGGACTGCAGGCCGGGAGTGAGGGGCACCGGCAGGGCTGGCATGATGTCCCTGTGAGCCCCAGCCTTGCCTGGTTGCTCCCACTGCCCCTGGAGACACAGGTTCCACCCTTCCCAACGGTGCCCAGGCTCCGGCCCTGTGCGGGGAGGGACACTTACCCAGCTGGGGGGGCGGGTTCAGCGCCATCATGCCATAGTAGGAGAAGGCGCCCGTCTCAAACTTCATGTTCTCCTTGCCGGCCTCCACCTCCACCTTCCCCTGCATGGCACAGAGACTGTTAAAGCCCAGGCCTGCCTGCAGGCAGCCCACAGCCCCCCCACAGCCTCCTCCTCCCCCCACTGTCCAGCCCCCCACAGGTCCCCATCTCTTCCACAGCCCCCTCCACTGCCTCCCTCCTCCCTGCAGCTGTGCAACCCCCCTCCTCGCCCGCAGCCCCCCAGCCTGCCCCCTCCTCCCCCACAGACAGGTGCTGGCAGGGGAGTGGGGGAGGTGGGTGTCTGTGGGCGACTCCAGCCCAGCAGGCTATGGGGCAGGGAGGCAGAGGGGTACTGGGGATCCCCAGAGGGGCTGACGGTGATAGCCCAAGTGAGAGGCCTCCAGGCAGTTTGGGGCAGGACTGAGACCGCCCAGGACCTGCTGCTCTGAAGCCCCCAACAGGCTAATTCCCACACCTCCCCCAGGGTTTCTGCGGCCCCCCAGTGCTGTCCAGCTGGCAGCTGGGATCCCAAGGGGCGGGCCTGGGGCGACAGCCTCACTAATGACCTGGTGAGGGGGTGGATCGCATCGCTAAGCCGGGGGGGCAAAGATGGGGCCCGCACACATTGGCGGGTGGGGCCCCAAGAAATGTGATGAGGCTGGAGGACACATGTGGAGTCCTGCCCTCGGGTGGGAAGAGCCCCCAGCCCTGCTCCGGCTGGGCGCCGCTCGGCAGAAAGGGGCCTGGGATCGCAGTGGGCGCGAGTCCGCCTGGTAGCCAAGCGGCAGCCGGCACGTCAGGCGCGGCCAGAGTGGGGCGAGGGAGGGCTCCCCCCCACTGGGTGCTGCCCCCGCAGGCGGGCGGGCGGCGCCGGCCTGGGCAGGACCTGCAGGACGAGGATGAAGCAGTCGGACGGCTTGTTCCGCTGGTACAGGAAGTGCCGGGCCAATCTCTTGTTCTGCTCATCAAACTTCAGCTCGTGGACGACGTCGGGGTGTTTGAGCAGCCGCAGCAGGATCTTCTCCGAGATGAGGCTCGGCGAGAACAGCGGCACCTCTGGGGGGAGAGGGCGGAGGGTCAGACGCCCCCAGGGCGCTGCCCCTGCTCCCAGCACAGCCGCCCGCCCTGGGGGCTTCCACAGAACCAGCTGCCCCCAAAGGACTGAGCCACGGCCCTTGCTCCTGATCCAAGCCAGCTTCATGCAGCCACCTCTGGTGTGGAGCGCCTGGCCAGGGGAAGGAGGGAATGGCTGAGAGTCCCGGCACTGGGCGCCATGCCACGAGAGGAGCACCAGGCAGGGGCACAGAAGTTATGGGCCTGACGTGGAACAGATGGGGCCCGTGGCTCCGACGCAGACGCCCCAGAATGGGAAAGGCCCCTGGGCACCGGACAGGGCACCAGCAGCGAGTCGTGCCCATTGGGCCTGCTCTGCCCAGGACCACCCCCGCTTGCTTGGCACCTCCCACTTCTGCTGCCAGGGCTTGGGCCTCTGCCCCCTCAGGCCAGGGCCAGCCAGAATCCGCTGACGCCCCCTTGTCCTCCCATGGGCCCCCATCGCACTCCCATAGCCCCTCCCCTCCGGCGGGCAGCTGGGCGTCCCGGCGCGGACTCACCCGTGGCCAGGAACCGGTGCGCGGCCAGCAGCAGCTGGGGCGAGACCTTCACCTTGAGCTCGTTGTCCGAGTCCTTGAAGGCAGAGAAATCCCGCTTGTTCCTCTGGGTAGCCACGCGCTTCCGGCTGCGGTTGTCGGCTGCGGGAGGAAGAGGGTGTCAGGGGTGTCTGTTGGCTGCCAGGCAGGGAAAGGCCCAGCTCCCGGCCCGGGCCCGCGCCCGCGCCCGCACCCCAGGGTTCTCCCTGCCCAGCCAGTGCCCGCTGCCGCAGGGCCGTGCCCCCCGGGCTGCAGGGTGGCAGCCAGGTGCTCCCTTGGGTCTCCGCCCTCCCAGCAGCACGGCTGCGACAGCCCCACCGCGTCCCGGGCGCCGCGGGGCACCTAACTGTACATGTCCGACTCGTCCAGGATCTCCGACTTGATGATCTCCTCGATGACGTCCTCCAGCGTCACCAGGCCCAGCACCTCGTAGAAGGGGTCGCCCTCCCCCTCGTTGTTCACCTTCTGCACGATGGCCAGGTGCGACTTGCCTGGGGGAGGCAGACCTGTCAGCCACCTGGGAGGGGCACCCTGCCAGCCCCAGATGGCACGCGCTGGCCCGGCCTCCGCGCAGTACCAGTCACCCCACCCCGCCCCATTCCTCCCGCCCCACACTCCCTCCCTCAGCCTCCCGCCCCACACTCCCTCCCGCCCCACCCTCAGCCCCCCGCCCCACACTCCCTCCCTCAGCCTCCCGCCCCACACTCCCTCCCACCCCACCCCCCGCCCTCAGCCCCCGCCCCACACTCCCTCCCGCCCCACCCTCAGCCCCCTGCCCCACACTCCCTCCCTCAGCCTCCCGCCCCACACTCCCTCCCACCCCACCCCCCGCCCTCAGCCCCCGCCCCACACTCCCTCCTTCAGCCTCCCACCCCACACTCCCTCCCGCCCCACCCTCAGCCCCCCACCCCACACTCCCTCCCTCAGCCTCCCGCCCCACACTCCCTCCCACCCCACCCCCCGCCCTCAGCCCCCGCCCCACACTCCCTCCCTCAGCCTCCCGCCCCACCCCACGCCCTCAGCCTCCCGCCCCACACTCCCTCCCGCCCCACCCCCCACCCCACACTCACCCCCTGCCCCAGCCCCCACCCCCCCACTCCCTCCATCTCACCCTTGCAATCTCCCCCCCCCCCCCCCGGTGGGGCCTCCAGTGCAGCTTGGTGGATTGGGCAATCCCTGCATTACCGAAAGCTGCAATTATCGCCCCTCCCCCGTCCGGATACCCAGAACCGGGTTAACCTGCTCGTGCTGGGGGCTGACAAAGGGCAGGGAGCCCCCTGGGCCCCAGCAGCCCCAGAGCCAAGGGGCAGAACGGGGCAGACAAGTGACACCAGCTCCCCCCACGTCCAGCCTGGCCCCTCAGACGCGCCCCCGCGCATGGGCTACAAGCCCTGGGTTCCTGCCCCGGCCCCTGCCCGAGTTTGGCCCACGCGGCCGTGGCCGGGGGAAGGTCCCTGGGGGTCACTTCAGCACAGAGACTCCCAGACCACCGGCAAGGGGGGCCAAGGCCCCTGCCCAGGGCTCCCTGGGGCAGCACCCTGGCCGAGGGGAGTCACGCGGCGGGGACCCAGCTAGGCCTGCAAATCCCATTTCAGCGGTTAACCCGCCAGGCGCAGCGTGTGACCAGTTAACCGACTGCCGAGGGGCGGGGCGGGGAGCTGGTTAACCAGGCCTGGGAAGGGCGAGGGTCCCAGTGAACCGGCTCAGCCGTCCCAGCCCTAGATCCAGCCGGCCCGCGGCCGCTCGGACTCTGCAGAACTGAGCTCTCAGCGACCACGCACGCAGGTGAGTCTCCAGCTACTGCCAGGCCCCGCCAGTGTCTGCGCAGAGCCTGGAACGACTGCTCAGAGGGGCATGGCCCCCCTCCAGCAGCCCCCCCCGCCCGCGGCCTCCCCCCTGCCAGCGCCCCCCCACCAACAGCACCCCCCAGTGCTGCCAGCACCCCCCGCCAGTGGCCTCCCCCCTGCCAGTGCCCCCCGCCAGCAGCTTCCCCCGAGTGCTGCCAGCGCTCCCCGCCAGCGGCCTCCCCCCTGCCAGCACCCCCCCATCAACAGCCCCCCCCAGTGCTGCCAGCACCCCCTGCCAGCGGCCTCCCCCCTGCCAGCGCCCCCCGCCAACGGCCCCCCAAAGCCCAGCTGTGGGGAAGGGTGGGGTGCAGGGCAGAGGAGGGGAAGGATGAGAAAGGAAGGGCAGAGGCAGTGACACGGGGGCACGGGGGAGCCGGCTCTCAGAGCCTTGCGGACACCACTGTGCCCGGGTGGCTAACGGGCCCCAGCTGGCCCAGCCCACTCGCCCCAGTTCTGCTCCCGAGTCCACAGGCCTGTTTCATCCAGAGCCGCCGGCCCTGCAGGCAGGAGGGGAATCCCCACTGGGCTCGCTGGCCCCAGACGGGACCCCTCCTCCTCCAGGCTCTGCCTGGGCCAGTCGGGAGCCAGGAAGGGTCTCTGGCCTGGTCCCTGCATCGGCCGGGGGATCGAGGCCCAGTCGCTCCCTGCCCCAGGCCGCCAGCAAGAACATCTCCAGGGTGACCCCGCAGGCTACTGCCAACCCCAGGCACCCCCTGGGGCGCTGCCTGCCCCATCCCTTCTAGTCCCAGCCGCCGCGCTCCGGGTCTCGCCTCTCGCCCCACGGGCAGAGCAGGGCAGGAAGACCGGAACTCGGGATGCTCCACGGCGGGTACCTGACTAATCGGACGGTCCATCGGGCGCTGCCACCTTTGACGCGTAGAATCAGCCCTGGGCTCTTGCTGCTCTTTGACGGCGAAAGCGCCACGTGGAGCCCGGGACCAGCTGGGGGCGCCGTGCAGTGCCGTCGTGGGAGCCGGATTTCCAAGCGGCAGCGTGGAGGGGGGAGGTACGGGGTGGGGTACGCGGGCAGGCACGGGGTGGGGTACGGGGTGGGGTATGGGGGCAGGCACGGGGGAGGTACGGGGTGGGGTATGGGGGCAGGCACGGGGTGGGGTACGCGGGCAGGCACGGGGGAGGTACGGGGTGGGGTATGCGGGCAGGCACGGGGGAGGTACGGGGTGGGGTACGCAGGCAGGCATGGGGTGGGCTACGGGGGAGGCACGGGGTGGGGTATGCGGGCAGGCACGGGGTGGGGTACGCGGGCAGGCACGGGGGAGGTACGGGGTGGGGTACGCAGGCAGGCATGGGGTGGGCTACGGGGGAGGCACGGGGTGGGGTACGCGGACAGGCACGGGGGGGTACGGGGTGGGGTACGCAGGCAGGCACGGGGTGGGCTACGGGGGAGGCACGGGGTGGGCTACAGGGTGGGGTACGCGGGCAGGCACGGGGTGGGGTACGCGGGCAGGCACGGGGTGGGGTACGCGGGCAGGCACGGGGTGGGCTACGGGGTGGGGTACGCGGGCAGGCACGGGGTGGGGTACGAGGTGGGGTACGCGGGCAGGCACGGGGTGGGCTACGGGGCAGGCACGGGGTGGGCTACGGGGTGGGGTACGCGGGCAGGCACGGGGTGGGCTACGGGGTGGGGTACGCGGGCAGGCACGGGGTGGGGTACGAGGTGGGGTACGGGGCAGGCACGGGGTGGGGTATGCAGGCAGGCACGGGGGAGGCACGGGGTGGGGTACGCAGGCAGGCACGGGGTGGGGTACGGGGTGAGGTACACGGGCAGGCACAGGGTGGGGTACGGAATGGGGTACGGGGGAGGTACGGGGTGGGGTATGCGGGCAGGTACGGGGTGGGGTATGCGGGCAGGCACGGGGGAGGTACGGGGTGGGGAACGCGGGCAGGCATGGGGTGGGGTACGGGGTGGGGTACGGGGGCAGGCACGGGGGAGGTATGGGGTGGGGTACGGAGCGGAGTACTGGGGGGGTACGCGGGCAGGCACGGGGGAGGTACGGGGTGGGGCACGTGGGCAGGCACGGGGGAGGTACGGGGTGGGGAACGCGGGCAGGCACGGGGGAGGTACGGGGTGGGGAACGCGGGCAGGCATGAAGTGGGGTATGCGGGCAGGCATGGGGTGGGGTATGCGGGATGTACGGGGTGGGGTACACGGGCAGGCACGGGGGAGGTGCGGGGTGGGGTACGCGGGCAGGCATGGGGTGGGGTACGTGGGCAGGCATGGGTGGGGTACGGGGTGGGGTACGGGGGCAGGCACGGGGGAGGTATGGGGTGGGGTACGGGGTGGGGTACTGGGGAGGTATGCGGGCAGGCACGGGGGAGATATGGGGTGGGGTACGCGGGCAGGTACGGGGGAGGTTCGGGGTGGGGTATGGGGTGGGGTACGCGGGCAGGCACGGGGGAGGTACGGGGGCAGGCACGGGGTGGGTATGGGGTGGGGTACGCGGGCAGGCACGGGGGAGGTATGGGGTGGGGTACGCGGGCAGGCACGGGGGAGGTACGGGGGGAGGTATGGGGTGGGGCACGCGGGCAGGCACGGGGGAAGGTATGGGGTGGGGCACGCGGGCAGGCACGGGGGAGATACGGGGTGGGGTACGGGGGCAGGCACGGGGGAGGTATGGGGTGGGGTACGGGGTGGGGTACTGGGGAGGTACGCGGGCAGGCACGGGGGAGATACGGGATGGGGTACGGGGGCAAGCACGGGGGAGGTATGGGGTGGGGTACGGGGTGGGGTACTGGGGAGGTACGCGGGCAGGCATGGGGAAGATACAGGGTGGGGTACGGGGGCAGGCACGGGGGAGGTATGGGGTGGGGTACGGGGTGGAGTACCGGGGAGGTACGCGGGCAGGCATGGAGGAGATACGGGGTGGGGTACGCGGGCAGGCACGGGGGAGATACGGGGTGGGGTACGCAGGCAGGCACGGGGGAGGTACGGGGTGGGGTACGGGGTGGGGCACGTGGGCAGGCACGGGGGAGATACAGGGTGGGGTATGGGGTGGGGTACGCGGGCAGGCACGGGGGAGGTATGGGGTGGGGTACGCGGGCAGGCACGGGGGAGGTACGGGGGGAGGTATGGGGTGGGGCACGCGGGCAGGCACGGGGGAGATACGGGGTGGGGTACGGGGGCAGGCACGGGGGAGGTATGGGGTGGGGTACGGGGTGGGGTACTGGGGAGGTACGCGGGCAGGCACGGGGGAGATACGGGATGGGGTACGGGGGCAAGCACGGGGGAGGTATGGGGTGGGGTACGGGGTGGGGTACTGGGGAGGTACGCGGGCAGGCATGGGGAAGATACAGGGTGGGGTACGGGGGCAGGCACGGGGGAGGTATGGGGTGGGGTACGGGGTGGAGTACCGGGGAGGTACGCGGGCAGGCATGGAGGAGATACGGGGTGGGGTACGCGGGCAGGCACGGGGGAGATACGGGGTGGGGTACGCAGGCAGGCACGGGGGAGGTACGGGGTGGGGTACGGGGTGGGGCACGTGGGCAGGCACGGGGGAGGTACGGGGGCAGGCACGGGGTGGGGTATGGGGGAGGTACGGGGTGGGGTACGGGGTGGGGTACGCGGGCAGGTGCCTGAGCCCAGCCAGGACACAGCCACATTTAAATCTAGTGCCCTTAGCCCCCAGTGCGGCTCTGCCCTCCACAGGCAGGTCATGGGCCAAATCCGTCCCTGGTGCAATTCCACTGAGCCCCCTGTCACCCGGCCTCCTGCTCCCCGTCCACAGGGCCCCCTGAGACAGGTGGGAGCTGAGTGGCTGCAGGCGGAGCTGCCCATGGCCAGTGTGGAGCCGGGGGGGGGGGGGGGGCAGGCATGGGCATGGGATGGGGGGAGAGCAAAGGGCTGCCGCTGTCCCCCCTGCCAGGCCAGCCCCAGCTGGAACAGGACGGCAGGGGGCTGGAGGAGCAGCCAGACTTCCCTGGGGCTCCGGGCCAGTGGCTCCCTTCTCCATCCAGGGAGATACCCAGGGTGCATCCCATCACCCCATTCTCCCCGGAGAGGGCAAGGCCAGCCGAGCACGGCTTGCTCCTGGGGGGGCCTGTCCCAGCCACAAGAACCTGGGAGGGCCAGCCCAGTGGTAAATCCACCCGGCACAGAGCCCCCCGCCAGGCCAGACCCCTTGGGGTGACTCCAGCAGCCACCAACCAAAGACACAGACCCCCCTGCCTGGCCCTTCTCTTCCCATTTCTCCCCACGCTGCCCCCACCGGCGGCAGAGCAGCAGCAGCTCCCGGCACCTCGTTAATTCCCAGCCGGCTGTACTGGAAAGGCTGCTCCCGGGCAGAGGGGACAGTAAGCAGGACCCCAAGGACTCTCCCTGTGGGATGGGCAGGTGGCGCTGGCAGGGTGTTTGCACAGATCAGGCAACAACCTCTCCCCTGAACACTCTTCTTCACTCCTTAGCGCCTCCCCTTCCCTGCTGCACCTCCTGGCTCCCCCCTGGGGTCGCTCTGCCCCCCGTAGGAGGTGGGGCTCCCCCGCTCTGTGCCCTCTCCTGCAGGCCAGCAGCACCCGCAGGAGCGAGCAGCACGGACCCAGGACAGAGACAGAAACAACTTCCTGACACGCAACCGAGGCTCACCCAGCCCTCTGCCGACAGGGCCCTTCCCAGGGACAGACCCGCCTCTCGGCCTAGCACTGGCCTGCAGAGGTCCCACTGCACAGCAGGAGCATTATCCCTTATGCCTCCTGCAAGGAGGTTTACAGGATCTGTCCAAAGAGGCTTTCTTTCTCGACAGATCCCCCTCTAGACTGCCGCTTTTTGCCGACAAAGTGCTGAGTCAGCAAAACGCGATGGCCATTTTTATGCAAATTAGGCACGGGATATTTAAATCCCTGCCTCATTTGCAATGTCCACCTGCCTAATCTGCATCCCTCTGCTGACTGAGGGATGCAGTCTAGACATACCCACAGTCTGGTCTACATACCTACCGTCTGTCACACACAGACAGGCCTGGTCTACATACCTATCGCCTGCCACACACAGGCAGGCCTGGTCCATATACCTACCACCTGCTACATACAGGCAGGCCTGGTCCACGTACCTACCGCCTGCCACACACAGACCGGCCTGGTCCATATACCTACCACCTGCTACATACAGGCAGGCCTGGTCCACGTACCTACCGCCTGCCACACACAGACCGGCCTGGTCCATATACCTACCGCCTGCCACATACAGGCAGGCCTGGTCCATATACCTACCACCTGCTACATACAGACAGGCCTGGTCTACATACATATCGCCTGCCACACACAGACCGGCCTGGTCCACATACCTACCGCCTGCCACACACAGACAGGCCTGGTCCATATACCTACCGCCTGCCACACACAGACAGGCCTGGTCCACGTACCTACCGCCTGCCACACACAGACCGGCCTGGTCCATATACCTACCACCTGCTACATACAGGCAGGCCTGGTCCACGTACCTACCGCCTGCCACACACAGACCGGCCTGGTCCATATACCTACCGCCTGCCACATACAGGCAGGCCTGGTCCATGTACCTACCGCCTGCCACACACAGACAGGCCTGGTCTACATACATATCGCCTGCCACACACAGACCGGCCTGGTCCACATACCTACCGCCTGCCACACACAGACAGGCCTGGTCCATATACCTACCGCCTGCCACACACAGGCAGGCCTGGTCCATATACCTACCACCTGCTACATACAGGCAGGCCTGGTCCACGTACCTACCGCCTGCCACACACAAACCGGCCTGGTCCATATACCTACCACCTGCTACATACAGGCAGGCCTGGTCCACGTACCTATCGCCTGCCACACACAGACCGGCCTGGTCCATGTACCTACCGCCTGCCACACACAGACAGGCCTGGTCTACATACATATCGCCTGCCACACACAGACTGGCCTGGTCCACATACCTACCGCCTGCCACACACAGGCAGGCCTGGTCCATATACCTACTGCCTGCCACACACAGGCAGGCCTGATCCATATACCTACCGCCTGCCACACACAGGCAGGCCTGATCCATATACCTACCGCCTGCCACATACAGGCAGGCCTGGTACATATACTGCCTTTGCCCCTCCTTCTGACCCAAACCAGTAGCTCATGCACATATGTCCAGGCATCGACAGGGACTCACCTCTCAGTAGGTCAGATTCTGACTCTCTGCCCCATCATCTACTGTCCCCCTGATCTGCTTCTCTCCAGCCCCATCGTCTTCCTCCTCAGGCCAAATTGCAGCCACCCCCACCAGCACTGCATCCCCACTGCTGCCCCAGCTGGTCCCAGCAGTGCCAAGGTGTAATTAACGAGAGAGCTGGGAACCCCCCATCACCTGCTGGGCCAAGAGGACAAACTGTCTCCTCCCCCATGGGGATTGGTGCATGCCCCGAAGCGGGGGAGAGGGGAGCTAGGGAAAGCAACTCTGCCCCTGAGCAGCAGAAATGTAAGTGGAGAAGCGTTTCCTAAAACCACGAAGGTCTTTTTCTTCCAGCGGCCCTTCCGCAGAGACGAGCCAATCCCCAGGCCCTTGGAGCAGCCACGCAGCTGGTAGCCCCGCTGCCACTCCACCAAACCAGTCTCTAGCGCTGAGGGTGACCTGCTCCAGCACAGCCTGCTGTAGCCTGCAGACAGGCAGGGTCTCCCCAAGCTGCTGCAGCGTGAAACTGACGAGCTTCTGATCAGTTTCACCACAGCTAACCAGGAAACTGTCAGCTCCTGCCAGCTCTGAGCTCCAGGGGGGAGCCCAAGGCAGGGGGTGGGAACAGAAGAGCCCCTCCACACTGGCAGCAGCCTGGGAAAAGGGCTGCTGTAGAGGGGAGAGAAAAAGCGACTTCTCCCTTCCAGCAGCCAGGGCAGGCCTGGGGGAGGGCCTGGGGCTTCCAGTTGGTCAGCACCCTACTTGCCAAAAGCTCACTCAGCGACATGGTCCCCCAGGGGGCAGGGAGAGCCGCCATCGTCACCTTCCTTCCTACCAGGTGCCAGGTCCAGCTGCCCTGACGTGCCCTGGCAGCTCCTGGCACCGAGGGAGCAGAGCGGCAGTGCCCGGGTTGTCCCTGCTGGGCAGAGAATGGAGCCGGCAGAGTGGTGTGGGATGGCTGCGGAGGGAGGGGGGAAGGCAGCACTGGGTCCCTCAACGCCGGGATCTGGCTGCCACCTACACCAGCCAATTCCACAATTTCAGGGCATGTCCTCGGCATCAATGGGGGGAGTCAGGAAGCTAAAGGGGGACCTGGGGGGCCCCTGCCAACCCCAAACACCTCTGCAATTGCCCCTGGGTTGACAAACGGGGCTGACAGCAGCCATTGCCGCCTCCCAACACAAATGAGCGCCTCTCTGCCCATCCCCCTCATGGGGTCACAGGCCGACCCCCTGTGGCTTAACTCCCAGGCCCATCAAAAGGGTCTGTGGGGAGGCAGGAGGGGATGGGCGGCCCCAGCTTTGGGGGGAAAGGAGGTGGCACACTCAGAGCCCCTGGCAGAGGAATGGGGACCCTGCCACGGTGGAGAATGCACAGCCCCGCGCATGGGGGCAAGCAGGGAGAGTTGCAAGACGGGGGCACCGCGGGTGTGTGTGCAGGTGACTGGATGCTCGGCCCACACAAGCATCAGATTCTAACGCAGGCTAGCCTCCCCTGCTCGCTGGTGCGTTCCCTGGCTCAGCCAATCAGCGCCAGGAGGAAGGAGACCTGCCCATTTCCGCTTTGGGAAGGGAAGAGTTTCAGAGACCAATTTCTCTCCAATTTCTCCACATCGTTCCTGAAATGCAGTGCCCAGAACTGGACACAATATTCCAACTGAAGCCTAATCCGCGCAGAGCAGAGCAGAAGAACGACTCCTCGTGTCTTGTTCACAACACTCCTGTTAACGCAGCCCAGAATCATGTTTGCGTCGCACTGTTGACTCATATTTATCTTGTGGCCCACTATGACCCTAAATCCCTTTCAGCAGTACTCCTTCCTAGACAGTCGCTTCCCATTCTGTATGTGTGAAACGGATTGCTCCTTCCTAAGTGGAGCACTTTGCATTTGTCCTTATTAAACTTCATCCTGTTTACCTCAGACCATTTCTCTAGTTTGTCCAGATCATTTTGAATTATGACCCTATCTTCCAAAGCAGTTGCAACCTCTCCCAGCTTGGGATCATCTGCAAACTTAATAAGCGTCCTCTCTATGCCAATATCTAAATCGTTGATGAAGATATTGAACAGAACCGGTCCCAAAACAGACCCCTGCGGAACCCCACTTGTTATGCCTTTCCAGCAGGATTGTGAACCATTAGTAACCACTCTGAGAACGGTTATCCAGCCAGTTATACACCCATCTTATAGTAGCCCCATCTAAGTTGTATTTCCCTAGTCTATTGATAAGAAGGTCATGCGAGACCGTGTCCAATGCCTTACTAAAGTCTAGGTATCCCACGTCCACCACTTCTCCCTTCTCCACAAGGCTCCTTATCCTCGCAAAAAAAGCTACCAGATTGGTGTGACATGATTTGTTCCTTACAAATCCATGCTGGCTGTTCCCTATCACCTTGTTATCTTCCAGGTATTTGCAGATGGATTCCTTAACTATTTGCTCCATTCTCTTCCCTGGCACAGAAGTTAAACTGACTGGTCTGGAGTTTCCCGGGTTGTTCTTATTTCCCTTTGTGTCGATTTGCCCTGCAAGACACTCCAGCACCATGGGGTGAGCTGGAGGCTCAGGCTCAGGAGGTCAGTCAGCTCTCTGCAGACCCTTTGCAGCGCCAGGTCGGCCCAGCAGCTGCCAGGCAGAGTCTACGCTACACAGCTTTTAGCATCCCGGCTGGGGCGACCCGGCTCCGTCGCTCAGTTGGCCGTGGGAACGCTGCTCGGTGGCACTTCTGCTGGCCCCCGAGCAGGTCTCCCTCCGGCAGAGCAGCAGTCACAAGGCCCGGCAGAAGAGGGGGGTTTAGGTGCCCAAGAGCGACACAAGTTGTATCAAGCAAGTGCGAATGTCCATGCAGGTCAGGCAAGGGGCACAGCCCAGAGCCCCGCCCCCCGGCCTGAGGACTCAAAGGTCGGCTTGTTGGACCACATCCACCCAAAGGATGTTGAGGGGGGCAACACTCGGCCCCAGACTCGGGACAGAACTTATGGCTCCGCCAGCTCCGAGACGGGTGTTGGAGTTGGAGGAGATGGCAAAGCTATGAACCCCCTTTGCAGAGCACACGGGGTTAGCTCTAGGGCTGGCAGTCACCAGCCTGTGGTGCAGGGAAAGCGAAACAAAGGGGTTTCCGAATTTACCACGGCGGCTGGAGAGCTGTGCTCCTGCTGTGTGGGGAGCCCGGCTTTCGGCGCCAGGAGGACGCAGGGCGCCGCGGCCGACGGCGTCAGGAGGCTGCTACTGCAGAGACATGGCAGCACAAAGAGGACGCCCATGGGCAGGCCCAGCTTCCCCAGGGGAGCGAGGCGCCCGCCCCAGACTAGGGATGTTAGTGACTAGTCGCTTCTCGCCCCCCACGAGAGGCGGGGGAAAGGGGGAGCAGGAGCTGGCGCTGGGGGGGAGCCAGCTTACAAGCCGGTTCCCCCCCAGCACTGCCTCCGCAGGGGGGAGGGGACGCAGGGGACCAGGCACGAGCCAGGAATCAGCTGTCACAGCTTGCGCCTGGTCCTTGCCACGGAGCCGCAGGGGGACCAGCTCCTCACTGCGGCTCTGCAGTTTCCCCCAGGGATCAACTCATCGGCAAGGCGATGGAAATTCCACTGACTAGTCAATTAGCCGATTAAACGCCACTGAACATCCCTCGCTCGGACACAGCAGCCCTCTGAGCTCTGCCACGCGACGCAGCCGGTGCTGAGCAGAATGGGCTCGGTGCCTTTGTCACCAAGGAGTAACGATCCCAATGACAACCCGACCTGGCCCGGCCCCGGAGCCGCCTCTCTGCCATGGCGGCTCCCTCCCACTGCCATGTGCCAAGGAGCCCCGAAGGGAGCTGGCTGGGGGCGGCTGCAGCCAGCACTGGGACCTTGCTCCAACCAGCAAAGGCAGGAGCAGCAAGACCAGCACGGCCTGCGGGAGAGGGCGAAGGAAAGGCCCCTTGTTGGGGGCCCAGCTCATTGGCGGGAGGGGGCTGGAGAGCACAGTGCTGGGCACCGGGAGACGGCCCCAGGGCAGCTCCTGCTCTCTCAGGAGAAAAGCACATTGGGGCGAGGGTCGGAGCCGGGTTCCAGGCCCCACTGTGCAGCGCGCTCGGACACATGCGGGGAGCCCACTGACTCCACCAGGCCAGAGGCGGGGACTCCTGGCAGGCAGCTGTGCCAAGTAGAAGCCCGGCGGCTTCCTGCTCTCCTCCCGTCAGGGCTCCGAAGCCACCATTGGGGCAGGCAGCAGGTGCCCACACGGACAGCGACAGCCTGCGGACGGATGGGGGGACAGACAGATGGCACAAGTCTCTCAATGCAGGCAGGGCCAGCTTCCCTGCTAGCCTGGTGACATAGGGCAATGCCCCAGCAGGAGGGGCCTTGTGAAAACCTGGCCCCTTGCTCATCCCTCCTGGGCTCTCCCCTGCACTTTCTGCACCTGCTGCCCGGCTGAGCGGGGAGGCCAGGGCAGGGCGGAAGGTGCCGCAAGGCAGGGAAGGGGAGAGCAGGGAACAGCTGCTGAACTGGAAAGTCCAGAAGCCTGAAGGGATTTATTGGGCCCTCCCCGTGCCACGGGAAGCGACTGCCACAGGAGATGTTTTGGCAGGACTTCAGGGTGCTGTCGGAGGAGGGAAACTATTTACAGATCTTCTGTGAGCCTCCGCTGTCCTGCCGGAGCCAGGACGAGGAACTGGCGAGGCAAGGGGTGATTTGCTATTGTTACAAATATTTCCCAGGGCAGGCTGGGCTCTGCCCCGCGGGGGCTGCAGCTGATTTTGCAAGGCTGATTCGCATCTGAAGCGTCACTGGGGGAGCGGAGTTAGTCTGTAGCAGGAAAAACTTCAAAAACAACAGTCTAGTAGTGCCTTAGGGTATGTCTACACTACCACCCTAGTTCGAACTAGGGTGGTTAATGTAGGCATTCGAAGTGGCAAATGAAGCCCGGGATTTAAATCTCTAATCGAGATCTCTAATTCGAACTACCTACTCTGTGCCGCGTGTAGCCGCGGGCACGGAGTTCGGACTAGGGGACTTTTAAAAATGGCGGTGCCCGGCAAGATGCAAATGAAGCCCGGGATATTTAAATCCCGGGCTTCATTTGCAACTTCGAATGCCTACATTAACCACCCTAGTTCGAACTAGGGTGGTAGTGTAGACATACCCTTACAGACTAACCAACATGCAGATGGCACCGTGAGCTTTCGGGGGCACAGCCCACTTCTTCAGACAGCAGGAGTGTTAGAATCCAGATCCAAGAATAAAACCTTGGCATCTGAAGGTTAAAGAGACAGGAAACCTCCTTCAGGGCAGAGCTGGAAGTGGCTCAGGACATGCAGAAAAGCACATCAGCCTCAGCCCTTGGCTTTGGCCGCTCCAGGAGCCAGTCCTCTTTCCTGAAGGCCCACAAAGTGGGGGGAAGAACTGACTGGAGAGAAGCAAGACTTTGGCCAGAGACCGGGGAGCCAGGCTGGGCAGTGAGAGAGCCAGGTCAGCCCCTGCTCCGTGTGTGGGAACAGGAGAGAAGCCCTGCCCTGCCTCCAGCCCACACTGTCTAGCGCAGGGAGGGCGGTGAGACACCAGGAGCAGGGGGGCAGACACACACCGTGGGGACAAGCTGCGGGGGGGGGGTGGGCGGGATGTTCCCAGCCCGACGACAAGGGGTGCAGTTGATCTGGGGATGCAGGGGCAAGGAGAGAGGGGGCCTGGATCCATGCGCAGAGAAGAAACCTGGCGAAGAGGCAGGCAGGGGTGGGCTGATGTGAGACATGACAATGGAGGAGGAGCGTAATGTGAGCAGAAAAGCTTCCCCCATTGAGCTCTCTGTCCTTCAGCACGAGTCCCCATGGCGAGGAACCCGGGTTCCCACCCTGTGGCTTTCAAGGGCCAGAGCCCCAGCCAGCCCCAGTCCACTGGCAAAGTGAGAGGCTGCATGGCGGGGGCAGAGCCAGAGTCCCGCCTGCACCTGGAGCAGCCCCGGCGCGAGGGGAGGGCAGGACATGCTGTGTGCTGCTGCAGGTGCAGGCGAAGCTGAGCACTTTGGGGGCTGCCCAGGAGAGATTCAAATGCCCCCCCAGCTGATCAGCAGAGCGCCCACAGCCAGCAGCAGGTGTTTCCACTGGTGGTGCACGTCCGCACAGGCCTCCGTGCACAGAACAAAATGTATTCCGAAGCCGGATGGAAAATATCAGAGGGAACACGGGGGGTGGAGGGATGACCAAGAGAGTGGAGTGAGGAGTCCCTGCCCCACAAGGCCACAGGGAGTGAAATCCGGGAGAGCTTGTACAACCCCTACCACAGCATCTCCTGTGAGGCAGCGGGGTTTGCCCACGAAAGCTCACGGTGCTCCGTGTATCTGTGTCAGTCTCCAAGGTGCCACGGGGATGCTCATCTTTAAAGTTACAGACTAACACGGCTCCCCGCTGCAAGTCCCTACCAAGTGAGTGGCCTCTCCCAGGTAGGCATGAGCCCCACAAAATCTCCAGCAAGGACCTCAGGCACTGCCCAAATTGCCCCACCCACTGCATCCTCTTCTGCAGCCGGGTCGCAGGGCCCAAAATCGAAGGCTTCGTCCGCAGCCAGGCTGACAGAGCCGCAGCCAGGAGCTGTCAAGCCGGAAGTCTCAGCCTCACCCTCCATCAGAACCGCATGACAATGCGGCTGGCCAGAAGGAGACCCTGTCCTCGCGGCTCCCACTGTCTCCAGGTGGGTCTGGCACGTCACTCCTTATTGGCAGTCAGGGCTGGGAACCCCGATTCTCCGTTATGGCCCTCACTTCCCTACCGTTCGCCTGTGTGGTCGCCGCCTGCTTTGAATGTTTTCTCTCTGTGGGGCGTGACCGGGTAGGGAGCTCTTGTACCGAAGGCCACGACTGATTAGTAACATTAAGTTTCGCAATGCGAACTGGGGGCCATGAAGGAGACCGGCAGGGAAGCAAGAAGGAAAAGAAGGAACAGAAAGGAGGAGGAGGAGGAAAGGCCTGGAAGGACTCGCCCCTAAGACAGAGCCTGAGACCAGAGCTGCCGAGAATCCGCTGCACGACTGATGTGAAGCAACCAGGATCCAGAGGGGACGGACCGGCCTGGCCAAGGGGAGTTCGCCTGCCAGGCCCAGGACTGGCGAGCAGGGCACGGTGGGCTCAGGGTGTGTCCTGCTCGCTTGGGAATTGTTAACAAACAGTGCCAGACAACTGCCCGGCGAGGCTCTTTCACTGGTAAAGCTCCTGCGAACCCTGAGCCCTGGGAACTGGGGAAGGAGGGCGCCCTAAAAGCAACTCGCGCTTCTGTCCCAAGCTCAGACCCGACCCAAGTCCCCTGGTAAACCCAGGCAGCCACCCCGTGGTGCCCAGACTGGGACTCCCTGGCCGGAGCTACTCCCAGGAAAGGCCCAAGAGACCCAAACCAAGTGCTAGGGCCTAGACCCCCACCCCCAGCTGGGAGCTGCCCCACAGCCAGTCCTGGGCCGCACTGCTGCCATTCCCAACACAAGAACTGCAGCGACTCCCCTGGTGCTGGAGCGGGGGCACTTCAGTCTGTGTGCTCAGATCATGGGCGAGTGCTGGGGGGGTTGGACCCCGTCCAGCTACACCTCCCCTCCCTGCAAACAGGACACCAACCCGCGTGGCGCTGCCATGGCTTTGGGCCATAGCTAACTCCAGGAGACTGGCAATGGGCAGCACAGACCTTCCCCTGGAAGCCCGGCCTGGAGTCACAGTGGGCCCATGGGGTTACGCCAACACCAGCTGAGGTGCCCTGGTGCCAAACCAGGCCTGGGGTGCCCAGCAAGTGCCATTCTACTGGGAAGAGACAGGATAACAACACACACTCCCAAGCACAGCACGTGTGTGTCTCTGCCCACTGGGTGGGGCAGCAAAACTAGTACCTGCCCCTAGCCCTGCACGGCTGTGGGAGGGGCCAAGTCCTGTCCCGGACATCCTAGGGTAGAGAATGAACCTGCCTGGAGGATCTGAGCATGGCCTTTGCAGGAGGGTGACCCAGGGACAAGCAGTTTGTTGCTTTCACTTTCCGGTAACACAAAGCTGTAGATAGGGCCTCCTCAATCACAGGGGGAGTGGGGACCCACCAGGACATTACCCAGAAAGGGGAGGGTGAGGGGGGACACTTCTGCCCCCCCCCCAGTCTGTCTGAACCCTGAGTCTCTGTCATGCATTTGGCTGACTCAGCACCATGAGAAAATTACCCGCAGTCTGAATTAAAGAGACAGCACCATGTTAAACACCCAGTATTTGAGTAAGGACACGTCCTTCCGTTTGCTAACACCACCAGAGAGATCAAAACACTCAGCTGACCCCCAGAGCCACAACTGCCCCCTCCCCCTGCCCTGCTTTCTCTATTTCCTGCATTTCATTCCACTGGGACAACAGATCCCTGGATTTCCTCCATACTCCTAGATCAGTTTCACTTTCAAGTTCTCTGCCTTGGCAGGCCCTGGATGTTTGGGATGCAAACACGTGGGGATGGGGCAGCTCCAGATACAGATAAAACCCCAAACAGAGACTGTGTGCAGATATAGCACTTATGTCAATATTAGCTGTTGGAAAGCTTTTCAGACCCACACTGCCAGGCTGCCCAGCATCACTAAGGAGTCTCCACGGCTGATTATAGAATAAACAAGCCTTTTTTGCAATGTATTTCTACAGTTTTGCACTGAACAGAATTGGCCTTGCCCCAGTGTCAGTAAGTGTCTCTCCCTTCCCCGCAGCGCAAGCGTCCCTGCTGCAGAGCAAAGCGGTAGGAGCCCCCCCCTGCCGGCGGCCCAGGGCACAGGGGTTGGGGATGGATGGACTCACTAGCTCATCACAGGGCCCAGCCCAGGGTTGGTTCCTGCATCATATTGGCAAATGTTTGGTCTAGCCTAGTTGAATGGATTCCTGCACTTCCCGTTGGGAGGACATGCCTGCACGGCTAAGCTCAGCTCTCTGACCCCGCTCCACCAAGGCTGGCAGAGGTGCCTTTGGATTTGCACTGGTTTAACTGAGCCCAGTGGTGGAGAGATTCCAGTGATGGTCGCCCTGAATTTCCTCTCTCCCTTTCCCTCAGTTGCAGCCACTGTGAACTCCTCTGTCCGTCCACTAAAGCCACACACCTACTGCACTAGCCCTCCAGCCCAGCCCCAACACATCAGCCAAGCAAGCAGAACCCAACCTGGGCTGGCTTACCCTTTTTGAACTCCTCCAGCATAGCATCCAGCTTGGTGTCATGGAAGACAAAATGGACCGGGTGGTTGTAGAACTTGGTGATGGTCTTCAGGGGGGTACAATCGTCAGGGTCCACAAAGGCCAGGTCCTTGACATAGAGGATGTCCACGATGTTGGAGTGCTCCTCCTCGTAGACAGGGATGCGGGTGTAGCCGCTCTCCATGATCTCCGACATGGTGTTGAAGTCCAGGATGGCATCACTGTGGATCATGAAGCAATCGTGGAGGGGCGTCATGATATCCTCCACTGTCTTAGTCCGGAGCTCCAGCGCTCCCTGGATCATGTTGAGTTCCTCCTTCACCAGGTCATTGTAGGGCTCCGTCACCTTCAGCATCTCCACCAGCTTCTCGCGGTTGTAGACGGTGCCAATCTCCTGGCCCAAGATGCAGTCCAGGAGCTTGCTGACGGGGAAGGAGAGGGGGAAGGTCACAAGCATGAAGAACTTGGTGATGACGATGGTGTTGGCACCCACGGCCAGGCCGTGCCGGGAGCAAAGAGCCTGCGGGACGATCTCGCCAAAGATGACGATGCCGATGGTGGAGGCGACCACGGCGCCGATGCCGGAGCCGATCAGGTCGTCCAGCAGGATGGTGAGGGTGGTGTTCACCAGCACGTTGCCCAGCAGCAAGGAGCAGAGCAGGTAGTTGCCCTTGCGGCGGATGGGCTCGATCTTGCGGGCGTAGCGCTTCTCCTTGTCAGTGCCGCAGTTCTGCACGATGCGCAGCTCCATGGGGTCCAGCGCCATGAGGCCCAGGTTGAGGCCACTGAACATGCCGGAGAGCACCAGCAGGCCGATGATGAGGATGACCTGGAACCAGAGGGGCAGCAGCGACTTCTTCTCCTCCAGCACCATGAGGCGGCCGTCCTGGCCCTCGTGCTGCAGCCAGGGCTGGCCGGGGCCGCTCTGGGTGCAGAGCACGTACAGCTTGGCCTGCTCGTGCTTGCGCAGGGGCTGCACCTGCACGTGCAGCACGCCCGAGGTGTTGCGGGCGTCGTGCACGCGGGGCTGCACCACCAGGTCCTGGCTGTGCTCGGGGCAGCTGGCATTGGCGCTGGCGTTGGCGCCCAGCTCGGCGAAGGCCACCCACTCGCCCGTGCGGGGCTGGATGCCCAGCCCGAAGAGCCGCAGCTGCACCTGGCTGCCCTCGGTCACCTGGATGAGGCCGCCCGCGGGCGCCCCGGGGGGCTTGCTGCTGCCCTCCAGCCGCATGCCCAGGATCAGGCTGCGCCCCCCGCCCGCAGCGCCCGGCCCCGCCGCCAGGGGGAGCGCGAGCGCCAGCCCCAGCAGCGCCCGCAGCGCGGCCCCGCCCCCGCGCCCGCCGCAGCCCGGCGCCATGTTCCGCTCCGCGCGCCGCGCGCCAACAACCGCCCGGTGCTGGGCAGCGCGGCACGTCACCGCCGCGCGCCCCGCCCCCGCCCCCGCCCCAGCCCGGCCCCGCCCCCTGCTCGCGCCTTAAGGGGGCGCCGCGGACAGGGTGTTAAGGGGGCGCCGGGCGGGCGTTCACGGGGCAGGGGGGTTCCTGGGGGTTGCAGGCGGGGCGGGGCGGGGCGGGGCGGGGGGGTCAGGTCAGGTCAGGTCCTGGGGGTTGCAGGTGGGGGGCCGTTCATGGGACAGGGGGGTTGGGGCAGGGGTTCCCAGGGGAGCGGGGTGGGGTGGGGGTCAGTTCCTGGGGGTGGGGGGCTGTTCATGGGACAGGGGGGTTGGGGCAGGGGTTCCCAGGGGAGCGGGGTGGGGTGGGGGTCAGTTCCTGGGGGTGGGGGGCTGTTCATGGGACAGGGGGGTTGGGGCAGGGGTTCCCAGGGGGGCGGGGTGGGGTGGGGGATCAGTTCCTGGGGGTTGCAGGTGGGGGGCTGTTCATGGGACAGGGGGGTTGGGGCAGGGGTTCCCAGGGGAGCGGGGTGGGGTGGGGGTCAGTTCCTGGGGGTGGGGGGCTGTTCATGGGACAGGGGGGGTTGGGGCAGGGGTTCCCAGGGGGGCGGGGTGGGGTGGGGGTCAGTTCCTGGAGGAGGGGGATTTTGGGGCAGAGGTGTGGTTCGTGGGTGCCCTGCCCTAGGGGTAAATTGCTGTCCCATAGTGAACATGGGGGGCGGCACCCTACCAAGGACATTGTGACCAATCTCTAGGGTGAGGCTGAGGGTTAGGCCCTGAACTCCCCCCAGCTCTGCATTGTCAGCTTCCCCTGGGTGGCAGTTTCCTCCCCTTTCCCCTGGTTTGCCTTGATTTGTCCCTGGCTTTTACAGCTTGCCATAAAACACACGAGCCAGGAATGGGCTGGGTGCTGGGGTGGCTCACCCAGTGGCACCCTACAAACTTCGATGCAGCTGCAAGTGCTCCTGGCCTCCGCCCCAGGAACAGTCCTGGCAGGGGCTGAGCAGATCACTGCGAGTGCACGGCCCCGGGGATTGAATCCGGCAGTTTTCCCTGTTGGGCCCAGACCCGAGGGAAGGCAGGAGGTCTGCCCTAAAGCCTGGGGAAGTCAATGGAGAGACTTTAATGAGTGGGTCCCAAAGCTATGCATTGGTGAGCTATTTACCATCTCTGGCAATCTGAGTGAAGCTGAACCCTTCCCACTGCATCCCCGCTATGGCACATTTCTCAGCTTGCGCCACTCCCCTCAAGCCAGTCACTGCCGGACTGCCCCAGCCCGTGGCAATCCTTAGGCAGCTCCTTCACCAACACTCTTCCTGAGATACAACACAGAGAGGGGCTATAGGATGAGCCCCAGTGGCTGTAATGTCCCCTTGAGGGCACTGTCTGCAGTGTAGTGGTAGCTGGGTGGGTCCCAGAATATTAGCAAGACAAGACGGTGACATTTTCTTGTGCCAGACCCATTCCTGCTGGTGAGAGAAACAAGCTTCCCAGCCACATAGTATTCCCCTTCAGCTTGGGGAAAGTGCCCAGCTGCCTCTCCCAGCTCTGCCAATCTGTGTCGCTAGAAAGCTTGTCTCCCTCACCTACAAATATCACCTTGCCCACCCTGCCCCCTTCCAGTCATTGGTCGTTGGCAGAGATGTGGCTGGAGAGTAGCTCAGCACTAGTACAGCCCTAGAGGCTGGGTGAGCACAGAAGAGGTTTTTCAAGCACCTTAAGCTGTGAATTGCTGCACCTTCAGCTTGCAGCACAATTTCCCCCCAGGCTAGGGAGGATGGGTTTTACCATCCACGAAAAAATCTGGGGCTGAGTTAGAAGCTGCTTTCCTCCAGCTCAGCAAATCGGGGAGTTGATACTGTAACTCTTCTCTCTAGTTTTCATCTATTTTTTCCTCTCTGTTGCTTGTGGTGGGTTTTGTAACAGACACATGACAGCAAAGGCAGTTGTCCTCCAAACAGTGTGCAGAAAGAGTTCCCTCTTGTGGGATCAGAGAAACCCTGCCTTGTGCACTGGCACTCTGCTGACTGTCAATGCAGGCCTGTGAGGAAGTCTATAAATATCCCACGTACCTAGAGTGTATGGCATCCTCCATCCTCAGATGGTTCCAGACTGCTAGCAAACTGGTCTACAAAGCAGACAGGTCATTCCCTCCTGAAATGCAGCCACCCTGGGGTAGGAATAGGAACAGTTAGGAACCCAAGCCTGTGCAGTACTGACTGTCCTCAAGTCCCTTGAAAAGGGATTTGAAGTCAGTTGGCCTGGTTGGAATCAGGCTGTAGGAAGGGACTTGGAAGGCAAGTTCAGTATCCAAATAAACGACAGGAGGGCTGTATGTAATAATGGACTTTGGAACTGGGCTAAGACATGCTGACTTCTGCTAGGAGGCTGCTCCTCCACACCTGGAGAACAAACAATCCTGCACAGGTACATGCCTGGCACCTCCACCCCAGCAGGCGGGGGGGGGGGGGGAGGGAATAGGCTGGATGTACAAGAAGCCACTAAAGCATCTTGGCAGAGGACCCACAAGCACTCAGATGGCTCCAGCCAAATCTGAATCAGGTGCCCAACTACCTGCAGTTCCATCTTGGACTGAATATTGAGCAGCGGAAGCTCGTTCTGCTCAGAGCCCTTCAATCAATCGGAGACCTGCTGGCTCAGCGCAGAGTGTATGTCTGCTTTACAGCTTTGCTGCTGCCTTGTTGAGCAGAGCCCCTCTGCAGGGCTGGCCCATGGACCTGGTACAGAGGGTGACAGCCCTGCCAGGTGCTCAGCCTGACCCTGTATGATTAGAGAGGCAGCCACCTGATTGGCCCCTTGAGACAAGTTCTGGGGTATTTTAAATGGCCCTTAATTGCTCTGCCTAGTCACTGTGCAGCCATTGGAGCCCCACCGTTGAATGAGGATGAATTGCACAAAGCAGACCCTAGAATCATAGCAAATTAGGGTTGGAAGACACCTCAGGAGCCATCTCATGCAATCCCCTGCTCGAAGCAGGACCAATGCCAACTAAATCATCCCAACCAGGGCTTTGTCATGCCTGGCCTTTAAAACCTCTAAGGATGGAGATTCCACCCCCTCGCTAGGGAACCCATCTCAGTGCTTCATCACCCTCCTAGTGAAATAGTTTTTCCTAAAATCCAACCTAGACTCCCCCACTGCAACTTGAGACCATTGCTCCTTGTTCTGCCATCTGCCACCTGCCACTACTGAGAACAGCCTCTCTCCATCCTCTTTGGACCCACTTTCCCCTTCAGGCTGCGATCAAATTCCGCCCCCCCCCCCCCACTCTTCTCTTCTGCGATCATTTGAGGACAGTTCTGCAGGGCTAGTGATTAACTGGCTGGTTCACCGCACCCCAAAGATTTAGTGAGCTGGGGATACTAGTGCGCCATGAGAACCATGTCAGCATATGATGCAACCAAAAGAACCCTAGTAAGAGACTTTCAAAGACAGGACCATGGGTGGGTGGCCCAGCTGGACAGCTTGCATAGCTCACAAACAATGCAATGACCCCAAGGCAGGCACTGTAAGCGAGCTCCACCCAGCTCTTTCCCTCAGCTTTTCCAGGGGCCAAGGAGACCAGCTCTGACTCCTCTCTTCTGCTAAAGCCTGTACCTGGGGCTCATTCTGGGCCCCAGAAGTGACGGACTCACGGAAAGCTCACAAGGCAAGGCACAGGCAGGTATAGAATCCAGGAGTCCTGGCCCCCCATATTATGTTCACTCCACTTAACTAGAGCTGTCTCCTCAAAGCCCTATAATAGCAAGTGACTACTATGGTGCCTTACAATAATAAGCCATTGCAACTCTCTCCTAACAACCGGGTGCATGTTAACAATGCAGGAATGCCCCTTTGCAAGACTAGAGAAGGGCTCTGATTGCCAGCCAGAAAAGGTTCCCCATGACTTTAATGATCATACAGAATAGCACAAGGGCCTTCTATAAACACAGGCACTGTGATGGCTATATTTGGTTTCCAACCCCTTGGGACCCATTGCCACAAGCACGTCTTCAAGTACTACAGGGAGGCAGGCAGGCGTAAATAACTCCTTTGGGGACCAGCATGGCCAGGTGCACTATGCTAGAGCAGTAGGGCCTGATTTTTCTCCTCACTCAGGCTGGTGTCACTCTCATGCTGGTGATTTCAATGGAGCTGCCCTAGATTACAGCGGGAAGAGATCACTGGCTGGGCAGCTCTGACACTGCTCCTCTCCTGTTCCCCAGCCTCTGATCTAGCTGTGACCTAACCAGAAGGAACAGAAATAGCCAGGCCTCAATCCTGCTCTTGCCCAGTGGGAGCAAGTGGTAATTAATGCAATGCGGTTACTGTAACCTCAGCTCCAATATCTGAAATCAATGGTCCACAGAATGTGTTACTATAGCAACAAGGACCAGATTGATAACTCCCTGTGAGGGAGCTTTTGGCTCTGGCAGAAACCGCAAGAAGATGCCCAAGGGGCTAAAGCGGAAGTGCAGAGCAGCCCGGCTGGCTCCCCATTGCCTAGGGCCGGGTCAGTGTGGTCCAGGCAGGGATGCAGCGTCGGCCGAAGTGGGCAGGCAGGTGTGGGAGGATGCAGGACCAGAGAAACTGGGTAGGGATTTTGAAAGGCAGAAGCTGCAGTGGGAGCGTGGGCAGCCCAGGGCTGGAACAGCAATGCGGTGCCAGGACCGGGTGCGGGGGTGGGGGGCGGCAGTGGGACCCCGCGGGGGGAGGGGCAAGAGCGAGACCCCGGGGGGAGGGCCCGCAGCTGCTCCGGGGCGGGGGACGCTGCTCCCCGTCTTGCCTCCAGACCCGGCTCCCCCAGCCGTGGCCCGGGCCGTGACTCAGTTTCCCCGCACCCAGCGCTCGGGGGTGGGGCTGCTGCCACGGCCGGCACTTCGAGGGGAAACTGAGGCGGGGAGGCGCAGTCCGCGGCACCTCGCACCACGGTTGCTCCCGCGCCTGTCGCCATGGCACCGCTGTCGCCCTGTCGCTACGCAACCATGGCCAGTGACGGATGCGCGCCTCAGCCAACCAGCATGGCGGTCGGCGTGAGTGGGCGGAACCCGGAGGGGAGCCAATGGCGGAGCCGGGTGGCGGGCGCGTGCGGCCAATGGGCGGGCAGGGCCGGGGAAGATGGCGGCGGCGGGGTGGTGGCGGGCTCGGCTCCTGGCGCTGCTTGTGCTGCTGCTGCGCGGGGCGCGGGCCGAGCAGACCGAGGAGCACCTGAAACGGGAGCACTCGCTCACCAAGCCCTACCAGGGTGAGGGCGGGGCCGGGCCCGCGCAATGGGCGGGGCTCGGCTAGGCGGCAGGGGCGGGGCTCATGCAATGGGCGGGGCTAGGATTGAGGGTGGGGGCCGCAGAAGGGCGCGCTGGGGGCGGGGCCAGGCTGGGCTGGGTGAGGGGGCTTGGGGTGCAAGGGGGGGACAAGCGGCGAGCTGGTGGTGGGATCAGCGGAGGCAAAGGGGTGGAAAGAGACATGGGGGGCAGGCGCAGAAAATGAGGCTGCTGCTGGGAGGTGAGGGGAAGGCAGGGTGGGGGTGTAGAGGGGACTTCAGCAAGTGGGCTGGAGTGTGACAGTGGGGGGAGTTTGGGAACCCCAGGAGAGAAGGGCTGGGGAATGAGCTATGTCAAGTGTACATGGAAAGGGCAGGGTGACCGGGTGGTGGGTCTGGGGGGAGAACCAAGGGAGAGAAGGGAGCGGGTTGGGGGGGGAAGGTAGATGGAAGGGTGTTATATGCAAACCATAGGGCAAGCCCTGCTCTTGGTGAATGGTTAGAGCACTCTGCTGTTGCATGGTGCAGATGTTTCCCTTCTATCCCCAGGTGTTGGCTCTTCCAGCTCCTCTCTCTGGGACCTTATGGGCAATGCCATGGTCATGACTCAGTATGTCCGCCTCACACCAGACATGCAGAGCAAACAGGGGGCCGTGTGGAACAGAGTGGTAAGCGTAATGCTCTGGAGCAATATGTGAGGAGCACGGGCACTGCCAGATTTTGTCTGTTGTGCAGAAGTGATTTGTCTTTGGGATGCAGTCAGTGCGTCTGAATTCACGGTCGTGGGGTAACCGTGGTGATCGGGATGCCTTGATTTATAGAGCCCAGATTCTCATGGGAATCTGCTGTGCAGGCCACAGAGTGGTGTTCTGATGGTGAGTCTCCTTGGCTCCAGCACAAATCAGGGTGGATGGGCCTCAGGGGCAGATTGGCCATACAGATTATTTGTGGGATGCTTGCGTAAAACACACTCCAGCTACAGTTAATCTGAAACAAGCCTGTTGCTAACAGGATCAGTAGTTGCTAAATCAGTGTCTTGGCAGCTGCGTTTGGTGTAGCAACAGGAGGTCGTTACCCCTGTGACCACAAAGGCCAGTGCTTGTCAGTGACTTGCAGGCGGTAGTCCTGCCAGCTCTGTGAGAGGGTTTGAGCCAAAATCCCTCTGATCTCATTGTTGTTGTTACTATTATAGTCCATTCAGTATCACTACTCAGTCGTGGTCCCTGTATGTGGCACAATCTTTAGCTCCTGACCAGATGAAGAGCCATGTCCCAAAATACAGTGATTTAGGACAGAGGCTTCTGTTGTGCATTTCCACACGGTTCATTCCGCAGAAGGTCACTGGACCAAAGGCAGAGCAGTTGCAGCTCCTTTGAAGTCAGTGGAGTTGCATTGGTTTATACCAGTGTGAATTGGGCCTTCTGAGTTTAGCCTGTAAACTCGAGCTGACATCTCCCTGCTCTCACGTGCCAGGATTTCACCCAGGTCACCTCACATCTGCCTTCATACTTGGCACAGCAGCACACGTCCCTGGGCTCTCCACCTTTCTTGGCTGGCTGTTGGCTTGAGTCACAGGTTCAGCTCTCACAGACTGACTGTTAAACTTAACGTCTTGCGTAAGAAGTAGTTTTAATTTGCTTATTAAGTGAAAAGCTGGAGTTTGAGCCAGAAAATGTTTTATGGTCAAATCATCTTGCGCTGTTCAGTGCAGGCTTTCTCCGCTTCAGTCTGCTTGGGCCTTCTAACATATTTGTGGAGTCTTACCTTGCTGTTCTTTAACATTTATATTGCCATTGGGTCTATCATGGAACCTACTTTTAAAAGCTGGTATTGGTATATGAGGTCCTAGTTCCAGTCCCTATCAAGGGTTTGAGTGTTTCTCTGGATTGAAGTAGGAATTGCTCAAATCTGTAAAATGCCTGCTTGTGGGGAGTGCATCTCTATAAATATTTTAGAGGTGTCTGTGAGCCTGTCTGTCTGTGAGTGATTTGTTCAAGGACAGCTCCTAAACGGTAAGAGCTAGGACCAATACATTTATTATGCAGCTGCCTCTTCTCCTAACCTAAAGCAAGGTCAGGTTGGTTGTGTCAGGAAAATGGGATGTGCCTGGAATTCGATTGTTTTCCATAACATGGAAAGTGAGGGGGTTGATTGGAGGGTCGCAATACTTTTTTTTAATTTAAATTGCATTTTAAGTGTTTTTAAAATCATGAATACAATACTAACTTTCTCATTTAAAGATAAGTTACAATTACATCTCACCACAGATGTGCTACACATACACTGACGGTCTCATAAAATGAATTAATGCCTCGAGTCTGCCCAGCCTAACGACCAGCTCTTGCTTCTTGAAAGGTCTGGGCTTTCTGTTTCTTGGCAGACTAACACATGCAAAGCCAGACACAGGCTGGATGGGATTGTTTTTGTTCTGTGCTTATGTGGTGGTGAACCTGGGCCAGGCACAGCGGAGGAGTTAGTTAAGACATTGTCTAAAGACAGAGACAATACACAGGAAAGGATGGAGGCAGCATAGAAAGGAAGAGTGGCGTGAACTAGGGATGTTAAATATTGGTTAATTGAATAGTTGAGTAACCTCATGAATTCTTATTGGTTAGTCGACCAGTCTATTGTCCCTGAGGTTGGGGCCAGCAGTCACTGTGCTCTGGCCCCACTCCTGAGGAGTCCTCTGCCACTGTATCTGAGGCAGCAGTGCAGGGTGCCAGGCGGGAGCTAGTTTGTGAGGGGAGCCAGTTTAAAAACCAGCTCCCCTTGTGGACCGGCTGCCTGTCACCCTGCGCTGCTGCCTCTGATAAAGAGGCAGCAGCGTGGGGTGGCAGCAGCCACTGCCAGGTGGGATCTGAGCTCCTGCACCTGGCGCAAGCTGGAACTGAGCCTGGCTGCTTGCCCACCTGGCTCCTAATACGCTTTAAATGCAGAGCCGTAGAGGGGGTAGGTCCTGGACCAGGCATGAGCCAGGACAGAGCCAGGCTGCTGACCACCCTGCTAAAAAAATAACTGGCACAGGGAAGGGCGGAAATGCATGTAGTCTATAGCATTACCTATAAGCTTTTGCTTATTGGTTAATTGGTTAACCGACTACACTATTACCTCCCTAGAGTGAACTGGAAAGGCAAAGGGAAGACATTCAGCACATACACAGCTTCCTGTGCTCCCCCACACTTTTCCTACAGAAAAAATGTCCTGGCTCATAAGAACTAGGGGTCACCAAATGAAATGAATAGGCAGCAGGTTTAAAACAAACAAAAGGCAATTTTTCTTTACTCTGCGCATAGTCAACCTGTGGACTTCTAGCCAGAGGATGTGGTGAAGACTAGGACTTTAACAGGGTTCAAAAAATAGCTAGATAGATTCATGGAGGTTTGGTTCATCAATGGCTATTAGCCAGGAAGGGTAGGAATGGTGTCCCTAGCCTCTGTCTGGAAATGGATGACAGGACAAGGATCACATGAGGATTACTTGTTGTGTTCCCTCCCTCTGGGGCATCTGGCATTGGCCACTGTCGGCAGACAGGACACTGGGGTAGGTGGACCTTTGGTCTGACCCAGTCTGGCCGTTCTTATGTTCTTACATTCTTGGTGTAAGAGGGACCCTATCTGGGACTGTTTTGAAGGAATTTGTCCCCTGGGTAAAAAAGGACAATGTGTCAAGTGTAAGCAGGGCAAGAAGGAGATGCAGGGCCTACTTAAACTTCATTAATAAAACGGCTTATTGGGAGAAAACGATGTAGATGTGGGTGTGGTGGAGTGGATTAACTGGTTAGAAACTTAAACAATTCACTTTGCAAAGCATCATTCTTCAGGACTCTCTCTTTTCCTTTTATGTAAGTGAGATTTGACAAGGAAACTCCCAAGCTGTTTGCTGTGTTGCTAAAAGAAAAGTTTAGCTTAGCTAATTCTTATGGCTTGTTTAGTTAGACAGGCAGGTTTAGAATCTATTGCTCATGTACACAGCACAGAAAGCTGCAGTAAGAGAAATCTAGAGGTGCCAGTTGCCACTGAGTGTCATTTTCTTATTTTATACTGCATAACACACACCCCTTACTTGGAACATCATGGCCACAGACCAGAACAGGGATGCCGTAAGTCTATTCCCTATTTTACTACAGCCTAACTCAGCTTTTCCAAGGGAACCCCGTTCTGTACTCATTTTCTCGAAATACAGACGTGCCTGTGAGGTCAATGGGGCTTATTCCAAAATTAAGTGCTCGCTAAGCACAGTCTGCCTTAGCTTTTTTAGTAACTTGATTTAAATTGGTGATTTAAAGTCCTTGATTTAAATCAATCCACCCTGCTAAGACCTGTGTGAGGGCAGAACCCAGCTCTTGGGTTTTATAGCCATGGGTCCCTAATCTGAATGGTGCCCCTGTGGTTAATTATTCTTGCCGAAATGCCACAGGTGCAGCCACACTGCCTGTTGCAAGGGAAAAGGAAGGCCATCTCTGCAGCTTTGCTCCTGTTAGCACCTGTACTTGTGCTAGGGCCGGCCAGCACTTTGCCCTGTGGGGTGGGGGTGCCAGGCTGGGGGTGTGTGGTTACACAGTGGTATTGTCTGGCCAGGCACACTGCGGCCGGTTGCCACTCTGTCTCTCCCTGCCAGGATGGAGTGGAGTCCCGCTGACATGTCTGCTTGTGTGGCAACAGCTGGAGGGGCTGTGATGTGACGGGCAGGTTATTCTAGTGTCCAAGTCCCTCTGATTGCTGCATACCCTCTCCCCTTTCTCTCTTGCAGCCCTGTTACCTGCGAGACTGGGAGATGCAGGTCCATTTTAAAATCCATGGGCAAGGCAAGAAGAACCTGAATGGGGACGGCTTTGCCATCTGGTACACCAAGGATCGCATGCAGTCAGGTAAAATGCTGGCAGCCAGGTGGAAGAGCTGCATGAAGCCTCCACTGTCTGCTTTCTCCTGGCCACGTGGACATGGCAGGCAGACAAGCGCTGTCTGTGGCCGGGGATGTGGCTGGTTGCCACAGTGACTTGTATGTTAATCTCACGATCCAGTTATGTCACACGGCTAACACTGACTTTGGGGTGACCATTTCTTGGGGCTCGTGTGAGTGAATTTAGCCTCGTTGTAGCAAATTTCTAGGCCTGATTGTCAGGGGTGCAGAGCAAGCCCCATTCCTGCTGTGGTGGTGGAGACAGCAGCAGCTCCAGATGTCTGGAAACCAGACTTGTGCTGTGAAGGGCTGTGCCCCAGTGTCTGGGCAAGTCACTTCATCTGAGCCTCCGTTTTCTCATCTGTCAAAGGGGGACGGTCTGATCTCTAGCCCCCTGTGTACCCTGCTGAGGGGCCCGTCAATGAGTGAGTGTCGCTCTCTCCGTGGGGCGGATAGGGAAGAGAGGTGCAGAGGGCAGGGACTTGTCCAAGCTCACCCAGCAGGGCAGGGGCCGGCCTGGGGTGGGTGCTGGGCTATGCTGTTCTACAAATGCTAACTGCTGCATTGGGGAGGGGCAGCAGGCCCTCCAAGCCTGGCTCAGGGAGTAGACTCCTCATGGGGTGAGGGCAGCTCAGCTGATGCCACTTGCTTAGCTGCCCGAGGAGCTGCTGCTGGTGCCAAGCCCAGGCTTCCTTAGGGGTGTCTCTGGCATAGAGTCGTGGGGGGAATTCTTTCCCCAGGGCGGCATTGGCATGAAACTGGAGGCTGCCCCATTGGCTCTCATTGGCCACAAGGGGGCAAGTGTCATCTGCCGCTCCGAGGTGGGGCCAGTCGAGGGCTCCCCCAGGCTGGAAAGCAGGTGCCCTGGCTCTGTTTGAGAGCAGCGGGATGCAAGCCGCGTTGCTCGGCGTTCACTCTCTGCAATCCGTTCCAGGGCCCGTGTTTGGGAGCAAGGATAACTTTGTGGGGCTGGGGGTGTTTGTAGACACCTACCCCAACGAGGAGAAGCAGCAGGAGGTAAGCGGGCCCGTGGCGGGCCAGAGGGACATGGGGCACGGGTCTGAGGGCGTGTTACCGTCGCTGTCCCCGCACCGCTTGAGGGTAGAGTTGGCTAAGTGGCTGTTCAGGAGGGTTTGGCGTATTTCTGGCGACAGTGCAGCTGGCTGTGTTAGATTCCAGGCGTGTACCAGGCTAGGGGGGCTCTGAATGTAGCCTCCTCTCCAGCTCCTCGTGGCTGCACCTGCTGTGGCTCCTGCTCTCGTTGCCCCTCCTGTTTCCCTTCCTGCCAGGTGCTGGGTTTGGTGATTTCCCTGCCATTCCCTCTCCGAGGTGAGTAGCTTTTCACACAGGAACCGGTCAGCCTCTCTCTCTGCCCTGTCTGTGCCAAAGCACCTGTGTAGAGGAGCACTCGCAAGGACTGAGTGAGCCTGGCTAGTTTCTCTTGCACCAAGCATCTGTGCCCTGCAGGGCTAGCCCTTGTAGGCATAGTCCGGCTGCCCAGGCCGGACACACCAGTTAGCATGTGCTGGAGCAGCTGTGGCCATCAGCAGTGGCTGCAGCACTTTGGAGGGGGAGGGGCAACGGAGAAATGGGAAGCAGTTGTACTCTGTTGGCAGCTGTATGAGGTGTTGGACGCTAGCTAGGCTGCTGAGTCTCATCTCTACAGAGTAGCAGCTCAGATGCCAGCCCTGACACCTGCTGCCCAGGCCTTTCTGCAGCCCTCCTGGGCTTTAGAGCGCTGCAGGCAGGCCGTGCTGGTGCTGGCATCGACGCAAACATGGACTGACGCCATGAGTGTGTGCCTTGGCCGGGCTCAGTGGAAGTCTGGCTCAGCTGGCAAAGGAAACAACCTGTGCGTCTCATCAGAAGGTTCCCGAGGACCTCGACCATGGGTTTGGGTCGGGCGTTTAGATTTTCTCCCTCTTTCCCCTGCGAGAAGTGAAGACAAAAAAAATTTTGAACAGTTTTGTCAAATTTTGCACAAGCTGAGAGTTTGTCATCTCATTCCAAACTTGTTGTGGGAAATACACGGCTCTCGTCCAGCCAGCTCTGGGGTGTGTGTGTAAATAATCCCAACATTTGCATCCTGCTGATTCCTTCGACTTGGACCCCAAGTCTCCTTTGGACTCCCTCTGACCAGCTCATCTGTGCAGGGGCTTCTGACCTTGAAACTGACTAGACAGCTCAGCAGCTCTTGCATCAGTGTCAGGTTTGGCTGAAACATTAACACTGTCCTGCTCATGCTCTGTCAAAGGCCTTTGTACATGTAGGTTTGTCCTAGATATTGCCAGGCAGTGGGAGACGCCGTTGCTCACAGTTGCTACTCCAGGGCTTGGCGTTTAATGGAGGGTAAGGGTCCTAAACTGAGCCACAGCACAGGGAGAAGTCATAGCATCTGCAGCTTGTTGCTGGCGTCTGGTTTGGGTCCTAGCCAGCCGACACAAGGGAGGGTTTTATTCCTGTTCTGACGCAGCAGAACTGCACTGACATCTGTGGAGCTGCGTCCGACTCGCAGGGAACGGGTGTAGAACTCGGTCCCATGTGAAAACAATGGAGTAAGCGCCGGGAGCTTGTGTCCAGGTCACCGGGATGCTGGCATCTGTGTGGCTCTGGGCCTATCCCTATCACAGTGATCCTTGCCTCAGAGAAGCCAAGAGCCACTCCCTGACCTGTGGGCATTCCCTCCTACAGTGGAAGCCAGAGGTGCAGAAACGCTGGACAAGACATGGCCATGTTGCTCCAATAGGGCCTGCAATCACAGCTGCACCCTCTCCTCACATAGCCCTTCATTTCCTGCACGAAACCCAGAAGGGGGGCACTGTAGTTCATTGGGAAGTATAGATATGGGGAGGCTCCAGCCCAGCAGTCCTTCCTTGGCATGCATGCTCGGGTCCTCGGCTCTGGGTTATGGTGGTTTTGCATGGTGGGATGGGGAAGGGAAATACAGGGTATGTACCGGGCAGCTTATGGCAGGTGGTTTCTTGGGCCCATGTATTCAGGGGCTTAGTACAAGACTTGCAAAATGCAGCATGTGCTCAAGTCTTGGCAAGGGGGCAATGCTGGTGAGTCCGTAGGGTGCGTTTCCCTCCCAGTTTACTGGTTGACATTAAACTGTCGGGTCGGTGACTCTGTCTTGCTTCTGCACCTTTCTTGCTCTCACTAACCCTCTGGACTCAGGCTCAGAAGAGGAGGTATACCCCTGGAAATCAGGTATTTGCTCCTAGCTCCTTTCCAGTGGCGGAGTCCCCCCTCCCCAGGGTGTTTGTGACCTTGCTGGGTGAGAGAAACCTTTATCTGACACTGCAGCCAGTCCGGCTGGTTCAGAGCGTTTCTCATCGGCCACGGATCCCACCCAGCCCACTGGTGACAGAGCAGCAGGCTGCTGATCACTTTCCTGGGGCCTCTCCGGGGGGAAGTCACCTCTCCAAGCCCTGGCGGCTTTGGTGCACCCATCTCTTCCTGTGGGCGGTGCCTACCTACAGGCGGAGGAGCCACTGCCGCTCTCTGTCTTGTCTGCTCTTCTCTCTCCCTGTTCAGTGTGAGAGGAAACAAGCCTCCGTTCCCGCACCTTGTGCAGCATCAGGCTGGGGCCTGGCCTTGGGGCTCTGCTTGCCTCTGCTCGTGGTCTAGTGGATCAGCAGTGAATTGAGCTGCGCACACTAGTGGCTCAGCTGGGGGTGTTTAGCCATCTGCTACTGCTACAGGGCCTCTCTCAGCGCTGCCCACGAGGGCAGCAGGAATGCTGGCCCCGGACTGGTGCACAGGGAGCATGTCTTGGTGGAACAGAGCCCAGCGTGGAAAGCAGGAAGTGGAGCTGTGGCTGGCTGGCTGGGCTAGCTGGAGGGCACTGTGTGTGAGCTAGCCTGGCCTGTAGGGGAGGTGCGATGGGACTGCCCCGTGGGGAACAGGAAAGCTGGGGGTCTCCGCAGAGTGAGCGAGCCTGGGAGGTGGCACCCATGGCCCTTCCTAGACCTGGGGGGGGAAGGGATCAGCCAGGCCAGGGCCTCCTGCCCGCATTTGGCTCCCTTGCAGAGCCAGCTCCTGCCAGGCGCTGGGGGAGGTTCTGGCCTGGGGCCATGCTCTGGCCAAGGTCTGTCTCTGGGCTGGGGGGATGGCTCCATGCTGCCCGTGTCTCGCTCTCGGCTGCTGCCGTTGCCTTGCTGCCCGGCTAGGCCTCTGTGGAGCAGTGAGGAGACCAGTGACCTGCTGCCTTGTCATCCCTCCAGCGTGTGTTCCCCTACATCTCGGCCATGGTGAACAATGGCTCCCTCACCTATGACCACGACCGGGATGGCCGGCCCACCGAGCTCGGCGGCTGCACGGCCATGGTGCGCAACCTCAACCACGACACCTTCGTGGTGATCCGTTACGTCAAACGGCGGCTGACGGTGAGTGGCCTCCTGGAGCTCCGGGCCAGCCGGGCTGCTCCGGGTTGAGTGAAGTCTCCTGTGTTTCAGATCATGATTGACATTGATGGCAAGCATGAGTGGCGGGACTGCATTGACATGGCGGGGGTCCACCTGCCGCGGGGCTACTTCTTTGGGACCTCTTCAGTCACTGGAGACCTCTCAGGTACCGCGCTGCGAGCCTGGCTACTGCTGCACAAGCCCTGAGGGTGGGTCTGCGTCTCATCTGCGAGTCTGAGCCGCCGGGGTCTGCAGACCCCCAGGCTCCTTGCTGGGCTGGGGCTGTTCTTTGTGCCGTGGTGAGAGCCCTGTGCACCCGAGGCATCTGGGACTCGCTGCTATCACTGGGGAGCCAAAGCCCTGCCTGCAGACGTGCCTCTGGTGCTCAGGCCAGACCCTGCTGGTATCGGAGGGCCCGAGGGATCTGAACTCCCTGAGCCGTGTCTGTGGAGAGGTCCCTGGTGCTAACCGGGGAGCTGGAAGGGCAGGTGTGTTGGTCAGAAAGGGGCCAGCTCCAGTCGCATGTCTGTGCAGTGGGAGCCAGTGTTTGTAGGCTCGGGGCATGGGGTGCGTGCAGCATTGGGGGCAGGGCTGGCAGCGAGCCGGAAGCCTGCGGGCTCCTCTGTCGGCACAAACCTTCTGGGTGTGTAAAATGCAAAGGTGTCGCGCTGCCAGCCCTTTGCCCAGCGCCACTGCTGCTCCCTGCTGCAGCTGGATCTGTGTGGGGGGCACCTGGGGACGTCCAGGAGGATTATAGAGCAAGCACCCTCTTGGGCAGGTTTGCAGGGCCCTGCAGCCACCAGCTGTTCCCCTTCCCGTGTTGGCGAGGGGCCTGTGCATTGGCTTTGCAGCTGTAGATGCACAGCTGCCTGGCCCCATCCGGTGTAAGGTGCATGAATTCCGTTCTGTTTCTGCCCCTTGCCTGACAAGCCTGGCCCTGTCTGCTCCTGCGGGGCGAGGGCCAGTTCCCCACCGATTGGAATCAAGCCTCTACGAAAGCACATTAGTCACCAGCACCTGGAGTCATGTTTGCTCCAGCAAAATCCCTGATTCCCTTTATGGCCATAGTCGGCACTAGAGCAGCTCCTGGGGCAGCGGAGTTGTGTGTCAGACAAGCAAAGGGACCGTGTGCTGGGGGGGGTGACGGGACTGGTTGCCTTCAGCTGGCTTAGGGGGCTGTGAAATCAAAGGTGACCAGCCCCTTGTTTCTCTGTTGGAATCGGAGTGGCTTGAGGCCCCGGTGCCGGCACTGTCCCAACACTGACCATGGCAAGCCCTGCCCAAGGAGCTGAGTTCTGCTGCTTGGCGCTGAGCAGGTGTTCAGTTCTGCTAGCCTGGGCCACGACCCCTCCTCCCACACGTGTCTCTTGTGCCCTAGATAACCATGACATCATTTCCCTGAAGCTCTACCAGCTGACGGTGGAGCGGAGCCCAGCGGAGGAGAAGCGGGATAAGGAAGTGTTCCTGCCCGTCGTGGACAACATGAAACTGCCCGGAGGTGAGTAGCACTCAGGTTGGGACCTGCCAAGTGCCCCAGGTGGGCTCTTCGGTTCCTTAGGCTGTCTCCCTTAGCGAACAGCCCCAGAAGGAGGGCACAGTGTGAATAAATAGCCCAGCGGCTGGGCCAGCGTCAGCCTCTCCGTGACCCCTCCAGAGTGCCTGGAGCCGGCAGCGTGGCCAGGTTAGGGATGCCTAGCACAGTGTGCTCTGGAGACAGGGTGGAGGATGCTGCAGGCCACTGAGCCAGGCTCTCTTACCTCCCCGGGATCTCCCCAGACAGACCCAAAGCCCATAGCGAGGGTAAAATGCAAGTCCCAGGACGTGGGGGAGAAGGGCGCTGCAGAGATGGGCAGGGTACATAACCCCGGGGAGCCCTAGGCTCCCCGTCACCCTGTCATCGTCTCTGCAGTGGCTGACCCTGGCTTCTCCTCTTGCCCCACAGTGGAGGCCCCCCTGGAACCCATGAGTGGCCTGGCCCTGTTCTTAATCGTGTTCTTCTCCCTGGTTGCCCTGGTGTTTGCCATCGTCATCGGCGTCATTGTCTACAACAAATGGCAGGAGCAGAGCCGGAAACGTTTCTACTGACCTGGCGTCTGCCTCGGGGGACCAGCAGCTCTGCGGAGGGGGTCATGTGCCAGCCGCTGGCAGCAGGGAAGCCCAGGCTAGCACATGGAAATGCCTGTTCATCCCAGACTTTGCGGAGCGCGAAGAATGACCCCTTGGGAGCCTGCTGCTTTGCTAGCCCCATGGGGCCTGCTGCTCTCTTGTCGAGCTGGGGATTCTGGCGGGAGCGGGCGAGTGCTGGACCCCGGGGGAGGGCAGCAGGGACACCGACCCCCCGGCCGTGCAGGCTGGCTCACTGACAGGCGTGCTTCCCCCTGGCCCGCGGGGAGCTGGGAGCACTTGCTCTGCAGGGCATGCGGAGCTGAACGTTGCAGCGTCTCTGTGTTGGGAGTGACTGCTCTCTGGGGCCGTGCCACAGCATGGTTGGCTGGCCAGGCCCTGACCACTAACCCCTAGAACAGCCTCTCTGGCGTGAGGCTGGCGCTTGGCCAAACGAAACGCTTCTTGCTGGGTAGTGCTGCGCCCTCCGTGGCCCCTGCAGGAGCCTCGCTGCCTACTGCTGACGACCCGCAGCCTCTGGCCCTCGCGGTGGCTTTCCTGACTCAATGCTCTGATGGCAGCTGAGCTGAGCTGCTTGCTGCTGCTAGCATCTGGCCCCCCTCCTTCTCCCTGCCAGCCCGGCTCTGCTGCTGGGGCATAGCCACTGACGTCTCCGTGCTGGCGCGGGAGCCCTTTGGACCCTGCACAAGGGTCTGGAGTCACTTGCTGCTGAGCATGGGAGTGTGGTGGGCGAGGGACGGCTGGTCCCCCCGTCTCCCCTCCATTCACATGTGATCATGTTGCTGCCCAGTTACTGTTGTAACACTGGGGTCCGTTGTCATAACCAGTTGCTGCTGTCAGGGGGCCTGTCCCTCCCCCGCTGGGTCATTCTTTGCATGCAATGCTGCCTTTCCCTTTGGGGACCGTGCTGGGAGCCCCCTTTGCCTGGGGCTGTTGCATGTCACTTGTCCTGTGAGTGGGGTCAGTGTCTCATGAAAGGCCCAGCTCTCTCCAGCCTTGATGCGTGGATTGTAAAGACATGGATCAGGGGCTGGCCTGGCGGAGAGCTTGGCCATGCTGGGGAAGGAGAGCGCCGATCCCTCCAGACGCTCTGCTGCTGCCTGTCAGGGATGGTCAGCGATTTCCTACCTCAGGGACTGCTGGCTGTGAAGGACTCCTGGCTTTCGGGAGGCCCTGCTGACGGTGCTGAGGCCGGGGGCAGGCTCCAGGAACAGATACAGCGTCCAGGGACTGTTCCATTCCAGGCCTGCAGCTGTGCTCACGTGGCCCAGGGCTGGTTGAAATCCCACGCCAGAGCCAGGTTCTAGTCTTGGCCTGGCCAGCCTGTTCCCTGGCTCTCCTGCCCTGGTGACAGTGCTAGGGGAAGCAGTGGTGGGCCTGGGTGGGGTCTGGGATGAAGCTGGGGCAGAGGAAATGCCCAGACTCCTCAGAGGCCCCTGAAGAAGCCATCTCCCTGGCCATTTCCACCATCACCCGGCAGCCTGGATCCTGCCTGCCTCCGTACCTCAGGAGGCCCAAGGGCCTGGCCAATTACGGGGCATGGTCGTCGGCCCAGACCACATGGCTCGTGATTGGCTATTTTTCTTTAAGTGCCTCGGTCCTTGAGAGCCCAGCTTGAGACCCCTTTGTGCAAACCAGGCCTCTCCCTGGCTCTCCACCTGGGCCCCAAGCGCCCAGTGGCCTTGGCTGTTGGCTCTGCTCTCTGGGAGGCCAGAGCGGTGCCAACGTGGAGCAGCGCTGCCGGCCTACGGCACAGACGAAGCAGCCACTCTCGCGTGGCAATGAGCCAGAGGCATCTGAGCTGTGCTGGTGGCAGGCGGCTTGGCAGGAGAGTGCTCCAGTCCGTAGCTTCGCGCTGGACTTTGCAGTGCTAGCAGAGGAGCAGGTAGGAATCCGCTTGTTGCCCAGGGGCCTTGTGGTATCTGAGGGGCTGGGGGTGAGGGCAAAATAGGGCTGCTTACTGCAGCCCCAGAGGTCCAGGCCCTGTGCCAATAGGATAACCGGCCTTATTGAAGGGGGGAGGCTGCAGGCCCCAGCTGGGTGCCTGTGCTCAAGCGGGCTCTGAGCTGCACCCGCTGTTGTGTCTGCGTTCCAGCTTCACAGCCTCTGACTTGTCCCTCCGCAGTTTCCTCCCCTGGGCAGAGCCTTGGTCCGCGGGAAAACCCGTGATGGAGCTTTGGGAGGTGCGGCCCTCCTCCCTCTGCAGAAGGGGTCTGACTACGGCTAAGTCTGCCCTGGCCTGGGTGTGATCCCCGAGCGCAGCACGTGATAGCGCTGGAAAGCACCTGTGTGAACTGGGCTGCAGATCCTAGCGCTGCTCTCCCCCGCAGAGGCAGCTCGCATGGAGCGCCATGCCGTGAACTGCCAAGTGCAGACAAAGCCTTAGATTCGTTTGCTCTCACCACTGCTTCCCTGAGCACCCTGTTGGGAGGGTGGCAGTCGTGTGGCACTTGCAGCAGCAGGGTGGCTTGGGCTAGGGGACGTTTTACACGTGGCACAGCAATTGTGCAGCCTGAACACGTTGAGTCTGTTTGCATCTTTGGAAGTGTGTGTGAGCATGGGCCTGTTTGTGCAAGGGTGACTTGGGTCCTGGAAATAAACCCACGTCCCACGCGCAGGGGGCTGTACGTCACTTAATCCAGAGGCGCCGTTTAACCTTTCATGCCGCCCCACAGGAGGGTGGTTTGACTGTGTGGTTCTAGGGGCGCACAGTGCATCTCTGCTCCTGGCTGAAGTGGCAGGGGCCACGGGCGTAGGTGGTGCACGCTCCTGTGGTCTCCTGCCCTTCCTGCTGCTGGAATCCCCTCAGCACAGTCGTTGAAGTGGCTAAGTGTGGAAAAATCCCACAAGCTGCCTGCTTCCTTCCCTGAGCCAGCGCTTGCTTTGTCCTTGTGCTCGGGGTCCCTGAGGTGAGCCGCCTCTCCCTGCAAGAGGCCTGGGGCTAGCACGCGTGCTCAGTTTCGCTCTTTTCTTGGCCAGTAAGTGCACAGACAGGTTGGGCCCCTGCCCACTCCCTGAGGCTCAGGATTTCTGAAACCCCTCTCTTCTTCCCCCCCCCCCCCCCGGTGACTTGCCCACCTTGGGGGCAGAGGTGGGACTAGCCCCTGCTGGTTAGACGCAGCATAAGCCATGACGGTGTGATCCTTCCAGCTCCCTAGAAGAGAGTCCAGCAGAGCCGGGCCTAGCAGCCTGGATCTGCTGTAACTGGCATTTCCTGCAGCCAGTGCCCAGCCCTGCATGGGGGGGGCTCCCGCTGGGGGCAGAGTGGAAGTAGATGGGCCCAAGGAGCCAGTGGTGAGTGGACAGGCGCCTGTGGGGCCATGCCTCCCAGCCAGTACAGCCTGGCCATGGCAGAGCACAGCCCATGCCAGAAGCAGCAGGAGCCCAGGGTTCCTGCTCAGCATTTGCAGAACCGTAACCAGGGCAGGGCCTGTGCTGCGCCCCAGGGCTCCTGCCCAGCCAGGAAAAGCCCATTTCTCTCACTGTGAAGGGCCTTTATTGGGGACTACGGGCCTGAATGCTGCCCAGCCTGGAGCCGGGTGCATCTGCTCTCCCATCGGAGCAGAGCAGCTGGCTCGCTGGCCCTTGGCACCCCGGGGTGCAGCCTTGGGGAAGGATTTGTAGGACAGTGCTGCTTCCTGGGAGTGGCAGGTAGCACAGGGATGTGCATGCCCCAGGGGAGCTGCTGGCCCCTTTTCACTCGGAGGCAGCAAGAGCGGCAGGTCTTCAGGGCCTGTAGCACGTTGTTCTCCCCGTGGCTACTGGCCCTGGCTGCTCCCCGCCAGGGGGTTCGGGCTCCCAAAGGAATGCAGGCTGCGGAAGGGGTTTATCAGCTTCATGGCCAAGTAGCGCTGGGGAGAGAGGAGGAGGAGTCAGGCTGTGGGCTCTGCCTTCAGCCAGGCCTGGAGCAGCTAGGGAGGGGGCTGGAGCCAGGGACCACAGGCTGGAACAGCTCCAGCTGGAAGGGCGCAGCAGCCCCCTCCCGTGGTTTGTCAGCTCACTCCCTTCCCCCAGCAAGGCCAGCCCTTTCCCCAAAGCCTACCTGCATGACCCTCCCCCAGCAGCTTTGGATCCCCCTAAGTCTCCCCAGAATGCTGCTGGCTGGCACCCTTGAGCCATGGCTCAGCCCGGGGCCCCAGGGCTGGGCCGATGCCCTACCAGTGTGGTGCTGCGGATTCTCCCTGTCTGCAGCCCTGCAGGGACCCTTGCAGGAAGTCCCCTCCCACTCCAGGCCCTGGCTGCCACGCACCGGGGAGGCGTAGATAAAAGCTGCAACCAGGAGCAGCAGCAGAAACAGCACCACACCCAGGATGATCCGGCACCTGTTTGGCTGCCAGATGATGTAGCGCAGGCTCTTGAGGGGGGCCGTGAACCAGAGGAACGAGGCTTCGGGGCGCCTGCCAGGAGAAGAAGGTGTCTTGGCAGCCATCTGGCCTGTCCCAGGGGATCCCAGCTTGCCTGGCCCAGCGGCGGTGCTAGGGGCTTTCTGCTCCCCTCCAGCCCAGCCTTTGTGAATGGCCCTGGGCTGGCCTAGCTGGGGGGTGGGGTCTCCCCAGGTGCCTCCTGTGGGGAGCGGGATTAAGGTTTCCTGGGGCACTGGCCCAGAGCAAGTGGGGGTCCCCTCCCCACCCTTCTGCCCTACCTGCAGCCCACCCGTTTCTGCCCTTTCCCTAGGGTCCCCCCCATTCTGCCCCTGCACTGCAGTCGTAAGTCCAGAGAAGCTCTGTCCCTGCGGTGTCCTGGCCATGGTGCAGGGAGTGAGAGCTCTCCCAGTCCCAGGGCTGCTACGGGGTCTGAATGGTGGGGCTTCCTGCTTCCCAGGCTTCTCCAGAGGCCAGGCTGGGGTGCTGGGACTGCCCCTGCCACCTTACAATTTCGGAGGGGGGTCTCCCCCTGCCCAGAGGCTTCTTCAGAGGAACCGCTCACAGGAGGGGCTCACTGCCCCCTGCAGTGGACTTCCAGGGCTCCCTGTTGGCCCAGTGGCTAAACTGCCCTGTTTCTCGGGCAAGGAGGGGCCCAGGGGTGCTGGAAGCAGGACCAGCACGTGCCCACCTCACCCCCCCCCCGCCCCGAGCAGCCAGCAGGTTCTAATTCCACCCCGCCATGGCCAGCCCTTCTCTGTGCCTCAGTGTCCCTGGCCGTGCCATGGGGTAGCCCTGCCTGGCTCCGCGGGTAGCTCAGCAGCAGGGACTATGCTTGGCTGGGGGGCCCTTTCCCCTGGACGCTCCACTGCAAGGCCCTGGCGAGCTACGTCTTGCTGGCCAGGAGAAGCGGCTGCTGGTGTTGGGGGAAGAGCACTCTTTTTTTTATGTCCTCCATTTTATTTTTCCTCTGCAAGATATGGGTCACATGACTCTAATTTGCCTGGTAACCAGACTGCTTGGTAACCAGAGGGACCATGGTTACATAACCCTAGTCTGCCCGGTAACCAGAGGGACCATGGTTACATAACCCTAGTCCGCCCGGTAACCAGAGGGACCGTGGTCACGTGACCCTAGTCCGCCCGGTAACCAGAGGGACCGTGGTTACTTGACCTTTATCTGCCCGGTAACCAGAGGGACCGTGGTTACATAACCCTAGTCCGCCCGGTAACCAGAGGGACCGTGGTCACATAACCCTAGTCCGCCCGGTAACCAGAGGGACCGTGGTCACATAACCCTAGTCCGCCCGGTAACCAGAGGGACCATGGTCACGTGACCCTAGTCCGCCCGGTAACCAGAGGGACCGTGGTTACTTGACCTTTATCTGCCCGGTAACCAGAGGGACCGTGGTTACATAACCCTAGTCCGCCCGGTAACCAGAGGGACCGTGGTCACATAACCCTAGTCCGCCTGGTAACCAGAGGGACCATGGTTACATAACCCTAGTCCGCCCGGTAACCAGTGGGACCGTGGTCACATAACCCTAGTCCGCCCGGTAACCAGAGGGACCATGGTCACGTGACCCTAGTCCGCCCGGTAACCAGAGGGACCGTGGTTACTTGACCTTTATCTGCCCGGTAACCAGAGGGACCGTGGTTACATAACCCTAGTCCGCCCGGTAACCAGAGGGACCGTGGTCACATAACCCTAGTCCGCCCGGTAACCAGAGGGACCGTGGTCACATAACCCTAGTCCGCCCGGTAACCAGAGGGACCGTGGTCACGTGACCCTAGTCCGCCCGGTAACCAGAGGGACCGTGGTTACTTGACCTTTATCTGCCCGGTAACCAGAGGGACCGTGGTTACATAACCCTAGTCCGCCCGGTAACCAGAGGGACCGTGGTCACATAACCCTAGTCCGCCTGGTAACCAGAGGGACCATGGTTACATAACCCTAGTCCGCCCGGTAACCAGAGGGACCATGGTTACATAACCCTAGTCCGCCCGGTAACCAGTGGGACCGTGGTCACATAACCCTAGTCCGCCCGGTAACCAGAGGGACCATGGTTACATAACCCTAGTCCGCCCGGTAACCAGAGGGACCATGGTTACATAACCCTAGTCCGCCCGGTAACCAGAGGGACCATGGTTACATAACCCTAGTCCGCCCGGTAACCAGAGGGACCATGGTTACTTGACCTTTATCTGCCCGGTAACCAGAGGGACCATAAGGGGAGTTCACCCTCCCCCCAGGGCTCTGTGTGTGTGTCATCAGCACAACTCAACCATGCAAGGGTGACAGCTAGTAGGCTGTTGGGCCTTGTAGGCCGTGTGGGGCAGAAGCCAGCCTGGTTGTTGACAGCTCTCTGTGGTGCAGCAATCGTGGTTCCCGGCTGTAAGGACTGCCAGAGCAGGGTATTTTGTGTAGTGAGGAGTCTGCAGCGGGGCCGGTCAGACACACGCGCATACGCCCCATCTCGTCCTCCAGTCCGCATGCCGGACGGCATCTCCAGTATGGAACAAAGACCAGGAGCAAGAAGACTGTCCACTTACCTGGGCCTCTGCAGCTCCGTCCCGTCTCTGTCCTTTCCCTCAGCCTGGAGACGTTCACCTACCTCTTTTCTCCGGACCTCGAGGCGGGGTTGGACTGTTCACATCATTCCTGTTTGGGGTTCTGGCCTATGCCAGGCTTCCCGGCCACAGCCGGGTTGTGTGTTTGCTTTCTAAGCTTCGTATTTGGTTAAATAAACCAGTTGTTGTTTGGGCCATTTCTGGGTGACTTGAGTAGCGCCCGGTGACACAGACACGGGGCAGGTGCAGAACCTGCGTCCCAATAGGCAGGATTCGGTCCTGGTCTAACTCTGGGGGCAGCTGGAGCTGGCCAGGGCTGGGCAATAAGCCGGGGGCAAGATGCTGAGCTGGCCGGCAAGCCAGGGCCTGGGCCTGGGACCAGCTGAGTAGAGCAGGGGCCTGGGCAGGGAGGAGGGTCAGCTCAGCAGCTGGGCACACAAGCAGCCCCGGTCAGACATGCAGGCACCAAACTGCAGCTGAGCCAGAGAAACGTGGGGGAAGGGGGGAGCTGTTGGCTGAGAGCAACCCTGGGCCCAGGGAGAGCCCCGGCCCTGAGCACGTGAAGCGAGAGAGCGAGGGCCTGAGCTAGCGAATGGGCAAGCAAGGGCAGAGAGATTCAGCCCAGGCCCTTGAATCTAGGAGCTCGTCTGGCCGCAGAGAAGCCAAGAGCAGGCCAGCGAGTGGAGCTGGCCTCTGCCTGGGGGAGGCAGTGTCGACCCTTCTCGGAGCTGCCCAGGCGACGCGGCGTGACCTTGTGCTTGCTGATACCCGGCTCTGCGCCCCTCACAAAGCAAGGGGGTGGCACCCACCCTTTGTCAGGAGGGAAGTGCTGGCTGGGGTCTGTTGTTTGTCCTCCTGGGACAATCTGGGGGTTTCCCTTCTAAAATTTGAAAACTTTAAAACCATCCCCTTTGTCTTGGTTTGCCTCTGCCTTGCCCCGGTGAGCCTGGCCCGACTGGGTCCCCTCACTTACGCTGGTGGCTGCAGGGTGGGGTTCACATTCGGCTCCTCCCTTCCCTTCCCAGCCGGCCGCTCCTCCGCCTCCTTGTCCGTCAGAATCTCCAGGGTCATCTCGAGCTTCCCCTGGCGAAGCAAGGCAGGAGCTGGGGCCGGCGGCAGGGCGCCCGCACAGAGCTGGGGGAGGCTCTTTGGCAGGGGCGTCCTCCGTCACGTGCACACGCCTCTGATTCTCCAGCCCCCTGGGTCGGCTCCCCACGGGTCCCTGCTGCCAGCCCTGGCTCTGGCCTACCGACACCCGCTGCCGGCCCTCCTCCTGCACCACGCACGGCCACCAGCCTCTGGCGAGCCGCTGCTTGAAGAGCGAGGTTCTTTTGGGGCGGCGGGCGAGGGGGCGGGACTCGCCCTCTTCCTGCAGCATTTTCAGGGTGCAGTCCCGGGGGCGCCTGGCTGGGCAGGGCATGCTGAGCAGCTTGAGTTCCAGGACCCCTGCAGGCAGCAAACAGAAACTGCATGGCCTGGGGACTGGGGTCCAGGCAGGGTCGCGCTGCCCAAGGGCTCCCCCAGGCAGGACCTTACAGAGGCCTTGCCCTCCCTAGAGGGCTTGCAGGGCCGTCCCTGGGGATGGGAGGCTCAGGGTAGCTCTCCCAGTGCATCTGCTCTGCCCCTGCCCCATGTGGCACAAACCAGGGATTCCCAGGGGCTGGGCTGTAGCGGGGTTGCCCTACCCCCACCTTGGCCTTCCCCTTGGTGGCAGGAAGCAGAGCGCCCCAGTCCCCAGGCTGCTGCTCTTCTGTTGTGCTGGGATCGGGGCGGGGTTTTGCACCCCAGAAGTGGCTGCATTTTGTTGGCGCTGCAGTATCTGGGCAGCTGGGTGGGACAGGCAGGTCCCAGATCATTAGTGAGCATGGCCCCCGGGGAAAGGGCCAAGGGGACCCCCTGTAGCCTCCTGGGCCTGCCAACCTGCGGGGAAAGGCCTCACCGAGAAAATCATCAGCCGAGAACTTGTCGTTGTCCCACACCTGGAGGATGAGCTTGGGGGGCACCTTCAGCACCGTCTCATCCAGGCTCCAGAGATGTTGCTGGAAGCAGAGCAGGCGGGAGCTGGACGACCCTGGGCTGGGGGCAGGGCAGCTGCTGAGAGCAGCCAGCACATGGGGGTGGGCAAAGGAAGCCCTGGCGCTTTGCCTGCCCAGGGGCTGCAGCGTGGGAGCAAGCGCCAGCCTGCGGGGGCACTTCCCAAGGGTCTAGCTCAGCAGCCCCAGCAGAGCCTGGCAAGCGGCTGCACCAAGTGCAGATGGAAACACCCCGTCAGCGGAAATCGGCAGCCTCCCAGCCTGGTCCTGGGGCTGGGGCCTGGGCCTTTGGTCAGTGGCCCTGCAGGAATCGGGCTCAAACGCTGGGGGGGACATCCTGGGTCCCAGCAAGGCCCTGGCGCCCAGGGGAGCAGCACCCACCTTCCTGGGCAGGACGCAGACCTGCTCCATGGGCAGGAACTCGAAGGGGAAGATGAACCGCCAGTTGAAGTTGCCCTCTCCTCCCAACGACCGGTAGTGCACGTCGGTTCTCTGCCGGTCCTCCTCCAGGCCGTCCAGCCACCTGGGCAGGGAGCACACGGCCGGCTGCGAACGGAGACAGGCCACTCCCTGCCCGCTGGGCCCTGGGCCCTCCCGAGGGGCCAGATGTTCCTAGGGGGGAGATTACGTCCCACTGGCCCCTCACGGGGGGACCTGTGACATTTCCCGCCCCAGCTGAGAGGCAGCAGGGCAGAGCTGTCAGCTGGGGGGGCCTGGAGCTCTGGGAACTGCAGGTGTGCGCGGGGGGGGGGGAGCGGAGATCCGGGTGCCACAGACGGGGGGAGTGGAGCACTGGGGGGAGTTCCATGGGGGGCGGGAAGTGGAGCTCTGGGCACTACAGTCCTGGGGGGAAGTTCCCCTGTTGCCCCAAGCTCCCCAGCAGGAGGGGCAATTGCCCTGAGGCCTGGGAGATGGGCACCTTGGAGCTCTGAGCCAAAGCGCGGGGTCCCCGGGAGCGGTCACCCCCAATGGCAGGTCCTCCCATGGGCTTCGAGTGCCCCCACATCAACCCTCCCAGCCCTTAATGGTTAGTCAGTCAAGGCCCGCCGCAGGCTCCAGTAATTGTCCTTTACTGCCTGGGAGGGCCCCTGACTTGGCTAACAAGACCCCTGACAAAAGCGTAACTTTATTACAAGCCTCACCCCAGGGGCCCCAGACAGCCCCAGCAAACCAGGTGCCTCTGGCTCTCCGGGTGCCCCTGCCCCCTAGTTCTGGGCCAGGGCCCTCAGGAGAGCCTCTGTAGGCCAGTAGCCCCAGCCCTGCCCCCAGCTGGACCCACTTAGCCCTGAGCCTCAGCAGTTCGGCAGCCAGCGCTGGCTGGAACCTGCCCCCCCGCCCTGCCCTTGCACTGGTGCCGGCTGGCTGGGCGAGAGGGAGCCCTGCCCGGCAGTGGGGCCTCAGCCCATAAAGAACCAGAGCTGGGTGCCCTGGTGCATCCTGCTTCCTCTGTCCCCGTCCTGCCTGGCTCCTTGTGTCCATAGGCAGAGCACTGGGCTCTGTGCCTGTGTGTGGGGGGGACTAACCAATAGGCTGCACTGCCCCGTCACACATGCCCGCACTCAGGCCGTCCCAGCTCAGCTCAGCAGCCTGTGCATGGGGCGGTGCAGGAAGGGCCAGACCTGGGCACCGGGAGGAGCTGGACCCAAGGTACCCCCTGATCCTGCACCCCGTCTGCAGCAAGATGAGACTCTGCTAACCAGTAGTATGGAGGGTTTATTGCTCCTCCAGGATACAGCCCAGCACAGACGTGATGCCGTTTCAGGAGTCAGGGCCAGGAAGCCTCAGGCCCCCTGGATTAGGGGGTCCATTGTCATCACTAGACCCTCAGCTAAGATGCTTCCTTCATGTTTCCCAGCCAGCAACTGCCCCTTCCCCCAAATCCTGGTGTTGGTCTCCGCCTCGGAATCCCCTGTTATCTCCTCAGGCTGAGCCTAGATGTCTGGGTTAATACACATGTGGGTGAGTCACTGGGAATCTCACATCACAGCGCAGGGGGGCCCAGGTTACAGAGCAGACAGCCCCCCCACTATGCCACAGCTGGCACAAGGCAGAATCCTTCAGTGTGGGGCCACGTCCTGCTCCCTGTCAGCTGCTCTGTCCAGGCTCTGTTAGCCTGCAGCCCTGCCTGGCGGGGCCATGGGCAGCTGGAGCTGGGGAGACCAGCTGCTCGCCTGCCCTGGGCAGCTCCAGCCAGGGCTGAGAGGCTAAGCAGGAGACTCTGTAATGTGCCCACCCAGTCCTTGCCTGCTCAGCCCTGGGCTCCCCCCAGCCCTGCCGGTGCCCCTCACTCCCAACCCCTCGCCGCTGCCCATTCAGCACTGCCCAACAGCGCATGGGCTGTGCCCCAGAACACTCAGCACAACTCCGATTAAACACCCGCAGAAGAAAACACGGAGAGCGGAATCCAGGACTGTACTGCCCGCTGGTGCCAAGGCTGCAGGCTGGAGCTGAGGGCCCTGGCCCCAGCAGCGTTTTCTCTGCATCCCACGTCTCTGGCTCCAGCCACGTTGCATCCCACTGGGCAGGGACAGAGGCTGCATCCCAGGCGTTGCTGGCGGGGGACCAGGTGCAGCCCCCGGAAGGCCTGCGGGCTGCAGGCTCTCACCCTTTCACGTAGATGTCGCTCATCCTCTCTCCTGTGATGCTGAGGTCTCGCAGATCCACGTCCCGCGTGTTCCAGATGATGCAGCGCAGCTGGTACCTGGGGAGGGGCCCGGCTCAGGCTATTGGTGCTGCTCCCGGGAGGGGCTGGCTGCTCTGGGCTCAGGCTGCCTGTGGCCAGGGCCAGCTGGGGCCAGGGGAATGGGGGGAACAGAGGCTACGGGAGCAGGGTCACCCATCGGGGAAGAGGCTGCAGGTGGACGTGGCTGGGGCTGGGGCTGGGCCTCTTCGGTCACCAGGCCCGAGTCCAGCTGGGGAGCTGGGCCATGGCCAGGGTGAATGAGCTGGGGGGAGGGGGCTGGGGGGGCTCAGTGTGGCTGCCCCAGAGCTGCCAGCCCCTTCCTGGGCACGTGGGTTTGTGCTGCGCTGGGTTCACCGGCTCTGGCCACTCACCGTTTGGGCTTCCGTGGTGTGATGTTGAAGGCAGGGCCTGGGGGGCCAAAGCTCTCTGGGAAAACGTCCACCCACATCTGCAGCTTCCCCTGCCGAGCAGACAGGAGCAGGCAGCTTCTTGACGTGGGCCCAGGCCAGCTCCCCTCCCTGCCTCCAGACCCGTCTGCCACGTCACCTCCAACTCTGGCCCCCCATTCCCCCCCGGGGCCACGCCCACACACCCACAGCCGCGCCCAGGCCCCTGCAGCCGCGCCAAGGCCCCTGCAGCCGCGCCCTCGCCCCCGCAGTCACGCCCATACTCCTGCAGCCATGCCCACACACCCACAACCGCACCCAGGCCCCTGCCGCCACACCCTTGCCCCTGCCGCCACGCCCACACACCCACAACCGCGCCCAGGCCCCTGCAGCCACGCCCTCGCCCCCGCAGTCACGCCCATACTCCTGCAGCCATGCCCCCGCCGCCACGCCCACACACCCACAACCGCACCCAGGCCCCTGCCGCCACGCCCTCGCCCCTGCCGCCACGCCCACACACCCACAACTGCGCCCAGGCCCCTGCAGCCACGCCCTCGCCCCCGCAGTGGCGCCCATGCTCTTGCAGCCATGCCCCCGCCGCCACGCCCACACACCCACAACCGCACCCAGGCCCCTGCCGCCACGCCCTCGCCCCTGCCGCCACGCCCACACACCCACAACCGCGCCCAGGCCCCTGCAGCCACGCCCTCGCCCCCGCAGTCACGCCCATGCTCTTGCAGCCACGCCCCCACCACCACGCCCACACAGCCACAACTGCGCCCAGGCCCCTGCAGCCACGCCCTCGCCCCCACAGTCATGCCCACGCTCCTGCAGCCACACCCACACACCCACAGCCACGCCCAGGCCTCTGCAGCCACGCCCATCCACCTACAGCGATGCCCACACACCCACAGCCATGCACCTGCTGCCATGCCCACACACCTGCAGCCACACAGCCTCCCACATACCTGCAGCCATGCCCATGCACATGCAGCCACACACACACACGCAGCCATGCATCCTCGGCCATGCATCCGCGGCCATGCCCACACACCCACAGCCACGCCCACGCACCTGCAGCCACAGCCTCCCACACAACCACAGCTATGCCCCCATACCTGCTGCTACACAGCCTCCCACACACCTGCAGCCACGCCCACACAAGCGCACACTCCCACACATGAATACAGGTTCACATGGCCACCAACTCCCACACACTTGTGCCCACACAAACACACATATGCCCGCACACACAGAGTGCCAATGCACCCATGCCCACACATGCATGTGTAACCCACCCCCCGGTACCTTTTGTGCCCTCACATTCACCTGCACACAAGCTTCCGGGTGCACACACGCTGTCGCACTGAACAGCTCTCGCACACCCCCCACAGTGCTGGGTGCACACCCGCTGTCACACTGTACAGCTCTCGCACACACCCACAGTGCAGCGTGCACATGCACTGTCGGACTGTATAGCTCTCGCACACCCCCACAGTGCTGGGTGCACACGCACTGTCGGACTGTATAGCTCTTGCACACCCCCACAGTGCCGGGTGCACACCCGCTGTCGCACTGTACAGCTCTCGCACACACTCACAGTGCCGGGTGCACATGCACTGTCGGACTGTACAGCTCTTGCACACACCCATAGTGCTGGGTGCACACCCACTGTCGCACTGTACAGCTCTTGCACACACTCACAGTGCAGGGTGCACATGCGATGCGAACACATCCTCCAGGGAGGGGCAGCCCCCCAAAGCGCGGGATCCCAGTGCACCCCGGTCACGTAGCTGTTTCATAGGCCGTGGCTGGGCAATGGACCAGGGCCCTGGGCTGGCTCCCTTCCCCCTTCCGGCTGGCCGTGTTGGCTGTGCCGCTGGGATCCTCAGCCCGGGCTCCGTGCTGAGCGGCCCACCAGGGACACAGCCCTTACCCCATGGAGCAGAGCTGGCTCCAGGCCTGTCCCAGGAAGGCTGCCCCCCATTGAGGTGGCTTTGGGGCATTCTGTGGGGCCCTACCTGGTCGATGCCGGGCTGGATGCTGTGGTACAGTGTCCGGGTCTCCAGGTGCTCGGGGACCAGCCCGCAGGTGCGGAGCAGGTGCAGGGCCAGGCGCTCTCTTGGGGGGCCCAGGTGACGGTGCACAGGCACCTTGCTCTCTGGCAGGGAAGCCAAGGGTTATGGGGCACAAGAGGGCCCTTCGCTCCCTTCTCTCTGACAGATCCAGCATCATCTCCCCTGGGTCCCACCAACCCAGGCTGCTCCTTGCTCAGACCTCCTGCTGCAGCCAGGCCTCCAAACCCAAATCCCAGGGCTGGGGCCTGCCCCCCTCATGGGCTGGCTGCTGGAAAACAGCTACTGAGAGACAGGAGGGTGGGGACCCTGTGGCTCGGCACTCACCAAACTCGGCCAGCAGGAAGGCCCGGCCCAGGAAGGTGACTTTGCCTCCATCTGCGCTGAACTCGGGCGGAGCCAGGCCCTTCGTCCTAGCAAAGGTCTCCAGTAGCTGGGTGGGGAGGAGCTGGTCTCGCCACTGACAGGGGCCGGAACTGGGGAGGGGGCCCTAGGGTCAGCGTGAGGCTGTGGAGGTGGGGGCAGGGATTCGGGGGCACAGTGGGAACAGCAGTAGCACAGGCTGTTTCATGCCTAGAGTGCAGAGAGCTTTCCAGGGCTGGACACTGCTCCCCAGAGGGGAAACTGAGGCCCAGAGGGCAGGAATAGCCCAAGGGAGCCCAGCAGGGCAGTGACATTTCTGGGAGCAGCTCCCCAGTCTCTGGCCAGTGTCCTGTGCTCTCACCAGGGGCGGGCTCCCGGGTGACCCCAGTGCAGGTAAGGCTGGGACTGGTCTGCCCCTGCACCATCGAACGCCGGTCCCCAGCTCCCTCCCCATCCAAAGCTCTGCTCCTGCAGCGCCCTGGGCAGAGAGATCTGCATGGACAGAGCACCAGCACTGGGGTCCCTCGCTCCTGCAGCAGGGCCAGAGAAGGGCCAGCCTGTGTCTAGCTCTGGTGCCCCGATCGGACAGGGCCCATGTCCCGCTGGGCAGACCCAGGAGCCTGCATTTCCCACCCATCTCCCGGGTTCACATGCCTGGCTCCTGAGCCTGGGCACCCACCGGAACTGAACTCCTCGAGGGGGGTGGCTCTGCCCCTGCTCGCCAGCCCCACTAGCTCAGTGGGGGGAGGCGGGGGGGGGTGGGGCACTCACATGCAGTAGGACTGGGGCAGCCCGCAGTGGGCCCGGAAGCGGGAGAGAAGCCGGTTCTCCAGGTCGATGCTGGTGCTCCCGATCTTCTGGTCAGGCAGGACCAGGTCGTAGTCGAAGAGCGAGATCTGCAAGTCCTTCTCCAGCGGGATGGTGCAGTGGAGCTCAAACAGCCTGGCCCCGGGGCGGGAGGGCAAAGAAAGGGAGAGACTCTGCAGCCGGAGGGCTCTGTCCCCGGCCCCTCCTGCCCCCGGGGCCCGGGGAAGGTCCCAGCACAGCGAGCGCCTGGCAGGAGGAGACTGGTTTATGGCTCTATGGCCATCAGACGCTTCAGCTCTGCAGGGCCAGGCCGGGCATGGGCCCTGCAGCCTCTGCCCGCCCCCCCCAGCCAGGGGCACAACGCCAAGGACCCGCTTCTCCGCATGCTGGCACAGGGCAGCCGAGCTGGGCAGGGCGCGGAGGCGGGGAGGGGGCAGCAGGGGCCAGATTCCTGCACTGAGCATGGGGAGAGGGCAGGGCTCAGCTGGAGCCCAGGACCATGGGCCTGGGATGGAAGCTGGGGTCCTGGAATCCCTGTGGCCTGGACACGCTCTAGCACGCAGAGCCCTGCGGGAGGAGGGTGAGCTCCCTGCCAGGCCCCAGCAGGAGGACAAGGAGACCGGAGTCAGGTGTCTGGGGAAACGCTGAGCTCGCAGGATGCAGCTCCACCAGCCCTGGGCAAAATACGGCCCACAGGCCACATCCGGCCCACCAAGCCCCCGGTCCGGGCTGCGGCCTCAGGCAGCCTCCCTGTTGCCCCGCAGCCCCGCAGGCTGCTCAGAAAAGTGGCTGCCAGGCCGTTTCTCTTTCAAAACCGTGAGCCTGGAGGGGTGGGGGGAAGGCTTCAGGATCTGCCCCCGCCCAGCACAATCCCATTGTATGGTTTCTGGCCAGAAACTGGCCAATGGGAGCTGCCTGTTTGAATAACAGGCAGCACATGAAGCACCACGCCCCCCCCATCTCCAGCTCACTTAGTCACACAAGCACATGGCCCTGCAGCCTGTACAGGCCTAGGGCAGGCACAGGGCAGGTAGGCTGATTGGCTGAAAAACATTTTAAGCTCTGCAAGCATTTAGCTCTGCAGGCAGGCAGGCTGGGCTGGTAAGTCTCCTGCCCAGACCCTGCCTCTGGCGCTCCAGCCTCTCCCGTCCCCAACCCTCTGACCCCCACTCAACATACCCAAACCCTCTGCCACCCTCCTTCACCCATAGTCCCTCCCAGATCTGGCACTTCAATCCCCTGCTCCAGATCACAACCCCTCCTACCCTAGGTCACATCCCAAACCCCTGCACCACAGTCCCCTCCCCTGGGTGACAACCGCCTCCTTCACCCAAACTCCTTCCCAGACCCCACTCTCCCTCCTGCACCCCAATCCCTTCCCCCAAGCTCCCTTCTGCACCCCACCTGCATCCCAGACCCCACACCCCTCCATTGATATCCTGGAAGAGCGAGGCCCTCGGCCACTTTCCAAAGTCTTGGAGTGGCCCCCGTCAAAAATTGTTGCCCACCCTGGTCTACACTGCAAAACGCACCGGCAGCAGCGAATCCCAGAGCCTGGGGCTGCAGACCTGGGAGGCTCCTGCTGACATACGGATGTGCCCCTGGGTGGGAGCGGGGGCTGAGTTCCAGGGCGTGGCTGCAGGACCATTGCTCATGCCCTGTGCAGCCCCGAGCCGCAGGCTCTGGCTCTGATCCTGGCTGCACGGCAGGGGCACTGTGCAGTGTAGCTACACCCAGCCACAGGGCTCTGGCCACACTGCGCTGGCCTGTGAGCTGACCTATGCACAGCTGCCTTACAGACACTGCAGTAACTACTGCGTGTTGCCTGGCTACATGGCTCTCCAGCTGGTGGTGCACCCCAGGGCATGTGCACTGACCTACCGGGGCAGTGTGTGGGTGGGGGAGTGAGACCCAGGCTCTCAGTTTGGTGCCAAGCTCCCAGCCCCGGTCCAGCTCTCTTCTCCCTGTGCGGGGTGGGGGGCTCCATGGCTCCAGCTGTCAGCACTGCCAAGGGCTCACAGCTGGACCCCACCCCCCATTTCAGAAGAGAGCCCCGACCAGCACTGAAACTGACACTCTTGTCCATTTCATGGCTCCAGCTGTCAGCCCCAGGGCCAGCCCAGGGATGCTGATTATGTAGCCCTGCTGTCTCTGCAATCAGGCACGGAGAGCTGCCCCGGGAGGGAATGGCTGTGCCTGCCTGTCCTGTCCACTACCGGGCAGTGCTCCCGGGGTTCGGACCCATTCCGTCCGCAGGGCTGCGGGAGAGGGGCAGGGTCAGGCCCTGAGCTGCAGGCAGGACTTACCTGCCAAAGACGGGATCCAAAGTGTTGGGCAAATACTGGTCTCTGTCCCCCAGCTTCTTCTTGCCCAGGGTGACCCTGATGTAGGGGTCGCACTGCAGGAGGCAGTTACAAGCATCCCCTGAGTGCCACTTACTGGGCTGGACACAGCAGGAACTGGGGTATGGCAGAGGAGCTGGAAAGGGCGCCCAGGCGCCCAGGCCGCCAGGCGGGCCAAGGCCCTGTGCCGAGCCTTGCGGAGCACAAGCTGGTGTTATCCCACACCGGGCAGGGAACCGGCACAACCGCTGGCAGTGCCCTGACACCAGGGGGCCTGTGCCACTTGGGGCCTGCCAGGTGCCTCCAAGGTAGGCCTGTGGTGTGTCAGGTCCCCAGGGGCCACCCACAGCAGCACGTCTGGGGGCCGGGGGCTACAGGCTTGGGCTCTGGCATGAAACAGCCATGCAGGTGTTCCTGCCTGCTCGGGGCCTGGAACAAGTGGCAGGGCAGGGCTGCTGGGAGCAGAACCCCTGGAGTCGGTTGTAATGAAACCGGGGATCTACTGCGCCCCGGCCCCCCCAGGTCCTGCGCCTGGCAGCTCTGGGCTTGGCGACTCACTGGGTACCAGTGCAGGACAACACACCAAACAGCTGCCCGTCGGGGTCACTGTGCAAGGTGAGTGGGAAGACGTGGGCACTGGGTGCCAGTACCAGGCCGTTCCTGTCCTTGGGCGGGAGGTTAAAGGCCCGGACGATGTAAACCCGGACCAGACACTTCTGGGGATGGCTCTCGGGCAGCTGCTGGAATTGGCGTGGCGGTGCTGGGGAGTCGGGGTCCTCCGGCAGGGGGTAGATCTGGAAGGATCCCTGCAAACAAACCAAGCTACATGACTTTGAGCTGTTCAATACTGCACCAGTGGAGCGTTGTCTCCCAAGCATCTGGAGGCCATTCCCTGTTGGGAACAGTGCAACTTGCACGACTGTGCTCCGAGAGCAGGGCAGGGCAGGGGCCGGGTACACCGCTGCTGGCTGCGGTCAGAGGGCAGGGCAGGGGCCGGGTACGCTGCCGCTGGGTGCGGTCAGAGGGCAGGCAGGGGCCGGGTACGCTGCCGCTGGGTGCGGTCAGAGGGCAGGCAGGGGCCGGGTACGCCGCCGCTGGCTGCGGTCAGAGGGCAGGCAGGGGCCGGGTACGCTGCCGCTGGGTGCGGTCAGAGGGCAGGCAGGGGCCGGGTACGCTGCCGCTGGCTGCGGTCAGAGGGCAGGCAGGGGCCGGGTACGCTGCCGCTGGGTGCGGTCAGAGGGCAGGCAGGGGCCGGGTACGCTGCCGCTGGGTGCGGTCAGAGGGCAGGCAGGGGCCGGGTACGCTGCCGCTGGCTGCGGTCAGAGGGCAGGGCAGGGGCCGGGTACGCTGCCGCTGGGTGCGGTCAGAGGGCAGGGCAGGGGCCGGGTACGCTGCCGCTGGGTGCGGTCAGAGGGCAGGGCAGGGGCCGGGTACGCTGCCGCTGGGTGCGGTCAGAGGGCAGGGCAGGGGCCGGGTACGCTGCCGCTGGGTGCGGTCAGAGGGCAGGCAGGGGCCGGGTACGCCGCCGCTGGGTGCGGTCAGAGGGCAGGCAGGGGCCGGGTACGCCGCCGCTGGGTGCGGTCAGAGGGCAGGGCAGGGGCCGGGTACGCTGCCGCTGGGTGCGGTCAGAGGGCAGGCAGGGGCCGGGTACGCCGCCGCTGGGTGCGGTCAGAGGGCAGGGCAGGGGCCGGGTACGCCGCCGCTGGGTGCGGTCAGAGGGCAGGCAGGGGCCGGGTACGCCGCCGCTGGGTGCGGTCAGAGGGCAGGGCAGGGGCCGGGTACGCCGCCGCTGGGTGCGGTCAGAGGGCAGGCAGGGGCCGGGTACGCCGCCGCTGGGTGCGGTCAGAGGGCAGGCAGGGGCCGGGTACGCCGCCGCTGGGTGCGGTCAGAGGGCAGGCACGGGCCGGGTACGCCGCCGCTGGGTGCGGTCAGAGGGCAGGCAGGGGCCGGGTACGCCGCCGCTGGGTGCGGTCAGAGGGCAGGCAGGGGCCGGGTACGCCGCCGCTGGGTGCGGTCAGAGGGCAGGGCAGGGGCCGGGTACGCTGCCGCTGGGTGCGGTCAGAGGGCAGGCAGGGGCCGGGTACGCCGCCGCTGGGTGCGGTCAGAGGGCAGGGCAGGGGCCGGGTACGCCGCCGCTGGGTGCGGTCAGAGGGCAGGCAGGGGCCGGGTACGCCGCCGCTGGGTGCGGTCAGAGGGCAGGCAGGGGCCGGGTACGCCGCCGCTGGGTGCGGTCAGAGGGCAGGCACGGGCCGGGTACGCCGCCGCTGGGTGCGGTCAGAGGGCAGGCAGGGGCCGGGTACGCCGCCGCTGGGTGCGGTCAGAGGGCAGGCAGGGGCCGGGTACGCTGCCGCTGGGTGCGGTCAGAGGGCAGGCAGGGGCCGGGTACGCTGCTGCTGGCTGCGGTCAGAGGGCAGGGCGAATGGGGAAGGCCACAGTGCCACTGGCATGCCTGGCTGTGGGTGGCAGGGTCTGGGAGCACTCTGCAGACAGCGCACACGGTGCTGGGTGAAGGCTGAGGAGCTGTGGCAGAAGCACTGGGCTGATGCATCCTGGGAGCTTGGCAATGAAATCCACAAGCACCTGGCGCCTGAGTCTCACCTTGAATTCCCCAGCCACCAGGGGGTCTTCGCTGGCCTCCTCCCGCACCCGGCCCCGGTACAGCTTGAAGGTCTGGCAGAAATCCTGCAGGCCCTGGAACTCCGGCACGGCCTCCAGCTCACAGCGATAGACCTGCCAGGGAGTGCCAGGCTCAGCGCGGGTGGGACTGAGCCGGGAGGAGCTGGATGTGCCCTGCGGGTGAAGCCCCCAGGGGCAGATCCTGGAGCGTTGCCATGGAGTGGGCTCGCCAGGTGCCCTTTGTTAGACACAGTCGGCAGCGGCCAGCTGAGACCAGCGTTAGCTGCCCTTCTCCAGCAGGGTGCCGCGTTCTCTCCGTGAGGCTGCGGAGAAGCCCGGAGAGCAGCACAGACCACAGGTTGGTCACCGTTTCTTCCACGCTTAGAGTGCTCAGCTTAGCAGTCTGGGACTGGCTGGTCCCTAAACTGCTTCACCCACCACAGACATGCAGCTGCTTCTGGGGTGGAGCATGGCAGCTGTCTGAAGGCAATGTATGGGTCTGGGCAGAGAGTGTGTGCCAAGGCCTGCCTGGATGATAGCATCACAACCTCTCTGCTGTGACTATTGTGGGGTCTAGCTAGGGAGGGAAACTCCTTACGGCCAGTCTGGAAAAGCTCAGCTCTGATTTCCCTCACAGCTCCTGGGCCAAAGAGAGGCACGGCCCCTCACCCATCGGTCTGAGGGAAGCCTCAAGCCTGTTCCACCTGGCCCAGGGTGGTCATCATCCCCAGCAGAGGGGAGATGCCTCTTTGCAACTCCCAGCCCAGCTGTGCCCGCGTGTGGCTGCAGCCAGGCACCCACCTTCAGGTGGCCCAGGCCTGTCTGCAGGTCGCCTCTGCTCTTTGCCAGCTCCCCGGTGGCAGCGTAGAACTTGGTCCACCAGTCGACACGCTCCTCCTCCTCCTCCTCCTCCTGGGGCGCAAAGGGAGGGGGGGCAGCATGAGCCGTGCGAGGCAGTGGGGGCTGCCGATGTCTCCCCCAAGAGCCATTACCCTTCCGACCCCTCTGGCAAACCCACCTTCTCTGCTCTCGGCGTTGTCCGAAGCCAGGACTCGGCCGCCATCCTGTCCAGCATCTGCAGAGACGAGGGGAGGAGCATACAATAGGTGCGACCTGCCCCCCCGTTCCCGCCCTCGGCGGTGAGGGTGGGATTCTGGCATAATTATGACGCTTTGGTTCCAGCCGGGTCATGTGAGGTGTCATGGGGACCGCTGGGATCTGCTGAGGGGGACGGGCCTATTGGCATGGCCGGGCTCATTCTGCAGCTGAAGCTGGGACATGTCCACCGGGATCTGGATTTCAAGCAGCTTACTCTGGGTGGGGCCCACTGCCCGCCTGGCAGGGCCGGCAGTGAAGCAGGCAGGCAAGTGACTCAGCAGGGCCTGGGCCAGGCTTCCAGACTCGGACTCCACTTTGGGAAGCTGCATGTCTCCCCAGCCCATCCGGGAGCCACGTTCCCACCCCAGGTTCCCACCCGATGCTAATGCTACACAAGGCAGCGAGAGGCCATTGGTGGGTCCCCCCCGGAGACTCCTGGAAACCCCTGGGGAACACAGGCTGCTCACTTAACACTTGTGCCCATCGTTCTCATCACGGTGAGGGAGAGGCTGGCTGGGAGCTAACCCCAGAGCTCGGCCCAGGCCCTCCTGGCGCTGACCCCCTAGCCCGGCCCAGGCCCTCCTGGCGCTGACCCCCTAACCCGGCCCAGGCCCTCCTGGCGCTGACCCCCTAGCCCGGCCCAGGCCCTCCTGGCGCTGACCCCCTAGCCCGGCCCAGGCCCTCCTGGCGCTGACCCCCTAGCCCGGCCCAGGCCCTCCTGGTGCTGACCCCCTAACCCGGCCCAGGCCCTCCTGGCGCTGACCCCCTAACCCGGCCCAGGCCCTCCCGGCACTGACCCCCTAACCTGGCCCAGGCCCACTGGGTGCTGACCCTCTAGCCCGGCCCAGGCCCTCCCAGCGCTGACCCCCTAGCCTGGCCCAGGCCCTCCCGGCACTGACCCCCTAGCCCGGCCCAGGCCCACCCGGCGCTGACCCCCGAGCCCGGCCCAGGCCCACCCGGCGCTGACCCCTGAGCCCGGCCCAGGCCCTCCCGGCGCTGACCCCCGAGCCCGGCCCAGGCCCACCCGGTGCTGACCCCCTAGCCCGGCCCAGGCCCACCCGGCGCTGACCACCGAGCCCGGCCCAGGCCCACCCGGCGCTGACCACCGAGCCTGGCCCGGGCCCTTCCGGTGCTGACCCCCGAGCCCGGCCCAGGCCCACCAGGCGCTGACCCCCTAGCCCGGCCCAGGCCCACCCGGTGCTGACCCCCGAGCCCGGCCCAGGCCCACCGGGTGCTGAGCCCCGAGCCCGGCCCAGGCCCACCCGGTGCTGACCCCCTAGCCCGGCCCAGGCCCACCGGGCGCTGACCCTCTAGCCCGGCCCAGGCCCTCCCGGCGCTGACCCCCGAGCCTGGCCCAGGCCCTCCTGGTGCTGACCCCCTAGCCCGGCCCAGGCCCACCCGGTGCTGCCCCCCTAACCTGGCCCAGGCCCTCCCAGCGCTGACCCCCGAGCCCGGCCCAGGCCCACCCGGCGCTGACCCCCTAGCCCGGCCCAGGCCCTCCCGGCACTGACCCCCCGAGCCCGGCCCAGGCCCTCCCGGCGCTGACCCCCTAGCCCAACCCAGGCCCTCCTGGCACTGACCCGCGAGCCCAGCCCACGCCCGCCGGGCGCTAATCCCCGAGCCCGGCCCAGGCCCGCCGGGCGCTGACCCCCGAGCCTGGCCCAGGCCCTCCCGGCGCTGACCCCCTAACCTGGCCCAGGCCCTCCCGGCGCTGACCCCCGAGCCCGGCCTAGGCCCACCCGGCGCTGACCCCCTAGCCCGGCCCAGGCCCTCCCGGCACTGACCCCCGAGCCCGGCCCAGGCCCTCCCGGCGCTGACCCCCTAGCCCAACCCAGGCCCTCCTGGCACTGACCCGCGAGCCCAGCCCAAGCCCGCCGGGCGCTAATCCCCGAGCCGGCCCAGGCCCGCCGGGCGCTGACCCCCGAGCCTGGCCCAGGCCCTCCCGGCGCTGACCCCCGAGCCCGGCCCAGGCCCTCCCGGTGCTGACCCCCTAGCCCGGCCCAGGCCCACCCGGCGCTGACCCCCTAGCCCGGCCCAGGCCCACCCGGTGCTGACCCCCGAGCCCGGCCCAGGCCCACCCGGTGCTGACCCCCTAGCCCGGCCCAGGCCCACCGGGCGCTGACCCTCTAGCCCGGCCCAGGCCCTCCCGGCGCTGACCCCCTAGCCCAACCCAGGCCCTCCTGGCACTGACCCGCGAGCCCAGCCCAAGCCCGCCGGGCGCTGATCCCCGAGCCCAGCCCAGGCCCGCCGGGCGCTGACCCCCGAGCCCGGCCCAGGCCCTCCCGGCGCTGACCCCCGAGCCCGGCCCAGGCCCACCCGGCGCTGACCCCCTAGCCCGGCCCAGGCCGCCCTGCGCTGACCCCCGAGCCCGGCCCAGGCCGCCCTGCGCTGACCCCCGAGCCCACCGAGGATGCTGCAGCTCTGTTCCTGGGCGGAGGGGGTTCTGGGCTGCTAGTTACCACAATGCCCAGCCGGCAATGCCAGGCACATGCTGCCTGAGACAGTGCGGCCTTGGATTCCAGGAGATTCACTTGGTGCATTTGGACTTGTGAGGCCGACACTGTTTTCCTGCTCACAAAGCTTTAATTCTGGGAATTTCACAAATCGTTTACAATCGATTTAGCCAAACTTGCACACGTGCACCCCGTCTTTCTGAGCAAGTGGCTCTCAGGGCTTGACAAGAATTAATTCATGAAGCCCATCCAGGAGGCAGGGCACCCAGTGGGGAAACCGAGGCACAGAGCATGGAGTGGCTGCTCCAAGGGTGCACTGCGAGTCTGTGGCAGAGCTGGGTAAAGAGCCCACATCTCCTGACTTCTGCCCCCTGCACTAGTCCCAAGCTGATCCGGTCTCCTAGGGCTCGCTGGGCAGAGCCCCCGGCTAGTTAAACGCAGGCTCGGTGCAAGCACAAAGCAGTGCCCCGTGGCATGAGGGGCAGACGGCTCCGGGCTGCGGGAAAGTCGCACTCACCTTTGCTAGCTTCCCCTTGGGAGCCCCTGCGCCGGGCGGGGAGAGGAGAGAGAAGAGACGTGGGATTAACGGCACCATGGCAAATAGCCAGACACACCACGACCCCACTGGGCCCAGCTGGCTTTCACCGCCCGGAATTAGCCCTTGAATGCAAACGAGGAAGAGGAGCGAGGGATCCTGCCGGGGCCTGTGGGAACTGGACCAGGGCCTTGCCGCTCTGGAGGTCAGGGTCGAGCTGGGCGCGTGTGAGGGGCCAGTGTGGCTACGGATGATCCTGCCCTGAGCCACAGTAGCCCACACTGAACGGGTGCAAGGCGCAGCCCACGGCAGCCGGAGGTTTGCGCTCAGGCTGCTCCAGGCTTGGAGGGAGAGGCACCGGCAGCTGGGTCGGGGGGGGCTGCAGCCTGGGAACGAGAGCCTCTGGCAATGCTGGGGGGCACCCCATGGCTGGAGTAGCAGGGGCTGCGGGTCTCAGCTGAGCTGTGTGACGGGCTCACTGGGAATACACCTAATGCCGGGGCTGTACAGAGTCTTTGGCACGATTGCGGGGCCCTGCAGTATTCCCGCGCTACAGCACGTGGGCACCACGCGGACACCAGGCTGGCACCGGACTGGCAAGGCTCAGGGCTGGGGCCCGTGGGGCTTGGCGCTATAGAGCCACAGGAGAGAGGCTGGCTGTGACCGACCCGGCGGTCCTGGGCAGCAGTGGGAGAAAGCTGGTGTCCCCGGGGTCCTGGGGCTGCTGAGCGGGACTCTGACCTGGGGCAGGCAGGCGAGGGAGGTGCCCCTCGGCCGAGGGCTCACAGATGTACTGGCGCAGGGATCTCACGCTGGCCTGGCCCACGACTGGCTTGTACCCAAACTCCCGGTTGTCCATGACCTTCAGCTCGATGGGAGGCACGAAATCCTCCTCCACAGGCAGGTGCTGCAGGGTGGCAAGCAGGGCCTGAGCCAGGAGGCAGTGTCTGGCCCATGCAGGCCATGGGGCTGGGGCGGGGTGGGCCAGCGGGACCCAGGCAGGTCGCTGGGGGGCTGAGGAGCGGTGGCTGGAGCTGCCCACCCCGCCCGGCTCACCACTCGCATGAGGAAGACGCTGATGGGGAAGTTGGGGTTCTGCTGGGGGTCTCTGATGGGCGCTGTCTGGACAGACTCTCCGCCGCACTCTACCACCAGGCTTGGCGACATGACGCTCACCAGCTGGTAGCTCTGCAGGCCCCGCAGGCCCCAGGCCAGGATCTGGGGCAGGAAGAGGGCAGGGTTGTGCCACAGCAGGGCCACACGAGGGAGGGGTGACGGGGCCTGGCTCCAGCACCCACCCCCCCAGCTGCCCATGTGGCTCTGGTGGGACCCTTCGGCTCAGAACACTCAGAAAGCAGCTGGGAGCCTGGCCAGCCGGGGCCGCTGCAGCCTGGGTCTGTGCCGGGGATGGGGATGAGGCTGGTGCCAGGAGAGCAGCTGTCGGGGCTGGTGTTGGCCAAGGGAGAAGCAGGCTCTGGGGGAAAGTGCCCGTCTCCGTCCCGCCAGACTCTCATTCCGTGGTGACTCGACGGGAGGGCGACCTGCCCCGGCCCCAGGGCTGAGTGAGGCAGGACACCACCTCCCGCCTGGCTCCTGGGGAAGGGAGGCACCCGCAAGACACCGGGGTCGTGGACTCTGCTCTGCGTGCTGATCCAGGGCCAGCATCTGCCCAGGGACTCCTCCCTCGGGCGGCTCTCCCTGCGCCGCAACGACTGCCCTGCCCAGAGCTGCTCTGCCCACGTGGTCAGGTCGGGACGTGCCACTTCGTAGCTCTGCCTCCAGCCATCCATGCGAGCTCCCAGCTCCACTCCCGCTGCCCTGCGGTGCCTGCTGGCTGGAGCTGCCCACAGGACAGAGACCCAGCTCGTACCAGCCCCATGGCAGTGGCAATGCAATGCAACACGCCCTCCCCCCCATATAAGCCGTCCATGTGAGCAGGGCCCTGGCCATCACGCACCTCGATGGCCATCAGCCGCAGTGTGGGCCGGATGCCGGCAGGGATGGTGTAGACCCCATTCTTCCAGGGTGGGACGGGAAGGCGGCCTGGGGCACCGTCCTGGGAGGGAGGGGCAAGGACGCCGTGTGATGTTCTGGCTTGGCTGTGCTAAGGCCGTTTCTTCACACAGAATGGACAGAGGATTTGTGCTGGGGAAGGACCAGGACTGGCAGCCAAGGGCGATTCCTGGGGCTTCCTCCCTCGTGGCCCATGGCCCAGTGACCCAGCCCTCCTACGTGGACCAGGGGTTCCGTCCCGGTTGCTCGCCATTATGGGAGTGCAGCCATCTCAGCTTTTGGGGGAGGGGGGCTTTCCTGAGCCCCTCGCCATGAGGAGTAAGTGACTGTGCCAGTCCCATGGGATCTCGCCCAGCCCCCCGTGCCAGGGCAGGATGAAGCAGTCCCAGCCCAGCCCGGCCCGATGTTTGCCCAACCTGTTCTTCAACAGGCCTGGGGATTCCACAGCTTCCCGTGGAACCCTGCTCCACCGCCCAACTCGCCGTCGAGTTGGGATGTTTTCCTGACACCGGCCGGACAGTGAGCCAGTTCCTCTTGTCCTACCCTGGGTGGCCACGGAGACCGGTTGTCTCCAGAGATGTGGTAGCCACGTTGGTCGCAGGGTATTGGAGAGATAAGGGAGGCCTGTCTCTTGTACTGCACCCATTGCTGGGGAGAGAGGCGGGGGGCAGGGGCTTGTCTCTTGTACTGGGGGGGGGTCTCATCTCTTGTACACGTAGAAGAACATAATTTGTTGGGCAAAAGTCAACATGGTTTCTGTACAGGGAAGTCATGTCTTACTAATCTATTAAAGTTCTTTGAAGGGGTCAACAAACATGTGGACAGAGGGGAATCCAGTAGATATAGTGTACCTAGATTTCCAGAAAGCCTTTGACAAGGTCCCTCACCAAAGGCTCTTGTGTAAATTACATGGTCATGGGATAAGAGGGAAGGTCCTTTCATGGATTGAGAACTGGTGAAAAGACAGGAAACAAAGGGTAGGAATAAATGGTAAATTTTCAGACTGGAGAGGGGTAACTAGTGGTATCCCCCAAGGGTCGGTCCTAGGACCAATCCTGTTCAACTTATTCATAAATGATCTGGAGAAAGGGGTAAACAGTGAGGTGACAAAGTTTGCAGATGATACTAAACTGCTCAAGGTAGTTAAGACCAAAGCAGACTGTGAAGAGCTTCAAAAAGATCTCACCAAACTAAGTGATTGGGCAACAAAATGGCAAATGAAATTTAATGTGGATAAGTGTAAAGTAATGCACACTGGAAAAAATAACCCCAACTATACGTACAGTATGATGGGGGCTAATTTAGCTACAACTAATCAGGAAAGAGATCTTGGAGTCATCGTGGATAGTTCTCTGAAGACGTCCACACAGTGTGCAGTGGCAGTCAAAAAGCAAACAGGAATCATTAAAAAAGGGATAGAGGATAAGACAAAAGATATCTTATTGCCCTTATATAAATCCATGGTACGCCCACATCTTGAATACTGCGTACAGATGTGGTGTCCTCATCTCAAAAAAGATATACTGGCAGTAGAAAAGGATCAGCGAAGAGCAACTAAAATGATTAGGGGTTTGGAATGGGTCCCATATGAGGAGAGATTAAAGAGACTAGGACTTTTCAGCTTGGAAAAGAGGAGACTAAGGGGGATATGATAGAGGTATATAAAATCATGAGTGGTGTGGAGAAAGTGAATAAGGAAAAGTTATTTACTTGTTCCATAATATAAGAACTAGGGGCCACCAAATTAAATTAATGGGCAGCAGGTTTAAAACAAATAAAAGGAAGTTCTTCTTCACACTGCGCACAGTCAACCTGTGGAACTCCTTGCCTGAGGAGGCTCTGAAGGCTAGGACTATAACAGGGTTTAAAAGAGAACTAGATAAATTCATGGAGGTTAAGTCCATTAATGGCTATTAGCCAGTCTGGGTAAGGAATGGTGTCCCTGGCCTCTGTTTGTCAGAGGGTGGAAATGGATGGCAGGAGAGAGATTGCTTGATCATTATCTGTTTGGTTCTCTCTCTCTGGGACACCTGGCATTGGCCACTGTCGGCAGACAGGGTACTGGGCTGGATGGACCTTTGGTCTGACCAAGTCTGGCCGTTCTTATGTTCTTTACTATACCCATTGCCAGGGAGAGAGATGGGGGGAGCTTGTCTCTTGTACTGGGGGGGTCCCCCCTCGAATAGCCCCCCTACCTCAATCTCCAGCAGGAGCTCAAAGGCTGCCAAGAGCTCGCCTGCGTCCTTCTGCTGCCTGGTGACTGGATGCCACTGGAGGCGGGGGGGCAGCCTGCAGCCCAGCTCCAGACAGGCCAATGGGGGGCAAATGCTCCTTCCCAGGAAGTCATCCTTGTCCTAGTGCAAAGGGGAGATGTGACCAGATCACGCGAGGCCCCAGCCCCGGCTCCTCTGTTCCCGCCCAGGAGCCTGCACTTACAATCACGTCCTGGTCAAACAGCTCCAGCACCACCAGCGGCGGGTCCTGCTGGGTGGCCTGGGGGTCTCCGTAGATCAGCAGGTGGTGGAAGACCAGGGTCTGGTCCCAGCTGGGGCTCAGGGTGGCAGGCAGGGTCCGTGTGCGCTGGCTCATGTGCAGGAAGGACACGTGGACGTAGGGATCTACGTAGGGAGGGCGGAAGTGGTGAGGGGGCAGGAATCTGTCAGGGGGGCGGGGTCTCTGGGCTCCCGCCTGCCCTGTGTAGCCCATGGGCACAGAACCCACAGGGATGCTGTTTAGACAGCAGGCCAGGCAGGGCTCTGCCCACCGAGGGGCCGTCTGGCCAGAGCGGGCTGGGTTTGCAGGCGCTTGGGTCTGGAGAGCCAGGAGAGGGGTGGGGCAGAGCAGTCAGGTCTGGGGCGGAGGAATGGGGGGAGTCAGGGCAGGTCTGGGGGGAGGGTGGGGGGCGTCAGGGCAGGTCTGGGGGAAGGGTGGGGGGAGTCAGGCCGCCTACCGGAGGAGCTCTTGCCTTTGCTCGGCGCCAGGTCCCTGGCTTGGTAGATGTAGCAGCGCAGCTGGTAGGAATTGGGCTCTGGAAAATGAAGAGTTCACAGGCCTCACCCACACTCCTGCTCCCTGCCCCCCCCGCGCCCCCCCCATCCAGCACCGGGCCCAGCGGCAGCCTTGGCTCCCTGCTGTGGCCGCGGAGGGGCCGGGGAGCCAGTGACCCCGGCCAAGGACGAGGGCCGGCTCAAGGGCCTGGGGATGAGCCGGGGCCAGGGACTCACGCTGGAAGACGCAGGTGATCAGGGGGGTGTTCAGCTGCAGGATGTTCTGTGCTGGGGACCTCTTCTCCCTCCCGCCCGCCTCCAGCGCCTTTTTCTCTTGCTCCTCCTCACCTTGGTCCCCAAACTCCACACCCTGCGCAGGAAGCAGCCCTTAGCCCCAGGCAGCCCGGAGCCTGGCTGAGTCTCGCCGGGCAGATCCAGCTTCCCGTTCCCAGCTCCACAGGAGCGAACTCCCCCCGTATAGCCCCACTGAACCCCCCCAGCTCTGCTGGAACCAGTCCCCGCGGCTCCTTGCGCTGGGGCTCATGGCAGCCTGCCTGGGGCTGCGAGCTGCTTGGGGCAGGCGGCCCTTGTGCCCATCACGTCTCTGGCACTGGGCCTGCTTTGTGCCCGCGGTTTGTGCTGGTGGCTGGACGGTGCTTTGTGGCAGAGGAAGAAGAGAGGTGCCAAGGGGAGCCAATGGGCCTGGGGCGCTGCCCTCCCTCTCCAGCCTGGGACCCCTGGGCATATGGCTGCGTGAGCTGGTCTGGGGGGCCCAGCCAAGATCTGCCTGTCCCCGGCGAAGCCTCCAGCTGGCTGACTGCACCGAGCAGCGCTACAGACGGGGGCTGGCCAGCGGCTGGGGGCAGGTTCCAGCCATTCCCATGTTTGGCCAGCAGTGGGAGGAGCTGACCCCGGGCTAGAACAGCGGCCGCGTGACCAGCCCAGAGCAATGCCCCTTTGCTGCCCAGCTCTTACCAGGGAGCCCTCCAGGAGGAAAATGGGCGCTGCCCTGGTGGGCTGCAGGGGTGCGAGCTTCCTGCGCCAGCAGCGCCGCCGGTACGTGTCCTGGGGCCGGGGCTGCAGGTGGAACTTCCAGCCCAAGAAGGAGGCATATTCCCAGCTGTCCTCTTCCGCTGGCCTCCGGGCAGCGTGCTGCAAGAATGGGCTGGGCCTGGGACGGGGGCATACTCCGTCCTGACCCGCCAGGCCTTCCCCTCTGGCAGACCCCCGGCCCCTGCTGGCTCTGGGAGCCTCGGCGATTCGCAGAGCAGCCAGGTGTCCTGACAGCGCTTGCTCCTTTGTCACGACAGCCCCCCAGGGACTGTGATCTGAAGCCCCCCCCGCCCCTGAAACACAGCCCCCCCCAGCCCCCACAAGCACAGCCCCCCCGCCCCTGAAACACAGCCCCTCCCAGCCCCCACAAGCACAGCCCCCCCGCCCCTGAAACACAGCCCCCCTCCCAGCCCGCACAAGCACAGCCCCTGAGCGCCGCCACTGCGGCCCCTACCAGCTGCAGAAAGGAGGCGATTTCCTGCTCCTGGCTCTGCGGGGTCAGGTCCCGACAGCGTCTCCGCAGCCAGCGCCGGCGCCGGTGTGTGTGGTACGTCTTCTCCGCCGCGCTCCAGGCCTGGGGGGCTCCGGCGGGCGGGATGCTGACGCCATACTCCCAGCCTGCCGGAGGAGCCATGCTGCCCTCAGGACCCGGGCAGCTGGGCTCCCATCCCTGCAGCCAGGCCGCCTCCTGCCTGGCCTCTGCTGCTGCCCGGGCTGGACGGGCCCTGCGGGGGTGCTGATCCCGTGACCAAGGCTGCACACAGCACCGGGGTCCCTTCACCAGCCCTCTGGCGGCACGGACCGCCAAGGGATCCCGCTGCCCCCGCCCAGGGCGAGGGGCTCAGCCTGCATGGCCTGTCTGTGGGGGCTGCCGGCAGGATGGGCAGCTTGTGCTGGGGACTCGTCTGCTGGGACCCAGCTGTAGCCCCGTCCAGCGGGTCGTGCCGGGGGAAGAGCCAGCACCGAGCCCCACCGCTCGGCGTGGGCAGCGGCTCGGTCCTGGCTCTCCAGCTGCTCCAGCCTGGGCATGACACTGGCTTCGCAGCCCAGCGGTTCCCCTGGAACAAGGCCACGTACCAGACTCATCCACCGCTCGGTTCACCTCCACCCTCCAGCCGTCCGGGAAGTGCCAGCCCTTGGGGCACACGATGGCTTCCTTTGGGGCGACGGCAGCTCCACCCTGGAACCGAGCAGCAGGGAGCTGGGGGAGCGGGCAGAAGGCCTGGCAGCCTGGGCATGGCCAGAGTCTCTTGCCCGAGTGCCACAGGGGCTGCTGCGAGCTGAGCCCTGGGCCCAGGGCCGAAGCCTCGGCCCCCCCCGGAATTGGGGCTGCAAAGCAGGGGGGGATTTCGGGCTGGAGCCATGCTCAGGCTGCAGGCTGGAGCGGGCACATGTCTCCCACAGGCAGGGACGGATGAGAGTTTTGCGTGGCCCAGGGCGCGGGGCCTATTGAAGCGCGGGGCCCGGGGCAGCTGCCCCACTCGCCCTGCCCTATATCTGCCGCTGCCCACAGGGCCTAGGCTGAGGGCACAGAGCAGTGCAATTCACCCTCCAAGATGACACCTCCAGCACACCGGGCGCCAGGCTGGTTAACTCTTTTGGGGGCCCGGGGCTGTTAGATTTTGTGGGGCCCCGTGGGCTCCAGGGTGGGGCCAAAAATGAGTTCAGAGAGTGGGAGGGGGCTGTGGGGGTTGTGGCAGGAAGGGGTGAGGGCTCCGACTGGGAGTGGGGGTTCTGGGGTGAGGTGTTTGTGTGTAGGAGGGGGCTCTGGGCTGGAGCCAAGGGGGCTGGAGTGTGGGATTGGGGCTCAGGGCTGGAGGCTGGGGTGGGGGCATGGGGTCTGGGTAGCAGGTAGTGTGAGGGAGGAAGGGAGCTCAGGGCTGGGGCAGGGCACTTACATGGGGCAGCTCCCCCATTTGGTCAGGGGGCAGGCGGCTCCATGCTGCCCCGCCCTTGCCTGCAGGTCCTGCCCCCGCAGCTCCCATTGGCTGTGATTCCTGGCCAATGGGAGCTGCAGGTGTGGAGCCTCCAGACTAGTGCAGGGTGGGGACAGAGCTGTAGCCCTGGCCATGCAGCCTGTGCCCAGGGTCCCCCCTCTCCTCACCGCATCAGTGTTGGGACAAGGGGCCGGGGCCCACTCCTCCCCTGGGTGCCGGCACTCGTTCTCATACACCTCCTCCAGCACCTCCCGGAAGTTGGTCTCGGTGTCCAGCAGCAGCCTGAGTGGGAGGCCAAGGGCAAGTCAGGAATGTGGAAGTCTCATCTCATGGCTTTTCCAAGGTGTGGCTTGCTGGCTCTGAATGCATCTTTCTGTTCTCTCCCACTGAACCTCAGCAGCTGAGGGCCTAGAGAACCCTCCAGGGAGCTCTCCACCAGTGAGGGAGCATGTTCCTCCTAGCCCAGCTGGTGATCTTCTTACACCATGAGGCCTAATACAAAGTCTGAAAGCCCTGAGACAATATGCAGACAGGATCCTGACTGGGATAGAGCTAATCTCTCCGGGACATGGGCTCATCTATTTTCTACAATAGTATCCTACAGCAGTGAGTTCCGCAGCTCTGTTCTGCAAGCAGCTCTCCAGGCCCTTCACTAGCTCAGCTTTTCCCATCCTACTCAAACCCTCAGCTGAAGTCACATTTAATCCTTTAACCACCTTGCCTCTCAAGGAGCCTGCACAGTTCAGTGTCACAGGTTAATTCTCTGTTGCGTACCAGGCTGTTTCCCAAAGGCCATCTAGTGCTGTTTCCTGCCCTGGACCATGAGACGTTTTTGGATTAGAACATAAGAACGGCCACGCTGGGTCAGACCAAAGGTCCATCCAGCCCAGTGTCCTGCCTGCCGACAATGGCCAATGCCAGATGCCCCAGAGGGAGGGAACACAACAGGTAATCCTCACCTGATCCCTCCCGTCACCCATTTCCAAATGGATGATTCTGATATGAACATGCAAATCATTGTTGCAACCGCTGTTCTATGTTTGCACCGAACCCTGTGCACAGTGGCCAGGTGAGATGTCTATAGAAAGCTGATGATTCGCTGCTGCTGTTTGTACGGCTCCTCTGCAGGGATTGCTCATGTTTGGATTTAAAGTTACGAGGATTGGCTCTGGGCTTGTATTCAAATGTTTGATTCTGGGAGACTCAGCAGGCCTGGCCAGCCCAGTGTGGGAGGGCGGCCAGGCGCGTGACTGACAGTGTAGCTCAGGTGAGGCCAGTCTGCACCTGAGGACCTTTGCTGTGACCGTGCAGGCTGGTACCTGAGCCAGGGCCGCTGGCTAAAAAGGCCCGAGTCAGGCACGGGCAGGTGACTTGCTCATGTGACAAACTCAGTTGGGGAGAAGAAGGGGGTTCCTGCCACTTGGGCAGGGTGTACAGGGCCCCGGAGGTTCCTCCGTTTGTTCTCACTCTAGCGCGTCACTTCAGGAGCAGCTTTGCCAGGAACTGGGCCCGGCAGCACTGCTGAGCCGCCCTACCACCAGGCGCACGCAGAGACGTGTAAGACAGCCGAGCATTCCGTCTCTGCCGCCAGCCTGCACCAGGGCGTTGTAATTCGAGTCGTTTTGTTTTCTTTAACAATTTTACTCTCAACCTTTTCTTTTACCAAGAAACCTTTGGATTTTAGATTTTAAAGGCGTGGCCCAGCAGGCTTTCTGGATAAGGGCTGAAGTATGAATTGACCAGGGATGGTGGCTGGTCCTTTTCGGATTGGGCGAGGTTGGTTTTCATAACTGCTCATGTGTCCAGTGTTCCTGGCGTGTCTCAGGGGGTTGCTTGTGTGACCTCTTGCTGGCCAGTGTGGCGAACAGGCGGGCTCCGTGGGATGGGTTTGGAGCCTTATAGTGAAGAACCCCCCGTCTGGGGCTGTACGTAGCCCTGTCTCTAAGCAATTCACCCTGATTTGGCCCTCTCAGCGGTGGCCCCAGAACCTGTTATATTACAGGCCACGTCAGGCCTTCCAGAGAACGGTGCAACCTCACCTCCGAGCAGCCTCGGTGCAGTGCTCGACACCGGGGAGATTCCTCTCAGCACCCCTGCGGCCCCCCTCCCATGTGCTCTGTGGGCTCCTCCAGGCCTGCTCCCACCAACAGGGTCCCTATGCACGACTCACCGCCGCTGCGGCTCCACCGCCCAGTCGCCGTCCCATTGCCAGCCCTTGGGCAGCTGGAACTTGTCCCTCGGGAGACCAAGCTTCCCAGTTATGTCCGAGAAGCTGGGATGCTGCACCAGCCCCTTGGAGCTCCATTGCCCGAAGATCTTCACCTGGTTCTCGTACTGGGCGGCACCGGGAGCCACAGACACAGAGGGAAGCAGGTCAGAGCAGGTGCCATTCCACAGGCTGGGCTCTGGGCACCCGCGAGGGGGGTGGCGGAGGGGCTGCTGTGGCAGGGTGTGCGACGGGGCTCTGGAGTCAGAGTCGTCTGGGCTGCCCGCGGTGCGCCGTGTACGCGTCACTGCCCTCCCTCCCCACAGGGACGCCCTGCCCCAGTGGCAAGAGGCCTTTTGCCCTGAAGCTGCCCCCCCGCTCCGCCTCACCGTCTCTGCATGGACCCTGATGGTCCCCTCGCAGAACCGCATGCTCTCCTGGCTGTCGGACACCCGGCCGAGCCACATCCGCACACGCAGCTGGCCGAAGACGGTGCCCTTCCCATCACCCTGGGGGCTCTGCGGGAGAAGGGCAAAGGGGGCAAAGCAGCCAGTGCATGTGGACAGGGCCAGCCCAGCCCCCCACAACCCCGGGCTAGCAAGAGGGGCAGGGACGCTGGCACAGCTCTTACCTGCAGGAAGAGGGTGTGGGTTTTCCCGCACAGCCTGCCACAGGCACTGGGATCCGCCTTGGAGAACATGATGGTGTGAGCCTTCACCCGGGCATAGGCCACCCGCTTCTCCTTGCACAGCATCCAGATCAGCACATCGGGCATGCTGGCGTGGGGCTGGAGGCGGCAGCAGGGGGGAGAAGAGATTGGGTAGATGGGACTGCAGAAGCAAGGGCAAGAGACCGCCAAGGTTGCTCTCCTTCCCATGGCATGGGCAGTACCAATTCCCCGTGCTGGGCCTGCGGGCAGGCGCAGCTCCAGGGGGACTGAGGAGTGGTTCTGCCCCCCGGCGAGCCCCATAGCACTGATGCAGCATCACTCCTTGCTCCTGCCTCCAGGGAGCCAGGACAGGACCATGCTGAGCCCCAGCTCAGCCTTTGTTCTGGCCCAGCACAGGCCGGGAAGGTGCTCAGGCACAGCCCCCAGGGGCAGCAGGATGGCGGAGGAGCTGCCAGTGGGCCTGGCGGCTCAGGGTGGGTGTCTAGGAGGCAGCACGAGGCCTTGGCCTACCTCCGGTGTGACAGAGCGGATCCTCTGCAGCCAATCCTCTCCCTTGGCGATCAGGGTCTTGGGGTCAGTCCCAGCACTCATCCTCTCTGCAGACCTGGCTACTTGGCCAAGGAGCCGGCCACGCAGGTCTCTCAGGTGCTGATCTAGGCCTGTGGCTGTCACCCGCCCTTCCAAGCTGGGCAGCGGCCGTCTGCGACAAGCCAACAGGGAGAGGTCAGAGCTGGCCCAGCGCAGGAAGAAGAGGGGTCTGAAACTGACCTGCCCATGCCCCACCACGGAGAGATGAGAAAGGTAGAACTGACCCATGGCAGTGGGTAGGCCAGAACCAGAAAAGAGGGGGCCAGTCCCCCTCCTGCTAGGCAGGATTGCTCCCTGCAGCCTTTGCCAGGGCTCTGTCCCATCCAGTTTTACATGCCCATGCAACGGAGACGCCATGCCTTCCCCTTGGGAGGCAGCCCCATAACCTCACAGATCTCACGGGTAGGGCTCTTCCCCTGAGCGCCAGCCTTTGGTTTCCATGCCTCAGTTCCATCCTGCCCTAAACATTCTCCTTCCTCCTTGGGACTCACACCCCTCAGAACTTGCTGAGTAGTATAAGCCTTGTGGACAAGGGGGAAGTGGTAGATGTGCTATACTTAGACTTTAGTACAGTACTGAGATCAACTTGCTGCTTGCTTGCGAACAGGAGCAGCTAACAGGGAGTTTGGAGAGGGAGTTCTCCAGGTAAAAGAGGAGTAAAAATGGGACCCTTGTGGGAAGTGGCTGTCTGGAGTGTGTGTTTGTGTGTGGGGGAGTTATTTGCTGTGTGCTGAGCTTGTGTTTGTGTGGTTGGTTGGTTGGTTGGTTTGTTTGTTTGAAGGAGCTTCTAAAAGGTTTGAAATCTAGAAGCCTCTGTTAATTGGCTGAGCCTCAGTCAGGGGGAGGGGCGACCAGAGCTATATAAGCCTGTGACTCAGCGACCAGGGAGCTTGTGAACAGGAGCAGCTAACAGGGAGTTTTGAGAGGGAGTTTAGAGGGGGAGGTTAGAGGGCACTAGGGACTTCTGACCTTCTTTAAAACATAACTCTTATAATAATCGATATTCCAGAGGTTTAAAAAGAATCCCAGTTTCTGCTTAAACTTATTCATTAGAAAAATGGAGACAGAAGCCCAGCAGCAGAGTGGGGGCTGTCCTGTTTATTGCGACGAGTGTAACATGTATGATTACCTGCCCTGTGGGCGGGTGGCGTATGTGTGCACCCGTTGCAAGGAGCTCCTGACCCTCAGAGACCAGGTTCGGGCTTTGGAGGCCAGGGTGGCTGAACTGGAGCAAAGGGAGGTAGAGAGAGATGTTGATGAGACTTTCCGGGACACTGTAGTACTGTCCCACCTCCAGTCTGAGAGCCCCAGTGCTCTTAAGGAGGATGAAAGTCTCAAGCGAACAGAGCATTCAATGGGAGCAGAGGGAAACCATCCCGTAGTTGGGACCCTCCTCCCAGAGGATGTTGCGGTATCCTCTCGCACTGAGGATACCTCTGAGGGGGAGGGAACGCCAGTTGTTAGGAAGAGGCAGGTGTTAGTAGTGGGTGATTCAATTGTTAGAAACATAGATAGTTGGGTTTGTGATGACTGGGAGAACCATATGGTCACTTGCCTGCCTGGTGCGAAGGTTGCGGATCTCTCGAGGCATCTAGATAGATTTATGTGTAGTGCTGGGGAGGAGCCGGTGGTCGTGGTACATGTAGGTACCAATGACGTAGGGAAGGGTAGGAGAGATGTCCTGGAGGCCAAATTTAGGCTGCTAGGAAAGAGACTGAAATCCAGGACCTCTATGGTGACATTCTCGGAAATGCTTCCAGTTCCACGTGCAGGGCCAGGTAGGCAGGCAGAGCTTCAGAGTCTCAATGCGTGGATGAGACGATGGTGTAGGGAAGAGGGGTTTGGATTTATTAGGAACTGGGGACACTTTTGGGAGATGGGGAGCCTATACAGGAAGGATGGGCTCCACCTAAACCAGGGTGGAACCAGACTGCTGGCACTAAACATTAAAAAGGCTGTAGAGCAGTTTTTAAACTAAGAGATGGGGGAAAGCCAATTGGTGCGGAGATGCACGTAAATCGGAGGGAGATTTCTCGTAGAGGAGAATCCATTGATAGAGATTCTCTAAGCTGTAGTCAGAAAGAGAGGAGAGGAGAGGGCAAACCATGGGCCAGAGCAGACAAACAACCGCATACAAAGGAATCCAATGCACCAGGAAAGGGCAGACAAATAAGCAGTGGCAAATTTTTAAAGTGCTTCTACACAAATGCTAGGAGTCTGACTAATAAGATGGGTGAACTAGAGTACCTAGTATTAAATGAGGAGATGGACATAATAGGCATCACTGAAACCTGGTGGAATGAGGAAAATCTGTGGGACACAATCATACTGGGATATAAAATATATCGAAAGGATAGAGCAGGCCGGATGGGTGGTGGAGTGGCACTGTATGTGAATGATAATGTAGAATCAAATGAAATAAAAATATTAAGTGAATCAACATGTTCAATAGAATCGCTATGGATAGTAATTACATGCTCCAATAATAAGAAATTAGAAGTAGGGATATATTACCGACCACCTGACCAGGACAGCGATACTGACATTGAAATGCTGAGGGAGATTAGAGAGGCTACCAAAATAAAGAACTCTATAATAATGGGGGATTTTAATTATCCCCATATTGACTGGGTACATGTCACCTCAGGAAGAGAAGCGGAGATAAAATTTCTCAATGGCCTAGATGACTGCTTCTTGGAGCAGCTGGTGCAGGAACCCACAAGGGGAGAGGCAATTCTCGATTTAGTCCTGAGTGGAGTGCAGGATCAGGTCCAGGAAATAACCGTTACAGGACCACTTGGGAATAGTGACCATAATATAATAACATTCAACATTCCTGTGGTGGGTAGAACACCTCAGCAGTCCAGCACCCTGGCATTTAATTTCAAAAAGGGGAATTACACAAAAATGAGGAGGTTAGTTAAACAGAAATTAAAAGGCACAGTGACTAGAGCCAAATCCCTGCAAGCTGCATGGAAACTTTTTAAAGACACCATAATAGAGGCCCAACTTAAATGTATACCCCAAATTAAAAAACATAGCAAGAGACCTAAAAAAGTGTCACCGTGGCTTAACCACCATGTAAAAGAAGCAGTGAGGGACAAAAAGGCATCTTTTAAGAAGTGGAAGGCCAATCCTAGTGAGATAAATAGAAAGGAACATAAACACTGTCAAATCAAGTGTAAAAATGTAATAAGAAAAGCAAAAAAAGATTTTGAGGAACAGCTAGCCAAAAACTCAAAAAGAAATAACAAAATGTTTTTTAAGTACATTAGAAGCAGGAAGCCTGCTAAAAAACCTGTGGGTCCCCTAGACGATCGAACTATAAAAGGCGCTATCAAGGACGATAAAGCCATTGCGGAGAAACAAAATGATTTCTTTGCTTCAGTCTTCACGGCTGAGGACGTTGGGGAGATTCCCAAATCTGCACCGTCCTTTGGGGTGATGAATCTGAGGAACTGTCCCGGATTGAAGTGTCATTAGAGGAGGTTTTGGAACAAATAGAAAAACTTAATGTTAACAAATCTCTGGGACCGGATGGCATTCATCCAAGGGTTCTAAAAGAACTCAAATGGGAAATTGCTGAACTATTATCTGTGGTTTGTAACCTATCCCTTAAATCGGCTTCCGTACCTAATGACTGGAAGGTAGCCAACGTGACACCAATATTTAAAAAGGGCTCTAGAGGCGATCCGGGCAATTACAGACCGGTAAGTCTAACTTCAGTACCGGGCAAATTAGTCCAAACAATAGTAAAGAATAAAATTGTGAAGCATGTAGAAGAACATAATTTGTTAGACAAAAGTCAACATGGTTTCTGTAAAGGGAAATCCTGTCTTACTAATCTATTAGAGTTCTTTGAAGGGGTTAACAAACATGCGGACAAGGAGGATCCAGTAGATATAGTATCCTTAGATTTTCAGAAAGCCTTTGACAAGGTCCCTCACCAAAGGCTCTTGTGTAAATTACATGGCCATGGGATAAGAGGGAAGGTCCTTTCTTGGATTGAGAACTGGTTAAAAGACAGGAAACAAAGAGTAGGAATAAATGGTAAATTTTCAGAATGGAGAGGGGTAACTAGCGGTGTCCCCCAAGGGTCAGTCCTAGGACCAATCCTGTTCAGCTTATTCATAAATGATCTGGAGAAAGGGGTAAGCAGTGAGGTGGTAAAGTTTGCAGATGATACCAAACTGTTTAGGATAGTCAAGACAGAAACAGACTGTGAGGGACTCCAAGAAGATCTCACCAAACTGAGTGATTGGGCAACAAAATGGCAAATGAAATTTAATGTGGATAAGTGTAAAGTAATGCACATCGGGAAAAATAACCCCAACTATACGTACAGTATGATGGGGGCTAATTTGGCTACGACAAATCAGGAAAGAGATCTTGGAGTTATCGTGGACAGTTCTCTGAAAACTTCCACGCAGTGTGCAGCGGTGGTCAAAAAGGCAAATAGGATGCTAGGAATTATTAAGAAAGGGATAGAAAATAAGACCCAGAATATCTTACTGCCCCTGTATAAAACTATGGTACGCCCACATCTTGAATACTGTGTACAGATGTGGTCTTCTCATCTCAAAAAAGATATTTTGGCCTTGGAAAGGGTTCAGAAAAGGGCAACTAAAATGATGAGGGGTTTGGAATGGGTCCCATATGAAGAGAGGTTAAAGCGACTGGGACTTTTCAGTTTAGAAAAGAGGAGACTGAGGGGGGATATGATAGAGGTATATAAAATCATGAGTGGTGTGGAGAGGGCCGATAAAGAAAAGTTATTTATTAGTTCCCATCATAGAAGAATTAGAGGACACCAAATGAAATTAATGGGTAGCAGGTTTAAAACTAATAAAAGAAAGTTCTTCTTCACACAGCGTGTAGTCAGCCTGTGGAACTCCTTGCCAGAGGAGGCTGTGAAGGCTAGGACTATAATAGAGTTTAAAGAGAAGCTAGATAATTTCATGGAGGTTAGGTCCATAAATGGCTATTAGCCAGGGGATAAAATGGTGTCCTTGGCCTCTGTTTGTCAGAGGCTGGAGAGGGATGGCAGGAGACAAATCGCTTGATCATTGTCTTCGCTCCACCCTCTCTGGGGCACCTGGCGCTGGCCACTGTCGGCAGACAGGATACTGGGCTAGATGGACCTTTGGTCTGACCCAGTACGGCCATTCTTATGTTCTTATGTTCTTGAGACCTGATTCTGGCCCCCTCAGGTTAATAACACCAGGTGTCATTCCCATGCTGCTCAGGGGGTGCCACCCTGCTCCAGGCATAGAAGGGGTTAAAACCAGCCCTGGGAGCCAATCGGGGGGAGCTAGCGTCTGCCAATCAGGGCTTAGCTAAGCCCTATAAAAAGGGCTCCTGGAGGCGAGGTGCACACTCTTGCTCCAGCTCTGGAGGGAGAGAGACCTGGCTGCCTGCTAGCAGGGTACCATGGGCAGAGCAGAGCAGAGCAGAGCAGGCCTGGGAGAAGGCAGATGAGCTGGGGAGCTCAGGCCTGAATAAGCCCCAGGCTGAGGCCCAACTAGAGGGGCCCAGGCAGGTACTAAGGCTGCAGAGGAGCAGTCAGGGCAGGAGCAGCAGGTCCACACCCCTTGCCAATGCTGAGTGGTCAACCCAGGCTGCCGTTGCCGGCTAGATGATGTGACTGGCAGTGGGTCACTAAGGCAAGGTGGGCATAGGGGCTACGTCTACACTGGCACGTTCTTGCGCGAAAATGGCCGCTCTTGCACAAAAACATGCTGCCTGTCTACACTGGCCGCGTGTTCTTGCGCAAGTAAACTGACGTTGTACTGTAGAAAATCAGGGCTTCTTGCGCGAGAACTCTGACGCTCCCTCTCAGGAAGAAGCCCTCTTGCACAAGAGCTCTTCCAGAAGAGGCCAGTGTCGACAGGCAACATGAATTTCTTGCGCAAGAAAGCCCTATGGTTAAAATGGCCATCAGAGCTTTCTTGCGCAAGAGAGTGTCTATACTGGCATGGATGCTCTTGCGCAAAAGCATGTCAGTGTAGACGCTCTCTTCTGGAAGAGTTTTTGCATGAGAACGCGCCAGTGTAGACGTAGCCAGGGGGTTGGGGTTCCCTGTGTGGGGACGACCCCAGGTGTGGGGGTGCTGTGGCAGGGCAGGGCCCAGAGGGAAAGGGCTCCATGGTCTTGAAGGGAGGGGGGTCCTGATATAAGGCCTCGGGGAACGGGGAACCAGTAAGAATGGGCGAGCCACTGGCTGGAGGTGGGTGCTGCTGAGCCAAGTGATTCCCAGCATGACCAGCGGGAGGCGCTGTGCTGGTGAGTCACAACTTGCCACAGTGAGGCTATAAATCCCGGAGCCACTCGGCACCCTGAGGCTGTGTGGGGAAGTCTGGCCCTGAGGGCTCCTCGAAGGCACGCCCCGGCTGTGTGCATGGCCGGCCAAGCCAGGGACAGAGGGGCATGGACTCGCAGGCCTGTTGCCGTGGGTGAAGCACCATGAGGCCTTGGAGCGCGGCCGGAGTGCAAAGCAATTTACCCCCCTCTGAGCCAAGCTCCGGGCCGGCCACGCTCCTGTGCTGCCCCAGGGTGTCTACACGGCCGTTAGGAGCTGGTGCCGGCTGGCGTGGGCGCCAGGGCTCAGGCTTGCAGGGCTGCCTAACTGCAGCGTAGCTCCCTGGGCTCTGGGCCTGCCCCGTCTTGCAGGGTCCTAGAGCCGGGTCTCCAGGCCGGGTCTGGGTCTCCACACTGCATCTGCGAGGTCTAATTACCAGGCAGACGTACCCAGGGAGACAGCCCTCAGCCGCCTGCCCCAGGCGCACCTGCAGTCCTCCAGCAGCTCCCTCAGCAGCTTCCTCCAGGCAGGGCCCAGGGCCGGGTCCCCGGCGTTTGGGACAGATCTCAGAGCAGCCAGGTTCAGTTTCTGGGGGAGAGGGGGGTTAAGTCTGACCAGGTCTGCGGCAGTGGGGAGGGCACAGAGCGACCGCGCCGTTAGGGCTTGATTCAGCGCCCTCTCAAGCCTTTCCATTGACTTGAATGGGTCGGGTTCCCAGGACAGGTAACGTGTCTGGCTTGGGTCTCTGGCAGGGGTGGGGAGCCTCTTTTGGTTGGAGAAAAATCAGTCAGGGGCTGCACAAAAGTGCGAAGCAAAAAACCCTCTAAACCCACCTCACTGTGGCCCAACAGAGAAGCAGAGACACTCCCCACATGCCCCTCACACCCCAGAGCCTGGGGGCGGGGCTAGTAGATTTTGTGGGCCTCCCTAGGCTCTGGGGTGAGGCCAAAAGTGGTTCATTGTGTGGGAGGGAGCTGCCAAGACGTGGGCTTGGGGTGTGGGGTCTGGCAGGAGGGGCTGGGGGCAGGAGGGGCTGTGGGCTATCTGTTCCCCACTCTTCTCCATGAAGGGAGGAGCCACACAGAGGCAGGCAGGCGAGCGGGCCTGTGCTCCGGGATTTGGGGTGTCTGCCCGGCAGTGAATGAAGCTGGAACGGTCAGTAGAGCGAGCCAAGGCCTGGCCGTGCCCCCAGATCTGCCGCCAGTGCAGGGCAGGGCACTCCAGGCACATGCCTGGCGCTGGGCTAGGCCAGCTTTCTGCTGTGCCCAGGCCGGATGTGGTTTTGCTTGCATCCAGGGCTGCAGTTTGGTCCGGTAGCTCCCAGCAGCCCCACTGCAGACGTCGCTCCAGCCGCTGCTTCCCTCCCGTCACTGAGCAGACAGTTCCACAGTCTAACCCATCCCTCCCACCCCAGCCCCGACCAGCCTGTGGCATTTAACCCTTCGTGCACTTGCCAACCGCTGCACCTCTGCCCGGAGTCGCCACTTTGCCCACTGGGGGCCTCTTAATTGGCTGAATCGCTCCGCAGCCTGCCCGGAACTCCCCTGCTCCCTGCACAGCCAGGACCTGACTCACCAGCCTGTCCCCGATGGAGAGCAGGATGTTCAGGGTGTCCATGGAGTAGCTGGCATCCTCCCAGAAGGAGGTGATGGCCACCATCGGCTTGGTGTCGTACCACGGCAGGTAGTGATAGTGGTTTCCTGCCGGTGGGAGGGAAGGGGGGTGAATGCTGGGCTCGGGGAGGGGGGCGATGGGGTGGAAGCGGCTGGGTGGGTTATAGCAGCAGAGTGCGCCCTCTGGAGCGTCTTGCCCCAGCCGCTGGCCTGCGGCTGTCGCTGTGGGGCCGCGCCAGATTGAGGACTAGGCCTGGGTCCAGCGATACAGGCCCCTGCTTGTAAGAACACAGGTTGCCCCTGTACCCATCACAGGGGCGAGGTCGCAGGGAGCTGGTGGGCAGAGCGGGCTCAGCTGCGCGCCCAGCGATTCCAGAATCCCCACAGGAGGCTTTGTGGGAAAAGGCCCGATAAGGCCACCAAGAGCTCTCCCCGCTACGTGCCGGCCCCTTGCCTGTGCTTGGGCTCTGGACACAGAACCCGTCTGGGCCGGGGCTGAAATCCCTGCAGTCTGGTCTGAGCACACGGGCCAGAGGGGCAGAGACTTCACGCAAGAGGAGTGCAACTGGGGCAGGGCAGGGCCCTGGCGTCAGGGGCTGGGTGGCTGCACTGGGGGGCTCCGCTACTGAGGGGGTGTCTGACATGGGGTCTGCACCTGGGACGCTGCTAGAGGGACCGGAGCAGGGACCACTCAGCCCCAGGGGACAGCAAGACGTGGGTTGCAGTGGGCCCCAGCCCAGGCAGTAGGGGCTCCTGGCAATGTGACCCCCAGGAGGAGACCTGGTCAAACAATTTCCAGCATGGGGGGCTCTATCGGAAAATGCCACGTTGTGACGACTGCAACTCGCTGTGAGACCGGACGGATCTTCGCATAACTTCCCTTAGGGTGAGAAATGACGAGAAGCGTTCCGAGACGCTCAAACCAGAACAGTCTGAACTTCTGGGGGCAGAGGGTTTCGTTCCTAAATTGATGTTTTGTCAAAATGGGAAGGGAACGTTTCCATTGGGTCAAATTGGAACACGTCAGCTGACCCCAAGTGGCTCTTTGCATGAAGGATTTGCATGATTTGATTTTCATTCTGATTCCGAAGAGGAACAAACATCGACTTGTCAGGAAGTTTAGAAATTCTGCTCGCTCTGAATCTGCCTGGTTGTGTCCCCCAATCTCTACAGAGCTCTTCCTTCTCCCGACTTTCCCCCCTTCCTGGCCCTTCTGCTCCCCTCGTCTGCCCTGGCCAGCCTGGCCCCTCCCCCCACCTCGTCCCTACCGTCAAACACAGCCTGGCTGTACTGGGTGGTGGAGGCGCAGGGCTTGCATGTCACGTCAAACTTGTTGCCGTAGTTCCCGATGCTGACCTCGAACTGGATCAGCTCCTTGAGCGGCGGCAGCATGGTGGCCGAGTAGAAGATGGCGCACAGGCCGTACTTGCGCCGAGACAGGTACCGCTGGCAAAGGGAAGACCCAGCGGCAGGGATAAGACAGGGAGGGGCAGGCGACGGTGTCTTAGAACCATAGACTCACAGGGCTGGAGGAGACCTCAGGTGGTCACCTAGTCCAGTCCCCTTCTCCAACCCCAACTCAATCATCCCACCCAGGGCTTTGTCCAGCCAGGCCTCAAACACCTCTAAGGATGGAGATTCCACCCCCCCACCCCGAGGGAACCCTTCCCAGCGCCCCCCCGCCCCGCCGCAGGGAAACAGTTTCTCTCTCTCTCAAAGTCTTTCCTGACGTGCAACAGAATGAAATCATCAGGCTCTCTGGATGTGAAAGCACCATGGGGAAGTGGGGGGGAGTTGGTGAGCATAATGAGCATGGGGGCGTAGCCCCCGAGTATTTCCTAATATCCAGCCTAGACTCCCCCCCACTGCAACTTGAGCCCACTGCTCCTTGTTCTGCCATCTGCCCCCACTGAGAAGAGCCTCTCCCCAGCCTCTTTGGAACCCCCCTTCAGGTAGCTGAAGGCTGCTCTCAAATCCCCCCTCACTCTGCTCTTCTGCAGACTAAACAAGCCCAGATCCCTCAGCCCCTCCTCATAGGCCATGTGCTCCAGCCCCCTCATCATTTTCATTGCCCTCCGCTGGACTCTCTCCAATGTGTCCACATTTCTTTCATTAATGGGGGGCCCAGAACTGGACACAATACTCCAGACGTGGCCGCACCAGAGCCAAATAAAGGGGAAGAATCACTTCTCTAGATCTGATGGCAATGCTCCTATGCTGGTAGCCTTCTTGGACACAAGGGCACCCTGTTGACTCATATCCAGCTTCTCTTTCACTGGAATCCCTAGGCCCTTTTCTGCAGAACGGCTGCCTAGCCAGTCGGTCCCCAGCCTGCAGCAGGACTTGGGATTCTTCCATCCCAAGGGCAGGACGCTGCACTTGACCATGCTGAACCTCATCGGATTGTCTTGGCCACTGTCACCGCTCCCTGCAGGTCTTTAGCGAAGACCCAGCCTGACCTGCTGCAGCAAAGGCACCAGCCGTTGCCGTTTGAGCTAATGGGGTGATGCCCTTGCTGAGGGCAGTAGCAGGGTCTCGTTCGCCTGTGGCCAGTCACCGCAGGAGAGCTGGCCAGTGCCTAACCAGGGGCATCCGTCAGGGCCTGAGATGGGCACAGCAACCTAGGAGCAGGAACCCGGCAGGCACGGATGGCGGGCAAAGAACCGGGCATGTGCCCTTCGGAGGGAGGCTTTGCTGAACAACTCCAGCCTGCAGCCCCTTTGCACTTTCCTAGGTCCCCTGGGATGGCCAGGTGGGATCAGACTCCATCTAGCTCCATCTGCAACGGCAGGCGCGGGACAGTCGGTCCCCATCGTGGCCTCACTCTAACCCTGAGCAGCGCGGACCCCGGGCGCATTCGTCTCTTGCAGACTGGGCTCGCGCTCGTGCACAGGGCGCTGCGACTGCCTCTCCCCGCAGTGGGGAGACCAGAGTGCCCTTCCCTGCCGCGCAGGCTGCAGAGCTCCTGGGAGGGCCCTGGTGGGGACGGCCAGGGACGGTGGTGCCGCGATCAGCCTAACTGGGCGAGATGCGTTGCCGGCCCCTTCCGATAGTCTCCTGGCACCAAGGGGACAGACCCTGGGGCCCAGCCTGGCTCTCGGCCCCGGGGACGTGTTGTCGGCGCAGGGCTGCTCCAGCCGCGCCAGTGAGAACTGCCCGGGGTCCCAGGGCTACGGTAGCTCAGTGGTTCCTGTCTCACGTGGGCACAGGGGCCACGTGCAGATGTGTTGGGAGCGAGGGAGGGGCCCATGGGAGCTCCCAGGCAAGGGCAGCTCCCACAGGGCTGGCGGCCGGCTCACAGTGCCCCAATCATCGCTAACGAGCGGCTTCCTGTCTGCTGGAGCCAGCCCCAAAGAAGCTTTGTCCCTGTGCCTGGCTGGCCCCCCAATCCTGCTTAGTTACCTCCACCCTGGCAACAGCCTCCGGCGGGATCTCCTCGCTTTCCTGGGCTGAGGTCCTCTCCATGCTGGTGTTTAGTTCCACCAGGACCCGGCCTCGGTAAGCCATGCCCTCCTCCTGTGAGACAACGGTCCTCAGAGGAGTGGCAGGGAGGGGATGGAAGAGGCAGGGGCTGGGACCCTCCCCCCGTCCGAGGGGTCAGAGAGGCAGGGGCTGGGACCCCCCGTCCGAGGGGTCAGAGGGGCAGGGGCTGGGACCCCCCGTCCGAGGGGTCAGAGGGGCAGGGGCTGGGACCCCCCGTCCGAGGGGTCAGAGGGGCAGGGGCTGGGACCCCCCCCGTCCGAGGGGTCAGAGGGGCAGGGGCTGGGACCCTCTCCCCGTCCGAGGGGTCAGAGGGGCAGGGGCTGGGACCCCCCGTCCGAGGGGTCAGAGGGGCAGGGGCTGGGACCCCCCGTCCGAGGGGTCAGAGGGGCAGGGGCTGGGACCCCCCCCGTCCGAGGGGTCAGAGGGGCAGGGGCTGGGACCCTCCCCCCGTCCGAGGGGTCAGAGAGGCAGGGGCTGGGACCCCCCGTCCGAGGGGTCAGAGGGGCAGGGGCTGGGACCCCCCCCCCGTCCGAGGGGTCAGAGGGGCAGGGGCTGGGACCCTCCCCCCGTCCGAGGGGTCAGAGGGGCAGGGTCTGGGACCCCCCGTCCGAGGGGTCAGAGGGGCAGGGGCTGGGACCCCCCCCGTCCGAGGGGTCAGAGGGGCAGGGGCTGGGACCCCCCGTCCGAGGGGTCAGAGGGGCAGGGGCTGGGACCCCCCCCCCCCGTCCGAGGGGTCAGAGGGGCAGGGGCTGGGACCCCCCATCCGAGAGGTCAGAGGGACAGAGGCTGGGACCCCCTTGTCTGAGGGGCCAGAAGGGCAGGGACTGGGACCCCCCGTCTGAGGGGTCAGAGGGGCAGGGGCTGGGACCCCCTGTCCGAGGGGTCAGAGGAGCAGGGGCTGGGACCCCCCGTCCGAGGGGTCAGAGGGGCAGGGGCTGGGACCCCCCCGTCCGAGAGGTCAGAGGGGCAGGGGCTGGGACCCCCCGTCCGAGGGGTAAGAGGGGCAGGGGCTGGGACCCCCCGTCCGAGGGGTCAGAGGGGCAGGGGCTGGGACCCCCCGTCCGAGGGGTAAGAGGGGCAGGGGCTGGGACCCCCCGTCCGAGGGGTCAGAGGGGCAGGGGCTGGGACCCCCCGTCCGAGGGGTAAGAGGGGCAGGGGCTGGGACCCCCCTGTCTGAGGGGTCAGAGGGGCAGGGGCTGGCACCCCCCGTCCGAGGGGTAAGAGGGGCAGGGGCTGGGACCCTCCCCCCGTCCGAGGGGTCAGAGGGGCAGGGGCTGGGACCCCCCGTCCGAGGGGTCAGAGGGGCAGGGGCTGGGACCCCCCCCGTCCGAGGGGTCAGAGGGGCAGGGGCTGGGACCCTCTCCCCGTCCGAGGGGTCAGAGGGGCAGGGGCTGGGACCCCCCGTCCGAGGGGTCAGAGGGGCAGGGGCTGGGACCCCCCGTCCGAGGGGTCAGAGGGGCAGGGGCTGGGACCCCCCCCGTCCGAGGGGTCAGAGGGGCAGGGGCTGGGACCCCCCGCCCGAGGGGTCAGAGGGGCAGGGGCTGGGACCCTCTCCCCGTCCGAGGGGTCAGAGGGGCAGGGGCTGGGACCCCCCGTCCGAGGGGTCAGAGGGGCAGGGGCTGGGACCCCCCGTCCGAGGGGTCAGAGGGGCAGGGGCTGGGACCCCCCCCGTCCGAGGGGTCAGAGGGGCAGGGGCTGGGACCCCCTGTCCGAGGGGTCAGAGAGGCAGGGGCTGGGACCCCCCATCCGAGGGGTCTGAGGAGCAGGGGCTGGGACCCCCCGTCTGAGGGGTCAGAGGAGCAGGGGCTGGGACCCCCCCCTATCTGAGGGGTCAGAGGGGCAGGGGCTGGGACCCCCCGTCCGAGGGGTCAGAGGAGCAGGGTCTGGGACCCCCCCCATCTGAGGGGTCAGAGGGGCAGGGGCTGGGACCCCCCGTCCGAGGGGTTAGAGGGACAGGGGCTGGGACCCCCACCCATCCTAGGGGTCAGAGAGGCAAGGGCTGGGACTCCCCATCCGAGGGGTCTGAGGAGCAGGGGCTGGGACCGTCTGAGAGGCAGGGGCTGGGACCCTCCGTCCGAGGGGTCAGAGAGGCAGGGGCGCAGGGAAACTTTTCCCACTCTTTCTGGGCCTGACATCAAGGGCAAGCGGCACCGTTTTCTGAGCCCCGGCCAAGATGCTTACGGATGCTCCACGTGGGCTCTGTGAGGGTATGTCTACACTACCACCCTAGTTCCAACTAGGGTGGCTAATGTAGGCATTCGAAGTTGCAAATGAAGCCCAGGATTTAAATATCCCGGGCTTCATTTGCATCTTCCCGGGTGCCGCCATTTTTAAAAGTCCTCTAGTCCGAACTCCGTGCCCGCGGCTACACGCAGCATGGAGTAGGTAGTTCGAATTAGGTTCTCTAATGGAACGAGGTATACCGGTAGTTCGAATTAGAGAATCTAATTCAAACTACCTACTCCGTGCCGTGTGTAGCCGCGGGCACGGAGTTCGGACTAGGGGACTTTTAAAAATGGCGGCGCTCGGGAAGATGCAAATGAAGCCCGGGATATTTAAATCCCGGGCTTCATTTGCAACTTCGAATGCCTACATTAGCCTCCCTAGTTCGAACTAGGGTGGTAGTGTAGACATACCCTGATTTATGGGACAACCCAGGGCAGCAAGAGGCAACTTATGGGCCAGGCAGGAGGGGAAAGGTCTCTGCCAAATTTCTTCCTATTGCAGATTGTGGCCCCGCAAACCCTGGTCTGCCCCACCCCTCCCCCTACTAACTCCTTCCCCTTCCCAGGAAACAGCAGCCAGGCCCTCCCACTGTGCAGGTGGCTGGAGGAATGCTGGGTGTGGAGCGGCCCTGCCTGTGCATGGGTCTCAGAAGCCAGGCACTGTGTGTTTGGGGAGAGGGGTCCCCATAGTCCTCAGCCTCCCTGGTATCATTCATCCAGCGCTGGATCAGCTTGGCGAATTGGGGGGTGCCCCGCCGTCACTGAGGGGCCAACATCAGCCCAATGCTGTGGGGGGGATGCCAGAGGCCTCCTGGCCCCCCCAGTGCCTGGGACCCACCCCGGGATGTGCTCTGCCCGGGATCCAGCCCGCCAGTGGGAGCAAAACACTTACACTCCCAGAGTTGAGTTTCTCGTATGGGTCGTGGAGGCTGGTGAACTCCCTGGGGCTCCCATAGAGGGTGAGGAAGTTGGGTCCAAAGCAGGGCAGGAACCCGGAGAAATCCCCTGGAACCCAGACAGGGAGGTGAGAGGACGAGAGGCCCCCGGAGGAACCCAGCCCTGAGGGTGCGGACAGAGCCCTTACCTTCTATCTCAGCCCCCATGGAGGACACCTGGGACAGGCTGATGTCCGTGGTCCCCAGGACGTCTGTCCTTCCTGCTCGGTCCCTGGCAGTGCAGAGGGAGCAAAGGGGCTTTCAGGGGGGGGGTGTGCTGCTCAGCAAAAGGCCCTCAGCTCTGTGCATCCCAGGAGCTCCGGCTTCTGCCAGCCCAGGCCTCGAAGCTCAGGGACACAGCTGTGGGCAGCACCTGCACCCCGGTTCCACGTGACCCCTCTGCCGGGGACAGAACAAACCTCCCAAGGGCCAGCCAGGCTGTGCCAAGTGCACGTCCCTGACCTGCCTTCTCCAGCAACATGGAGCAATGGGTCTGAGCACCTCTGAACCCCTCGGGGGGTCCCACCCTGCTGCCCACCAGGCCACGGGCCAACCACAGCTCATTCCGCCCTCCTCAGCAGCCCCTGTCCTTGGGCGAGTCCTGGCCCCGGCTGCAGGGTGGCCCCAGCGTTTCTTACCCGCTCAGAACCGTTAGCTTGATCCTGTCGCACACCGAGGGCAGCTGCAACGGGAAGAGGGGTTAGGAGGGCGAGTGCCCCGGGGCCAGGCCCTGGGGGCCTTGGCACAGCCCGGGTCCCCCTTCCTATGAGCCCCCTGCTTTGGGTGAGCTGCCGTGTGCACTGGGGGCTTTGGAGCAGGGCCAGCTGGAGGCGGCCAGAGGACAGGGGAGCTGAAGGGGGCAGAGGGAGGCAACATTTACTGGGAGCTCCCAGCACAGGGGCCTCCCTCCCTCCCTGCCAACGAGGCTTCCAGCCCCTTCCGCTGCTGCAGGGTTCCCCGGAGACAGAGCCAGGCAGGTGCCTGCCCGGGGGAAAGGACAGGGCATCGCTCGCTCGGCGTCACTTCTGCCCCAGGGATGCTCTGGAGCCTGAGCTGCAAAGGCCACCGTGACACTCTCAGGCCTCCATGGCAGGAGCTCCCGTGCCCCTCTTTCGGGAACTCCGAATGTGGGTGACACGTTGGGGAAAGGGGCCCTGCCCCTTCCCCTTCCTGCCCCTCGCCCGTCTCACCTGGACGGGAAAGAACAGCACCTGGTTCCACTCGGGGTTGGCGTTCCGCGGTATCACGCGGGTTCGGCGCTGGGAACGTGACATGACACTGTCAGAAACCAGAGAGGAGCCGCCCGGGGGTCAAGCCCTTCCTTCACCCCTTTCCTGGGCGATGGTTCCCCCCGCAATCCAGAGTTTGCTGCAGGCAGCCTCACGGAGCTTTAGCCACCAGGGGGCTCGGTACTGTCTCCTGGCCCCCCACTCCGTCGCCAGTAGTTCTCCCATCGTGGGCCCATTGGCCCTGGAGACCCGGTAGCTTTGTGCCCCACCAGGCAGCTGGGAGACTGGCAAGGAAAAGTGGCTCTCCCCAGCTCAGCACATCAGCCTGTCTGAACGGCAGGACGTTCGTCCGCTCTCCCTGTGAACTAGAGCAACAGACTCTGAGGGGACCTGGCACATGACGAGTGGGCAGAAGATGCACTGAGCTGCCCCAAGATACCACGTCGGTATCATCCTAGGGCTGATGCCGTGAAGCTGGATGTCAATGAGCCAATGGGCGGGCTGGCTGTTAAGCCTGATTATGGCCCGAACGAGGAGGGGCTGGTCCATTCCACCCAGCCCGCAGAGGTTACATCACCATCTTCTGATGGGCCCTGGGCCTGACCCTGAGAAGTGCCCTGAACAGACCAGTCCAGAGAGAGGGACCCAGCTGATCCCACCCGCCCCGCTGGGATGTGAGACTGTGTCTCTCCCCTTTGGGTCCCCTTTTCCTTGCTCTCTCCTTGTGCTGCAGAGAGCTGGCTGTGTCCGTGGCAGGTGATTAGACAGGCGGGGTGGGGGAGGGGACAGCTTACATTGGACCAGCTTTACTGGTGGCAAAGACAAGTTTTCCAGCTTCACAGACCCTGCTTCAGTGCAGAAGAGCTCGAAAGCTTGTCTCTGGTGCCAAGAGGAGTTGTCCCAGTGAGAGATCCCCTCCCACCCTGGCACTGGCTAGGGACTGCCAAAGAGGAAGGGTTTTCCTTCTGAGTGCTCTCTCCAGTTAAGGGCAGAGGGAAGAAGGCTTGTTGTGAGAAGTGAAGCCTGGTGAAATACTTCACATTTCTGGTAGGGTTGACAGATGATTGAAACAAAAATACCGAACCCCTTCCCCCCCCCCCAAAAAAAAACCCACTGGGAAAAAATTCTGTTGAAGGAAAAAAAAATGGGGGGGAGACCAAAGTTGTTGAGCAAAATAATAATAATAATAATAATAAAAAAGAAAGGACTCCAAGACTTTTTAAGAAAAAAAATTAAAATAAAATAAAACAGCATTAAAACAGCATGTCCCCTTTAAGAGTGAGTGCAGGGATAGGAACAGGGGAGCGGTTAAGAACATAAGCCATACTGGGTCAGACCAAAGGTCCATCTAGCCCAGTAGCCTGTCTGCCGACAGTGGCCAGCACCAGGTGCCCCAGAGAGGGTGGACCGAAGACAATGATCAAGCGATTTGTCTCCTGCCATCCTTCTCCAGCCTCTGACAAACAGAGTCCAAGGACACCATTTTATCCCCTGGCTAATAGCCTTTTATGGACCTAACCTCCATGAAATTATCTAGCTTCTCTTTAAACTCTGTTATAGTCCTAGCCTTCACAGCCTCCTCTGGCAAGGAGTTCCACAGGTTGACTATGCGCTGTGTGAAGAACAACTTTCTTTTATTAGTTTTAAACCTGCTTCTACAGTTGAGCACTAAGACCCAGGGGAAGCATTGCTTCCCCTTGGTCAGCAGCCATTTTGTGCGGGCAGCCTTGCGGAACTGGGTAAGCATGGGGGCTGGGGTCGGGGGCTGGGGGCCAGAGGGGGGCTCGGGGGAGGGAGGCCGGGTGCTGAGTGTTTGTAGGGTTGCCAGGTGCCCAGCATTTTTGCCTCCTGGCTGGGGAAAAATTCAGAAAATACCGGACATTTTAGGAGTCCGGTATTCTCTGAATTTTTTTACCGGACAGGAGGCGAAAATACTGGACTGTCCGGGTGAATACCGGACACCTGGCAACCCTAATCCAGCACTTTACTTGTCTCCATCTCTTTTGTATCTCTGGCAGAAAGTGAGAGCATTTTCATCGCGCATTTGCTGCTGAGCAGGCTGCGAGGTCTGGGCGTACCCAAGACTGGGTTTATGTGAGCACTTTGGCCCACGTATTCCATCTCGATGAATATCACAAGCCCTGTTGGACACTTGGACCCCAGGGATGGCGGTTCCTTGGCTGTGCTGCTGCCAACACATCCTGCTTGGACTCAGTGGGTACGTCTACACAGCAGCGTTATTTCCAAATCGCAAGGAGTGCGTCTGCACAGCAAAAGCTATTTTGAAATTCTGGCGAGCTGGAAGACTTCTTGCTCCAACTCCTGTAACCCTCACTCCACGAGGAGCGAGGGGAGTCGGAGGAGGAGTGCTCGTCCTTCCGCTTCCTGCTGTGTAGACGGTGACAAAAGCCGAATTCAGCTGTTTCCACTTCAGCGACACAATTGACGTAGCTGAAGCTGTGGCTCTTAATTCAACTTTTGCCCTGCAGTGTAGATGTGAGCAAGTTCGCTATGGAAACGGCCAGAGAGCAGCAACCACCACTGGTGCTGTGGAAACGGAAGTACGCGGGACTGCTCTCCGGCGGGCCGGTGTGGATGTGCTCTTGGACAGGGATTTGACTTTGCGGCCTATGGGTGTTCCCATGTCTGTGACAGCACCTGCCCCCAACAGGCTGGTGAGTATTTGCCGCCCTCTGGCTGCTGTCGTCCTGCTCGGCTGTGCGCTACTACCGGCTACCGGGAACTCCAGGGGGATCTGAATTCTGTCGCCCCTGGTGCCAGGGCATTTCTAGGGGCCACACGACTGTTTCACGTTAGCGTTCAGCGTACAGGCCTGGCTGCTGGGCAGGCCATAGACAGACACTGGAGCTTTTCCCGTGTGTGCTGCAGAACACGCTCCTTTCTGACGAGCACTGCATGCGACCTACCGTCTTCCCTGCAAAACTGACTTCCACAGACGGGTCCACCCCGACCCTTTTGTTGACGTGCAGCTGGAACAAGGAGCGGAAGTAATGCAGGCAGGAGTCCTCCACTGGAGAGGGCAGAGAGACGCACGGTGTCAGGGAGCTCTCTGCCGGCGCCTGCTGCAGCGAGAGACCCGGGGCCTCCCCATATTTGGCTTGTACAAGCAGCGTTGCCCCCGGCCCCTTTGGAGCCCTCTCTGCGGACGGGTGAGCAACAGGGACCCTCAGACCCGGCGTTACCTGTGTTCTGGGAGGAGCCGCAGGTCTGACCTGCCACCCCACCCAAAGAGCAACCCCCTGAAAAGCGTGGCTCCCAGTCACCTGCTGTGCCTACCCGGAGCAACACTTACTCTGGGGCAGATCCTCCGCTCTGTAGACACGGAGCTGAACGGTGGCTGGGCACACGGGCATTGCTGGCGGCTTGAGAAGGTTGGATTCCACGTCCTCGCTCTCTGCAGGCGTGTTCAGGTCCTGAGCGAGGAGAGACCAGGCTGAGAACGGAGACAGCGGCTCACCATAAACGCAAGACAAGCCCACAGCCATGCCAGGGATGTGACTGCCTGAGCCCAGGTGTGTCCCTGCTCCGGGGAGAGCCACCAGCCGTAGGGAGCAGGAGAGGGTTTCTTTGCAGCCCGGGTCAGATCCTGGTGTGTCTGGAGCGATGGGGGCTCTGCCATTGGCTCAAGGGGCAGGAAGATTGAGCCCTTGTGCTGCAACTGGGGGGCACCCTGGGGCACGTGGGTAGGGTGGTGGCGGGCAGCAGCCTGCAGATGGGTGGGGCATGAAGCCAGGTGTGCCAGGGTGAGTGTGCAGATGTTAGCAACAAGGTGCACCAGGGACACAGGGCACCCACGGCTGACCCCACAGCCCTGCAGCCATGGCTCAGCCTAGCTGGTAGGCGGCCCAGTGAGTTCCAGCGAGGGCCAGGAGCGGTTGGAGGAAGCCCAGGAACAGCCGAATGCAGGTGCTGGCTGTGTTCGCGTTGGAGGTTTCAGCAAACCCAAGACCGCGGGAGGGAGCTGCGGTGGTTTGGGTGCTGACTCGGGGAGGGGGGTAGGAACTCAGCAGATCCCAGCCCCCCTCCTGTCCCTTTCCCGGGGAAGGGGGGGTTACCAGGGCCTGGTCCCCAGCTCCGAGTACACACAGGCTGACTTGCAAGTAGCCTCTCAGGCCAGTATTCAGGTGAGTTGGATGGTAAAGGCTCAGCCACTTCCAGTTGAGAGCGTGACCTGGGAGAGAAGGATGTAGGGGCTGCTGTTTGTGCGATGCCTCGTGTTCTTCCCGCCCTGCGCTCAGCTTTGACACGTCCCGCTTCCAAAGCCCGAAGGGACCACCGTGATCGGCCAGGCTGACCTTGACACATGCCCCGCTTCCAAAGCCCGAAGGGACCACCGTGATCGGCCAGGCTGACCTCGACACATGCCCCGCTTCCAAAGCCCGAAGGGACCACCGTGATCGGCCAGGCTGACCTCGACACATGCCCCGCTTCCAAAGCCCGAAGGGACCACCGTGATCGGCCAGGCTGACCTCGACACATGCCCCGCGTCCAAAGCCAGAAGGGACCACCGAGATCGGCCAGGCTGACCTCGACACATGCCCCGCTTCCAAAGCCCGAAGGGACCACCGTGATCGGCCAGGCTGACCTCGACACATGCCCCGCGTCCAAAGCCAGAAGGGACCACCGAGATCGGCCAGGCTGACCTCGACACATGCCCCGCTTCCAAAGCCCGAAGGGACCACCGTGATCGGCCAGGCTGACCTCGACACATGCCCCGCTTCCAAAGCCCGAAGGGACCACCGTGATCGGCCAGGCTGACCTCGACACATGCCCCGCTTCCAAAGCCCGAAGGGACCACCGTGATCGGCCAGGCTGACCTCGACACATGCCCCGCTTCCAAAGCCCGAAGGGACCACCGAGATCGGCCAGGCTGACCTCGACACATGCCCCGCTTCCAAAGCCCGAAGGGACCACCGAGATCGGCCAGGCTGACCTCGACACATGCCCCGCTTCCAAAGCCCGAAGGGACCACCGTGATCGGCCAGGCTGACCTCGACACGTGCCCCGCTTCCAAAGCCCGAAGGGACCACCGTGATTGGCCAGGCTGACCTCGACACATGCCCCGCATCCAAAGCCAGAAGGGACCACCGTGATTGGCCAGGCTGACCTCCCAAGGCCAGAGACCTGCCTGCAGTCCTTCCGGCAGTGAGCTTTATTAACATCCCGGCTTGATTCTAACACCCTTTGTCCTGGAGCCTCCTCTGGGGCCTGTGGGAAACTGTAACCACTACGGATGTGCACCATTAAAGCCACAGGCCTCATTTCCAACCACCTGGTCCAGCTTCAGTGCCCAGCCACTGAGCCGTGGGGGACCTTCCCCTCCTGGATGGCCAAGCCCGCGAGCAAACCTTTATTCCCCAGGGAGCTCCATGTCCCCGGCCATCCAGCCCCCCCGCCTTCTCTGTCACGCAGATCAGAACGAGCTCCCTGTGCTGGTAAGGTGGGAGGGGGGCGTTAATCTTGTGACGTGGGGTCCACCCTGCCCAGGACTGGAAGGGCTTATGCCCTTTTAATGCCCAGGCTGCCCTGGAGGGAGCAGGGAAGTGACTGCAGGCAGGCTCGCAGTGGGGCAGGAACCGGCCTTGAAAGCCAGGATGCTGCAACAGAAGCGGGGACTGCTGCTGGGACAGCCCCCCCTGGGGAGGAGGGAGGAGGCCTTGGAGCCCCCAAGAGCAAGGAAGGGGCCGAGGGGTGGCAGGAAGCAGGCCAGGGGAGGAACAGGGAGGCTGGAGGAGAGAAGTCCGGAGTGGCTGGGTGGGGTCCCTGGGGTGAACGTGGGGGGCATGGAGAAGACAGATGGGGCTCTCCAGGGTATGACCTGAGCCCTGCAGCATGTGGGGAAGAGGGACACCAGAAGGAGATGCGAGAGGAAGGGTCAGCAGGGGAGACCGCTGGGTTTGTGCTGGGAAAGCAGGGCAATCGGCCAGTTACTGTGGGTGCCTGAAAGCCAGACACCTGGGAAGCAAGCGGAAGAACTGGGAGTCCTGGCATAGTCCAAGAGCTGTGATGTGACTGGAAACACAGACTGGGAAGGTACTCACCTGACTGGAGCACTGCCATGGAGGGGTATAAACTGGGGGGGGGGGGAGCAATGGGGGGGCACTCCAAGATCTTGGAAAGCGATCAAGGGCCGCACTTTTCTATGGAGGGGGCGTGGGGTCTGGGGCAGAGGTTGATGCAGACGGGAGCTTGGGGCAGGGGATGGGGGTGCAGGGTCCGGCAGGGGGTACAGGTGCAGGAGAGGATTCTGACCTGGGGAAGGGGTGCAGGGGTTTGGGTTATGCCCGGGGACAGGAGTGCAGGGTCCGGCAGCGGGTACAGGTGCAGGAGAGGATTCTGGCCTGGGGAAAGGGCGCAGGGGTTTGGGTTATGCCCTGGGGCAGGGGACGGGGGTGCAGGGTCCGGCAGGGGGTACAGGTGCAGGAGAGGATTCTGACCCGGGGAAGGGGTGCAGGGGTTTGGGTTGTCCCCGGGGCAGGGGATGGGGGTGCAGAGTCCGGCAGGGGGTACAGGTGCAGGAGAGGATTCTGACCCGGGGAAGGGGCGCAGGGGTTTGGGTTATGCCCTGGGTCAGGGGACGGGGGTGCAGGGTCCGGCAGGGGGTACAGGTGCAGGAGAGGATTCTGACCTGGGGAAGGGGCGCAGGGGTTTGGGTTATGCCCTGGGGCGGGGGACAGGGGTGCAGGGTCCGGCAGGGGGTACAGGTGCAGGAGAGGATTCTGACCTGGGGAAGGGGCGCAGGGGTTTGAGTTATGCCCTGGGGCAGGGGACGGGGGTGCAGGGTCCGGCAGGGGGTACAGGTGCAGGAGAGGATTCTGGCCTGGGGAAGGGGCGCAGGGGTTTGGGTTATGCCCTGGGGCAGGGGACGGGGGTGCAGGGTCTGGCAGGGGATACAGGTGCAGGAGAGGATTCTGGCCTGGGGAAGGGGTGCAGGGATCTGTCCCCTCTGCTAGTCACAGTGCCCCCCCAGCCTCTGTGGCCCTTGGCGGGCTTGGCACTGCTGGGGGGCTGGCTCAGTAACCTTTGGAGAGGAGCCCCCACTCCCCTGAAACCCACGTGGGCCAGGACTGCGAGTTGGGTGAGTAGCTTTAATGGGGGAGGGGGTAGCCAGTGTTACGCCCCCTCCAGCAGGTCCCCAGGGACGTGAGGAAAGGGTCCAGGGCCCCCCCAGTTATGTACAGTTGGTGTATGGAGTGGGAGAGCTCCTGTGTTCTGGGAACATGGTCCCCACATGGGGCAGCAAGAGGGAAATGGGGCTACTAGGCGAGTGCCATTGGGGGCAAGAGCTGGATGAGGAGCCCCAGGGACAAGTGGGGCTGGTTTGAAACCCTGATTTGTATGTGGTCTGGTGGGAAGATGGTTACAAGGAGTAGGGGTGGAGCAGCCCAGCCCAGCCCATGTGTGATGGGGTGTATTACCCGCACGAGGCCAGGAAGGCTTAATACCCTGTGGTGGAGGAAGACCTGCCCCACCCCCCAGCCACACTGGGTATGCTCCAAGGGCTAGAGCAGTATAAAGGGCTGGAGGGGAAGGAGCTGCTGGAGGAGCTCCAGAGATGGACCAGCCAGAGACCCTGCTGATGGGACCCAGAGACCTGGGAGACTATATCGAGCCTCCAGATCTGGCAGACCTGCAGGAGGAGGCTCATGTTGTGGGGCCTGATGACCCTGAAACTATGGGGATGCCCCCAGTGGCAGAGCTGGCAGGAAGGACCCAGAGAGGGTGCGTGAGGAGTGTCCCCTCCAAGTGAGCTCAGTGTGTGGGGGTCGGATCCCTGCTGAGCACGTGGCACATTGCTCCCCCACTGATAGGGCCCTGTGCTGGGGTCTGGTGGAGTAGGGCAGGCCCGGACCCCCCTACCAGGGCTGTTGCCCCAAACCCCTGTAACTCCTGCCATTAGGCGGTACTGCCCTGAACTGAGGGAGATCATTACTGTCTCTAGTCATGGGGCTGTGCTGCCCTATACCCCAGGGCTGTGTTATAGGCTGTGGCCATTGGGCTGCACTGCCTTGGGACGAGGCATGCTCGAGACATGACACCATTGAATCGCTGAGGCTCCGTGAACAGCCTGCACCTACCGGGAGAGTCGTACACGTGTCCCACCTCCAGCTGCGAGAGGGAAACAGCAGGTTAGGGGTCAGCGTCTCAGTAGCGCCGGGCGTTCTCCCCACACTCCCCCGTTCAGGCTGGTCCAGCCCCCACCAGGTGGGGAAAGAGGCCGGAGCAGCCAAACAACATGCCCATGATTTGCAGCAGGGCTTGAACTAGAACCTGGCCCTCTTGCAGTGGAGACACAGCCCGAGGTCGCCCTGCTGCAGCGTCTCAGTTCTGTGCAGGACAAAGCTGCCGCGTGGCTGGAGCAGCGGCTCGTGCTCGTGCAGGCAGAACGGCGTCGGCAGGGGAGGCCTCCTGTCAACGCGGCGCCGGGCGGCGGAACTGCCTCACTCGGTAAAGGAGCGAGGTGGCACCACCACAGCGCATACAGCCATGCAGCTCTACCACCACGGCGCATACAGCTCTACCACCACGTGGCTCTACCGCCACGGTGCGTACAGCCACATGGCTCCACTGCCACAGCTCTACCGCCATGCGGCTCTACTGCCATGGTGCGTACAGCCGTGTGGCTCCACCGCCACGGCGCGTGCAGCCACATGGCTCTACCAGCACGGTGCATACAGCTCTACCACCACGTGGCTCTACCGCCACGGCGCGTGCAGCCACGTGGCTCTACCAGCACGGTGCATACAGCTCTACCACCACGTGGCTCTACCGCCACGGCGCGTGCAGCCACGTGGCTCTACCACCACGGCGCATACAGCTCTACCACCACGTGGCTCTACCGCCACGGTGCGTACAGCCACATGGCTCCACTGCCACAGCTCTACCGCCATGCGGCTCTACTGCCATGGTGCGTACAGCCGTGTGGCTCCACCGCCACGGCGCGTGCAGCCACATGGCTCTACCAGCACGGTGCGCGCCATCATGCTGGCCGGGGCAGCTGCTCTGAGCCAGGAGGGAAGAGCCCTTCCACTGACTTAACCCCCCTTGAGAGCGACAGTGGCCAGACCCCCAGTGCTTGGGTGGGTGAGCTCGCAGTGCTTCCGGGGTGGCTCTGGCATGCCGCTGAGGGACGTGATGCTGCTGTAGGAGCGACAAGGCAGGGCTATGCTAGCGCCGCTGGGGCTCTGGCCGTGCGCCACCTTCTCATGCCTGGCACGGCAAAGTAGGGGATGGGCTATTCCCAAAAGAGGATGTGTTGGTTTGTTCCCACCTGCCACCCTCTGGAACAGCCCCTTCTAGAAAGGGGAGGCGCTGGCCCTCTCAGCCTGGCCTTGAACCCAACACGCCGACCTCCTGGCGCCGTCCAGCCAGTTCGCTATTCGGACAGTCGCCCGCGAAGCCCTTCTGGCGCAATATCCACCACAGCACGTGTGTTTCTGCAACCCCTGGGCTCATGCCTAACGCCCGGCTGTCGGGAAAAGGGGTGACTGGCGAGGAAGGAGACAGGGACAAGCGGCCACAGTTACAGCGCGCAAGCTGCTTTCCTCCCAAGACCCCATGTGCCCGAGGCAGGAGCAAGTTCAGGGGCCGTTTGGCGGCAGCATCTTAATGACCGGCTGGCGTAAGGACGAAGTGTTGGCCCCGTGAGAGCTGGAGACCGGGGGGTTGTGAAACAGCCTCTTGGGAGTAGGGCCGGCCAGAAAACCAGAGTCCCGCGTCCCAGGCTTTGGCCTTTCTTCAGTGTTGCCCTGGGACAAAAGGCCCACTGGACCCTTCCGCCCAGAGCCCACCTGCGCACACGTGGCTAGAGCAGCCCCGGGGCAGGGCTCTCGGCCGTGCTGGAGGAAGGGACACTCAGGTCCCTGCCCTTCTGATTCAGCGGAAGGACATGAAGGGGGGACTCCTTCCCCGAGGCGAATGCCCTGCCCGTGTTCCTCTGGCAGTGCGCAGTGCCTGCGTGCTGGCCGCCACGCCCAGCGCGCCGTCACCAGCGAGGAACCCTGTGGCACCTTGCACTGACACCGATATTGTGGCAGAAGCTGAGGTGCCACAGGACTGACACGGCTCCCCCCGGAAACCAGGAAAACATCTGCCGGCTTGCTCCAGCAAACTGCCTCTGCCAGAATCCTAGAACCCCAGGGCTGGCAGAGCCCTCAGGATGGACTGAGTCCAGCCCCCTGCCCAAGGCAGGACCAGCCCAACTCAATCAGTCCAGCCAGGGCTGTGTCAAGCCAGGACTTAAAACCCTCTAGGGATGGAGATTCCACCCCCTCCCTAGGGAACCCCTCCCAGTGCTTCCCCACCCTCCTAGACCTCCACCACTGCAAGCTGAGCCCATTGCTCCGCATTCTGCCATCTGCCACCACTGAGAACAGCCTCTCTCCAGCCTCTTTGGAACCTCCCTTCAGGTAGCTGAAGGCTGCTCTCAAATCCCCCCTCACTCTGCTCTTCTGCAGACTAAACAAGCCCAACTCCCTCAGCCTCTCCTCGTAGGCCATGTGCTCCAGCCCCTCATCATTTTCATTGCCCTCCGCTGGACCCTCTCCAATGCATCCACACCCTTTCTGTAATGGGGGGCCCAGAATTGGTCACAGTACTCCAGAGGTGGCCTCATCAGATCAACTGTCACTCACCTTGAACACGCCAATGATGGAATCAGCTCGCACAGCCCTTGAGTTCAGCACCTAGCAAGCAAACCCAAGCCTTTGGTTCATCGTTCTAGTGCTGGGGTATAAAGTCCCTTCATCCCTCCCTGCCCCCGAAGGATGATGCAATGGGTCTATTGCCCGCAGGTGCTGGTGTGAAGGGTCTGTAAGTCTGATTCTCCAATGTCTTGCACCCTGGCTCATCACTCAGCCTGTGTAAAATGCTACAAAATCAGAACTCTGCATGCACTTGGCCCAGAAAAGACAGCACAAAGTGCAAAGCAGAGAATTGGGCATCAAGTCTCCAAAGTCCCCAATGGCCCGCAGGCTTGGTGAATATAAAGACTGATACATCTGAAGGCCAGAAGGACCGACTGTGATCATCTGTCCAACCTGCATAACATGGTCACAGGACTCCCTGCACTTGTTCTTCTTGGAGTCCCATCGCTGTGGCCGAGTTAAAGCAGATGTTTTAGAAAAGCATCCAACCTCCATTTAAAACCGGTCTGTGATGAAGAATTCACCACGACCCTTAACACCTTGCTCCAATGGGTCAGACCCTGGGTTAGAAATGTACTCCTTATGTATAGGCTGCACTTGCCTGGCTTTAGCTTTCAGAGACAGGAGTTTGTTACCCTCTGGCTGCTAGACTGAAGAGCTTGCTTGTCACCTTTCCTTATGTAGGAACTTCTAGACTGTGTCCAAGTCACCGGGCACGCCCCACGCCCCAGCCCCCTTTCAACAAGCGAAATCGACTCAGCTCCCTGGGTCTCCCACCCTCAGGCACATTTTCTACCCCTCAGACATTCTTGTGGCCCTTCTCCAACCCCTTCCAATAGATCCCCATCTGATTTAAAATGCAGGCACAAAACTGGAGCCGGTGGTCTGGTCTCCGTGCCACACTGATACAAGAGCTTTCCAGCTGCTCTGGCTTCCTGAGCACAGCATGAAACCATTGTTGTGCCCTCACTGACTGCAAATGGGCAGAAGGGAGGTGAAGTGTCTCTTGCCCTTCAGCTGGCCTGCCCCTGGAGAGACAGGGTGGAGGCAGCGAGCTGCAAGAAGCGGGCTCCAGGGGCTGATGGATTCTGGTCTGACTATTGTACCTGTATGTTTATGGTCTTGTCAAAGAGCTGAGTAGGCGTCTCGTGGAAGTTCTGGAAAAATATCTGAGGAAAGCGAGGAGAGGTACATTTAGCACAGTCCCAGCCCTGCCGGTGCTGTCTGGGGAGCCCAGGGCTTCACGCCCATGCAGCCAGGGCTGGCAGTTGTGGCTGGATGTATTCATGGAGGTTTCATTACAGGCCAGTCTCTAATGAAAGATTAGCCTTTAATTCCTGCAGGCTGCAGGACAACCCTGGAGGGTCGGGAGCCCAGCCTGCAGCACCACTCCACCCTAGCCCCCTCGGGAGCTCGGTCCAGACACTAGGTGTGAGAACTCAGGGCCACCCGCATCCCTCCAGCAATCTTGCCTCCCATGCCCGCAGTAACTGGTGCCCTGAGACCACCCTTGGAACGGACTCCAGGCCCACCCAGGCGTGATACATCTCCCACGCTGCCCACCCACCTCGTTGAAATAGGGGTTGTTCCCGGTCTGGATTCTTGTCCTGAACACGTGATCTCCGATGAAGACCTTCACCACGGGCTTGATGTTGTTTCCCTGCAGCTGGCGGCCTTCAATGATCCTCACGCGCACCTGCAGAGAGGAACTAGAGGGTCTCGGGCAGGGATGTTCGGTTAGCCCAGCTGGGCTCCACTGTGGGAACGGGTGCCCTGGGGCACCACTGAAGGTGGGACCTGCTGCTGGCCACGCAAGCCCAGAACACGAATCCCTGCTTGGTTCTGCACAGAGCCTGGCGCAGAAAGAAGCTCCCAAAGCAGCAGGATGAAGCCCATGGATGAAGGAGCATGGAGCTGGGGTGGAGAGGGGACATTGGATCTGTTGCTGTGGGGAAGGACGGACTTGGCCTTTGAGTGCTGAGCACCTTTGCCATCAGGCTGGGTGGACTGGGGGTTCCCGCTCCTTGTGCCTTGGTTCACAGTACCTGGAAGTCCTGTTTTTTGTCTGCAAGTGCTTTCCTGGGACTTAGCCGGCTGCTTATTCCTTCCTTCTGGTGGCCCTCTCCCGTAAGATGCCAGAGGGCCGTGGTGACCCTGCCGTGTGGGCCTGGGATGGTCAGAAAGGGGATGGATTGGTCCAGGTGGGTGACCTGGCAGAATAACCCTGTTCCCCGGAGCAAGTCAGAACAAGCATTCTCCGTCCCTCGGGCAGCTTTGCCAGGGAGGGGGACAGATCCGGGAGCTTTCATTCCACAGTCCACTTGGCACATTGGTGTTCAGGGCCGAAGCCCTGGCACAGACCACTGGCTCTGAGGAGCCTAAAGGCACCCGTTCTAAAAGCACCATTACGTGCATGATTCACACTACACGTGAACCACCTTGTGCCAATGGGGGGTGAGCTCTGCTCTTCACAGGGGAGACAGGAGACCCTGTAATGCCTGGAGCAGGCTACATGTGGGCTGGGCAGGGGAGGACTGAAGCTGCCTGGACGCTCCCTCTCACAATTACGTTCCAAAGCTAGCGGGGCCCACAGTGATCATCTCATCGGAGCCCCTGCACAGCACAGGTCAGAGTCCTGCCCACAAATAATTCCTAGGGCAGAGCTATTCAAACATCCAGCCTTGAGCTTAAAATTGCCTACAGAGGAGACTCCAGCATGCCCCTTGGTAAGTGGTTAACGGGTATTGCTGCTAACAACGTGTGTCTTACTCCAGTCTGAGCATGTCTGGCTTCATTTTCCAGCCACTGGGCCGTGCTAGCCTTTCCCAAGCGCCCACTGTCAAACAGCTGTTCCCCATGCCAGGTCCTGAGAGCCTGCTCACTCCTGAATGATCAAAGGGCTGTGAAACAGTCCCCTTTGAGCCGCCTTTTTGTTAAACTAAGTAGACTGAGCCCGAGTCTCTCACTGTGAGACAGGTTTCACAACCCTTTGATAATTCATGTGGCTTTTCTGTGTCCTCTTCAATGGGTCAGCATCTTCCCTTTTAGAGTCAGGAAACTGCCACCTATAGGCTGCGTCTAGACTGGCATGATTTTCCACAAATGCTTTTAACGGAAAAGTTTTTCCGTTAAAAGCATTTGCGGAAAAGAGCGTCTAGATTGGCACGGATGCTTTTGCGCAAAAGCATCCGTGGCCAATCTAGACGCAGTTTTGCGTAAAAAAGCCCCGATCACCATTTTCACCATCGGGGCTTTTTTGCGCAAAACGGTTCTCAGCTGTCTACACTGGCCCTCTTGCGCAAAAGCATTTGCGCAAGAGGGCTTTTTCCCGAGCGGGAGAGTCATTGGCTGCGTCTAGACTGGCAAGTTTTTCCACAAAAGCAGCTGCTTTTGCGGAAAAACTTGCCGGCTGTCTACACTGGCCACTTGAATTTGCGCAAGAACACTGACGATCTAATGTATAATCGTCAGTGTTCTTGCGCAAATACAATGACTCTCCCATTCGGGAAAAAGCCCTCTTGCGCAAATGCTTTTGCGCAAGAGGGCCAGTGTAGACAGCTGAGAACAGTTTTGCGCAAAAAAGCCCCGATGGCGAAAATGGCGATCGGGGCTTTCTTGCGCAAAACCGTGTCTAGAGTGGCACGGACGCTTTTCCGCAAAATGTGCTTTTGCGCAAAAGCGTCCGTGCCAATCTAGATGCTCTTTTCCGCAAATCCTTTCAACGGAAAAACTTTTCCATTAAAAGCATTTGCGGAAAATCATGCCAGTCTAGACACAGCCATTGTATTTGCACAAGAACACTGACGATCATACATTAGATCGTCAGTGTTCTTGCGCAAATTCAAGCGGCCAGCGTAGACAGTATAGACAGTCTAGGCGCAGCCATAATGTTTACAGAGCCCAGGGACATTCCAGCACTGGCAGCATGAGACAGGCAACGTATACTGCTCCGATCAGTTCCCACCCACGGGACCGGCCCATGGCCCAGAGCTGGTGCAGAGAGGGAAGGGAGACGCAGCAGGTACGGGCAGGAAATGGAAGGACTGGGAACAGTCCCATACTCGTGGTGGGCATGGATGTGGGAGATGGAGTCAGGTTTGGGGTACATTTTTCCTCACCCCAGACTTGTTCCTAAAACTCAAGAGGACTCTCCTCACAAGACCCCAAGGCCAAGCTGATCTGGAAAACGTAAACGTGAGTTACCTGTGCAGCACCCCCCACCTGCAGCTGTTTACTCACCTTCACCACTGGCTTTTTCTCTCCCTGCCTCCTCTATTGCCTTCAGTCCGGGAGGGGTGCAGGAGGCACTTACGCTGATGGTGCACTAAAGAATAAGAGGGTTAATCCACCTCTACTGGCTCAGAGTGACACTGTCCAGGCCCAAGAGCACAGGGACCCTGCCCCAGCTCGTCCCAGCCTGCACACAAACCTCAGGCCGGCTCTGTTTATTTCCAGCCCTTCATGGGCGGCACCAGCCCCTAATGCTGCACCTTCCTCTAAGGGTGCATGGGGCTTAGCACAGAGGTCCCCAGACTGTGGGGGCCTGTTCCCTAAGAGGCACAGAGGAACAAGCAGGGGTGTGTGGCTGGGGCCAGAGCCCGCCCCAAGGGGGGGCATGGGAAGATGCGCATCCCGGCTGCTGGCCCCAAGGCTCTGCCCACAATCCCACCCCCAGCAGTGGCCCCAGCCTTGGCCCCCTTACTCCTGTCCAGTCAGGCGGGGTAAGCGGAAAGAGGCTGGTCCACCCCCAGGACCCCACTTCCCCAGAACTCTGCCCCCATCCTGCTGACCACCAGCCTTCCCAGAGAATAGTCAGAAGTGGGTTTAGCAAAGAAAGTTTTAGGGCCTCTGCGCTTTGGAGCCAGGCTGCTCTCAGTGGGGGCAGGTGGCAGAACGAGGAGCAGTGGGCTCATGTTGCAGGGGGGGAGTCTAGGTTGGATATTAGGAAGAACTGTTCCCCTAGGAGGGTGGGGAAGCGCTGGGCTGGGTCCCTCGGGCGTGGCAGACTCTCCATCCCTAGAGGTGTTTAAGGCCTGGTGCGACAAAGCCCTGGCTGGGATGGTTTAGTTGGGGTTGCTTCTGCTTTGGGCAGGGGGTTGGACTGAGTGGCCGCCTGAGGCGTGAGCAGGACTGTGGCTACAGCACGTTGTGGCTACGGGGCCTGGTCTCCTGCCCTGATACACGGGGAGAAGTCATGACTGCCCCCTGGTGGGCACAACTGGGATACCCCAGGGGTGGGGCAGGAACAGAGCTATAAAAGGCCGGCCCACGAGCTCAGTCTGTGCAGGGGTGCTGGAAGAGTAGGGTGTCTCTCTCCCATGGCTGGAGCTGGCTTTTGTGACAGACTGTGAAGGATTGCTGGAGCTGCCAGCCACTGAGGAACTATTGGGGCTGCTGCTCACCATTGACCTGAGAGAGGCTGATGACAACCCAAAACCCAGGTACCCCTGGAGTGGGAAGGGGCCCAGGGAAGCTGAACAGGGTCTGGGATGGCAGCCTCCCTACTTTGTGCCAGGAAGCCTCTGTTGGTCCAGCCCTGCCTGAACTAGGGCAGCAGGTGGTTTGCTGACTTGCCTACCCTAGAGTTAATTCTGCCACACCACAGCTCTGCCTGCAGCAGGCCAGCACCCCTGGCAGCTGGGAGGGTGAAGGGGCTGGGAGTCAGTGGTGCAAGGTGGCAATGGGAAGGGTTAGCAGGCTGCAGAAAGGAGCTCCTGCCAGCAAGTTACCAAAGAGCTGCCTGCCCAGGCTGGGACAAAGTGACTGACAGCCTGCAGAGAGCCAGGGAAGGTAGGAAGGAGCTCCAGGTGCTGCCACAGTGAAGAATCCTTTCCTGCTTATCTAGATCGGGGAGCCAAGTGGGCACCCCACAGTGGGCAACCTGGGCTCCTTATGAACCTCCTGATGCACTGGTGGGGGTGTAGAAGGGGCAGGCTCCCAGTCACCAGGAATTGACTCAGTCCCAGCAGGCTGACACCCAGTGGCTGTGCTGTGCTTGGCCAGGGGGGGCTGTTGCACCAACACTGTCTCAGGGTCTATGAAGAAAGACTTTTGGGAGAGAAATTGGCTACTGGAGTGAACTTATTACGGCTGCCACCCCACCTGGGACACCATCCTCCCGGTATCCTGACTGGGCCAGGCAGAGAAAGGGACCCAGAGGACATCACCCTGCTCCCAGCTCTGGCTGAATCCCAGCCACCACCTGGAATGAAATGGGATCGGCCTAACAGCAGCTTAGCTAGCTCCCCCCGGACAGTTATTACGGCTTCATTACTGCCCAACAGTGTCAGACACGGGAGGGCTTCCTGCTAAAAACTCTCTAGCTAAAGGGAACAGGAGATCAAATGAAAAGCTTCCTGCTCTGCCTTTCAGAGTCTTTAATCCTTCCCCCTCTTGCTGTAGCTGTAGGGATGTGGTGCCTGGTGGGTTTGCTGTGGCCCAAGGGCTCTGCACCCCCAGCCCTGCACATTTCTGGACACCGTTTGACTCTGGACAATGACTGGGTCTTGTTACCATCTTTGGCTCATTTATTGCATCTGATTTAACACCCCAGGGTGCCCCTCTTACTTACGCCTGTTGGCTGGTGGCCATGGTCCAGAAGGGGCAGGTCTGTCAGGGTGAGGCTGCGGCTTGGTTTGGCAGCCAGAGATGTGAGAGCTACAGTAACAGAGCCCAGCTCCCTAGCGGATAGAAACGCCTGCTCATCAGCAGCTCCAGCATCCTCTCCCCAGCCCCAGGAAGGGTCACAGCCTGATGGAGTCCAGGAGGCTTGCGGGATGAGAGGCTGGCAGGCAACGCTTGCAAGGACAGGGGGACCCAGTGGTCGGTGGCGCATAAAAGACCTGGTCGGACTCCTCAGTGCCAGACACCTCTATGCAGGGAGAGAGCCCTGGGCGGGGTGGGGGCAGGGCAGGTACATGAAGATTTGAGGGGGCTTGTAGGGGGAGGGCAGAATTGTTATGACGTGGAAGTGATGTTGAGCCCTTCTCTTGCCCAGGAAAGGCAGAAGACTGGGGTCAGGGTTAGTCAGCACGTTCCCACCCACGGTCCTAGTTAAGACCAAGCTTTAGAAGGGGCAACAAGGGAGAAACGCGTTCCCCCCCCCTTCCCCCCCCCCCCGGTCTCCTTGGCTGGAAGGGAAATGCTGGAGTATGTGTGGGTGGAGGAGGGTGGGAACACAATGGACCATCCCCCAGAGAGCCCAAGAGGCTCAGTCTTTACTTGCTGTTGGCGAATCACCTTTCTGTAGCTGGGCAACCCCACTCCCGGAGCTCTACGTCCAGGAAGGAGGTGCTGTCCAGAGGCTGATCTGCCAGGAACCACACCAGTGTCTGCAGGAGAAGCAGCACAATATGCCCATCACCTGGCGCCACGGGGCCAATTCTGGTCGCACTGACACTGGGTTAACTCTGCTACCTGGACTTCCCCTGAGATAAGGACTGGAGTTACAAAGCGTCATTTCTCACAAGTTCTCTTCATGCACTGGGCTCAGCTGGCCTGTTGCGTTCCAAGTAAGTTACTAGGCTGACTTGTCATTGCTTGCTGCCACTCAGATCCCACTTCCTATGCTTAATAAAATCACTTTTGTTTGTCATCTAGCGCGAGTAACTGCTGCCTGAGGGTGGAGGAACAGCTGGTGGCATCTCTTTCATTGGCGAAGGGGACTGACCTGATCTTTCTCTGCGTAGAACTTTTATATGGAGTCAAGTGGATTTATCTGGGGGTTTGGTCTCATTGGGGCTGTGCTCCCAGGTGCTGGCAAGTCCCTGTAACTGAGCCCCCCTCCCCCAGCTAAGCTGCTTTCAGTGTATGTTACTCTGCTGGGGGGCTCTTACCCCAACTCTGTGCCATGGCTGGGGGAGGCCAGAGCTTCTGGCCCAGCAGGACAGGTGGTGGAGCGCCTCAGGGCAGGCAGGTGGACTCAGTGGTATGATTAGCACATCGGGTGACAGTCTCAAGGGGATCTCTGTGACCCGACCTCTCACACCATGTTGTCCATTTCTCTGGGTATGTCTACACTGCAAAGACACACCTGCAGCAGCAAATTCAGAGCCTGGGCCTAGAGACGCAGGCTCACAGGGCTCAGCTATAGTGCTAAGAATAGCAGTGGAAATGTTCCCAGTCTGGCTGGTGCATGGGCTCTGAAATCCAGTGAAGGGGTGAACATAGGAGTTGTATAAATCCATGGAGGGCTGGTCCATCAATGGCTATTAGCGAGGATGGGCAGGGTTGGTGTCCCTGGCCTCTGTTTGCCAAAAGCTGGGAATGGGCGACAGAGTGGGATCAGCTGATTCCCTGTTCTGTTCTCTCTGGCTGGGGCACCTGGCACTGGCCACTGTCGGCAGCCAGGACACTGGGCGAGATGGCCCTTTGGTCTGACCCAGAATGGCCGTTCTTCTTTTCTTACCATTTACATACCTGTGCCCCACACTGCAAAGAAGGTGACTCTCCTCCATCCCAGTTTCTCTGCCAATCTGACCCAGGGGGAAATTCCTTCCCAACCCCAAATACAGCAACCAGTTGGACCCTGCACATGTGGGCAAGACCCACCAGGCAGATACCTGGGAAGGAATCCTCTGCAGTAACTCCGTGTCCCATCTCTGGCCACTGGAGATATTTGCCGTTAGCAGTCACAGGTCAGCTCCATGCCCTTGGGGGCAGCTCATCCTTCCCGCCATAAACTTACCAAGCTCAGGTAGGTCTTTGCCCCCACTGCTCCCCTTGGGAGGCTGTTCCAGACCTTCACCCCTCTGCTGGCTAGAAACCTTCACCTCATGTCAAGCCTAAACTTGACAAATGGGCCAGCAGCATGTAGTCTGGCCCAGAGGGCTGAGGGGGGGTGGACTGACCCACATGTTCATGCCTTACACGCCAGTGTAGGAACCCTTGTACAAAGCAGAATTTGCTGATCAGTTTGGTAGATTCAGGGCAGCGTGTGGGTGTGCACACGGGCCACATTCGGAGCAGAGGGGGAACACACTGGCTAGCTGAGTCTTACCTCATTCCAGGTGGGATTCTGTTCCTTCTGCACGACTCTGGTGCTCCTTGTGACACCTAAGAGAGATTAGACATACCGAGGATGCCCCCAGCTTTCCACCGCCAGGCTGTGCCATGGAGTCATAGGTTCCAAGGCCGGAATGGGCCATTATGTTCATCTAGTCTGCCCTCCTGGGCCTGCAGGCCAGGGGCCTGCCCTGATGGTCAAAGGTGACACAAGTCTAAACTTTCAAAACTTTGGCAAGGATTTGGATGACCAGTTGCCTTTCATTTTAATAAAATCGAGGCATCTGAATCTCTCAGACACTTTGAAATCTCAGTCTTCGTGTCTACGAAGGTACATTTTCTTCCCTGGCTTTGGTTTTGACCTGTGTTCTGCTTGGCGCAGATGCCTTAAACGCTATTGTGAGCCCCTTTAACTCCTGAAGGCCCTTACCCCGGGCAATCCTGGAGACTCCCTCCCCAAGCCTCCCCCCACAAAGTCACAGAGGCTGTTCAGAGAGCAGGGCCAGTGCAGGTGGGTTGCATCAGCTGACCCAGCATTGAGGGCACCTGGGCAAGGGGAAAGGGAGGCCAGCTGAAGGAGAGTTTGGAGGCTGCCTGGGCAGGGAGGCAGCGAGTGCCTGCGAACTGCTCTAGAAGGAGCATCCAGGGAGAAAAGCCCTGGGTGTGGAACAGGGCATAGAAGCAGCCACAGCAGGACTGCCAGACTTCCCGGGAAGGGTGGCTGTGAGAGCCTGAGAGCAAAGGGGAGGAGCCAGGGGGAGGTTTTGTTAAGCCAGGACAAGAAAGCAGCAGAAAAAAGACGGGTGTGGTGGAGGCATTGCAGAGAAGGGGGAAGCCCTGCCTTGTTACAAACTCCGGCTGCACAGCTCATGGGGGGGAGGGGGGCTTCTTGTCTTGTCCTTCAGTACTAAGTAGATTCTTTGCCTCTGTACCACTCAGCTTGGAACAGCAGGAGGCCCTTGATGTGCAGAGACAAAATGCACCTGAGAAGGGCAAAGGGTTATCGATTTATCTCTAGGGAAATAGGGAGCAAATAGTTGTTACCTCTGAAGGTGGCAGACACGTGGGAGTCAGGTGTGGTGAATTTTGCAGGGGGGATGTTAGCAGACAGAACCACGAGGTGCAGCATTTCCGTCCCACCTCTGCTGATACTCTCCCTTCTTCGTGGCAAATGACTTTATTCTGTAACCATGCAAGCCCTTCAGTACTTTCTTATTTCCCCTTTACTCTGCCCCGTCCCTGTTTTTTGTCCTGTCAGTGGGCTGTTAGTAGCAGTAACTTATGTGTTTACAGCTTACCTCCTAATGCCACTTTGTGGCTTTGTCTCACCGGAAGTCCTGTCTGTATGGAATGCACTTTCCGTTTCCAGGAAGTAGATCAGAGTGAGGCGTGACATCACATAGAGGAAAAGGCCAAATAGTGCATCTAGGAAGTGATGCCATAATAGGAAAGAAAGAGGCTTCCATTCGTAGATCAGCGAGGGTCAGCTGTTTGATCTCATGCTATGGCTTTTGAGATAAAACCTGAGGTGCTGACTGCCTTGGCTATTGGTAATACCTGGACATTTTTTGGTGTCTTGAACAAATTCCCACACTGATGTCTGCATTCCGCCTGCTGTTTCCACTGAATACAATGCTTTTTTCACTTTGACCTAAGACATCATGTAGTGTTGATCTGAAGTGTTAAACAATGGCCAAGCTACCCTCGAGACTTGGCTACGTGTAATTGGTGGGCAAATAACCCTTGTTCTTAACATGAAGTTTTGTTCTGTGTTATGAGTCACTGATAAGGTTTTGGAGACTTGATAGACTAATAATCATTGCGTTTCCTTTCCTTCCCTGGAAATGTACCTAGCCACCAAGAGTGTAAGACTTGCCTAATGTGTGAGAATCCTGGAGATAGCAGTTGGTCAAACAAAGATCCAATTACTGCTTATTTCAGCAGCTTGTGGAAACTCCCTAAGCAGAGTAAGAGGCTGCTGGGGGACCCATGCAAACACTGAGGGAGAAACTCTGACCACAGGGTGGTGGGTGAAGCTTCTGCTGGGGAGGTGACCTTCCTACCCTCATCTCCCTGTGCCCTACCCACATTCGACCCCTGCTCCCCTCAAGGCCATGCCCTCTCCCCACTGTCTTCTTCTCTTCCCTCCCACTGCCTGTTCATCCTCTTCCACCCAAATCCCTGAGCCCAAATGAAGCAAATGATAATCACCCCCCCCCACCACACACACACTCTTCTGCGCATCCAGAAATATAATTTATGCTATCATGTGCCGAAAGTGTCCGTCTGCTATGTACATTGGACAAACGTCTCAGACACTTCGCCAAAGGATCAATGCCCACAAAACAGATATTAGACAGGATCACAAAGAAAAAACAGTTTCTTGCCATTTCAACCAGAAAGGACATTGTCTCAATGACTTGATTACCTGCATCCTGCTTCAAAGGCCTTTTAAGACTACACTTGAAAGAGAATCCTCTCAACTGTCATTCATGCTTAAATTTGACACTTTACACCTAGGTTTGAATAAAGACTCTAATTATCTCACCCATTATAAAGATAGCTTCCCCAATTATCACCTCTCATCATTAGCTCACAGACATTTACCTCCCCCCCCCATCCCCCTTCTGTTCTGAAATTTGATTTGTCCTTTTCATATGTGTTCATTTTTTTTTTTTATTGTATCCTTTGGTATATATGGTTGTGCCAATTTTCTTCCACTATTTGATCTGAGGAAGTGGGTCTGGCCCACGAAAGCTCATCACCTAATAAACCATCTTGTTAGTCTTTAAAGTGCTACATCGTCCTGTTTTTTGTTTCAGCTACACCAGACGAACATGGCTACATTTCTATCACTCTTCTGCATTGTCTTTCTAAAGAAAATGGAGCATGTTTTCCACTGCATGCCAGGCGGTGAAGACTGGGCAGAAGGTACCTTACTGAAAGCACTAAACTTGTGAATAAAAAATGTCAGTTACATGTGTTTTTGATATACCCTGAGGTTTGTCAGAGGTTTATTTGCAAAAAGTTTGCAGTAAAGGGCTTAGTCAGCTGTCCTGCTGAATACAACCTGAAATATATTATGGAATACATCATAGATTCCCAAACTGGGGTGTGTACCCCCTTGGGGGTGTGTGAAGAGATTCCCGGGGGGGGGGGGGCGTGAGGCAACCCAGCCCCCCCCAAGAAAGAGCCCAGTCAGTCTGGTTAAAAAAAATTCAGAAAATACCATGTGAAATGTCCAGTATTTTCTATTTTTCCTGGCTTGGGTGTCCACTGGAACATATAGCTGGGCTGCATCTAGACTGGCATGATTTTGCGGAAATGCTTTTAACGGAAAAGTTTTTCCATTAAAAGCATTTCCGCAAAACAGCGTCTAGATTGGCACGGGTGCCTTTGCGCAAAAAGTGCTTTTGCGCAAGAGCATCTGTGGCCAGTCTAGACACGATTTTGCGCAAGAAGGTCCCGATCACCATTTTTGCCATTGGGGCTTTTTTGCGCAAAACAGTTCTTCCCTGTCTACACTGGCCCTCTTGCGCAAGTATTCTTGCGCAAGAGGGCTTATCCCTGAGCGGGACCATCATAGTATTTGCGCAAGAACACTGACAATCTTACATTAGATCATCAGTGTTCTTGCACAAATTCAAGCGGCCAGTGTAGACAGCTGGCAAGTTTTTGCAGTCTAGATGCACCCCCAGACTATTGGCACCTCTTTTTTTACATAGGTCTTGGGAATTAAAGGGGCCATGACTGGTTTTCGGACCTGGTCAGTTCCTTTTTTTTTTTTGTTTGTTTTTTGCTCAACAAGTTTTGGGGAGGTGGGTGTGTGTGAGGGTTTCTCAAAAATCAAAAAGGGGGCATGATTCTGAAAAGTTTGGGAACCACTGGAATACATGATAGAGCTCTTCAGTGTTGTACATTTTCTTAATCAGTGATTTTAAGCCGATTTATATTTTAAATACACTCTTAAACTTTCATAAAGTAACCATTCCAGAGTGCTACATACAAGAGACCCTCATGGATGGAATCCCTTCATGGAATCGCTGTTTGCAATTTCATGTATTTGTGGGTCTCTCCTGTCCCCTGCATTGCACCACAATCCCTGGCTTGGGGGGGGGGGGTGGATGGAGCTTCGGTGGGGGCAGGGGGCTGTTGCTGGATGGCAACAGGGGTCAGGATTCTGCCCCGCACTCACCGTGGCATCTGGGAGCCCCTATCCCCAGTATTTGCATATTTTGCCATTCGTGGTGGTGCCAGGAACACCAGGGTTTCTGGTATTTAACTCACTGAAACAAAGATATTAGTTTAAATTAATTGGGCTCTGTGTACACTCCTGAGTTTAATGCAACAGTGTGATCAGGGCACCAGGCCCGGGAGAGAGCTCAGCTCTCCCAGCGCAAGGTAAACCACCTTCATGAGGGGCCTAACTGCTCACACGAGGGGGGCAGCAGGCCCTGTGGCTACGCTGCGACAAGGCCCCCACCCAGCCTCTGACAAGGCTCCCCCATTCAGCCCTCAATGCCCAGCTCCGCTCCGCGCGGGGCCGATCCGCTCTCCGGCATGTGTCAGCGCCGCGGGCTCCGCTCCGGCGTCCGGGCTCCGGGGTTTGCGGGAGTGGCGCCTGCGCAGTGCGCGGGGCCGGACGGGCGGCTGAGGCCTGGTGGAACGGCGAGAGCCTGAGGCGCGGAGCCGGCCCTGGGTGAGCGGAGCGGAGCCCCCCCCCCCCCCCCCGCACTCCCTCCCCCCTTGCTGCGTGTATGGGCGGGGGGCAGGACGGGATTGGGGGGCATGGGAGCGACGGGGGGGCAGGGCGGGGGATGGGAGCGGCGGGGGGGCAGGACGGGATTTGGGGGGATGGGAGCGGCGGGGGGCAGGGCGGGATTTGGGGGGATGGGAGCGGCGGGGGCAGGACGGGATTTGGGGGGATGGGAGCGACGGGGGGGCAGGACAGGATTTGGGGGGATGGGAGCGGTGGGGGGCAGGGCGGGGGATGGGAGCGGCGGGGGGGCAGGACAGGATTTGGGGGGATGGGAGCGGTGGGGGGCAGGGCGGGGGATGGGAGCGGCGGGGGGGCAGGACAGGATTTGGGGGGATGGGAGCGCTGGGGGCAGGACGGGATTTGGGGGGATGGGAGCGGCGGGGGGCAGGGCGGGGGATGGGAGCGGCGGGGGGCAGGACGGGATTTGGGGGGATGGGAGTGGCGGGGGGCAGGGCGGGGGATGGGAGCGGTGGGGGGCAGGATGGGATTTGGGGGGATGGGAGCGGCGGGGGCAGGATGGGATTTGGGGGGATGGGAGCGGCGGGGGGGCAGGACAGGATTTGGGGGGATGGGAGCGGCGGGGGGGCAGGACAGGATTTGGGGGGATGGGAGCGCTGGGGGCAGGACGGGATTTGGGGGGATGGGAGCGGCGGGGGGGCAGGACAGGATTTGGGGGGATGGGAGCGGCGGGGGGGCGGGGGGGATGGGAGCGCTGGGGGCAGGACAGGATTTGGGGGGATGGGAGCGGCGGGGGGGCAGGACAGGATTTGGGGGGATGGGAGCGACGGGGGGGCAGGGCGCGGGGATGGGAGCGCTGGGGGCAGGACAGGATTTGGGGGGATGGGAGTGGGAGGGCCGGGCCGGGCTGGGGACAGGGTGGGGGATTTAGGGGGATGGGAGCGCTGGGGATGGGAGCATTGGGGTGCAGGGAAACGGGCTTGGGGGGCAGGGTGGTGATGGTGCCAGTTCATAGCAGAAGGGCCCTGACTGGGGGCATTATGGGGCTGGAGCTGTTTGCACACACGCTAAGGGGCACCAGGGTGGCTGGCGAGGGCATGTCTGTGCTGTTTTGTGCTTTATTGGGGCTGGGTCAATACAGCAGGGCCCTTTTCCTGCAGCATGTTCACCCTCCCTCTCCCCTCCTGTCCCAGTGCAAGGAGGCCAGGATGAGGAGCCGGAAGAGGCATTTACATTGGCGCTAGATGCTGGGACGACCCAGAAGACATGACCTACCGAGGCACTGAGCGGGACTTCCAGACTTCAGCCAGGAGGATGGGAACCTCGTTGCTCTTCCAGCTCTCTGTCCATGAGAGAGAGCTAGACCTGGTCTTCTTGGACCATAGCTATGCCAAGCCATGGAGTGCCCACCCTGATGCCAGCAGTGCCCGGCCTGCACGGATGCTTTTTGTCACCCCCAGGAGGCACCAAGACAGCACCATGTGAGCAAAGCCCTTTCTGGTGCTTCTGAGTTAATTTGCTTTGGATTCACACATATTTTGGATACTCCTTTCCTATGCTCTGATGGCTTTCTTGCTTTCTGTATCTGCTTTCAAGGTGCTTTTTAACACAGTATGTAACATGTTAAAACCCCAGCATAAGAACATAAGAATGGCAAGACCGGGTCAGGCCAAAGGTCCTTCTAGCCCAGTATTTTGTCTGTTGACAGTAGCCAATGCCAGGTGTCCCAGAGGGAAAGAACAGAGCAGGGAAGGATCAAGCTTCTGACAAACACTGGCAGAGGACACCATTCCTACCCATCCTGGCTAATAGCCATTGATGGACCTGTCCTCCATGAATTTATCCAGCTCTTTTTTGAACCCTGTTAAAGTTCTAGCTTTCACAACAGCCTCTGGCAAGAAATGCCACTGGTTTTGTGTTGTATGAAGAAGTGTTTCCTTTATTTTAAACTTGCTGCCTATTCATTTTGTTGGGTAACCCTGAGTTCTTATGTTATGAGGAGTAAATAACACTTCCTTCTATAAAATCATGACTGGTATGGAGATCTCTATCATATCTCTCGGCAGTAGTCTCTTTTCCCAAACTGAAAAGACCCAGTCTTCTCTTTGCTTATGTGGAAGCTGTTCCGTACCCCAATCATTTTTGTTGCTTTTTTTTGTACCTTGTCCAATGCCAGTATATCTGTTTCAAGATGGGGTGACCACATCTGCATGCCGCTTACCATGAACTTATATAGAGGCATTATGATATTTTCTGTCTTATCTGTCCGTTTCTTGAAGATTCTCAACATTCTATTCACTTTTTTGACTGCTGCTGCACACTGAGGGGATGTTTTCAAAGACGTAGGCACAATGACTCCCAAGTTCTCTTGAATGATAACAGTTAATTTAGACCCCATTTTTCCAATATGCATTACTTTGCATTTGTCAACATTGAATTTCATCTGTCAGTTCTCTAAACAGGACAATTTGTATGTGACCATGTTAGCTGTAGAAGTTCTCCCCTAGAGGGCAACCTGCTTTGTCTAGAATCAATTTTTAAAACATTAACACACACTAACTGAGCTGGGTTTGAAGTTTTCAATTAAATGTCAGAAAATGCTGATATTTCTAAATTGAAACTGTTGCTGTTAGACTTTCCCCTTTTGAAAAAAAAATTGAAAACAATGTTTTGGAATTGTGAGAATTCCATTTTGAAAATTTGCATCCTTTTTCATTTTCAACCTTTTTTCATTTGCAGGCCCCTAAAAATTTCAAATGGAGGTGCTGACCCATTTGGAAATTTAAGACATCTGCAGACCTCCAGGGGCCTGTGGACCACAGGTTGAAAACAACTGTGCTACACTGATGAGCCCATTATCAGATATTTATTCCCCACATAGGTACTTTCAGCCTGTGCTCAAGTCACCCTTTAGTCTTCTCTTTGTTAAACTAAATAGATGAGCTCCTTGTATCTTTCATTATAAGACAGGCTTTCTAAGCCTTAATCATTCTTGTGGCTCTTCTCTGGACTTCTCCAGTTTATCAATACCCATTTTGATTTGTGGGCAGCAGAACTGGACACAGTATTCCAGCATCGGTCTTACCAGTGCCAAGTACAAAGTAGGGATGTAAAATCCCATTTAATTAGTTAACTGGTTAAATATTAAGTTTAATCAATTAACTGATTAAAGGGGAAAGATGGGGGGAGGGAAAGGTGGTTAACTGTTACCCAGTCACATCCCTAATACAGAGGTGAAATTAATTTTCTGCTCTTTCACTAGATATTGAAATTAAATGTTGTAATTGACTTGATTGGAAGCATTTTTTGCATTTCCAATTTATGTACATTTTCAAGATTTTGACTTTTCACCTAGGGTATGTCTATGCTACAGAGTTTTGTCAGAAAAACAACCATTTTTCCGACAAAACTTGAGGAACGTCAACACTACAATTGCATTCTTCTGCAAGAAAATCAAAAGAACAGAGGGGTTTTTCCGGCATTGGTAATCCTCATTCTACGAGGAAGAAGCCTTTTTGCGAAACAGCTCTAGATTCAGGATGAGAGTATTTTTCAAAATCTCAAAAATTTTCCTGGGTCAGGAAAATTGTTTCCTGCCTAGCTCCAATGTGAACATCATACCTTTACGTTCTGGTCTAGACAAGGCCTGAAACACTCAGTAAGTCTAGTTAAAGCTTAGAAATCTGCTTAGAAAAAGCTAATAATGTAAGTACAGTGGCTTTGTTTTGACTACACTTTTAGAAGCAGTTAATTAGGTTGAGTTGGGTAGCTTGAGCTAACATCATATTGCTATATTTTAGTCTAAACAAAACCTTTAGGGTGTGTCTACATAGCACCATAGCTTGAAATAAGCTTATTTTGTACTTTTGCGCCAAATTTCAGAATAACCCGCTATCCTGAAAAATCCCTTACTCCTCGTGGAATGAGGTTTACAGGGATGTCAGAATAGCGAGTCCGTTACGTTTTGAAATAGTGGGCTTGCTGTGAAGATGTGGGATAGCTATTTTGGGATACTCTGGTATCCCAAATTAGTGCTGCAGGGTAGACGTAGTCTTAGGGAGGAACTGGGCATGAGCTAATAACTTTGCAGACCCAGTCTGCACTACAGAATGTCACCATGGCTGAACGTGGTTGCTGGGCTTGGGAGCTAGCTAAATGCTGACTGCATTTGAGAAGTCTGACTGCCTTCAGCTGATAGTGACATGCTGGGTCCTTCCCTGTCTCCAGCATCATATGCACTCATGTGATTATTGAGGACCATAGTTAGAGTAAAATTTCCAAGTGCAGACCAGGCCTCAGCCTGTCTCTGCAAACGGTGGGGTGGTTGGTAGTTCTCAGAAAGCAAACCACAGCCACTGGGGCTGTGACTGCGGACACTCACCATAAACAAACTGTCTCATGGCCTGTCAGCAGATTACCGTGATGGGCCATATGCAGCCTACAGGTTGCCTGCCACTGAGCTAATGCAACTCTTGGATGAATAAGTACAGTAGAGAGAAGTAGCAAGGAGGTGATTTTTATCTCTCTACTGCACTGGTGAGACTGATTTGCTGCATCCAGTTCTAATATTTGAATTATTACGGGGATGTTGGAAAATACGGAGAAAGTGTGGAAAAGAGTCACAAAAATGATTCAAGGTCTGGAAAAAATACCAATAGTGGGAGACTGAAAGCTCAGTTTTATCAACAGGAAAATTGAGAGGTGACATTGATATCATCAATACCTTCATGGGGAAAATAGCAGGTACTGTAAAGGCCTCTTTAATCTAGTGCAGAAAGGCAGAAGAACTGCCAATGGCTAGAAGCTGAGGTCAGACAAATTCAAGTTAGAAACAAGAGACGCATTTTAATAGTGAGGGTGATTAACCATTGAACAAATTACCATGGGAAATGATGGATTTTCCATCTCCCACGTCTTCAGATCAAGACAGGATATGCTTTAGTCAAATTCAAATTAATGGACTAAATTCAGGAGCAGCTGGGTGAACTTCTCTGGCCTGTGGTAAACAGGGGGTCAGAAAGGATGATCTAATAGTCCCTTCTGGTCGTAAACTCTGAGGCTTTGTCTACACTGCCGGCTTTGCTGGCAGTGCCTACACAAATGAAGTGCGGATTAGCATTCTGCGAGGCATAAGGATCTTGCACAAAAAGGGGTTTTTGCGCAAAAAACCCATGTCCACACTGCTTTGGTTTTGCACAAAAACCCCTTGTGCAAAAATGGCTTGAATAAATTATGCCAATGAAGCATGGCAAAATACTAATCCGCACTTCATTTGCATAGGCCTGAATCTATGACTATCAGGTAGAACTGGAGAGTTTCCCAGATGATGCCGGACTCACAGAACACAGCTCATGTGTGAGATAAATTTACTCACCTGAAGCGATGCATCTTGTCTAAGAAAACAGGTGAGATGTTTTCTCCTCCATTGCTCCAAGATGCAGTAACTTCTGCTGAGTCTCTGGTACTAGTTGAGCTAAAGGGTGTAAAGCATTAGAAATAAACATTTCATTTAAACAAATGCCCCAAGAAAGCTCAGTAATTTGTATTTTAAACAAATGGGCTTAGCTGTAAACAGTGGTAAAATCACTTCCCAGTCTTGCAGCTGAGATTTTAGTTATCGCTTATATTCCAGTAGTGGTCAAATGACCCAGTCACAATTGAGACCCTGTTGTTCTGGGAGCTGTATAAATGCATAAGAAGATCCTTGTCCTGAAAAACTTAGTGTAAATCGGCAAGACGACAACAGACAAACAGCATGTCAAAGGTCTTCTTTCCCCATTGAATTCCATCTCCCATTGCTCATCCCCCTATCTGCCCAAATACTTTAGCCAGGATAATCCAGCAGTGACCAAATAAAATTATCATTATGGCTAAACAGCAGAGCAAAAAGAGATCATTAGAGGCAAATAGGCACCCTTTAAAACTTGGAATTCAGATCCTACTGAGGAAAGTACAATGTCTGACAAGTAAGTGTAAAAGAAGTTTGTCAGACAGGAGGAAGCCTGTCAGACATTCAAAGTGCTAAAGGAGCACTCAAGGATGACAAGGTAATTGTAAACATATTCCATGGATTCTTTGCATTGGTCTTTACTGCAGAGGATATGAGGGAGATTCCCACACCTTAGCTATTTTTTAAGATGACAAATCTGAGGAACTGTCTCAGATTGAACTGTCCCTAGAACAAATTGATAAATAGAAGTCACCAGGATCGATGTTTTCACCAAGAATTCTGAAGGCAGTCAAATGTGATACTGCACAACTACTTTTTGAATGTAACCTATCACTTAAGTCAGCCTCTGTACCAGATGACTGGTGAATAGCTGATGTAAAGCTGATTATTAAGAGAGGCCTCGAGGCAATTCTGGCAGTTTTAGGCCAGTGAGCATAACTTCAGTTTTGGACAAACTGATTGAAACTATAGTAAAGAGCAGAATTATCAGACAAGTCAATGAAATTGGGGAAACTCAGCTTTTGTAAGGGAAATCAGGCCTCCCCAATCTTTGAACACTTTGAGGGGGTCAGCAAGTACAGAGACAAGTGTGACTCAGCTGAGGTAATGCATTTGGATTTTCAGAAAGCCTTTAGCAAGGCTCCACACCAAAGACTCTTAGGCAAGTAAGCATTCAAGGGGTAAAAGGGAAGATCCAGTTCTGGATCAGTTGACTAAAGATAAGAAACAAAGAATAGAAGTAAATGGTCACTTTCCACAGAGGTAAATAGAGTGTCCTCCAAGGATGTGTACTGGGACGAGTGCTGTACAGCATATTCACAAATGATCTGAAAAAGGGATAAAGAGCGTGGTGCAGAGATTGCAGACAATACAGAATTACTCAAGATAGTTCTGTCCTGCCTGCAGAGAATTACAAAGTGGTTTCACAAAGCTGGGTGCCTGAGCAGTAAAATGGCAGATTATATGTAATGCTGATAAGTGCAAAGTAGGGCACATACATGCAAAATGATGGAGTCTAAATTAGCTGTTACCGTTCATGAGAGAAATCTGGAGGTCATTGTGGCTACTTCTCTGTTACTTCTACTTCTGCTGCATCCAGTCAATGTACAATGACAGTCAAAAAAGCTCACAACCTAAGTACTTCTTCACACAATTCACAGTTAATTTGCGGCATTCATGAGCAGTGGATTCTGTGAATACCAAACATTTAATTGGATCCAAAAAAAGAAGTAGGTTGGTTTGTGAAGGGTAGGTCCATTAATGGCCGTTAGCCAAGATGGTCAGAGATGCAACCCCATTCTCTGGGTGTCCCTAAATTTCTGACTGCCAGGGGGATGGATTCTTTGAGAAATTGCCCGTTTCTCCATTTTCTCTGAGCCACCTGGCACTGGCCACCATCAGAAGACAGGAGAGTGGGGTGGGTGGACCTTTGGTCTGATTCAGTATGGCTGTATTTGTGTTCTTATGCTGTATGTGAACTGTGTTACCAAACTGCTACCACTGAAGGCCCCCGTGGGGCTATGAAATCCACGCGCATGTATGGCGTTCCACTGACCTAACTGGAATGTCCTGCAGATGTTCAGATGTGTGCTACAGGATCCATGCCTACGACTGCAGTGGGTTGTGAGACATGGTTAAAACCTGATTCAGGGCTCATCAGCACAACAAGCTGCAAGTAACCTTGTCAGGAGACATTTCATTTTGTGGTGTAGACTGGTCCCAAGGCAGAGATGTTGGGTGTAAAACAGGGTTACAAATACCATGAAAACCAGAGCAATTCTGTCTTCTGCTTCAGTGGCAGCAGCTTTTCAGGCTGTGTTTTGGATACTGATGGGGGGTGGGGTGGAGAATGAAATCAGCTTGAAGGAGCCATGTGCTTTCAGACAGGTGGGCACAGGTGTGTTGTCTCTGTCCATCTTGCTCAGGCATCCCAGGGCAGTGTGTATCCAATTCCTGGTTTGGGTTGAGAAACCTGCTGCTGTAAAGGTCCTGTGATAGGGCAGAGACCTGTTCTCTGAAATCCCAGCTCTTCTTTCAGTGAGGCCGATATCCCCCTCGATGTGGAAACTGTCACCCCCATGCCTGTCCCACTCTACGACAACCAGAAAGCACGCAGTGTGATGAATGAGTGTGAGCGCCACGTGATCTTTGCCCGCACGGATGCCGATGCCCCTCCTCCCCCAGATGACTGGGAGGAGCACATGAGCAGGTAATGTGTGTAGGCTACTGTTGGGTGTTTCTGTGCTGCGGTGCCTACTGAGAGGCTATTTTATTACCTGGGAAGAGAAACAAAATAAGCATCCTGAAAAGGGTAATGCATAGAGGCAGCAATCTAGTGGTCCCAGCAGAGGATTGGGATTCAGGAATCCTCTTGTTTGTATTACACTATCTTAGAAGAGTCCTCAACTGAGATTGGACTCCATAGTGCTATGCACTGTGTATGGAGGTAAGAGAGTTCCCATCCCAAAGAGTCTAGGGCAGTGCAAAGGGTGGGAGGGGACACTGAGGTAGAGGGGAAATGACTTGCCCTGGTTCCCATAGCAGGTAAGAGGCAGAGCTAAGAAGAGAATCCAGGTCTCCTGACGCTGTCCATGCTCTAGCCCCTGGTCCATGCTGTCTCTGGGTTCTGTTTGCTTGGGAGAATTAATGTTTGTGATGTGCTTGGAGGTCCTGATGCGAAAAGAGCTATAAAAGGACAAAGTGTTACTCAGTTGCAGAAATTAAGCAGGCTTGCACTTCTCTCTTAAAGCCAGCGTCTGTTCTGTAATGCTGTCTTGGGTGATACACAGGCTTAGGCTGTAGTTAAATAATGTGCGTTGGATAGTAGGGATGTTAAAAGCATGTAATTCATTAATTGTGTAGTCCACAAAATTTTTGTGGACTACACGATTAATCGATAAGGGTTAGCACTGCAAGCACTCAGTCCTGGCTTGTGCTATGTCCAACAGTTAACCCTGCTGTGGCTTTGCACTAAGAGTATTTTAGGAGCCAGCGGGCAGGCAGCCTAGCTCAGTCCCAGGTCGAAGTACTCCCTGCTGCGGCTCTTCATGAAAAGTAATTCAGGAGCCGGCAGGTAGGTAGCCCGGCTCACGCTAGGTACGGGGACGTACTCCCTTCTGTGGCTCTGCAATAACTCCTAAAATACTTCCCTTGCAGAGCCGCAGTGGGGGGAGTATTAGAGTTCCAGTTGTCCGAGCCCCTTTCCCTTTCTTCCTCCGTCACTCTTCAGTCAAGCAAAATATTTCTAGGAAGAGCTTTCAGTTGCTCTTCTATGTGTTAGCTATCTGGTCCCCATTTCAGAGGCCTTTCTCTTCAGATCATCTGCAGACTGTACCCAGAAGCAGACACTCTTCTGTTGTGTGTTAGATACTGTTCCTCAGTTTTGCATGTGCAATTTGGTCTGCAGCCTGGAGCAAGTAACTCTGTGTTTCTTCCTAAAACATTGATGGTAAATGCTTTCTCTGCCAGAGTGTTTTGTTTGTTAGGAAGGAAAGACGATCTTTTGTCTAAGGAATGGGGTTAGAAATCAGCTAGAAGCAGGCCCCCCATCTATCTATGGGCTTTTGTCCCCGGTTGTGTAATATCTAAGTGTCTCTTGACTAGGGATGTAAAAAGTCGTTTAAAAAGGTAACCATGTAACCGCTAAAAATCTTAGTGGTTACACACACTGCAGGCTCTGCAGTATCAAGGTTAGCTTAGCTTTGTACTGCAGAGCCTGCCACAATGCCTCCCTGGGAGCGGGCCAACAGCCCCTGTTGGCCCGGCTCCTCAGGAGCCACAGTGTGTAACCTGTGGCAGGGAAGCTGAGGCGGGCTGGGCCTGCCATGGACAGGGGCTGCTCCAGCCGACCCCGCTCCCAGGGAGGCTTCGCTGATGGCACAGTGTGAGGGAATGTCACCTTCTGGGGTCAAATACCACATTGCTTTAAAGGGTGTGTCAGCAGCTGCACGACACTTTTGATGAGATCTGTGAGGCAGATTACCGAGGCGTAAACGATCGCATCAATGGTCTTTTTGCCGTCTGACCGATCCCCCACTGGTAGCAGCATCACACAGAGCCCAGCCTCCTTTCTGTAATCTTTCTGCTCCTGGCAAGTTGCTTGAGTGCTTTCCCAACCTACTTACCAGGTGCATCATCCACACAGCCTCCAAGGGCTGCAGGGTACAAAAATGACTTCTGCTGCAAGCTTCTGTGGATGCTGAGTCCTCCTCTGGCTCTGGCCTTCTTGCCCTGAGCACACTCTGCCACAACTTCCTCCTCCTGTCTTGTTCCAGTGTCAGATGGTCCCTGAGCCCCTGAGGAATCCATGGGGGTCTTCGGAGTGGAGGTGGGGTCACTCCCAAGTATGTCATCCAGCTCTTTGTAGAACCTGCAGGTAATGGGCGCAGCACCAGAGCGGCGGTGTTCTCTGTGGTAGGCATTTCGCAGCTCCTTCACTCTGACCCTACACTGCAGTGCATCCTGGTCATGGCCCCTTTTGGGCATGCCCCTAGAGATGTACCATAAGTATGGTAATTCCTGCAGCTAGAGCACAGCTGGGATTGGATGGCCTCCTCTCCCCAAACGCTGGTGAGGTCCAGCACCTCGGAATGGATCCAAGCCAGGGATCTCTTGGTGCATGGAGCAGGCATGGCCAGCTGGAGAGATGCGCTGAGAACACAACACGCATGCTTAACTTCTGTATCAGGAAAGATAATGGAGCAAATAATTAAGGAATCCATCTGCAAACATCTGGAGGATAATAAGGTGATCAGTAACAGCATGGATTTGTAAATAACAAATCATGTCAAACCAACCTGATAACTTTTTTGGATAGGATAACAAGTCTTGTGGATAAGGGGGAAGCGGTAGACATGGTATACCTATGTAGAAGCTGCAGAACGTTTTAGTAAAGCATTTAATACAGTCTTGCATGACACTTTTATCAGTAAACTGGAAAATACAGCATGGATGGAACTACTGTAAGGTGGGTGCATAACTGGTTGGATAACCATTTCCAGAGAGGAGTTATCAATGGTTCACAATCAGGCTGGAAGGGCATAATGAATGGGGTGCCACAGGGATCAGTTTTGGGAGCGGTTCTGTTCAATATCTTCAACAATGATTTAGACAATAGCATAGACCAGGAGTGGGCAATAATAATAATGGAGGGCCATGCCAAGATTTTGGCAAGTAGTCAAGGGCTGCATTTCTTCCAAGGGGGTTTAGGGTCTGGGACAGAGGTTGGGTGCAGAAGGGAGCTTGGAGTAGGAGATGGGTGCAGGAGGGTGTGTGAAGTCTGGAGGAGTTTGGGTGAAGAGGGGGTTGTGATCTGGGGCAGGGGCTTGGGTGCAGAGTCCAGGAGGGAGTATGGGTGTAGGAGAGGATTCTGGCTTGGGGGAGGGGCTCTAGGAGGGGATTGTGACTTGGGTGAAGGGGGTGCAGAGGATTTGGGTAATGACTAAGGGCAGGGAAATAGGGTGCAGGGTCAGAGAGGGAGTATGGGTTCAGGAGAGGAATCTGGCCTGGGGGTAGGGTGCAGGGTCTGGGAGGGAGTTGTGAGCTGGGGAAAAGGAGTATAGAGAGTTTGGGTGGTGGCCTGGGGCAGGTAGTTGGGGGAGAGAGGGAATGGGGTGCCAAAGGCAGGCTCTGGCTGGGAGGTGCTTACCTAGGCAGCTCCTAGTCAGCAGCCCTGCAGGAAGCTGAAGGCTGCAAGTCGCAAGCTGCTCCACTTGGCTCTGCTCTGGGCAGGGTGAAGGGGGGGAGGGAGGGCAGCCAGCAAAATATCTCAGCTGCTATTGCTCGGAAACTGGCCAATGGGAGCTAAGAGATTTTGTTGGGGGCTGGGACAGCACAAAGCCTCCCTCCTTGCTCCCAGAATAGCACAGCCACATTTAAAGTGGCATCGCTGAGCTGTGCTTAAGGGTCCCAGCGAGGCAGCTGCTGGCTGCTTGGCATCCGGCCCACTGGCAGCCTCTTGCCCACCCCTGCATAGAGTGTACATGTGCAAAATTTGCGGATGACACCAAGCTGGGAGGGGCTGCAAGTGCTTTGGAGGATAGGATCATAATTCAAAATGATCTGGACAAAGTAGAGAAATGGTCTGAGGTCAGTAGGATGAAGTTTAATAAGGACAAATGCAAAGTGCTCCACTTAGGAAGGAACAATCTGTTTCACATGCACAGAATGGGAAGCGACCGTCTAGGAAGGAGTACTGCTGAAAGGGATTTAGGGGTCATAGTGGACCACAAGCTAAATATGAGTCAACAGTGTGACGCTGTTGCAAAAAAAGCAGACATGATTCTGGGATGCATTAACAGGAGTGTTGTGAGCAAGAAACAAGAAGTCGTTCTTCTGCTCAATTCTGCACTGATTAGCCCTCAGAGTATTATGTCCAGGTCTGGGCACCATGTTTCAGGAAACATGGAGAAATTGGAGAAGTCCAGAGAAGAGCAACAAAAATTATTAAAGGTCTAGAAAACACAACCTCTGAGGGAAAAGTGAAAGAATTGGGTTTGTTTAGTTTGGAAAAGAGAAGACTGAGAGGGGACGTGATAGCAGTTTTCAACTACCTAAAAGGGTGTCACAAGGAGGAGGGAGAAAAATTGTTCCCCTTGGCCTCTGATGCTAGGACAAGAAGCAATGGGCTTAAATTGCAGCAGGGGAGGTTGAGGTTGGACATTTGGAAAAACTTCCTGTCAGGGTGGTTAAGCACTGGAATAAATTGCTTCTGGATGTTGTGGAATCTGAGTGGGTTAATAGACATCTGTCAGGGATGATCTAGATAGTGCTGGGTCCTGCCGTGAGGGCAGGGGTCTGTACCTGATGACCTCTCAAGGTCCCTTCCAGTTCTAGTGTTCTATTCTATTGGATCCGAACACAGGACTGCGAGCCATTAACTCCTGGATGCTAACAGATGCACCAATGATCGACTGTACAGTCTTATTTACTTGCACCCTTATTGCTTTGTTTTAAGAGTTAGGAGTAAAAAAATGTAACGTTGAGCTAAACCCTTTGATGTCCTGTCTAAACTACTCTCTCGGTTTCCCTTTGTAGGTCGGGTTGGACCATGGCCCAGAACAAGCTATTTAATAAGATCCTTAAAGCCTTGCAGTCTGACCGACTGGCCCGCTTGGCTAACGAAGGGGTAAGATTTGTCTTCTCTCATCTCCTCTGCAAGCTGCAGCAGCTGCATTTCCTCCTTTTGCACATAGTGCTTTCAGGCAACAGCCGATGAAACACAGGACAGTCTAGGTCTTTAGCTCTTACAACCTCCACCATAAACAGCCTTATGACTTTGATATGGACTAGAAAATGGTCTTCAGTGGGAGGAGGATTGGTCCATGTTCATGACCAGGGGTAGAGAGGTTTTAGCAGCAAGTTTTGCCCCTTTGGATTCTCTGTGGACCTTGCACACTCACTCACTTTCCTTATGCCCATGTGGCCTGCTTCCCTTGTTTTTAGGCTTGCAATGAGCCAGTGCTGAGGAGGATAGCAGTGGACAAATGCGCCCGGCGGGTCCGCCAAGCTCTGGCCAGCGTGAACTGGGACACCAAGCTGATCCAGTGGCTTCACACCACACTGGTGGAGACGCTCAGTTTACCTATGTTGGCTGCTTACCTGGATGCTCTGCAGACACTAAAGGGAAAGGTGATACACACAATGAGTTCTGGGATGTACTTGGCTTTCACTTACTACCCACTTTCTCATCAAACGGTTTGTTCAGGAGAAACTGGTGGGACATTTATCTCCTTTCTGGGTGACTGGGGGGCTTCCCCTCCCCTCCATTCTCTTTCCCTTCCCCTCTGTACCAGCTTGGGGAATTTGAGCCTTGTGCACAGGGTAAGGAGGAGAGACTCCTAGTTTTTCTCTGGCTGTACTGCTGTATCATTGCATGATCTTCAGCAAGTCACTTAGCCTCTCTTGGCCTTGTTGCCCTATCAAGAAAGTGAGGAAAGGAGAGGACCCTAGCCTGGTACTTGAGAGCCTGGGTTAGCTCTTCACCCTGCCATTGGCTTCTGTACAACCCTGGGCAAATTCCTTAGCATCTGTGTGCCTTAGTTCCCCTATGTGCAGGGATAACAGTTTTTCCCTGCCACAGTAGGGGTTGGGAGGGGTACAGCATAGCCTGTGGGGCACCCCGTTATCTTAGGTAGATTTGTAAAAGAGGACTAATAATTTACATGGAGGTTGTAAGCAATTTACAAACAATTAGGTTTGTAAAGCCCACAGAGCTCCTGGGATGAGAGTTGTTATAGATGGGCAACATATTAGTTTCTAAACTTTTATTAAAGTGATTCAGAGAAATAGAGGGCTCTTAGGAAGTGCTGCACTGGGAACCTGGTCTGTTTTCCTTACTCTGCCACGGGTCTGCTGGATAACCTTGGGCAAGTCACATCATACATCTGTGACTCAGTTTCCCCATAAATAAAATGGGACTAATGATACTGAGCTACTTTGGAAAGGGCTTGAGATCTATAGTTTGTATCCGAGTGAGGTGGGGATGATGATGGAAGACCAAGGACAGGGTAGGTCCATTCCTCAATGAAGAGGAAAATAACAGAAAATGTAATTTTACATAGCCGCTCATCATACAAACTGACTTCCCTACAATAAATATTAGAGGTGCCGAAGAATGAGCAGGTCTGAGAGAGCTGATCTCTCTGCTGTAAATGTCTAAAGTTATGGCTGTTGAACAATCCAAAAAATTATTGCCATTAATCGCAGTTTGTTTTGCACTGTTGAGCAATAATAGACTGTCACTTATTTATATATTTGGTGTCGGAGGCACTCTCTGCTGGGCCAGCAGCAGCAGACAGGCTCCCTCTGTTCCCAGCCCCAGCTCAGCAGTGTCTGGGCACATGTGGAAGGAAGGGAGCACCCAGACATCAGCCCCCCTGCTGCCCCCACCCCTGCTCTGTGCAGCAGACAGGAGGCAAGTTCCTGGTCTGGAGCATCTTGGCCAGGGGCAGCTCCATGGATGCGAGGAAGCAATGGGAGCAGCAGTGGAGGAGGCTGGTGGGAGGAGAAGCACCCCTGCACTGGACGCATGCATCAGCACCCCAAGGATGGTGCCTTGGTGTGCAATTAACATTTCTTTAAAAAACCCATGAATTGTTTTAAGTTAATTGTATGTGTTAACTGTAGCTAATTGAGAGCCCTGATTATTATTTCTAGTTACAAATATTTGCACTAATAAAAAGTTGAAGCAGGAATGGGCATGTGAATGAATCTTTGCCACTCCAGTACCTTGTAGTGGTACCTACCGCACCCACGTCAATACCTACAGCGGTGCCATGCCAACCCCTGGTCTCACTTTCAGGTGATATTGTAAAAAAGAAGTTGGGAGCATTATCTCCCATAACTGTAAACAGACTTGTTTGGCTTAGCGACTGGCAGAACAAGAAGTAGGACTGAGTGGACTTGTAGGCTCTAATGTTTTACATTGTTTTGTTTTTGAGTGCAGTTATATAACAAAAAATTCTACATGTGGAAGTTTCACTTTTATGATAGTGTATGACGTGAAATGAAAACTAGTCTCTCTTTCATCTTTGCATATATTTTAAATCAAAACTGATATAAAGCAAACACTTTGCATTCTGTGTTGTAATTGAAATCAATACATTTGAAAATATAGAAAAGCACCCAAAATATTTATAATACATTTAAATTGGTATTGTTTCAGTGCAATTAAAACTGCGATTAATCATGACTGATTTTTTTAATCTAATTATTTTGTTTTGGGTTATTTGCTTGGGTTAACTGTGGTTAATTGACTGCTCTAGCTAAAATGGAGGCTCAGTGGAGTAGAGGGAAGGGGTCCACCGGACAGCAGGCAGCGCAAAGGAGAAGGCTTTTGTGTTAGTTACAATGAGATGATGTCATGGGATTAAAGCAAAATGCAGTGCCAGTTGACTGGAGGGAGCAGGCACCACTGTCTGTTCATGAGGCTGGAGAAATGCACGCAGGGTTTTAACCACAGGGTAGTTTATGCTCTGTGTGTAACTGGATGCTGCGGTGAAGGAGAGCCAGTGGAGCTGTCCAGAGATGGCAGTTGCATGTTGAGACAAAAGCATGTGCAGATGCAGCAAATAGACTCTCCTTGTGTTGGGTTGACACTTGGTGCTCATCAGTGTCTGAGGAGTGATTCTTTGCTGACAAAAGGAACTGGAATTGCTGGTGGCCATCTCCTCCACAGCCCCTTGCTTGTACCACTGGGTGTGGGAGGGGAGTGCCAAGTGGGCATTCTCCCTTTGCTGGGGAGAAGCTAGCAGAATTTTCCATGTTTTGCTGTAGACAGTGAAATCAGTTCTGAAGGAAGATCCCATTGGATATCGGGCGTGTAGTTAATAAGTTTATTCAGCCACGGTCTGGCCTTTGGTTTCAGATCCCCACCCTGATTGACAGGATGCTGCTCTCATCCACCACAAAGACAGGGGCAGCAGGGGCCGAGGCGCTCTCCCTCCTCTTGAAGAGACCGTGGGACCCAGCTGTGGGTGTCTTGTCACATAATAAACCCGTGAGTACATCCCTGAGCGTGCAGGGTGAGGAGCTCAGCTCAATGTCTGGTTGGTGCCCCAGTCTACTTGCTCTCCCCAGTCCTCTCCACTTCTCCATCCTGTTCCCTCTGGCACATCCAGCATCATGGTGTCCCTACCCCCAGTATTTCCTATCTTCAGAGTGCCCTCTTTCTCCTCCTTCAGGGCCAGTGCCTTCAGGACTCCACGCTGCCTTTTCTCTCTCTGCAGCCTTCCTTATCTGGCACTGCCCTTCCCTGCTAGGTGTTGTGTGACTCGCCCTGTGAGCAGGGACTGTCAGACTCCACAGATGAGTGTTGTGCTAGGATGCAGCACCTTGCGAGTTTCCCCAGACCACCTCTTCCATGACACCTGCTTCCAGGATGAGCAAGGCAGGGTCTCTAGCTTTCCCTTTAGCCTGTGCCCTGGGGAGGTGTTTAGTCCCTGTTCTAGGAGACCTGGGCTAGGCTTGTCCTTTTGTCGATCACCCATAGCTCTGTTAGGTAGTAAGGCTTGCTCTCAGTGCAGCACAGGTGCTCTGACCTCCTGCTGGCCATCTTATACCCTCTGCACCTAGGGCAGAGTGCTCGAGGGCATGTTTTGGCTGGTGGCAGTACTGGTTGTGTGTTTAAGTGACCGTCACTCTTACCTTGCGCACAGCTTTTCACTTGTTCCTCTGTGCTCAGCACAGCTGGGGGAGGGTTGGGTGGGGGCAGCGACTGGTGCATTTGCTGGTGGTTTTCCTACCCTGGCCTGTCCTGTCAAGGAGACTGGGGAGGGGCATGCCTGAGGGAAAGGAAGCTGCTTGCCTTATCTTTCTGTTGTGGCAAATTTTGTAGGGCAAGTTGCCTGGTTCTCCGCTCATCCTGATTACATCCTCTGGACCCTCCAGTTCTATGTTCCCCACCTCACGCCGTCACCGGTTCTGGCAGTCACAGCTCTCCTGCCTGGGAAAGGTTTGTAACTCTGCATGTCTTGGAAGGGATGAGCGGATGTTCATACCAGTAGCGTTTCTGGGGCAGTGTGACTGCTGTTCACCTGGCTTCTGGGACCCTGCAGCTGCTGGCAAACACCCAACAATGCTTCATGGTGCTGATGGCTTCAGCAGAGAGGCCCTCTCCTTGAGCAGCTCCGCTCAGGCCTGTACTGCTTGGTCCTCCAGGAGGAGTTGTCCCTGCTAGTGTTGCTGTGGGCTTGAGTAGGAGACGTTCTGTCCTAGCACAGAATTCTGCGTCTGCAGCCTAGAGGGGACCAGAGGAATTGTCCAGTGGAGTGGATTGAAGAGTATGAGGCAGGGATTCTCCAGTATGAACAGGTTGGGAAAGGGGGTATTTGGTGTCTGGTAGCCTGTCTTCTGCCTGGGTGAAGTGCTGCTCCAGTGCAATGGCTCCATCAGCTCTGTTGGATGGAAGCCAGGAGAACTGGGGCAATTGGTAGGGGAATGGCAGGAAAGCCCCGAGTCCTGACTGTGTATTTTTGCCCCAGTGGGTGCATCACTGTACGCGATACATACTTCTCCACAGTGGCACTCCTACAATTCATGTGGCTTGTGTTCCAGGTGATCCCTGTTGCCACCCACCTGCTGAATAATGGCTCCGGGGTGGGAGTGTTGCAGTGTCTTGAACACATGATTGGTGCAGTCAGAGGCAAAGTGCTGGAGGTAAGTGTGTGGGCGTCTGAGATGGGCATGTCATGTCTGCCTTTAATGCCCATGACCTGCCCTGTGCTTGCCCAGCACTGTTCGTTCCTCTCACTCCTCCTTCTTTCTTGGCCAGATCCACAATCATTTCTCCCACAAGCCCATCATCCTGATTGGGTGGAACACAGGATCCTTGGTGGCCTGTCACGTAAGTACCTTTGTGTCTTGCACCCTAGCAGAGGCCACTTTACGCTGTACCTCTTGATAAAAGTCACTTGGATTGGCTTATTTCCAAATGCCCTCCTGGTGCTTGGTCTACAGGTGGTAACTGAAGAGAGCTGCCCTAAGGCGTACCCAAGCTACGTATCAAACAGCAAGGAACTCTGCTAGTCCCTGGACCTTGTATTACCAGATCAAAGGCTCTTGTGTGGCCGATCAGCTGCTTCGCCCTCTCCGTGTTACTGAGTGCGCAAGTGGTGAAGAGCTGATTAGTGGCATTGAGGTGGACATGGCCGGTGGGGAACTGGATAAGCCAAACTAGGACAGCGGGGTAAGAGTAGGGTTGGACAAGCCAGGGATTCGATGCATGGGATTCGATGCATGGTTGCAGCCCAGGGAGTATGTGGAACTGTGTCAGATAGATAGGTCACTGTCTCAGGGTGGTGGAGTTAAAGGGTTAATACCGACTGTGAACTAGTCTCTCCCAAGGACCCACTTCTCATCCACAGCATGAAGCATGAGACGGATGGCTTGATCCTGCACTGGTGCACCACCCCTTGGAGTTCAGTTTTCATTTACATCAGGGTCAAAGTGAGCAATGGGAGTCAGGCTCTGTGTCTTTAAGGTGGGGCCCTGTGTTCAAGGAGCACAGGCAAGGGAGAAGAGGGTCCTCGTGCTTTCCCTTTCTCTTGTGGTTGCAACGTGAGCACTAGCAAACCAAGAACAGGGTTGGGTAAAGTACAGGAGACCTTCAGAATTATGAACTGACCAGGCAGCCACACACCTTCTTCGGAACTGGAGGCACAGCCAGGCAGCAGCACAGAGAAATAAGTTCAATCCAGTACTGTGTTATATAAATTAAACAAATGAAGAGACAATTTTAAAAAGCTTAAACAAGGTAAGGAAACTGGTCCTGTGCTTGTCTTATTGAATTAAGATGGTTAAAAGCAGCATTTTTTTTGGCATAGTAAAGTTTCAAAGCTGCCTTTAGTCAGTGTTCTACTTTGAAAAAACAACCCTAATGTTATGTTCTGAGTTGCAAACCTTTCTGAATTACAAACAACCCATTGCCAAGGGTTGATAACTCTGCAGTTCTGCTGTCCTGGCTCATGAAGATGCTGGTGTAGTTAAAATCAGAGCACATGCACACATGCTAAGGGGCTGAACCAGCTTCTTGGCGGGATTGTGGAGCATCTGTGCAGTTCCTGTCAGGTAGCTTCCACACATCTGGCTAGTAAACCCTGTCTAGCCTGCAAACTTCACCAGGTAGAGAGATGAGAGAGCTTTTCCACCAGTAGGTGGCTTCTTAGTACAGAAATGGAGATGAAAACTTTCGGGGGGAGAATATTCCGCCTCGGAGCAATAATACGGGACTCAGGGCCTAGAACCTGAGGGCACATGACGTGTCCCAAGCTGCTTGGAGATCCAGGTTGTAAGCAGGGAAAGGAAGAATCTATTCCGCTGCGTAGGAAAGATGGAAAGTACGGCAAAAGACAGCCTTGGCTTAACCAGGAGATCTTGCATGATCTCAGAATCAAAGAGGAGTCATATAAAAAGTGGAAAGTAGGTTGAATTACAAAGGACGAATATAAGCAAACAATACAGATATGCAGGGGCAAGATTGGAAAGGCAAAGGCACAAAACGAGCTCAGACTAGCTAGAGACATAGAGGGTGTGTCTAGACTACAAGGGTTTTTCGAAAAAAGTGGCCTTTTTTTTTTAAAAAACTTCCCCTGCGTCTAGACTGCCACTGCGTTCTTTTGAAATTAAATCGGAAGAATGCGGCAGTTTTTTTGACCGTGGTAAACCTCATTTTACAAGGAAAAATGCCTTTTTTTCGAAAGTGCTCTTTCGAAAAAAGGCATTCTTGAATGCAAACAGGGCTTTTTCGAAAGAGAGCATCCAGACTGCCTGGGTGCTCTCTTTCAAAAAAGCGGCTCGCTTTTTCGAAAGAAGTGGTTGCAGTCTAGATGCTTTCTTTCGAAAGAGGCTTGTAGTCTAGACGTAGCCAAAGGGTAACAAGAAGACATTCTTTAAATATATTAGAAGCAAGAGGAAGACCAAGGACACGGTAGGCCAACTGCTCAGTGAAAAGGCAGAAACAATAACAGGAAACTTCGAAATGGCAGAGGTGCTTAACGACTGCTTTATTTCGGTTTTCACCAAGATTGATGGTGACAGGATGACTAACATAGTGAATACTAGTGGGAATGAAGCAGGTTTAGAAGACAAAATAAAAAAAGAACAAGTTAAAAATTATGTAGAAAAGTTAGATGTCTGCATGTCACTAGGGCCTGATGAAATGCATCCTAGAATACTCAAGGAGCTGATAGAGGAGGTATCTGAGCTTTTAGCTATCATCTTTGAAAAATCATGGAAGACAGGAGAGATTCCAGAAGACTGGAAAAGGGCAAATCTAGTGCTCATCTATAAAAAGGGAAATAAGAACAACTCGGAAAACTACAGATCAGTCAGTTTAACTTCTGTGCCAGGAAAGATAATGGAGCAAGTAATTAAGGAATCCATCTGCAAATATCTGGAAGAAAATAAGGTGATAGGTAACAGCCAGCATGGATTTGTAAAGAACAAATCATGTCAAACCAATCTGATAGCTTTCATTGATAGGATAACAAGTCTTGTGGATAAGGGAGAAGCGGTGGATGTGGTATACCTAGACTTTAGTAAGGCATTTGATACTGTCTTGCATGATTTTCTTTTCAATAAACTAGACAAATACAACTTAGGTGGGGCTACTATGAGATGGATGTATAAGTGGCTGCATAACCATTCTTGGAGAGTAGTTATTAATGGTTCACAATCCTGCTGGCATAACAAAGTGGGGTTCCGGAGGGGTCTGTTTTGGGACCGGTTCTGTTCAATATCTTCATCAACGATTTAAATATTGGCATAGAGAGTATGCTTATTAAGTTTGCAGATGATTTGAAGCTGGGAGGGGTTGCAACTGCTTTGGAGGATAGGGTCATAATTCCAAATGATCTGGACAAACTGGAGAAATTGACTGAGGTAAATAGGATGAAGTTTAATAAGGACAAATGCAAAGTGCTCCACTTAGGAAGGAACAATCAGTTTCACACATACAGAATTGGAAGCGACTGTCTAGGAAGGAGTACTGCTGAAAGGGATTTAGAGGTCATAGTGGACCACAAGCTAAATATGAGTCAACAGTGTGACCCTGTTGCAAAAAAAGCAAACATGATTCTGGAATGCATTAACAGGAGTGTTGTGAGCAAGACATAAGAAGTCATTCTTCCACTCTACCCTATGCTGATTAGGCCTCAATTGCAGTATTGTGTCCAGTTCTGGGCACCAAATTTCAAGAAAGATGTGGAAAAATTGGAGAGGGGCCAGAGAAGAGCAACAAGAATGATTAAAGGTCTGGAGAACACCAGCTATGATGGAAAACTGAAAGATTTGGGCTTGTTTAGTTTAGAAAGGAGAAGACTGAGATGGGACATGCTAGCAGTTTTCAAGTATCTAAAAGGGTGTGTCAAGGAGGAGGGAGAAAAATTGTTCTTCTTGGCCTCTGATGATAGGACAAGAAGCAATGGGCTTAAACTGTAGCAAGGGAGGTTTAGGTTGGACATTAGGAAAAACTTCCTAACTGTCAGGGTGGTTAAACACTGGAATAAATTGCCTACAGAGGTTTGGAATCTCCATCTCTGGAAATATATGAGAGTAGGTTGGATAGACATCTATCAGGGATGTTCTAGATCAGTGTTTCTCAACCAGTAGTACGAGTACCCTTAGGGGTATTTGAAAGAAGTCTGGGGGGTATATCAACACAACTGAAATTTGGAGAAAACTGAATTATTGTGTTAAGTTTTACAGCGCTTTATTATTTTTGTACTTTTTACACCCAAAAATTTCATTGCCTGCCCAGCTATGATTAAGTTGTTTAAACAAGTGTGTTGCAATGGTAGAAAAAAATTTGTGTGTCTGAAAACTGTAGGTACTGGGAGTACTTACGATTTTTTTTTTTTTTTTTTGAAAAAGGGATGCTTTATAAAAAAAAAAAAAAAAAAGGTTGAGAAACACTGGTCTAGATGGTGGTGCTTGGTCCTGTGGTGAAGGCAGGGGACTGGACTCGACGACCTCTCAAGGTCTCTTCCAGTTGCAGTATTCTATGAATCTAACTTCAGGGTGATATTACTTATTATTTGGTTTATTTGCCTTGTCTGCCTCCATAGCTGCTAACTTACTACAGTCGCACCAAGTAAAACCTTGTATCACCTGGTGCCCCGGCTTCTTGCTGAGCTTATGTTTGGAGTCATCCGTTCCTAGCATTATGTGTGACGGTGTGACTGAAAGTCTGTCTTTGACTGGTGATCTGCGTGTTGTCAGTACCCAGCCCTGAAGAGCTCCTCTTCTTTCCTTCCCATCCTAAGGCCCTGTATTGCTGCCTCCATCGTTGTGGGCGCAGGGAGATGAGGAGCTTGAGATTTTTCCTAGAAGGAGGCATTGCCAAAGCCAGGTCTGTGCAATGCAGGGAGCCTGGCAGCAGGAGCTCTGCAAACTGCATTGACCCTGAGTTGGATGTTTTGGGAAGTGTCTGGCTAATGATGCTGTCTCATGGTCTCTCCAGGTCTCAGTGATGGAGTACGTCACCGCAGTAGTGTGCCTTGGATTCCCTCTGCTCACAGTGGACGGTCCCAGAGGGGTAAGCTCAAAGCAGGGGTCAGAGTTCATAGGAAAGGATTGAGAAACCAAGTAACCAAGCCCTTTGACCTGTTAACTTGCTTTAAAGTCCAGCCAGAAGAGCAAGGATCTGAAGTTTGATTCTTCATACTTCAAGTATTTTCAAGAGGGGATGTGCGTGTAGTCTAGCGTACTCTAGTGTTTGGAATAATGGAGAGCCAGGTCTCAACAATCTGGGCTTTAGGCAGTGAATCACAGTGTAGTAGTCTGGTGTGGAAGGTGCTCAAAGGTTTGACTGCATCCTTGGTGTGACAGCAGTGTAGTGTTGCTCAGACCACACCTTTAGAGCCCCTCGTAGGCCCCACTCCAGAAACGGCAGTTCATCTCACCTTGTTTTGCACCCAGCAACAAGAATGCCAACTTAGGCAGACTTCTCTGGTGGTCTGATGTGCTCCTTTGTTAGCTGGCCTGTGTGAGACTGACTCAGAGCGACCTTGGGTCCTGGTGCCACTCATGTTTGGGGGGTATGTGAGAAGAGTAGGCCCAGGCTCTGTGTTGCCTCCATATAGAAGATAATGAGTTCCATGCAGGAGGCAGATCTGTACCAAAACCGTGGTCAGGGTAATATTTTTCCACTGGGAAAATGCCCTTTGGAGCGTAACTTGGAAAGTCATGACTCTGAATGTGCAGGCCTGAGACTGTTAGTCAATGTAGCGTTGCATTTGGTTTGTCCTTCGGTTTTAAAATGTCTTGTCGTCCAATGCTCCTGCAGGATGTGGATGACCCTCTGCTGGACATGAAGACCCCAGTTCTCTTTGTAGTTGGTCAGAATTCTTTGCAGTGCAACACTGAAGCTATGGAAGATTTTCGAGAAAAAATCCGAGCTGATAACAGCCTGGTGGTGGTGGGAGGAGCTGATGACAATCTGAGGTATGGCGCTGTGGCACAGATGGCATCTCCATGGCATGAGTCTTTTAGAAGCTTTGAGCAATGTCTGGTTGGGCCCATGGGCCTTGCAGGAGGGTTCTAGGACTTCATTCTGAAAGTAGATGGAGACGTGATGGCTAATGGGATGAAAAGCCTTTTATTTCTGGGTAGTTAATTTAAATCAGGCCCAGGTTGGGAGGAACCTGACATCACAACCCCTGTGTGGAATGCATTGGTAAGACAAGGTCCAGCTCCCAGGGATCGCATGTCCGCCTCCCAATTGCACGCATTGGTAAGCTTGTGGCATTCAGTGCTTGATGGGCCATAGACTGTCCTGTTCTCTTGGTGGCTACAAGTCGTCCTTTTCCAGATCAAAGTGGAGGCACATGGGCTGGGCAACGTGTGTGGGGAACTTGTGCTGTTCCTGCCATCCAGGTGCTGTCTGTTCATGGCAAATGGCAGACTCATTTCTCCAGGGCTCCCAGGCCTTGTCTTTCTCTAGTATGAGCTTTCATCACAGTAGCTATAGGTGCAGGTGGGGTGATGGACCACAGCCGCTTTACAGTATTCCTTTCCACTGACAAGCTGAAAGCCCTGCTTGAGGGACATACCCCCATTCCTGAATACTGTAGACTAGGGATGTTAAATATCGGTTAATTGAATAGTCGAGTAACCTCATGAATTCTTATCGGTTAGTCGACTATTCTATAGTCCCTGGGGGCAGGGCCAGCAGCCAGTGTGTCTCACTCACAAGGAGTCCCCTGCCACTCCGTGCTGCTGCCTCTGATAAAGAGGCAGCAGTGCGGGGTGGCAGCAGCCCTTGTTTAGGGGTGGGTCTGAGCTCCTGGACCCAGCAGGAGCCAGAACTGAGCTGGGCTTTCTGCCTGCCCGACTCCTAATACACTTTAAATGCAGAGCCACAGCAGAGATAGGTCCTGGACCTGTTGCAAGCCAGGACTGAGCTGGGCTGTTGGCCAGCCTGCTAAAATATTTACTGGGGAGAGTGGGGGAGGGGGGTAGAAATGCGTGTAGTCTATCGCATTAACCTATAAGCTTTTGCTTATCAGTTAATCGGTTAATTGACTACACTATTACATCCCTACTGTAGATTTTCCCTTTCCAAATCATTCTTGGCTCTGCTCCTGGCAGCGGCTTTTGGCTGTTCATGGTGCCCAAAGGGCACTCCTCCGGGAGGTGTTCGGCAGGAGAGGCTGCTGTGGGATTGGCAGGAAGCCATGGGCCACCTGCTGCAATCACACATATATAAATCTGCGTAACCCCATTAACATGGATGGAGCTGCACTGATGTAAAATGAATGCGAGAGAGGAATCCGGCCTAATGGCCAAAATACGCAGGTACAGTCATGACAGATGTTACATGTAACGAGGAATGATCAAAAACCTAGGGAGGGGAGTGACATGCAAAACGGCGACGAGCAGCATTTCACGTGAAGCAAGAAGAGAGAAGGCGCCGGCAGCCCTTTTGAGGAAGTTTTGGGACTGAATGTCAGAGCTAGAGAGCCATTTCCTGTTGAAGCCACTGGGAGTGCCAGGCATGTTTAGCATTGACACTGTGAATAATGGAGTGTGTGGTTTGCTGGCAAGTGCAAAATGTTGGAAAAAACCATTTCGGGGGAAGCAAAACTAGTTTGTTGTTTGGAGATTTTCATTGAATCAAAAAGTTGAAAAATGTTCATGTCAAAACTACATGATTTGCCTCAGTCCTACTCAGAAAAGCTTAATTTCAGGCAATTTGATAGAAGATAGAAGGATTAGAGTCTGAGACCTTGTTTACAGTAGCAAGTTTTGTCAAAACCCCTTTTTGGTGACAAAATCCAGAGAGTGTTCACATTGCAACATGACAAAGGTTGCGACAAGCACCCAGTTTTGTCAACTAAAAATTTCCAGTCCCACAAAGGACTTTTGTCTTTCCCCCTCCCTTTCCTGTTGACAGTCATGCAGTGTGTAGTACAATAAGGTTTCTGTCGAGTTTATTGACCTCCAGCATGTTTCCTACAATGCCTAATTACTATTCTGGCCAGTGCTTTGAACTCTGCTGCTCTGCAGCTACATAAACAGGTAAACAGATGTGCCCTTCCCTAGGGATGTTACATATCGGTTAATTGAATAGTCGATTAACCTCATGAATTCTTATTGGTTAGTTGACTATTCTATAGTCCCTGGGCAGCCCCTGTCCAGGGGGGAGAGGTCTGAGCTCCCGGACCCAGCACGAGCCAGAACTGAGCCGGGCTGCCTGCATGCCTGGCTCCTAATACACTTTAAATGCAGAGCCGCAGCAGGGGTAGGTCCAGGACCCAGTGCAAGCTGAGACTGAGCTGGGCTGCTGACCAGCCTGCTAAAAAATTTACTGGCAAGGGGTGGGTGGGGAAATGCGTGTAATCTATAACATTAACCTATAAGTTTTTGCTTATCGGTTAATCGACTATACTATTACATCCCTACCCCTGCCCTCTGCAAACTCCAAGAACTTTAAGATCTGTTTCCTGGTGTCTGGCTCATTATGGGTACATCTATACTGCATGCTTATTTCAAAATAAGCTATTCTGGAAGAAATACTCTGCAGTAGCTTATTTCTACACTACAAGGAAGCCTCAAAATGAGCCCGAGGCAGGCTTCCCTAATGTGGACGTGCTACCTCGATTTAGAGCCCCAGGAGGCACTGGGAGTAATTACTTTGAACGGCCCTGGGAGGAGCTATTTCAGTGGGAGCAGCAGTGGAGCGTCCACATTACTGGTATTCTGAAATAGCTATTTCCGAACACGCGTTATTCCTCGTGGAGTGAGTTTGCAGAAGTCGGAATAAGCTGTCCGCTATTTTGAATTTATTTCGAAATAACGGGATTGCTGTGTAGATGCTCGCATTGTTGTTGCAGAATAACAGCCATTACTCCGAAATAACGCTGCTGTGTAGACGCACCCTGTGTCATGGTCCTTGTGGTGTCTACTCAGGGAAACAGGTGATGGCTATCGCTCAAGACTCTCCTGCTTGGAGCACCCCACAGCTTTTGGATCTAGATGTGTGGGGGGAAGAATTGGTGCAGTCACAGCTGTGAATGATCTGTAGGAATTGGGGCATGTATGGTCACATTTCTGGAGCCCTGTGTGAGAAGGGGTCTGAGCGAGGCACCCTACAGTGCAGAACCAAGATAAAGGCAGGCGTACCAGAAGGCAAAGGAGGCAAACAGCCAGTCTGGTGCTGCACCCACAACATGCCGTTTTTATAGAGAACTGGATGAGCCCAGTGGATACTTCCCATAGCACCGAGTGAGAAACAGGAGTTATCCTGGAGACAGAAATTATTGAGGAACAGATGGAAGCGGACAAGGAGGTGGGGCTCAGTCCAGTGACAACCTTTGTGCCAGGCAGTGAGGAATTGTGCTCAAGTCCCAATGTTTGTGAGGACCCCCAGCAACTGGACATGGAGGCTGAAGCAAGAGAAGAGATGCAGGTTGCAGGGTGGGTGAGCAGCGACGGTGCAGTGCAGTAAGTTGCTGCATAATGCGGTGGGGTGGGTGGTGGCAGTGCAGGAAGTTGCTCTTGCAGCAAGGGGAAGGGAAGAGGGCAGTGGTGCAGGGCGACCAGAGGCTGTATTTCTGTAAGGTGGTAAGCCCTGCCTGGGTCTGCGTTATGTCCAAACAGAGTATTGATGTACACAGAGAGATCCATAGAATCTGGCAGGGAGATGGTGTCAAAGCTTTGCCTGATGTACTTATTAATTTTCTCACGGAGATTCCATGGCAGGGTTGCCATTTCCCTACTGTCGGGGTACGACACTCTCCCAAACCATTCCTCAGTCTGTGCTGCCAGAACCTTTCCAGAGCACCCTGCATTTATGTCTGTGAAACACGCATGGTGATCCACAAGGACCTGAAGCACCATGGAGCAGTACCCCTTCCAATTGATGTGTTCCCTGGCAAGGCGGGATGGCCATAATGGGAATATGGGTGCCAACAATTGCCCTACCAGTTTGGAAAGCCCATTTCTGCAAAGCCAGTCACTATGTCATCCACATTTCTCAGAGTCACAGTCCTATGCAGCAACATGCGATTTATTGCCCTGACTGATTTGTAACTGACTGGTAGCAATCGGGAATTACTAGCTTCCACAAAGCAATTGCTTCATGTGTGTCGATCAAGAGAGCAGCTCTCGTTCTGGCATCCTTGCGCCGCTGTTCAGGGGCCAGCTCGGCAAACAGCTCCAGGAAGGTTGCTTTATGCATCCGAAAGAACTGTAGCCACTGGTCTTCATCCCACCCCTGCATGACAACGCAATACCACCACTCAGGGCTGGTTTCCCTTGCCCAGAAGCGACTCTCTGCTATGCACAGCTGCTCTGTGACAGCCCCATGCAATGCCACATCGCTTCTGTCCCTGTCACCCACATTGTCATCCACATCCGAGTCTTCGTCCTCTGTTATTAAGTGCATAAATAGCTCTGCTGCAACATGTGATGTCCTAAGCACATTGAACATGACACGGGAGAAAAGTCTGGGATCTGAGTTCTCACAGCAGATGCTGGAGTTTGCAGCAAGGACTGTCATTCAAGTGGCACAAAAGTAAGCTGGAAGCCCAGGGAGGGCTGGGAAGCAGATGGCTGACAGGATGTTTTTCTTGTTCCCAAAATGCTTAGTGCTCATTCCCACAGTGCTTAGCGACTAAAGGTGACGCCAGGCAGTTTGGATGCTTACCCACGTTGCTTTGCATTTTCTGTCGATGGGTGCGAACAGTGTGGCCATGATATGTGCACAGAGTGTGGCAGAGAAACAGGTTTGGCGAGTTTTCAGTTTTGGTGACTTTTGCATGTTGATAGCACTTTCATTGCCACATCTTTCCAGTGTAGACACAGCCACAGATTGAGGGAGGATCGATTGATCTAACCTTTATCCCTCCTGGAGTGTTGGAGTCCAGGTTCAATTCCCCCTTCTGCCCCTTGTGGAGAAAGGGTTTGAACGTGTGTCTCCTACACAGCAAAAGAGCACCCTAGCCACTGGGCTATTGGATAGCTGCTGTGGGGTTTTCTCAGTCTCCTTTGGAAGCTGTTCCATTTTTGTAAATCATTAGTCATTGGAGCAGGAATATGACCTTGAGTCTTGCGCCTCCCGGATATGTGCCTGTCCCACCAGGCGTGAGCCCTGTGGTGTCCAGCCAGTTCTGAAGCAATAGCCACTATAGTGAACTAGCCACTCTCACCTGGCCAAATAGCCACATTGTTCAAGGCAACTAGCCACACGCCACCGGCCAAATAGCCACGTGTGGCTGGTGTGTTGGACACCCCGGTTTTAGCCAGTCTTGTTCCCTTTCTAGTCACTGTCATCTGAATTTCACCCTGCTCAGCAATCAGCACATCCTGTCCAGCAGATGCAGCACTCTCGGAGCTGATTGGCTCCGGCTTCCTATTGGTTGGTTTCAGCATAGAGCAAACCTGATGTCCTTTGATTTCTGCTTTCACAGTGCTGTCCCAGGGCGGTGGGAGCAGGGCAAGGGAGCTGGGGGTAAATGAACATGTACTGACTCGCCCACCTTTTGAAATAGGATAAGCAAAGCCAAAAAGAAGGCAGAAGGCCTGACCCAGAGCATGGTGGACAGATGCATCCAGGTAATGAGCGGAGAGATCTTTCTGAGCAGCTTTCTCTCTGTAGCCTGAGTGCTCATTCGCCACCATGAGCCCACGCTCTGGTGCTGCTGTCTGGACTGACTGGGCGGTGGCGGGTGGGCCAGTGAAATCCCTGACAGCATAGCTGGCATGTGCCCTCGAGGGAAAATCTGTTCCTGGCATCTCAGCCTTTTGGGGGGCCGTGAGGGCTATTTCCTGCGTTGCTTCTGTAGTCCCTCATTCTTCCCTCTTGCTTGAGCTGCCTTTGTAAGCGGGGGGGCCAGCTCCATCCCTGGGGTAACTGGTGCTGGCTGTGGGGCCACTACCGGGGGGGGGAGGAGCTCAAGTCACAGGTTCCAACTTCCAGCAGAGGGGTGCAGGCATGCTGGTGGTGGCTGACTGGGTAGAGCAGCACCATTAAGAGACATTAAGACCCATGCTGTGCTTGCCCTGAGGACCCTGACTCTGCAGTGAGCAGCTCTCTCTGTTAATTGGTGCTAGGATTTGTTTTGTGGCAATTTAGCACGAGCCCAAACTCTTGTGCTAGTCTGTCTGCTCCATTGCCACACATTAGCTTCTCTGAAACACAGTACCCTGCTGAGGCCTGGCCTGGCTTGATGCTGGTGGGAGAAGGAAGCTGGGGAAGGCTAGAAGCCTGTAGAGCTAGCTCATGATGTCCCCATTCATTTCACTTTTGACTCTGATGGCTTTGATGCTGCCTTGGTATATTGACTTCTCGGGTGGTACTATGTGCACTGATCTCCCAGCAGCAGTTTTCAAGAGCCCCTGTCTGCTAGGCTGGCTATTCCTATGTTATGGGCCATAAAGGAGGTGGATTTTTCCAGCTGGCTGGCCTGGAGAAGCAAATGTTTCTGGTTCTTCCTTTAGTGCTATTGAGGGTGGCACACTCGCCTCCTGTTCTGGAGAGCCACGGAGATTAATCTTTAACATGGCATCTAGTAACACTAGCTAGCTTCTCCTCGTCCTGAGCGGCTAGCTGGGGACTCCTCACGGGGAAGGTCTGAGTGGAGTAGAACCCAGCAGAGCCCTGGCTGTAGAATCGTAGCCCAGTAAGCTAAATGCCCTGCATACTAGCAGAGCAGTAAATGGAAGCTGCTTGTAGGCAAGTCATGGAGGCTAGTTGTTAAGAGATGTCTGACCCCTGTGTAGGATGAAATAGCTGACTTCCTGACCGGAGTCCTCACTCGCACGGACAGCCATTCAGGCTCCGACCCCAGAGACCTTGATGCTGAGAAAAAGAAGAAGCCACGTGACTTGACCAGGAGGGACCTGTCATTCGACTTGCCAGAAAGAACCAGCAGCCCCACCTCCCCAGCAGCTAAGGTGCCAGCCTCGCCTTCTGGCTCAGAGGTAGGGACTAGCCCTTCGGGATGTAGAGCTTGGACTTCACTATCTTGAGCAGTTTTGTGTCATCCACAGATTTGTCTACCTTACTGTTTACTCCTTTTTCCAGATTATTTATGAATATGTTGAATAGGATTGGTCCCAATACAGCAATGTTTCCCAATTTTATTTGGTCACAGAACCCTTTTAAACTCAAAAGAATTTTTGCGGAATGCCTAATAACAGTCTAATACGGGGTGGTCAACCCGAGACTCGCGAGCTGCAAAATTGCAGCTCCTGACGGAACCGGGACGGAACCCAGAACCACTCAGGTCAGCTGGTCTCATGGCTGGGTCGCTGTGAGCCGCATGCATGCTCACAGTCCATGCCGTTCCGCTCGTGAGCCCCAGTGCACTGCGTCATATCCTGCACGTGCAGGCCGGGTCTCGCACAGCGTCCCAGCCTGCACGTGCTAGCGGCCGGCCGCTGAGCACAGGCAGCGGCTTCGGGACCCAGACATAAGGTTGGGGGGCGGGGAAGATGCCTGGCTCTGGGGGGGGGGGAGGGGCCGTGCGCATAGCGTCCCGGATGCGGCGCAGCGGCTCTGGCTCCGGGATCCCAGCATAAGGTTGGGGGGGAGGGGGATTGGGTTAGAGCGGGGTGTGTGTGCCTGGCTTTGGGGAAGGGGAGGAGAGGGGGATTGGGTTAGAGCGGGGTGTGTGTGCCTGGCTTTGGGGAAGGGGAGGAGAGGGGGATTGGGTGCGGGGGGGGTGCCTAGCTTTGGGGAAGGGGAGGAGAGGGGGATTGGGTGGCGGGGGGTGTGCCTGGCTTTGGGGAAGGGGAGGAGAGGGGGATTGGGTGCGGGGGGGGTGCCTAGCTTTGGGGAAGGGGAGGAGAGGGGGATTGGGTGGGGGGGGTGTGCCTGGCTTTGGGGAAGGGAAGGAGAGGGGGATTGGGGGTGGGGTGCCTGGCTTTGGGGAAGGGAAGGAGAGGGGGATTGGGTTGGAGGGGGTGTGCCTGGCTCTGGGGAAGGGGAGGAGAGGGGGATTGAGTTGAGGTGTGTGTGCCTGGCTTTGGGGAAGGGGAGGGGGACTGGGTTAGATCAAGCTGCTCTTCCCCTCCCCTAAACAGCTGGCCTGCTTCCTGAAATGCCGGGTCTGTCGCACTGCTGGGGACTTTCCCCCTGCAGCCTGCCTGCACGGGGGGGATGGGGGAGGGAGTAGGAATCCTGGGACTGCATGCCAGCTCCAACTTCTCAGGAAGCACACAGCTCTCATGGGGAGCAGAGGAAGAGCGCGCACTTCCTGAGAAGTTGGAGCTGGCCTGCAGTCCTGGGACTCCTACATACATACACCCTGCGCAGGCAGGCAGCAGGGGGGAAGGAAGTCCCTGGCGGAGCGACAGACCGGGCATTTCAGGAAGTGCACCAGCTGTTTAGGGGAGGGGAAGAGCAGCCTGCGCTTCCTGAGACCTGGGATCCCCAGGTACTGGCCCCAGCTGTCTGTCATCACCCCCTTATCCCCCCCGCCTTCCACGAGTAGCCTGCCCCAGCACCCTGTCCGCTGCCCCCACCAGCACAGTTGGGGCCATGTTAGTGAGGCTTGGGGGGTTTTGGAGGGGATGTTTTTTTGCATCTCACTTCTGTGGCCCTGATTGACTTTTCTGTGGGTCAGTGACCCCTGACTCAAAATAGGTTCCCCGCCCCTCTCATAAATAAAGACAACGCTGAAGCATTTTGTGTTTGACATAATATTTTATTTAAAAATGTAGCCTGGCCAACAAGCCCCCATCTGGCTGCAGCATCATAACACTCCTGCACCCCCCAGACCCTAAACCTGAGCCAGTCATACACTGGAATCCCCTATCCTGAGCCTCTCACATCCCCAAACTCCTGCACCCCCACATCCTCAGTCTTCTGCCACAACACTCCTGCACTATCCACACACTGCAAATCTGTGTCCTGAGCCCATCATACTCCCAGCCTCCCTGCCCTGAGCCCCTCATGCACCCCAGCCCAAACTCCTGCACCCTCACAGCCACAAGCCTGAGGCTTGCTCAGCAACCCAACCCTCCACCCGACCCCAACACTCTCTAGCCTGGAGCCCCCTCCCTGAGCCAGAATCCTCTTCTCTACTTCCTTCTGCACCCAAATTCCCTCCCAGAGCTTGCACCTCTCATCCCTTTCCAGTGATTTTTTGTGAGCCACAATAGCAGTGGAGACAGCGTGAAGAGCCAGGGCAAAGCTGTTGAGCGCCCGCCCCCCCTCCCCGCCCCCCAAAAAAAAGGCAGGGCCACGAAGACCTGGGGAAAAGTTGTTAACAAAAAACAAACAAACAAAAAAAGCAGCCGTGGGACAGTGTGCCAGCACCTATTTCCCCCCAGCGCGGCGGTTTTCTTGTTTGGTTGGTTTTTTGCTCAACAACTTTGCCCCGGCTCTTCACGCTGTCTCCGCTGCTATTGTGGCTCTTCGTCTGGAATGGGTTGGCCACCCCTGGACTAATATATGGAGCTGAAAAAGTAGACCACAAATAAGTAAGGATAATAATAAACAAATGCTAAACAAGGTCATGAGATAAACATTTAGTTGAATTGCACATATTTAAAAACAAAAATCACATAATAGTAATTAATTTTTTTAAATCATAAAATGATTTTTTTCGTGGAACCCTTATTTTCACTTCTCAGAACCCCGCGGTTCCACGGAACACCATTTGGGAAACACTGCAATACAGACCTCTTGGAGGAACACTGCTAGTTACCTCTCTCCATTCTGAAAGTGGACTATCTAATCCTACCCTTTGTTTCCTATCTTTTTACCTGTTACTGATCCATGAGAGGATCTTCCCTCTTATTCCTTGACTGCTTAGTTTGCTTAAGAGCCTGGTCAAATGATTTCTGAAAATCTAAATGCACTGTAGCCCATAGATTCCCCCTTGTCCACATGCTTTTTGACCCTCTCAAAGAATTCTAGTAGATGTGTTCATTTATGTGTCTAGTAATTCCATTCTTTACTATAGTTTCAACCAGTTTGCCTCGTATTGAAGTTGGGTTTACCAGCCTATAAGTACTGGGATCACCTGTGAAGCCATTTTTAAAAATGGGTGTTACAATAGCTATCCTCCATTTATCTGGTATAGAAGTTGATTTAAATGACAGGTTACATACCAAAGTTAGGAGTGCTGCAATTTCACATTTGAGTTCCTTCAGAATTCTTGGGTGAATACAATATGGGTCTGGTGATTTATTGTTGTTTAATTTTTCAGTTTGTTTCAAAATCTCCTTCTTTCTCCCTTACCTTGCTTTAAGTTAGGATAAGAGGAAGCTGCACACCCAATTTAGGAGTCCTAGCCCTTGCTATTTAGGAGTTCTTGAACAAACACACACAGACAAACAGACACTCTCTCAAATATATAGTAGATGGTCACTGTTACTAAGAGGTTCAGCTATAATCACCTCTTGGACCAGATTCTGTGCTCCTGCTTAGGACTGAATCAAGAATTTCCTCTCCTCTTGTGGGTTCAGAAAGGTGTGTGTGGGGGAGGAAGCTACACTAAAATGAGGAAGTTAGTTAAACAGAAATTAAAAGTCACAGTGTGAAAAGTGAAATCCCTGCAAACTGAGCATTTCTCAGTCCTATCGCCATCCTCGTGAGATGGTCGGTAATATATCCCTGCTGCTATTCTTATTGGTAGAGCATGGAATTACTGTCCATAGAGATTCTATGGAACAGTTTGGTTCATTAAGATTTTTACTTCATTTGACTCTGCAGTGCCATTCTCCCCTGGCACGACCTGTTTGGTCTTTCCGAGATATTTTGTGCCCTGGTATGACTGTGTCCTCATTCCACCAAGTTTTTCTGATGCCTTTTATATTCATATTCTCATTTAATACGAGGCATTCTAGTTCACCCTTCTTATTGTTTAGACTTCTAGCTTTGGGGGGTGTCCCTGCCTGGGGTCAGAGTGCAGAGAAGGGGAGTTTGAGAGCGGGGCAAGAAGACTGCAGTTCCTCAGTGCTAACCCTTGCTCCAGTACTGACTTTTCTGTGCCTTTGGGCATGTAACCTGCCCTCCATGCCCATGTTTCCCATCTGTAACACACACACTCGGTCATCAGGGATTGCTAGGGTCAAGTGGAAACTACTGATCTGTGAAGATGTAAAGTCATTGCATCCTGCCATGGAAACCTAACGGCGTGGGGCTTCCCTTCTCTTTGGGCAGGACCTGTCCAGTGTCTCCAGTAGCCCCACTTCAAGTCCCAAAACCAAAGTGGCTGCTGTGCCATGTGTTCAGAAGTGCAGCCAGGCGGGTGCCCCCCAGCTGCTGAAGAGACACGTGCAGAGAACAGACGGGGTCCTGGCACACAAGCAGGCACAAGGTAATGCCCCTGCAGGTCTCTCTGCTCTCATCCTCCTTGTTACCCTGAGACAGCCCCCTGGCCATGCCACTGGCCAGCTCTGCTCCCCCTTTGCCCTGCAGGACTAGTCTGAGTCTGCAAGCTTCCTTTGGCCACGTAACTGGCAGAATTGGGTGGTCTCCCCATAGCTCATACCAAAATTCCCTCTAATTTTTTCCCTCCATGTGCAGAATAAATTTTGTTCTGTGCACCGAGGTACATGCGGATGTGCATCGACAGTAGAAACCCAGACCTAGCTGTGGGCTCTGTGCTAATTGGGTGGGCGGCACCGGAATCTCTCATGGGCAGCCACCCGAGTGCATGCTGGATCACACCAGTGTTACTCTTAAGCAGAGGCAGATGGGAACTGACTCTAGGCCGGGAACAGTGATCTCTCTGGGACAGGAGGGTGAGTCACATACAGGCCTTGGCTGTGCAGTTGCCCATACTGAGAAGGGTCTTTGCCCATCTTGGTGGCCAAATCATTCTGCAGTTGTAGAATGTCATCCCAGTGGATATTGGCACGTCTGTTGGAGGGCATTTGATGGGCTGCCGATTTGTGTCAGCGAAGATTCGCTAGGAAGTAAAGTATGGTCAGGTGGGTAAGACCACTGAGCCAAGATGAGGGCTTAGTGCCGCGGTAGTCAGCAGGCAGACTGCGGGAAAATCTAGACTGCCAAATGCTTTTGAATGGACCCAGACATCTTGGTGTTTACTACAACTTATCCTCTTTGTTGTTTTCTCTGGAGTTTGGACTGTGACTATACCTTGACCAAGAAATTTGGACCTTGACAAAAAATGTCTGGACCAGGGTTGGGCATTAAGCAATCCAGGGACCAGATGCAGTTTGCCAAGATTAGCCAATGGCGGACTGCCAGATGCTTTATTTACCTGAACGTCTGCAGGTGTGGCTGCTTGCACCTACAGTTGGCTGTGATTCACTGTTCCTGGCCACTGCTTCCTGCATTGAGCTGGGCCACCACTTCCTGCAGCTCCTATTGGCTGGGAATGGCAAACCGCAGCCAAAGGGAGCTGCAAGTGGCCGTACTTGCAGACGTGCAGGTAAATAAAGCATCTGGTGGCCCACTAGGGACTAGCCTTTCTGAATTGTGTCCAGCCTGTGGGCCACGTATTGCCCACCCCTCGTCTAGAAGGCAAGGAAGGGCCAGCTAGAAGAAGGAAAGGCTACCCTGAGCCATGACTTTTGTCCTGTGGGATGCTGATTAGATCTTGGGATATACACTTTCAGTCATACAGGGGAAGAGGCTGGAAAGCTCTGACTGGCAGTGGTCTGTCTGATGTAGGGGGTGCTGTGGTAGCCATGTCGATCCTAGGATATTAGAGAGATCAGAGGAGTGAGGCAATATCTTTTATGGGACTGATTTCTGTTGGTGAGAGAAACAATCTTTTGAAGTTCTCCGGTCTCCAGTCTTCCTTTGCTCAGGACAGATCTGGATAGGCCTGCTGGTGGCCTGGCGCTCCTGCTAGCTGTAGGAATTTTTTCTCTCGTTCCCAGTGGGTGGCAGACTGGGACTTGAGCCCACGTCTCCCACATAGGAGAGCAGTGCAAGCTATCGGTGCGTCTGTCGGAGCACATTGCTGGCGAGTGTGCAGAGGGAACTGAGCGGGAGAATGCTCAGTGGCTGGGATCACAGCAGATACGTCTGTAGGGTGGAGCTGGTGCAGAGGGAGGCTTTGTGGCAATGAATGTTTGAGTGTGCTAGGTGCGGTTCCCAGGCATTGCCAGTGTTCCAGCCCAGAGCGGCCCAGCATGACTAGCTGAAGGGAATCTTTGTTTACAGCTCCAATGCTAGACACGGGGAGGAGTCAGTCATCATGAGCCTTTGCATGCTCCCTGGATGCTGTAGTCAGAGAAGGGCGAGGGGCTTTGGGAGAGATGGCATGTAATTTGGTTGTACTCTCAGACGGAGGGAGGGGGATGTCTCCAGCCCTGCTGCCCCTTTCCAGACATGTGTGATGCACTGCACTTGGGGGGTTCAGTCCATAGTGTCTCTAAATGCTCCAAGGCTGCATAACAAAGCAGCACTTCCCTTTGTCGGAATAAGTGGGATCTGCAGAACTCCCCACTGGCATGCTGTAGGCCACAGGAGTGAGATGGGTCGACAGGGGCCCTCCCTAGCCAGCTATGAGTCCAGGAGAGTGTGTGGGGCCTGTAGAGCTCCACGCTGACTCGCTGTGGGCCCAGAGGAGTGTGTGGGATCTGTAGGGCCCGAACACCGGGCTTAAGGGAGTGAGTTGGGTGTATGGCGTTCCCTTCTGGCCAGCTGTGGGTCCAGGGGAGTGAGTGGTAGCGGCAGGGCTCCACGTTGGCTGGTTGTGGGTCCAGGCTGTAATATAATGGGTTCTGGGGCCATGGCTGAGAGGGTCAAATCAGGGCGAATTGCTTAGAGACGGCTACGTACAGCCCAAGGCAGGGGGCCCTCTACTGTAAGGCACCAAACTAGTCACAAAGAGCACGTCTGTTCACCACACTGGCCAGCAAGAAGTCACACAAGCAACACCCTTAGACACTCCAGCTTCTCCTGTGCCACAACCAGCACCGCTCCTTACACAAATGAGAGGTTAGGAAACCAGTCTCACCAGATCTGAACAGGTTCTCCACATTCCAAAGGAACAGCCACATTCCCAGTTCAATTTATACCTCAGATCTTACCCAAAGAGCGAGGCCTGTTGATATCTCTCAGAAGCAAATATTTGAAATACAAGTACCAGTCAATACTTATAACTAACTACAAAAATGATACAGGCCTGTGAGCATTATAAAGAGAATCAGCAAACCCTCAGCTTTCAATAGACACTTGGCTTGCCCACTTTGTGCAAGATTTGGGACAAACATACCACAGTGAGTGTAACTGTCTGTCCTGCATGTTCACCTCAAAAATCCAGTGTCACAGCCCCATGCAGAATTGATGCAGAAAAAGATGACAGTAACATCACTGAGTGCATCACAGGGCTTCCCATGTTTGACTGTGTTCTTACAGATTCTAATTCAATATTAGAAGAATCGGTGTCTAACTGGAACGGTTTACAAAAGCCATGTTTGTCTAAAACAGGCTTCCTCATAGTAAGAATCATCTTGGTGGTAACAATATCATTGAACTCTTTTGCTAATACAAGGTAAAACTGGGTCAGAACAATAGTGGGTTGATCTGCTTTTGTGGCATGATTTCCTTATGTCCTATGTGATCGTACCAAGAGGTAAAGAACATAGTTAATTTACCCATATAAGTTCTGGCAGATGTTTGGAATTCAGTTAACATCAAGTCAGTGTAGTCATTCATATCCTCCATAGTGTAGGAATCTTGGCATGTAGCCATGAAAGCAATATGGCGGTGTGCCTCGGTTTCTCTTTCCGTATAACACATAATTTCTCTGATGTCCTTTTTCATGTGAGAAGTTCCAAGACTGGTTCAGGCACCAACTGTGAAATTCTAGTATTACCAGGTCTTTTAACATACAGTGTTTCTATGCACCATTGCTAATGTGTTCCAGAATTTTCTGAAAAAATTCTGCTCAGTCTAGATCTTTACAGCTTTTGGTATTAGCAACACATCAGTTACAGAAGTTAACATTAGTAATAAGAACACATCCCTTGCAAGTATACATTTACAGTTCTTTGTCATGCTGCGTCCTTGACTGAATACCATTAGAGTTCTGGTAGTTCAGAGCCAACCTGTGGCTTCCCTTTGCAAAATCAAGATCTATCCTAACTCCTTCCCTCATGAGCTCTCTTTCTGATGTCTTAAAGGCACACCATCCATTTTTACTGGCATGCTAGACTCATAGTTCTTGTGTCCTTCCGTCACCAACCCGTGTTTCCATATGGAATCCGGTGTGAAGTCCACTAAGAGATTACAAGTGTTTAGGGATGGGAGTTTACCTGCCATCCCCTGTATTCGAGAGAGTAACCACACAGCTGTTCTGCTCTGCATCCCAGTCCTTCCTCTGAACCTGAGACACATCCTGTCCACTTGCAGAATCAAGCTGTTCCAACAAGACTGGCGAGGAGTCCCGTGGCACCTTATAGACTAACTGAAGTGTTGGAGCATAAGCTTTCGTGGGCAAAGACCCACTTTGTCAGATGCATGTAGACCACGTCAGACCACTTCCAAGGAAGTGGGTCTTTGCCCACAAAATCTTATGCGCCAACACTTCGGTTAGTCTATAAGGTGCCACGGGACTCCTCGCCGCTTTTGCAGATTCAGACTAACACGGCTACCCCTCTGATACTTGCCAACAAGACTGACTCCCCAGTAAGCTGGTCAGACAGTCACTTGGTTATCACAAGGCTGTCCCAGTTTTCTGACAGTTTCCACTTGATCTTAAACAACTTTCAATCCATCTGAAACCTCCTCTAAACTAGGAGTCCTGTGGCACCTTATAGACTAACAGATGTGTTGGAGCACAGGACTCCTCGCCGCTTTTACAGATTCAGACTAACACGGCTACCCCTCTGATACTCCTCTAAACTGTTCACACTGAACCAAAGTCAATGGAGTCATTTTTAACAGAAAAATTCTGGCTGGAACTGAAGCAAGTGTCTCACCAAAGACACTGCTGCCTCCTACAGATGGACCGTTCTCCCGATCTCCCTCCATCAGACCACTTCCAAGGATTCTTTTCCTTAGGAGCTTCTTCACGTGGCTGTAGAGGGGTATTACTCTGCTGAGCCACAACCAACTCCTTCTGATTTTCCCTTACACCCAGAATCACTTCCGGCCCATCAGGTGGATTTTTACACAGTTCCCTTCCAGGAGAAGAGAGAGACTCACCAGGTAAAAGGTTAGAGACATTCTTCTTCCCTTTATGGATTTCCATATGGGTAGCATGAAGGTTACCAGCTTAACTCACACGAGGGTAGGAACAATTTTCTCCTTGCTTCAAGTTTCCATACTATCACTAGGTACCGCAATTCAATCACTATTATGCTCTGTTTATACCCGGGCTAAGGTATCACCCTGATCACACACAGTTGTTTCACCCTTTCCCAGCAACACACTAGCAACAGGCAAAAAACAAGCCCCAGAACAGCATCATTCTCCCCAGCAGACAAAAACTTAGGACCATTCCCTTTCTGGGATTCATGTGTATCCAGAACCAACTCTGAGACAACTGCATTATCCTAGAACATAAGAACATAAGAATGGCCGTACTGGGTCAGACCAAAGGTCCATCTAGCCCAGTATCCTGTCTGCCGACAGTGGCCAGCACCAGGTGCCCCAGAGAGGGTGGACCGAAGACAATGATCAAGCGATTTGTCTCCTGCCATCCTACTCCAGCCTCTGACAAACAGAGGCCAAGGACACCATTTTATCCCCTGGCTAATAGCCTTTTATGGACCTAACCTCCATGAAATTATCTAGCTTCTCTTTAAACTCTATTATAGTCCTAGCCTTCACAGCCTCCTCTGGCAAGGGGTTCCACAGGCTGACTACACGCTGTGTGAAGAACTTTCTTTTATTAGTTTTAAACCTGCTACCCATTAATTTCATTTGGTGTCCTCTAATTCTTCTATGATGGGAACATAAGAACATAAGAATGGCCATACTGGGTCAGACCAAAGGTCCATCGAGCCCAGCATCCCATCTGCCGACGGTGGCCAATGCCAGGTGCCCCAGAGAAGGAGAACAGAAGACAATGATCAAGTGATTTATCTCCTGCTATCCATCTCCTGCCCTTGTTATGAAGGCTAGGGCACCATACTTTATCCCTGGCTAATAGCCATTTATGGACCTAGCCTGCAAAAATTTATCAAGCTCTTTTTTAAACCCTAATAGAGTCCTGGCCTTCACAGCCTCCTCGGGCAAGGAGTTCCACAGGTTGACTGTGCGCTGTGTGAAGAAAAATTTCCTTTTATTAGTTTTGAACCTACTACCCATCAATTTCATTTGGTGTCCCCTAGTTCTTGTATTATGGGAAAAGGTAAATAATTTTTCTATAATCACTTTCTCCACACCATTCATGATTTTATATACCTCTATCATATCGCCCCTCAATCGTCTTTTTTCCAAACTGAAAAGTCCCAGTCTCTCTAGCCTCTCCCCATATGGGACCCTTTCCAAGCCCCTAATCATCTTAGTCGCCCTTTTCTGAACCTTTTCTAATGCCAATATATCTTTTTTGAGGTGAGGAGACCACATCTGCACGCAGTACTCGAGATGTGGGCGTACCATAGTTTTATATAGGGGAAGTATGATATCTTTTGTCTTATTATCTATCCCTTTTTTAATAATTCCTAACATCCTATTTGCCTTACTAACTGCCGCTGCACACTGCGTGGATGTCTTCATAGAACTATCCACTATAACTCCAAGATCCCTTTCCTGATCTGTCGTAGCTAAATTTGACCCCATCATGTAGTACGTGTAATTTGGGTTATTTTTTCCAACATGCATTACCTTACACTTACCCACATTAAATTTCATTTGCCATTTTGCTGCCCAATCACTCAGTTTGCTGAGATCTTTTTGTAGTTCTTCACAATCCCTTTTGCTTTTGACTGTCCTGAACAACTTTGTGTCATCTGCAAACTTGGCCACCTCACTGCTTACCTCATTTTCTAGATCATTGATGAACAAGTTGAACAGGATTGGTCCCAGTACTGACCCCTGGGGAACACCACTAGTTAACTAATAAATAACTTTTCTTTATCGGCCCTCTCCACACCACTCATGATTTTATATACCTCTATCATATCCCCCCTCAGTCTCCTCTTTTCTAAACTGAAAAGTCCCAGTCGCTTTAACCTCTCTTCATATGGGACCCATTCCAAACCCCTCATCATTTTAGTTGCCCTTTTCTGAACCCTTTCCAAGGCCAAAATATCTTTTTTGAGATGAGGAGACCACATCTGTACACAGTATTCAAGATGTGGGCGTACCATAGTTTTATACAGGGGCAGTAAGATATTGTGGGTCTTATTTTCTATCCCTTTCTTAATAATTCCGAGCATCCTATTTGCCTTTTTGACCGTCGCTGCACACTGCGTGGAAGTTTTCAGAGAACTGTCCACGATAACTCCAAGATCTCTTTCCTGATTTGTCGTAGCCAAATTAGCCCCCATCATACTGTACGTATAGTTGGGGTTATTTTTCCCGATGTGCATTACTTTACACTTATCCACATTAAATTTCATTTGCCATTTTGTTGCCCAATCACTCAGTTTGGTGAGATCTTCTTGGAGTCCCTCACAGTCTGCTTCTGTCTTGACTATCCTAAACAGTTTGGTATCATCTGCAAACTTTACCACCTCACTGCTTACCCCTTTCTCCAGATCATTTATGAATAAGTTGAACAGGATTGGTCCTAGGACTGACCCTTGGGGGACACATTTGGGGTATACATTTAAGTTGGGCCTCTATTATGGTGTCTTTAAAGAGTTTCCATGCAGCTTGCAGGGATTTGGCTCTAGTCACTGTGCCTTTTAATTTCTGTTTAACTAGCCTCCTCATTTTTGTGTAATTCCCCTTTTTGAAATTAAATGCCAGGGTGCTGGACTGCTGAGGTGTTCTACCCACCACAGGAATGTTGAATGTTATTATATTATGGTCACTATTCCCAAGTGGTCCTGTAACGGTTATTTCCTGGACCTGATCCTGCACTCCACTCAGGACTAAATCGAGAATTGCCTCTCCCCTTGTGGGTTCCTGCACCAGCTGCTCCAAGAAGCAGTCATTTAGGCCATTGAGAAATTTTATCTCTGCTTCTCTTCCTGAGGTGACATGTACCCAGTCAATATGGGGATAATTAAAATCCCCCTTTATTATAGAGTTCTTTATTTTGGTAGCCTCTCTAATCTCCCTCAGCATTTCAATGTCAGTATCACTGTCCTGGTCAGGTGGTCGGTAATATATCCCTACTGCTAATTTCTTATTATTGGAGCATGGAATTACTATCCATAGCGATTCTATTGAACATGTTGATTCACTTATTTTTATTTCATTTGATTCTACATTATCTTTCACATACAGTGCTACTCCACCACCCATCCGGCCTGCTCTATCCTTTCGATATATTTTATATCCCGGTATGATTGTGTCCCACAGATTTTCCTCATTCCACCAGGTTTCAGTGATGCCTATTATGTCAATCTCCTCATTTAATACTAGGTACTCTAGATCACCCATCTTATTAGTCTGACTCCTAGCATTTGTGTAGAAGCACTTTAAAAATTTGCCACTGCTTATTTGTCTGCCCTTCCCTGGTGCATTGGATTCCTTTGTATGCGGTTGTTTGTCTGCTCTGGCCCATGGTTTGCCCTCTCCTCTCCTCTCTTTCTGACTACAGCTTAGAGAATCTCTATCAATGGATTCTCCTCTAAGAGAAGTCTCCCTCCGATTTACGTGCATCTCCGCACCAATCGGCCTTCCCCCATCTCTTAGTTTAAAAACTGCTCTACAGCCTTTTTAAAGTTTAGTGCCAGCAGTCTGGTTCCACCCTGGTTTAGGTGGAGCCCATCCTTCCTGTATAGGCTCCCCCTCTCCCAAAAGTGTCCCCAGTTCCTAATAAATCCAAACCCCTCTTCCCTACACCATCGTCTCATCCACGTATTGAGACTCTGAAGCTCTGCCTGCCTACCTGGCCCTGCGCGTGGAACTGGAAGCATTTCCGAGAATGCCACCATAGAGGTCCTGGATTTCAGTCTTTTTCCTAGCAGCCTAAATTTGGCCTCCAGGACCAACCTTCCGCAACCTTCGCACCAGGCAGGCAAGTGACCATATGGTTCTCCCGGTCATCATAAACCCAACTATCTATGTTTCTAACAATTGAATCACCCACTACTAACACCTGCCTCTTCCTAACAACTGGCGTTCCCTCCCCCTCAGAGGTATCCTCAGTGCGAGAGGATACCGCAACATCCTCTGGGAGGAGGGTCCCAACTACGGGATGGTTTCCCTCTGCTCCCATTGAATGCTCTGTTCGCTTGAGACTTTCATCCTCCTTAAGAGCACTGGGGCTCTCAGACTGGAGGTGGGACAGTACTACAATGTCCCGGAAAGTCTCATCAACATCTCTCTCTACCTCCCTTTGCTCCTCCAGTTCAGCCACCCTGGCCTCCAAAGCCCGAACCCGGTCTCTGAGGGTCAGGAGCTCCTTGCAACGGGTGCACACATACGCCACCCGCCCACAGGGCAGGTAATCATACATGTTACACTCGACGCAATAAACAGGACAGCCCCCACTCTGCTGCTGGGCTTCTGTCTCCATTTTTCTAATGAATAAGTTTAAGCAGAAACTGGGATTCTTTTTAAGCCTCTGGAATATAGATTTTTATAAGAGTTGTTTTTAAGAAGGTCAGAAGTCCCTAGTGCCCTCTAACCTCCCCCTCTAAACTCCCTCTCCAAACTCCCTGTTAGCTGTTCCTTTTCGCAAGTCTGAGAGGCACCTTCTGCAGACAAAGGATTGGGAAGAAACCCTTCCTTCCTGCTGCTGCTGCTTAGCACAAACAATGGGAGACCATCTCGGCACCCATGGCTGAATTCAGAGATACATCTGGGAGCTGAGACAGCTGCTTTCGCAGACAAATCAGGATTGCCCTTCCCAGTGGATAAACTGCTATTCTCCTTGGAGAAACATTTTGAGAAACCTCCCCAGGCAAGTCATTGCATCTAATAAACAGAGGCTCAGGGTCATTTCCTTCCTGTGTTTCATTCAGTACATTGACTTGACTGAACAAAGCTTTAGCATCATTCCCAACCATAAGAGCCTTAGGAATTGTGTTTTTCACTCCTCCTGCCATCAAATCCTTTCCATTTCACACGGATTTTAGCCAAAGGCTCCATTACAAAATACACAGACAAGGCTACAACAATCAGGCTTTCTTCTGGCCCATAATCTTCCTCCTTGACAAGGCTTTAACCAGAGTAATCTCTGCAGCAGCATCTCTCCATGCTTCACACTCCACTCCACTAACCTCAGCACCACTAATGAACTCAGCATTATTGTTCCCATATTTAGCTCTAAGATGTGAGTTTTAAGGCCAAGCCCTTCAGGGACCTCAGAAACAGCATTTGCACACAGGGCCCCAGCGCTGGATTCTGTGGGGCTTGCTGGGGTGTTTAGAAGGACAGGATTAGCATGGATGGGGTTTGGTGATGTACTTGTAAATTTGGACACACTGGTTTGATGTGTCCAGGTGTCCCACACAAATGACACGCCACCTGTCTTCCCTTCGAGTAGGAGTTTTTCTAATGGCTGTGGGGCTGGCCTCACCTTTTAAACCCTCTCTTCTAGATTGGGGAGAATAGTGATCACTCGTGCTCCGGTGTTTGCACCTTCTTGAGCCCTGTTTTGGGTATGAGCGTCTGCAAACTGCCGCCCATAGGCTGGCTCAGGCTCTTTTGTGACATGCAGGTGCTCTAACGTGGTCAGGAACAGTGTCTAAAAGTTGCTCCAAAGTTATTAAATCCAGCAGTTTCTCAAACGCCCATGTGCTTTTGCCCCCACAATCCGCTTTTTAACAAAACCCATCAGCTTATGAGCACTCTCCACATAGGTATATTCACAAGACATTCGAAGCCTTCTGCCTCTTATCCTGTAAGATTTAGGGGTGACCTTGATCTGCCTCCACGCAGAGTCTTTAAACCACATATAGTCTAAAGCAGGGGTGGGGAACCTCAGGTCCCTGGCTTGCCTGGATCAGACCCCAAGGCTCAGGGCCTCTCCCCATCACTGGGGAGCCTGTGCTGCCACTCCAGCCCTCTCCCCACCTCACAGTGGGGCTGGAGCACCCAAAAATCTAGTAAGCAGGAACCCCTAGGCTCTGGCGTGTGAGTGGAATGTGGGGAGTGTCTTTCTCCTTCTCAGCTGGGGGCCATGTCACTGAGGAGGTGGTTTTGGGGCGTTTTTTTGTTTTGTTTCTCACATGTGTGCAGCCCCCAACTGATTTTTCAGTGGGCCATTGGCCCCCGACCCAAAAAAAGTGTTCCCCACCCTTGTCTAAAGCTTCATGTTCCACCAATTCATTAAAGACCTCCCTGGCTTTTCCAGTCAATCTGGTCAGCAGGATGGGGATTTGCTGCTCCTCTGGAATTCAGCTCACGTGGCATAGGCGTTGAGAGGGAGACAACAGTTCCTCTCTATTCTCAGTATGCAGGACACATCTTTTCCCAGCTTCTGTTGTACGGGGGGCGGGGGACTTCCAGAGTGCTTCAGCTTCTGCTGCTGCTCAATCGCTCATAGCTGAAGTTGGTGAGTCCTCTCTACAGCTTGCTTGGCTTTCTCTTCAGCAGCCGGTAGTTCCATGTGCCTTGCGTGGGACTCTTTCTTCAATTCAGCATTTTTTTGCTTTTCCTTTAAATGCATCTCTGCAAGATTTTGTTCATGTTCAAGGGCCACTTTCTTCAGTGCCTCTGCTTTAATTTTCTCTGCAGCATCTCTGGCCACTAACAAAAATCTCGTTTCTTGATTAGTAGCTTTCTTCCTAAAGGTGATATCTTTTTCTGAGCACAAATCTTCCAGGTGTTTTTTACTAAGACCGTCATATCGTTGCTGATTCATTGCAATTGCTCTTTAACCAGTCAGACTCTCAATTCCCAAATTCATATATTGAATAGCGTGGTTTCTGATCCAAAGTATATACAAGCACAACTACGCCTCTGTAATATAATGGTTCTGGGGGGCACAGCTGAGAGGGTCAAATCATGGTGGATTGCTTAGAAATAGGGCTACGTACAGCCCAAGACTGGGGTCCTTCAGTGTAAGGCACCAAAGCAGTCATAAAGAGCATGTCTGTTCACCATACTGGCCAGCAAGAAGTCACACAAGCAACCCCCTTAAACCTCCAGCTTCTCCTGTGCCACAACCAGCACCGCTCCTTACACAAATGAGAGGTTATGAAAACAGATCTCACCCAATCAGAACAGGTTCTACCAATCCCAAATCCCAGTTCAATTTATACCTCAGATCTTACCCAAAAGAGCACGCTGGGCCACTCCTTTAGAATCTAACAGCTAAAGGTTTGTTAATGAAAGAAAGAAAGAAAAGGTCGAGAGTAACAAAATTACGTGCTCCAGTTACAAAGTTCCTGGTGCAGGCTTGCAGCAGACATGGAATAAACCACCCTGTTAAGTCTCTGGAGTATGTCCTGGGTTAGGATGGCTCAGCAGTCCTTCCAGGCCCAGTTCATAAGCAAGCTGCTCCTGAAGTGATGAGCTGGAGTGAAGACAAATGGAGGAACCTTTAGGGCCCTTTACACCCTGCCTATGTGGAGGGAATCCCATTGTTCTCCTTGTGTGAAAGCACCTCCCAAAATGAAGTTTGTCACCTGAGCAAGTCACCTGTCCATGCCTGGCTCAGTCCTTAGCGGCCATGGCTAACATGCTGGCCTGAAGGGTCACAGGAAAATTCCTCAGATGTGGATTGACACCGCCCACGGTCCATTGTCAGTCCAGTACTTCCATTCACTTGTAGCCAACCTTCCGCAATAGGCGGGCGAGGCCTGTTGATATCTCTCAGAAGCAAATATTTGAAATACAAGTACCAGTCAATACTTATAACTGTAAGTACAAAAATGATACAGGCCTGTGAGCATTATAAAGAGAATCAGCAAACCCTCAGCTTTCAATAGACACCTGGCTTGCCCACTTTATGCAACATTAGGGGCAAACATACCACAGTGGGTGTAACTGTCCTGCATGTTCACCTCAGAAATCTAATAGCATCCCACACGGGAGTAAGCGGTGGCTGCAGGGCTCCCTGCTGACTGGCTGTGGGTCCAGGGGAGTGAGTGGGGTCTGCAGGTCTCACCACTGGCCACTTGTGCTCCAGGGGAGTGGGTGCCAGCTGCAGAGCTGCCTGCCCCCGTGAAAGCCGGCTGTGATACTGTAATTCTCTCTGATTCATTTCAGCTCAGTTTGCTGCTTTTCTGAAACAAAACATGCTGGCGAGGAAAGTTCTTCCTCCTGGCACCGCTTCATGTCTCTTTGGTGAGTATGTCCTCACTTCCTCTCTCTCTGCTTCCTTCCTCCTTCGGCTGTCCTCCATCACTTTCCTCTCCTCCTCGCCCTGGTTTGGGGGCGTTGCAGCGTGCGCTCGTGCTCCCCACTGCTTGCTTTCTCCTTGCTGCGGTAGGAGCTGATAAAACAGCCACTTGCAAGCTGCAGAATACTGACCCGCCTGGTCTCCCTCCTCTGGCTTTCCCTGTGCTCCCCGGACCGAGGCGTTTAGCTGTGATGAACTGTGGATTCGTATGGGTGATGAAGGAGCCTGTTGTGGTCAGGAGCGTAACCCTTGGGTGCTGGGTGTGATTGGCTGGGATGGAGACCCCAGCATGGCCAGTTGTGCTGTTAATTTGGAAAAGGAATGGGAAAATTCTTCAGACAGCCTGTTGCCCAGGGTGCAGAGATGGGGCTGCTAAATGGCTTGAGGCCGGCTGGCGCATCTTTCCGAGCCCGGAGAGTTAGAGGAGGAATAGCGGAGGCATGGGTACGCAGGGTGAGAGACTCCGTGGGAAAGCAGGGAAGCAGTGTTGAATTGGATCCTGACATGCATAGGAAGTCATTGTTGATGGTAGGAGGATGGGGCTAGAGGAGGAGACTCTGGCCACTGTAAGTTGGGGTATGTCTACACTACCACCCTAGTTCGAACTAGGGTGGCTAATGTAGGCATTCGAAGTTGCAAATGAAGCCCAGGATTTAAATATCCCGGGCTTCATTTGCAACTTCCCGGGTGCCGCCATTTTTAAAAGTCCTCTAGTCCGAACTCCGTGCCCGCGGCTACACGCGGCATGGAGTAGGTAGTTCGAATTAGGTTCTCTAATGGAACGAGGTGTACCGGTAGTTCGAATTAGAGAACCTAATTTGAACTACCTACTCCGTGCCGCGTGTAGCCGCGGGCACGAAGTTCGGACTAGGGGACTTTTAAAAATGGCGGCGCCCAGGAAGATGCAAATGAAGCCCGGGATATTTAAATCCTGGGCTTCATTTGCAACTTCGAATGCCTACATTAGCCACCCTAATTCGAACTAGCGTGGTGGTGTAGACATACCCTTAGAGCCTCTGAGACCTAGAGATGGAGGGGCCAGGTTCATTGCTGAGCTGGGTGGCTCAAGTTCATTGCCTCTAGTGGCACCTGCCGTGGACCCTGAGGTTAACGGAGGTGAGAGGGCTCTGGAGGAGGGTTTAGCAGGGTGAGGCTGGCAGGGGGTTGGGAGAAGTTTCAGTTGCTGTAGTGCCTGGGTCTGTTTCTCATGTGAGTGGCTTTGTCATGACCTGGCCTGCCAGTGCCAGAGTGGGTGGCCCAGGATGTAGTGGAAAAGCATTTCTTAAGCAGGTGCATCATGGCATAGTGCTGGTGGCGTCTTACCTGGACGAAGGAAGCTCAGGATTAGCTGGAGAGCAGTGGGACTGTAACTGGGTTCTCTGCAGTCCCAAACCTCTCTGCCTATTGCACACAGTGGGTTAGTGTCCGGACACTTCCCTTGGGTTGGGTTCTATGCAGCAGTGAAGTAACAAAGCCCTGGGGCAGGCTGTGCAGACAAGCAGGCACCTGGGCTGGCTACTTACCGAGTTCTCTCTCCTGCAAGCTTTGCCTCAGAGAACTGTGTGTTTTCTACCCCCGCGGTGGTGGCAATGAGAGTAGCTCTGCACTTCCCCGCACAGGCTGAACACCAACCGCCGCTCACAGGCACTAACAGGATTCAGTGCTGAGCCGGGGGGTTTGCTCGCATGCTGTCGTCTGGGAAGAGATTTTCCCCAGGGACGTACTGGCAGCTGCCTTGCCTGCCCCACCCCGTTTCTGGAGCATCAGTAGGGTCAGGCGTGCAGTGTGCTGTGCCATCAAAGGGGCAGGCACCTCAGGCTTTGCCATCCAGCACTCTGGGGGACATTGCCCCTTGGGAGCTCTGACGGTAGCTAGTGTGGGTCTTCCAGCTCTGCTGCTTCTGCGTCAGTGGGGTTCAGGCTCCCTGCAGGAGAGCAGCGTGGTGGGAAGCCATGGTGAAGCGAGGGATGTAAGCAGTAGGTATGTCTAACCAGAGCCTGGGAATTGAGCTGGAGCACGGGAGTCGGCGTGTGCTGTGCGCCGTAGGGGAGTAACGGGGTAACGAAGGGGGCATTGGTCACTGGTCCCTACAGTGAGGAGCACCTGGCGCCCTTCCCTCTGCATGTGCCATGCCTGCTGCCGCCCTGTGCGATGTGGTTGCTGCTCCCATGGGCTCAAGGGCTTGGACAGCAGAGCGGAAGCCTGTAGCCCCTTTGCATAGGGGATCAGAAACTCTCGGTACGTCCATTCCCTCTGCATGTCCACAGTTCTGGGCACAGTGTTGAGCACTGCACGTGTCAGCAGCTAGCCCCCACCTTGCTGCCCGCAGAAGAGGGCCTGTGTGCACAGATCCCATGCATTGGGGCTTGCACTGGGCTAGAGCAAGGCCAACAAACAGATGCCCAGCGGTGAAGTGTTTCTACTGCACTCTCCCCACAGTTGGTCTGGGGACCACGCAAAGTGGTGTCACTGCTCTGCAGGAGGGTGTTTCGTAAGGAACTCGGACCCCAAGGCCTCAGTGTTTCTTCTGTACTCATCTCCCCCCCCCCCCCCCCCATGAGACGGAATTAACTCTTGCAGTGACTCTTTGCAGGCTTTGTATACTCTTGGTTCCCCGATGCTCTCTCCAGCTGGAGGGCAAGGAGTTAGAAGTTAGAAACAGGGACCTTGACAGGTGATCTAGTCCAGCTCCTTGCACTGAGGCAAGGCCACAAAACATAGACCATCCCTGCCAGGTGTTGCCCACCTTTCTTAAACACCTGCCACAAGGAGATTCCACAGCTGCACTTGGAAACCTGTTCAAGGGTTTAGTTAGAGAGCGTCTCCTAATATCGACCCGAAATCTGGCTTGTTGCAGACTAAGCCTGTTGTTACTTGTTCTGCCTCTAGTGAACATGGAGCACAACTGATCAGTGTCGTCTTCCTAACAGCCCTGACTAGAGAGACTGTTCTCAGGTCCCTCCTCAGTCTTCCTTTCTTGAGACTGACAACGTGTGTGGTAGCTTTCCCCAGCGGACAGGTTCCTGTGCATTTCACCGTGTCTGTTGCTCTCCTCTGGCCTCTGCCCAGTTGATCTACATTGTTTTAGTGCCCAGCACTGATCCCAGGACTTCAGCTGAGGCCTCCCCCGTGCTGAGTGGAGCAGGATGACAACCTCCCATATTACGTACCACGCTCCTGTTAATGCCCCCAGAAAGAGATGAGCCTTTTCCACCATTGCATCACATTGGTGGCTTGTATTCAGCCACAATGACTGGTCCTATGGTCCACCCACTTCCTCCCTGATTACTGATTGTGTGTTTGGTTTTCCCTTCCTGTGTGCCGCAGTTTGCTGCTGTCTTTGAGTTCAATCTTGCTGTTCTCAGACAATTTCTCCTGTTTGTCACGGACGTTTTGAGATCTTACCTTGGCCTCCAACGTGCTGGCAAAGGGTTGTGTCGTGTACCTTACTCCTACTTGCCCCTCGGTCAGAGTGGCCTGATACCAGTGTTGGTGGGAGCTCTCTGAGCACTACAGAGTTACACCTTTCACATGAAAGGCAGGCCTTCATTTCCTCACCTGTGATGCAGAATGCGCCGGGGCTGAGTGGTGTGTTAACACTCCCTCCCCACATTTTCTTCTCCCTGGACACCATGATACAAGCCATGAATTCTGGGTTCCAGTGACGATCACATGGGTACAGATCAGCAGTGGAATGCAAATGGTCAAGATGTGGTCCGGAGGAAGGGTGGTCTGGTGGTTCATTATCACTTCTTTTCCCCTAGTGCCCAGGGGGACAGGGATGATGAGGGTCCCATTTTGCTAGGAGCTGTGCACCCCATGTGTGCTCCAGAGAGCTTTCAGATTGGGCTCAGGGCCCAGCAGCGGTGGGGAGGGATGGGTGGAGGGTGAGGTGCATAGGAACTAGGGATGTGGATGACTAGTCGACTGGTCGCTTCTTCCCCCCTTGCTGCCTCTCTCAGAAAGAGACAGCAAGGGTGGGGGAGAAGAGGAAGGAATGCTTCAAAGCGGCAGTGCTGCCTGGAGTCTGGGGTCAGACCTTGGGTTCCGCGCGACGCTGCCGCTTTGAAACGCTGCGTGGGGCCCGGGCTGTGCCGCTTTGAAACGCCGTGTGGGGCCTGGGCTCTGCCGCTTTGAAACGCCGCATGCAGCACAGGGCCAGCAGGCAACTGCTTGAGTCCCCTGCTGGCCCCGTGCTCCCCGCAGCGCTTTTGCCTTTCAAATGTAGCAACAGCCCTGGGGTCATTGCTACACTTCAAAGGCAGAGGCGCCCTGATTGGCTAATTGAGTAGTCAATGCAAATTGCATCGACAATTCGATTAGCCAATTAATCTAAATTTAACATCCCTAAGAGGAACAGTGCAGCAGAACAGTGGCAGCCTTGGCTTGCCTGTGTGATGCCTGACGGGGGAGGAGATTGGACAGAAGCAGGGAATCTCTGCTGCAGACCCCTGTGTGCTTTGGGCCTGCCACGTGACCACACCTTGAAGGGGGGGGCTGGGCTTTCGTCTCTGTGAGCCCAGTTCCTCATTTGGTCCTAGGGCTCTCAGGTTGGCCTGCCTTGCAGGGCGTTGCATGAGCACCAAGGAACAATGGCCGTGCAGTGCTGAGCTCTAGTCCCAGCTGTAAGAAAGACGCTTTGTGTGCCTTTGGACAGTCACTCTGCCTCTCTCTGGGCCAAGTTTCCCCCCGGTGAAATGGGGATTCATGCTGGGAGCCTGACTTTTGCACTGTGTTTTGGGAATGAAAACCTGTCAGCAAGGGTGTTATTGCTGCAGGGCTCTGCATGGTTCTCGGTGCAGAAAAAGACAGGGCCCTTGACTGTCCTGCCCTCGAGTATGGCGAACTCATTCTGGATACAGCTATTGTAGGCACAGGGAAATCAGGTCAGAGAAGTGGGTGGTCAGGAGAGCGAGGACTGTCCAGCAGCCAGGGATGGGACACGTGGGGGAGGGCTTTTTCCCATAGAGAGTTCTTTCCCGGTTGTGTCTGGTGGGTCGTGCTCAGGATCAGCATATTTGGGGGAGGAAGGAATGTCCCACCACATACTGACAATTACTGTCACCTCAGCAAATGGTTTGCCAGCTGCGGGCTGGCGGCTTGTGTCTGTAGCAGTCAGGAGTCACCAGTGTGGTGTCCTGATGACCGGTCTCCCTTGCTCTGTCCAGTGATGATAACCATTCTGCCTCGTGCATATTGACTTCTCTGTGTGTTGTGTTGACTTTGTGCAAGTAGTCAACACAGCAGACTCCGAGAGAGCTCCCAAAAACCACACGATGAGATAAGGATCGAAGGCGCCTTACCAGGTTTCTTGTCAAACCAACTACAGTAACAGTTGTCAGTAGACTCTGCCGAATCACTTGTCGACCCAGTGGTGTCTACACTGGGGCTTGGGTCAGAGGAAACAAATCAATTGAATACAGAAGCTTTGGCAAGCTGCTAATCCCTTTCTCAGCCCACAGACAGTGACAGACTAACACTGCAGTGAAGGTGTCCCTCTTCATTCTAGGTAACTAACATGGGCTGTTTTCAAACAGCCCTTTGGCAGATCTTTAATCAAATGGCAATTTGTTATGAGGGATCTTTGCAGGAGCCCACACCAGGAGCCTGTAATGCAGAGAGATATCTTGCTCCATGTTCCTGTGTCCTGTGGTGTTTTCAGAGCTCACACCTGACTCTTCCACACACGCTTGTACAAACGTGAGAACGTCCTTTGTGTGCCTCGGCTTTCAAAGGGAGAGAAATCTCAGGTGGGGTTTCAACTCTTAAGTCCTTGGGATGGTTCCCAGGTGGATGGAGGGCTCTTGCTGCCCCTGTCTGACCTCTAGAAGTACCACAGACACATATGGGAACTTGGACTGTCGCGCCCTTTTATGTGACAGGAGCCCGGAGGAGACTGGTTTCTAAGAGTCTAAATAAAATGCAAACCTCAGCCAGGCAGGCCCCAAAAGCCTCTGTCTCCCAAGGACCCCGGCGCTGGCCCCTCCTTGCCCAGTCGCACCTTCCTCACACTGCAGTTTCTCTCTGTCAAAAGACAAAATGTAGAGGCAGACCCAGGTTGCTCCAGCCCTGACACAGCTCCCCATGACACAGCGTGTGATGGGGCCGCTGCACTAGTGCGAAGAGAACGGAGCACAGCTCAGTTAATATTCTCCCTTGGCTCCAGCACTGCAACAGCTTACAGAGCAGGGCTAAAGGCCAGGCATGGCTGCCATAGAATCAGTGCTGAAGGGCCTGAGGGGTTGGGTGCAGCATGGGGCACTTGCACATTTAAACCGGCGTAAATGTGGGATTGTCTGTCAGCTGAAGTCTTTAAAGCCTGCTTGAGTGCTTGAGTAGCTCAGCCAGAGGTCAGGGGTCTGTCACAGGAGCTGGGATCACCATGGTGCATGGGGGCAGCAGGAAGGTGCTGTAGAGAATATGCCTGGGCATGTGTGCCTCTGTGTGTACATGGGAGTGGTGCTAACCTCAAGGCACCGTGGATTGGTTTCACATCTACCCTTCTGTGTCCTCTAGTTCCAGTCTCCTCTGAGCAGCCAGAAGGGCCTGAGAGAGAAGACATGAGAATGCAGCTGAAGCGACACCAGCCCCCAAGCCCGACACACTGCAGCAAATCCTCCAAGCGAGCTAAAATCAAGGTGACCATTGTCTCCCATGGAGAAGCTGCAGGCACGGGGAATAGCGCATCTCTCCTTGCACCGCCAGAAAGTGAGTCCCAGTTCCGGAACCGCTCTTTAGGCCCGAGGCTCCCATTCAGGAGTCAGACACGGAGAGGAGGCCGCGGTGAGCCCAGACCAGCTCCGGGTCCGAGGATGAGTCTGCTGACAAAGATTGAGCCAGAGGGACAGGAACTTTCTTTTTCAAGGCTGTAGACACAGCAGGCAGCCCAAGTGGTTCCAGGTGCCTGGGACTGGGGGCCCTTGGGGAAGGATGGTGACTGCCGACCCATGATGGACTGCATACAGCAGAGCCTACGGTTCTAGAGTCATTCAGATTGCATGTGCAGGGGAAAGGCTGGTTGGGTGGGGGCATAAATGAGGGTTTCCTCGTGTGAATGACGTTGGGCACTCTGCTAAGCTGGGAGGGAGGGACATGATCTTTTCACTTTCCTCTGAAGCTTCAGGACACTGGTCTTGAGGGACGCTAGGTCTGGTTACGCTTTGCAAGTCTTAAGTTCTGTGGCTTGCTTAAGTGTCCCTCTTACCCCAATGCCGTAGAAGTGGCAACAAAGGATTTCCAAACAGTTGGGGTCTCTCTGCAAAGGTCTTGCCTGGGACTCGCTCTTGCCATAACGGAAGGACCATGTTGGCATTTGATGTTGGCTCCCGCTGGAAGAATCTCTGTGTAGTCTCTGCATAGAATCATTTCTGCTCTGCTGATCCCCTTTGAGCACTGCAAGAGCCTGAAATCTGTCAAATGCACCTTTTATATGTACATGTGCAAAACCCTGCTCTTCTCTGGGCTTCTGCTGGGGTCCAGAACCCTGCTGTGATGTGAGCTGCAACCCGATGAGCTGCCATCCAGAGAGAGCTGGAGTGTGGCCACGTTATTTCCCTTTGACACCAGAGAGGAGGCCAGGAATTGTTTCCTTATTGTAACCACTGTGCATTAAGGAAACTGTCTGTTGTGGTAGGCCAGGGTGATGCATAGCAGGACTTCTGCTTGGAGCACCAAAAAATAACTTGTAAAGGTAATTGCTAGTGAGTAGTTAGTGGGCAGTATAGGACTGAAAAGGTCAGCACGCCATTCCAAAGCCCTGGGAAATCAGAGATTTTTTTCAAAGCTGTAAAGTAAATCGATCCATTTTGAAACATTTCTTGGTTGATTTAACAGTTGGTTTTACTGTGAAAATTAACTAATGAATATATTGTGGCTTAACTTCTAACAGCTTTGAAAGTCTCTGATTTCCCGGATTTTTTTTTTTAATTTTCAAAACTTTATTTCTTTTCACAGAAAAAAAATGAAATGCAGAAGTAAACATGAACCAAACAAGAATTCCCTCTTACCGTGCGTGAGCAGGAGGAATACACAGGACAAACGCATTTGTATCCCAGACACTGCAATAAACAAATATTGTAACTCACCGGCCTTTCTGTGTATTTTGTAAAGTGTCTCAACAGAATGCTTACAAAATCAACCACTAGAAAACCGGCGTGGGTTCAGTCCTCCATTGTGGCAGCAGACAATATGGAAGGGAGGAAGCAGGGGGGCAAGTGAAGGAGAGGGTTAGTAGAAGAGGATTAGTGAAATTCACCAGAGATGCTTGCATCCTGTGCTGGACACCTGGTGTCCAGTGCTTTCAAATGGCGAAGCTGATCCCCTCAGTCCTGTTGTGCATCATGAGTGTCACAGTGGCAGCTTCCTGGGTTTTATTAGTGGTTCTGTTCTGTTTGAGGTCCCTGGAAGGACTCCCTCCCCTGTCGTGGGCCGGAGAGTATTTGGGACTGCAAAACATGCCTTGGGCAGCAGGATGAGCTCGCTTTCCCTGGTGGTGCTCTGTGTCGCTGGGTCACGTGACAGCAGGGGCTCCCCGCAGGCTGGACTCGGGCAGATCTTTACGTCTTGTTTTTCTTTCCCACAGTTGCGGCAGGAAAGCCCCCGAGCGTGACCGTAGGCCAGTCTGGCTCAGGCATAAAGGAGCTCACGGGATTACTTACCACCCCCAAGTGAGTGTATCGTTTTATTATTAATCAGTGGCTCTCTGAGGGAGCTGAGCCAGTCGTAGGTGGGGCTCCAGTGTCTGCTGCCTCCTCCCATTTAGAGTGCAAGAGGCCATAGCAGAGGCTCAGTTCTGTGTCTGACTCCTGCGGAGCAGGCGGCACCCAGCTCCCCGGGCTCTTTGTTGGTGTTGACGCCTTGCAGGCCAGTCCTGGGATGTGTTGGCAGAGTGAGGGAGGCGATAGAGTCAGACCTCCAGGTCTGGTGTGACTGGTATTACTGTATCTCTATCCTCTTCTGCCTTCATTCCAGGCCTGGCCCAGCCTTCGTCTCTGCCTGGTGCCAGACACTCGCTCCACCAGGGCTGGAGGAATTTGTAAAGTAATTCTCCTTTGAAATACCCCTGGGAGTTTCTTGTTGTGCTGCCTCTGGCTTCTCATCTCCCATGGGGCTGCTCTGGTTTGCTGCATGCCCCAAAGCGGCAGCCCCTCCTTTAACCAGGAACTGGAGGCAGGATCTGGAAAATAAAACATGCTATAAATTGAGAGGTCCCTTTAACGCCAAAGGTGGAGTCTGCATAGCACCAGGTGGGCGTGGCATCTCTTGTCAGAAATGGACGTCTGACTATCTCCCACCCCACGGCTGCTGGTCTGAGCTCACCATAGTGACGTTTCCAACCTCCACCAGCCCTTCCAGAAGGAGAGTGGCGATGGGCTGCAATCTTCACCCTAGGAATACATCCCTCGGAGACTCGTGTCATGGGCGTGCGCTGGCATTGTGTCTCTGCTTGTCTTCCAGGCTGAATTCTGCAGTGGAAACCCCCTCGGCCATGATCCCTAGCAGCACAGCTCCCAGCCCCTTCCATTCCTTGCAGAGCAGGCTGGTGGCCAGCAGTACCCACTGCAGGCAGGCCCAGCCTAGCAGCACGCTCCAAGGTACCTGCCTCTTTCTTCCTCCCTCCTACCCCTGGCTTGGGAGCATGCAGAGCAGCCCCAGGCCGCATGTGGCTGTGTGGAAGTGGCAGCGTGTTTCCCTGCCTTCCCCTTTGTTGTAACCCAGTGGCTTCGTCAGGAGCTAGGGAGTGATCCTGGTGGAGAGTGGAACCTGGGACCAGGCTCTGTCTCCACTGCGGGTGGAGGTGGTAGACTGGGTGCAGTTCTTTCAGCGCATGGTACATATACAGCCACGTCCCTCTGGGGGAGACTTTCGGGTCAGCTTTGGCAAATCATCCACTAGAAAGGGGGGAAGCAGTCCAATGTGGTTTGTTCTGGCCCATTTGAAGTGGAATATTTCAGGGGGTTTGTTTGGAAACAGTGTTTGGTTTAATAATTTAGCTTGTAATGAAAAAGGGTGGAAGATGCCCCAAAATGCCAGAAAAAAATTCCTACTTGAGACACAGCTCGCAGGGAGGTCCAAGGGGCTCCCACAGGTCAAGAGACAGTGTGACTGTAGGGCACAGCCTCCAGCCGAAGCTTCTCCACCAAGGATGAGAAACTGGCTTGTTGTGGCAAATTATTCCCCAGCCTTGTTTACTTTCAGGAGCAGCATCCGCTAGCAGCCTTCTGCAGGGACTGAGCTTCAGCCTGCAGGACATCAGCACCAAGCCCGCAGCCCTTTCAGCCAGCGTAGCACCCGCGGGGCCGTCCATGCAGGTAGGCAGGCACGGGTTCCCTGGAGAGTGGGAAACGGGAGGCGGGCGCCCTTGTCATGACTGAAGTAGAGCCGCGCTGAGGGCAAGGGGCTCTCTTGAGGCTCCAGCACTGGGTGCTTGGATCGGGAGCAGGGTACCGAGGACCAAGGATGGTGATGCCTTCTCCACAAAGACCCTGCTGCCTGGAGGCTGGGGGCTCTGGTAGCTGAAGGGGTATGGAAAACGGGTGTTCTGGCTCAGGAAGTGCTGAAACCTAGGCTGTGAGAAGAGTCGTCTGGGCCTTTTCCATGCCTGCTTCTCCCCATTCGCTCGAACAGGGGCAGCCCACGGAGACAGTCCCAGCCTGCAGTACTCCACCCGTGGAGCAGCTTCCACTCCCAGCAAGGTGGCGTATTGCATGCCAGGGCCAGTCGTCCGCATGGCTGCCCCTCCACCGTAAAATCCAGGTGTCCATGGGGAAAGGGCCGAACGCCATCTGCCCTGGGGCTGAGATGCACTAAGTCCCCTGGACAGCAAGGGAGCAGGGCAGGACATGTCCCCCTTCCCCTGGTGCTCATCGCACGTGCCTGGCCTTTCCTCGCAGACCTCGGCGGGGAAGACACCAGCGCCTGTCCAGAGTCTCGGTGCCATAACCACGGGCACTGGGACAATTGTCCGCACTATTCCAGTTGGCACGTCCTTGTCGTCTCTCGGCGCCTCGGGGAGTGGGAAGCCTACGGCAATTCACCAGTTGCTGACCAACGGCGGGCTGGCCAAGCTGGCCAGCAGCCTTCCTGGCTTGGCTCAGATCTCCAACCCAGCAGCAGGTAAGGGCTAGGGTAGTGCTGGTGGGGCATTGTGGGATGGAGAGGCAGGCCACCTCCCCGCCCTGCAGGGCCACCTGCTTTCAGACTGGGCAGCATTGCAAAGCTTGTTTGCTGTTCAGAGTGCTGCGTGAACGCTGGTGTCCCCTCCTGGCAAGCTGCCCCTGTGGAGACAGAGGCACGTGGAGAGGGAGCCGGCGGCAGAGCTGGGATCTGCCACCATGGACCATGAACTCTTCCCCAGTAGGAGTCGATCTTCATTGGGCACCTGGGGCACATCTAAACTTTTTTCTTTTTTCGAAAGAGGATATGGAAATTCTGTGGGAATTTGCATATCTTCTTCCGATCTCACTTTCGAAAGAAGATCTTTTGGAAGTGAAAGTAGTCTGGATGTGGTTTTTTCAGGAAAAAAACCCTTTTTCAAAAAAACTGCGTAAACCTTTTTTAAGGAAGAGCGTTTTTTTTTTTTTTTAAGGGTTTTTTTTCCCGAAAAAACCCCCACATCCATACTACTTTCACTTTTGAAAGATCCTCCTGCAGAATTTGTATATCCTCTTTCGAAAATTCTACGTAGTCTAGACATAGCCCTGGTTGAAGGCCCCTTTGCATGTTCCTTGCTACCAGGCTGACTCAGACCTCACATGGTTGGGATTGGCTTGCACACAGGGCCGGGGCTGTCTGACCCCGAGTCCCCTCTTTCATAGAGCATTCCAGGCCCCAGAGAGCCACGGTCCAGCAGGGGCGCTCCTTGGAGGTGGCAGACTCTGCCCTGTCTTTCTCCCCCTGCACCCCACCCCCCCCGCCAAGGGACCGCACACTGGGGAACTCGCATTACTCCTGGGCTCGTCTAGCCCTGGGTTGGGGGATAGCACTGCCAGCGACTGTGTGGAGAGCTGAGGTTGGGCTTTCCCAGCGGGGCGTATGCGGTGCGTGCGCTGGGTCGGGCACTGAGATCCATGCCACGTGGCTCGTTTGGTGCTGCAGCTGGCGGGCGGCTCTTTGATCTGCTTCTCCGGTCTGGGGTGAAGTGTGCGCCCGGCAATCGGCTGCCAGCAGTGACCTGCCTCACTCTGTCTTCCAGGCTTGAAGGCTCCAACCACCATTACAGTGACCCTGAGAGGGCAGCCTAACCGGGTCACTCCCCTGAGCCAAGCAGCCGTGGGGGCGCTCCAGCCCCAGCTGGAGGAGCAGCAGCTGCAGACACAGGCACCTCAGGTAATTCTAGGCCTCTGGTCTTAGGCAAAGAGATGCCATTGGGCATATATAACACTTCCCTGGCCGGCATTGGCTGACCCGCGTGTTCTGTGCAGGCACATGTTCTGCCTGAGGGCCCAGACGCCACGGGGCTTTTCTCAGTAGAGAGGTTTCTCGGTGCAGAAGCCAGGGTGGTTAACCCTTACGAGTGCTGTGACCTTGCAGGGCTGACCTAAGGGCATCATGTCAGTCAGCGAGAGCAGGCTGCTTAACACGGGGTTATGGCTTCTGCCCATTTCGTTCTCCACTGGAGGGAGGGCTTGAGGGAGAGCATGCTGTCAGGGCAGCCGTCCTCCCCTGCCACAGACACAGGCCTCCGCCCATAGGATGTATCTGATGTTACGTCTCCTCCGCCTTTGGCCAACTGAAAGTGCCAAAGGAAGGTAGCAAAGCAGTGTCTGGTATCAAAGAGGTTGAGAACCACTGTCCTGGAGTAGCTTTTTTCATGGGTCGCATTCGCTGCGGTATTTCCGTCGGTGGAATCCCTGAGAGAAGGGATTAGCAGCACGCCAAGGCTTCGGTATTCGGTTGATTTGTTTCCTCTGCTGTGTGTGACTTTCCTTATTCTAGCCCTTAAATCACAGTGTCATGCCAGGTGCTGCCCAGGCATGGAGGTGGACCCAGTGTTTGCAGTATGGGACTGAGAGGTTTCAAACTCAGGCTGTGCAAGGCCTGGGGAAATGGAAGTTGGTTGGTGGGGCTGGACTACACCACAGAGCTCTGTCACCTTAATGAAATCACTCAGGGCTGTGAACAGTCTCCCATCCTGTGCAATGTCACTTGGCTGACCCAAGCCCTCATGGAGGCACCACTGGGTTGAGAAGACCCTCCTCTGTCCCTCCAGTGAGTGTGAGCTCTGCAGCGGCTGCACTGCGTCTGAGCCAGCCTAGAACCAGCACTGGATAGGACACGTGCAGACTTTTCTGCAGAGTCCCCAGGGAGAGTGACATGGCAGAAGGGGGTGGAGGAAGCTGAGTTCTAACTGAATGTTTCCAAAGTGCCCTTTGTTGAATTTCCCCCGCTCCCTTTGCCAGTACTTTCTGCACCCCGTTGTCAGCCATTTCTGGGCCGGGGGCGGGCGCGGGCGAAGCTGGCATCCAGGACCCAAGCCACCAGCATGCAGCCTGCCAGCTCAGGCTGGGAGGGAGTTTGCTGAGGAGACGATGGTACTTGTCAGTGTGTGGTGGGGCCTGGAAACAGGGAGGGTTGGGTCAGGCTGGTACCAGCTACTTTCCAGGATGCATCCGGGAGCTGGGGGATGAGGCCCCTGGGGAGCAATGTTTGTCCTGACTGTTATGGGGTCTGTCTTAGTGCACAGTTGAGTTCCCTGTTTTGGGGGACACTAATGCAGGTGACCCTGCCTGTGGGGGTGCAGCCGGTGACTGGGCCTCTGCTGCTCTCCAGCCTAGAGCCTGCTCCTCTGAGACTGTGACCCCAGGCTGCCTCCCACTGGGCGCCCCTGGAGGCGGCTTTGGCTTTGCCTTGTTCCTTCATCAGGGGACTTCAGAGAGAAGGGGCTTCAGAGCCACTTGAAGAGCTGTTGTCACCGCAGGGGCCTTCAGGCTGCAGCGGTGGGCATGGTCCTGTCTATGTCCTGGGCCAGTTCCCTGGACAGGAATATCTGCCCCAGGGTTCCCTGGGAGCTGGGGGCTTGTGTGGCCACTTGGGAGATGTGGCCCCGCTGATTGGTAGAGCACCCACAGCCGGCAGTGTTAGTGGGGATGGAAGCGGTTAGAGGGAACATGGATCTGCATGTTGTTCTTACCAGTAATTTCCACCTGTGGACATTCCTCAGGCATCTTGTTTGCCCTTTAAATGCTTGGTCGCTGTTCTCCCAGCTTGTCAGCCCTGGTCCCTTCAGCCCTCTAATCCGGGTCAGTTTCAGGCTTTTTGCCGGCATGACATGGCCTGTTATTGTCGCCAGTGTGTCTGGGTCTTGGCTGGCTCCTCGAGAGGAATGTAAAGATGGGGGAATGGCTGCGAGTGCAGTCACTGTGAGCCCCCTCCCAGTCACTCAGTCACATCAGTTATGTTGCCTTGGAGGTCAACATCCAAACCAGCAAGTGGTGCAGTGCCCTTAGCGACTAAGCACACTAGAGAGTCGTGAGCGTTCGTGTGTGGGGCTCGCTGCCTCCGATGGGTTGGAGTCTCGGGTTTACAGAACTCTCTTCGTAAGCTGAGCCAGGTGCTGGTTTCCCGAAGCTGGGTGGAGAAGTGCTGAGAAATAGCCTGCCCCGAGGTGCCCTAAACACGGTGGGCAGAACAACAGAAAGCTCGGCAAACCCCTGGCGCTTCCAGGCATAGATTAACTCCGGGTGGTGTTATAAGGGGGGCTGGAGCGGTAAGTTTGACGTAGTGTTGGGTCAGGCCAGAGCTTAATTGTGTTAATGCCCATGGAGAGTTCCTTTAGAAGCACAGGTCATGAGTTGTGCATTTCGGCAGGGCTCTAATCATCTCCACTACTGTAACTAAATTGCATCTGCTTCGGCTACTTCAGAAACCTGCTGGGCATGGGCAGAGGCCCTGAGTTCACAGGGAGAAGCAGCGTGGCAGAGGCAGAGAGCGGTCTGTCAGGGTAATGAGGGGCTGCCCTGGGGTTCTCCTCACACAGACAGGTGTGGGGTGCCATGAGCAGGCTAACAGTCCCAGTGAGGGGCAGCAGTGCATGGGTGGTGCTCTCCTTACTGGATCGCCCATCTCATTAAAGTGCAGATCTGGGTTCGTTCCTGGCTCAGCAGCTGACCTGCTGCGACATCTGGGCCAAGTCTTTGTGTCTCACGGTTGTCTCTTTGTGGTACACGGCTGGAGAACAGTCTCCGTGGTGTCTTTGGGACCTCCTGTGAGGAGGGGGCTAGTGGAGGGTAGAGTGTGCTGTTATCTAAGTGCTGTACAAGGGAGCATCCAGCCTCAGCGAAACGTAGTAGCCAAGCCCCTGGGAGAGGCTTGGTCTGACAGCTGTGGGAGTCTCCAGGTAAATGTTGAGCTTCTTGGAGGAAGCACGCCCACGCTGAGATGGGGCCCAGGGCAAACCTCTCCCCCACTCGCTGGGGTTTGTCTGCACTGGGATCAGCCAACAGGTTTGTGCACGTTCATTTGGACACAGCTCAGAGAAGCAGATTGCCCGAGAGCCTGCACCATACCATGTGTTAACTGGGGGCCAGTTAATTCCAGGCTCAACATGCCCTCGAGGTGAGTGCAAGCCAGAGAACATGGATGTGGATGGCGCAGGGCAGCCGTGAGCTGGGTACCTAATAGACCTTTCAGAATCCCCTAATTGGGTAGCTCTTTGAGTGATGCTCATGTCCATTCCAATGAGTGTGCATGCGCGATTGTCGGTGGGCTTCCCCCCTAGCAGTACCCTTGGGGTTGTCTGTGGAGCCCTGTGGAGTGGCTCCTGCACCCCTCGGTTCCTTCTCACCGCCAGTGACGGTCGTTGGAGCTCTTGCTCCGCAAGACAACCCTAGCTGCTTTCTTCCCGTTTTTCCTGTTTGTGGTTGCTATTCATAGAATTGTAGAACACTAGAACTGGAAGGGACCTTGAGAGGTCGTTGAGTTGAGTCTCCTCTATTGTTAAGAGTGAGCTGATAGTTTTAGTTGGGGGTTCTCCCCCCTTTTGTTCTCTGTTCATCTTTCCCCCTGGGGCATGCAGAGGAGGTTTAAGAACTAACTCTAACCCCCCTCAACCCCAAGCTGCCTGGTGGGTGGCACCAGGACCGGCCCCTAGCTCCCCAGCCCAGCCATTCTCCATCTCCAGTGTTGCACGAGGTGGCCAGGCCAAGCCGGGGCTGGACTCCAGCCAAGAAGGCCAGCATCTACCATTCCCTGGGGCGTCCCTTGGCAGGACACCTTAAGGACAGCACAGGGCCATCGACTCTGGTGTCGGACTCCTCCGGCGAGAAGTCCTGGAAGAGGAGCTTGACCTCCCTTTGACACTGGACACTTTTGAGGAGGCAAGGGACCTCATCCAGATGACCAAGCACATGGGGCACCAGCCTTTGTGCAAGCCCCAGCACCAACACTGAGTGTGGGACATTGTTGGGCACCGGCCCGGACCCCAGTACCGCTCCTGGTGCAATCCCGGCACCAGCTCTGGTGCAGCACCGTGGCAAGCCGACTCCATTGCAGCATCGCTCTCCATCTCCTCGGCATTGTTCCCCGGCCCTGTCGGGCACTGCACCTCTGTGGTCTCGCTCCGCATATACGTCAGAGGTGGAGTCCTTCATGTCCTGCAGCGGCTGGTACTGCTCATTGCTCCTGCTCCCATTCCCAGCACTGCCGCTGGGACGCTCCCCCAGCACCACAGGCAGCCTGGCCCCATGTAGTGGCTGGCACCAGGGCAGAGGCTGTTCTGGACACCCTGCACCTACCATCAGGGTCAGGGCCCAGCATCACGAGTAGCTTTGGTAGCTCCTCCAGCCACTGTCACGTCTCCTGAGGCCCCACGGCCCCTGAGCCTGTGGTGGTGCGAGCGCCGCCTCGGCACCTATCTACGCCTGCTGCTGAACCACCAGCGCTTTATCCCCCCAGTGTCTCCGGGGACACCCAGGAGCGGGAAGGTCAGGAGGACCCATCCCCAAAGAATCCTCCTCATCCTGCCCAGAGGAGGTGGCCATGGGCACGTCTTCCTCCCTCCCTGCCCTGGTGTGAGGGCTCCCCAGGACTTCTTACAGCGAGTGTCCCACAGCCTTAATGTCCCCACTGAGGAGGTGGTGGAAGCTGCGGACCCTGTGGTGGACATCTTGGCCCCCAGGTCCGTCCAGGGCGGCTTGCCTCCTCAAGACAATTCAGTCGGCCAGTCTGTTTGTAGCACACCTCCCCCCTGCTTGTCGCATTGTCAGAGTTCCAGACCTGCTCCCTGCAGACTCGTGCCAGGAGTTCATGGGGTCCTGAAAGAGGGCAAGACGACCCTCCAGGACTCCGCCACCAGGTCAATGGCCATGGCCATTGCCAGGATGCAAACGGCCTGGCTCCAGGTGTCTGGTCTCGAGTACTGCGTGCAGATGTGGTCTCCTCACCTCAAAAAAGATATATTGGCATTAGAAAAGGTTCAGAAAAGGGCGACTAAGATGATTAGGGGCTTGGAAAGGGTCCCATATGGGGAGAGGCTAGAGAGACTGGGACTTTTCAGTTTGGAAAAAAGGCGATTGAGGGGCGATATGATAGAGGTATATAAAATCATGAATGGTGTGGAGAAAGTGATTATAGAAAAATTATTTACCTTTTCCCATAATACAAGAACTAGGGGACACCAAATGAAATTGATGGGTAGTAGGTTCAAAACTAATAAAAGGAAATTTTTCTTCACACAGCGCACAGTCAACCTGTGGAACTCCTTGCCCGAGGAGGCTGTGAAGGCCAGGACTCTATTAGGGTTTAAAAAAGAGCTTGATAAATTTTTGCAGGTTAGGTCCATAAATGGCTATTAGCCAGGGATAAAGTATGGTGCCCTAGCCTTCATAACAAGGGCAGGAGATGGATGGCAGGAGATAAATCACTTGATCATTGTCTTCTGTTCTCCTTCTCTGGGGCACCTGGCATTGGCCACCGTCGGCAGATGGGATGCTGGGCTCGATGGACCTTTGGTCTGACCCAGTATGGCCATTCTTATGTTCTTATGTTCTTATGTCTCCCCTCCCAAAGGACCAAACCACCATTCAGGACTGTCCCTTCTACTGCGGGCCTGTCTTCTGAAAAGACAGACGCCAGGCTGCACGGTCTTAAGGATTCTGAGGGGGATCCATACGCCATCATCCCAGTGCAAGCCATTTAGGTCTCAGCCATCCTCACGCTTCTTCTAGGGCCCGTCTGGGCAGGAATAACAGCGCAGACAGCCTTTCTATTCTTCCTCAGGCCAGGGCCCAAGCCCCCTCAGCCCTAAATCCAACTTCTGAGGGTGTGCCCGAGGATGGAGCACCAGTCCAGTTCCTAGAGCTCCCTCTGCCCCCCATTTGGCAATCGTCTGCCCCTCTTCTACCGTGCTTGGGCCAGTATTACCTCAGACCGTTGGGTCCTCAGCGTGACATGGGTGGGATATTCCATTCAGTGCTCTGCCCCCTGCCTTCCCCATCCCTCTTCAGGGACCCTTCTCATGCGCCATTCCTTACTCAGGAGGCTCAGTGCCTCCTCGAGTTGTGGGCAGTAGAGGTGGTCCCTCGGGGCAGGGGTCTCTAGTCCCGGTATTTCCTTACCCCCAGAGCCAAGGACGGGCTCAGGCCCATTATGGGGCTTCGAAATCTTCTAAATCTGAACGTGATCATACGGAAATTTAAGTTCTGTTTGGTTTCCATGGCAACCACCATCTGTTCCCTAGATCCTGGGGACTGGCATGCCACCCTCCAAGTGAAGGACATGTACCATCATTCCCACACACAGGAGATTTCTCAGGTTCATGGTCACTGGGCGCCAGTCCTGTTCGGTCTCTCCATGGCATTGTGAGTGTTCACAAAGTGCATGGCAGTGGTGGCGGCCTTTCTCTGCAAACAACAAGTACAAGTCTTCCTGTCCCTCGAAGACTGGCTCATCAAGGGCTGGTCCCATAGCAGGTCCACCAGCACGTGGCGCTGGCCCTTTGCCACGCTCGGTCTCATTCTTAGCATTCCAAAGTCTCAGCTGGTCCTGGCTCAGAGTCCATTGGGGCCCTTCTAACGCTGGTTCAGGACGTGCTATGACCTAGCCAGTGTCCCAGCTTCCTCTGTGGCATTCCTCGTGCAGGACATCTGCAGGGCGGTGCCGTGGTCCCTGTTCACACCTTCGCCATCACCCCGCAGGCCCGGGACGACGCAGCGTTCAGGGGAACAGTTCTCCTGATGGCAGTGCGTTGGTTTCCAACCTCTTCTCCAGGTAAACTGCTTGCACGTCACTTGTTGGCACGCACATGAGCAATTGCTTGAAGAAGAAAAAAAGGTTCCTTACCTTTGTCACGGTGGCTTTTCCAGAGCTGCTGCTTGTGTCCATCCCCCCTCTGTCAGAAATCTGGCAAGAAGGAACCGAGGGGTGGCAGGTCGGCTGAGCCCCATATACTGCACCATGCAGGGAACTTCACAGCCAACCCGCTGGGTACCAGCAGGGGAAGAGCCTCCCGACGACTGTGCAGGCAGCACACACGCCTGTTGGGACCTGTTGAATGGACTTAAGCAACGTTGGGTTAACTCTGCAGTTACCGAAGTAAGCAACTGTGTCTTTCTGGAATGCTCCATTAAGACCACCCCCTGCATCCATCTGTCAGGCCTGGCAGTCACCACACAGAGGGCAGCTGTTGGGAGCAGTTGGTTGCACATGCTGCGCTCAGGGACAGCGCAAAGCCAGGCCCCTCTAGGAGCTCTGCAGGGAATGTGAGATGCCTTTGCTGTGTCCCCACTGAACGGCTCCATGCCGAAGGGAGCGGATGCAGCTTTCATAGCCCAGCAGGACTCAGTTCTGGTGCAGAAGCAAATGTGAACCTGCTGATTCTGATTGTGTTGCCTTCCTCAGAGGATCCTTGATTGTCAAAATGGTCAGTATTAGCGGCATTTTACAGCTGGGAAACTGAGGCCTGGCTTGCCCATGTGACCCATAGAGTCGATGGTGGAGGTGGGAGTAGAACCACCATCCCCTCTACTGAGCTCACCCTCCCGAAGGTTGGGGGGGGGACACTGCTGCAGAACTTGGCTCATCCTCCAGCTGGCAGGGGACTGGTCGGGGGAGGGAAGAGATCCTCCCAGGAAAGCGTGTAGAGATATGGATTGGACTGGACAGTGGCTAGGTCAGGGCATCCCTGCTCTGCTCTGCTCACGCGCAGAGAGCTCCTGTCAGGGCTGGGAATGTTTGGCGGCTCTGCTGGCAGTTCCTTTGGGTCTCAACTGCTTTCACCCTTTCAGGCTCCAGACGGCGCATTTGGGTACTTGAGCGCCCCAGCGTCCACTGCCGCCTCTCCTGGCAAGCTGCTGTCTCAGCTGGAACTCAGCACAGCGCAGGCTGGCACAGAGATGGCTCCTGCTGACCCCGGGTCCCACCTGACCGCTACAGCAACGCCGCCTGTAGGTGAGGCTCATGGCAGTCCCGGGGCTCACGCTGCCAGGCCGTGGGTCTATGCCGAGGTGACTCCTGGGGGTGCTGTGGGAGTGTGGCTGCATTGCCGGGCCCCCCAGCCACCTTGGGCTTTGTTTGTCACTCTCCCCCCTTCACTGGTTGGTTTGAGTGGGCGCATGGGGCATGACAGAGCCATGTCCCCCAAATGCCCAGCTGGTTCTTGGAAGCTGGACTCCCTGGCCAAAGTTACCAGCTGCTCAGGATGTGCATTTCTGCCGGCTCTGCCCAGGCTCCCGATGCTGCTTCCCACACTGGCAGCTCTTCCTGCTGCGCATTGTTGGCCTGGACTAGAGAGAAGGCCCCAACCCACTGCAGCTCGGTAAGTGTCTGTGGCCCAGGGAGAATCCAGAGCGCACAACCACGCTGCAGTCTGTGGAGCCCTTAGTGTGCTTTGGGGAGACTTGAGTGTTTTGTTCCCGTGGGTTTCCAAGTGAGGAGAAAAGCTCTAGCACCGAGCAGACTGGACCAAGTCCCACCAGAGCAGGATGGAGAGTCTCAGCTTCGTGTCCCCTCTGTGTGATTTTAATTGGCTTTATTCAGCTTGTTCTCTCTCTGATCTAGACAGCTGCTGCGGTAGCTCGAAGGTGGTTGTGGTTGGCTCGATGGTGCAAGGATTTGCCTGTATCATACTCTGCATTTCTACTGTGCAGTTACATCCAGTGCCCTCAAAGTGCTTCACACACACTTGCCAGTTCAGTCGCAGCCATTTCTGGGCAGTAGACAGGGAAACTGAGGCGCATTTGTCAAAGGTCAGCTATGCCAGTTGAGCAGGAAATAAAACCCAGATCTCCTGACTTGAAGGGCTGTGCTGTAAGCACAAGAATGTCCCTGCCCTGCTAATCCACTTGGGAGGTGCTTTGACATTGCTCGATGGAGGATGTAGCATCACTGGGCTCTGCTCCAGCCCTGGAGCTGTTCCCTGGAGCCCTTCTCCCCCCTTTGCTGCCAAGGAGTTGAAGGACAGTGGATCCTGAGCTTGCATGTGAAAGGGGACCCAGAGTTGGGCAAATCCTGGCCAGCTGCTTGGCCCCCAATGAGGGTGCTGTGCAGCAGGAGAGGTCAGGAGCGGGGCCTGAATCTGACTCTTCCACTCTGAAGCCGAGCTCCATTTCAGTGCACTTGCCTAGCCTCCGTTGGGTCAGAGCAGAGCGCCTGGCTTTCCCACTCCCCCTGCAGTGAAGCTGCTGCACGTCTGCCATCCCAGGGATGAGCTGCAAGGAGACTCTGCAGGTCCCAGCTGCCTCTCAGGGCTCTCCTGGGATTTGCTGTAGCTGGAACGTAGGCAGCCTGGGTGACAGCTTCTCCTCCCTCCCCACGCCTGTGCTCTCCAGTTGGAGCTGGTGGTCCTGGGACCTGGCTAGCGCAGTCCAGTGTAGGCTGTGGCCAGCGAGTGAGATGAGCCAGGCGCTGCTGGCGGGAGGCTCTGGGCTAGACTGGAGCTGCAGCACAGCAGCTGGGGGAAGGCCTCGTTCCGCTCCCACAAGCCTGCCGTGGTCAATGGTATCTGGCAGTGCCCAGGCCCCTGCAGGAGGCGTGCTGCAGGACATGTTGTGAGTTAAGGAGAGAGCCGTTGCCGTGGGGTCACTCAGACACCAGCGCAAGGCTGACGAACCTTCCTGCCAGTGCTGGGCATCAGTCGCAGCTCCTGGCTCCTGGCCCTGTGATTTCCTTGCAGTGTGTGTGGCTCTGAGGATTCCCAGGCCAGGGGCTCATGGAGTGGCCCTGGAGAACATGGAGTGCATGGCGGGAGCTTACCCTGACCCAGACCGGGGGGTGGGGGTGGGGGGGAGGATGTAGGCTGGAAGGCTCTGGTGGGCAGACTGGTTCTGCCCTCTTCACTGAGGGAGACCCACCTTCCTCTTGTCCAACTTGGTTGCAATTTGGGGGTTACTTTGGGTCCTTATCTGCTTGTGGATTTGCAGCTGGCATGGGGGTCCCTGGTCCGGCGCTCGGGGTGATTTTGTGCCATGCTGCGGGGGGCTCCCGGCACGTACCCTGCTCTACACAGTAACTGGCCCACTGAGCAACACTTAGCTTTCAGCCTGGCTCCCCTGCCCTGGCTGCCACAGCTTGGCTTGGAGACACGGTGGAAGGCACAGGGGAGCACTGAGCTGTGTTTGTCCCTCTGTCCACACAGTGACCACCAGCAGCCCCATGAAAATGCTGTACGTCATGTCTGACGCCAGGCTGTCTGCACTCACCAAGTCTGTGATGGCTGAGGCTGCCTGCGCCCCCCTGAAACCTACAGGAATCCAGGCACCCTCCTCGTCTGCCTGCTCGTCGTCCTCCGTCAGCTCACCCTCTGGGGCCGTGGCCTTCCCTGCTGCCGCGGCAGCCAGCGCCCCGAGCCCGCCCGGCAGCCTGGTGCATTCCAAGGGGGGGCCCACTCTGCAGAACACGGCCAAGACTCTTCTCCTGACCTCCACGGTGGCAGCGAAGGGGGACGGGCCCCTGGGACACAGGGCGGAAAAGGTCGGCCACACCATTGGGGCAGTGGAGACCCTGGGGAAGGTGCCCTCTGTGGTAGACAATGGGAGCACCATCATCCACACCAGGGAGACTTTGGGAAGCAGACACTTGCTGCCACAGGGCATGCTGCCAGCTGGGGCTGGCACCACCCTTATAGCGCTGGGCAGCAGCCTCAGCCCCTCTCTCCTTGCAGCAGCGGGGCCCCCCATCAGCCAGAAGCCATAGTGAGTTCAGCTCCGCTCTGCCATCAATTGGATTTTTGCCTTCGGGATGAACTAGCACTGCTGGCTGCGGAGTGCAGCCCCCGGACGGGGCCGCGCCCACGTTTCTTTCGGTTTGGGCTTTTCTGTTGCTGTTTAATAAAACTTTTTTTTTTCCACTGGTGGGCTCTTCATTGAGGCGTTCTCCTTTGAGAGCTGCCTGGCCTGGACATCACCTGGCAGGTGTGCTTTGCTATTTATAGCTCTTTCAGGGAGGGGCTTCAGAGCTTGGCAAACAGATGCACCCGCAGGACCCTGTGAGTGGAGTAAACATTCTCTTCCTCTGGCTGGGTGCAGCTGTGTGTTGCACACGGGCGTGTGCGCCCAGGGCCTGGGGTGGAGAGTTGGGGTTCGAGCCCCTCCCCTGGCTATTTGAGACAGCACTGCCTGTCAGAGGTTTGGTCCCTTCCCCCTCCCACTCCCCTGGTCCTTCTCGCATGAACAGAGAACAGCAGTCCCCACCGCACGCCCGGAGCTGCAGCCGTTTCAGTGCCAGGCAGCCTGAACCCCGTTTCTTTTTCCCTTGTTCCCACTTACTTCCCGTTGGCCCCAATGTATATAGCAATCTCAGCCACACCATACCCACCCCGACAGACTGACAGGAGTATCCAGCCAGTTGTCTTGCCCCACCTTACTTGGTTTACACGCAGCAAAATGAATGCCACAGAAGACAGAGAATCAGAACCCCTAGAGAAGTGGGGAGCAGAGCCACAGAAGAGTAACAAAGGGAGGGTTTCACAACACCTGCTCTTGAGAAGTGGGTCCTTCTTGACCCATGTTTTCATCCAGTCTCCAAGCTCTTCCATTTCGCTGCAGGTGCTAGGTCCGGTGAGCTTTGTCACAGACCCAAATTGCCTTATTTCATGTGACTTGCTAGGGCAGGGTGTGAGGAGGAATGGGCGCAGGAGCAGTGGTGCAGAGGGTCTGTATTCCGTGGGGTAGGGCTACAGGATGTGGGGCAGAGGGTCTGTATTCCGTGGGGTAGGGCTACAGGATGTGGGGCAGAGGGTCTGTATTCCGTGGGGTAGGGCTACAGGATGTGGGGCAGAGGGTTGAGGAGAGGAAGGGGTTGGGATGCCAGATGCGGGCTCTAGTCAGGAGGCACGCACTTAGGAGGCTCACGGCCAGCAGGTCCCTCAGGCAAGCTCCCCGCTGGCCATGGCCTCACGCCGCTCAGAGCGGCCGGCTGCAGGGGCCATGCGCTGCTCTTGAGTGCTGCCCCCAGTACATTTTGCAGCCCCCCAGCCAGTGGTGTGTCCATTATCAAGAACTCCTTTGAGCTGCCATTTATGGGCAGTTCTCTCCTTGCCCATCAGCAAGGCTAGTTGTAGGGTCACTACATTTTCCTGTGGGAGTACAGGGCTCCTGGTAACCTTGCTCAAATGTAAGCAAGTTCAATGGCAATTAGTCAAAACCATGTGGTATCTGCCCCCAGACATGCTATAAAAACTCCCCGGCCCAGCAGGGGAAAGGGGGGCATGGGGTCTAGGCTAAGGTGTGGAGGCTCAGGTATAGGTGTAGCCAGGGTTGACTGGTGCCTATTCTCTGCCCTGAGCCCCTGCTCACATCCCCAACCCTGACTCCTGTGTACTCCCTGCCCTGAGACTCTGCTGTGACTCCTGCACCCCTCTGCGCCCCACTCCCTTCACTGAGCTACTCCACACACACCCAAAACCTTTGCCTGGGTCCCCCAGATTCCACATCACACATTTCTTACAGGCACTACTGTATAGCAACCCCCCTTGCGGGGGCCTGGGGCAGGAGGTTGGGGGTTGGCAATACAACAGCAAATGGGCTGGCCCAGGGGCAGGACCTGCCCTGAGGGGCAGGGGTGGGTGTGGCAGTGACATCACAAGGGTCTCTTGCAGCACCTCAGCTTATTGGTTAAAGGAAGTTGGGAGGTGGTGACCTCACAGAGAGTCCATGACAACGGGCAGGTGGGACAGGCTGCAGGGCAGGGGCAAGCTCAGAGACATACTCCCCCCCTCCCGCCCCCAGGCTTTGCTGCAGGAAGTCTCCTTGAGATCTGCTCTTGAGGACTCAGGGGCTATGTCTACACTCGCGGCTTCTTGCACGAGAAATGCACAAATGAGGCTAAGGGTGGAATATCACCGAGCCTCATTTGCATACCTAATGAGCTGCCATTTTTGCAGAAGAGGCTCTTGTGCCAGAAGGAGCTGTCTACACTGCCCCTTCTTGCGCAGGAAAACCCTCTTGTGCAACGCTGTTACTCCTGAAAATAATCAGCGTAGTGGCATCGCGCAAGAGGCTTTTCTTGCACAAGAAGGGGCAGTGTAGACAGCTCCTTCTGGCGCAAGAGCCTCTTCTGCAAAAATGGTGGCTCATTAGGTATGCAAATGAGGCTCGGCGATATTCCACGCTTAGCCTCATTTGTGTATTTCTCGCGCAAGAAGCCACGAGTGTAGACATAGCCAAGGAGAATTCAGGGTCACATATGTGACCATGAGAGGAGGAGCCTCTTTGGAGTGTTCTCCTTTCTCCCAACTGAGCTAGATGGCAGACGTCCCGGGGAGAAGGTAAGAGTCTCTGAGAGGTTTGGGGCCGATACAGCCTGATCCAGCTAGCGCTGGCCACATTGAAGGCAGGGAAAACACTTGGTTAAGGTGGGAGATTTTTCCCTACCTAGGCCTTTGTCCCTCCTCATCACTGGGGACATTGGGTGTGTCTGGTTTCCCTTTTCCCTGCTTCCCACTGGCGGGGGGGCGGACTGCTTTTTAGCCCTTGTGGTGGGAGGCCCTCACAGAGAGATGGGGCAGACAGGGGGCTCAAAGAGTGATCCCCACTGGTGACCTGAACTATCCCTGTGCCCTCTGGGGCAGCCCACAATTTCCTGTCCTTCAGAGGCTCAGTGCTGATTGGCTGCACTGGGGGGACCAGTGACTGTGAGGAAACTCAGAACCCTTTGCTCTCTTGAAGGCCCAAATGAGCCAGAACCGATAGTCTGACTAGGGAATTGTTCTGCCTCACCAGTGGTTGTCTCTGAGCAGCTCCCGCTAGCGCTTCTTCAGTACTTGCTGACCAATCGCTAGGAAGCTCATTTGAGGTCACTTCATGCTGGTCAGTCAGTGTGAAACTCCAGATGGACGGGCAGGGACAGTCAGGGCATCTGGGTCCTGTTCCCAGCACTGCCCCTGCCTGTCTGTGATGTCAGTCAAGACCCTTCACCTTTCTCAGCCTCCGTTTCTCCCTCTATCGCTGGGGTGTAACAATCCTCTGCTACCTGCCCCGTGGCCGGGACGGCTGGGGAGCCGTGAGGTTACGTGTGAGAATGTCGCTAGCAGCAGTGTATAATAGGAGGTGCCCTATCACTTGGGGTCGTTACAGATACTGGGGGGGGGGGCTGTAGAGCCCCGTTCTGCCTCCCTCCCATTGTGTAGCTTCCCATGTGAACCCCCACACCAGCACACACAGGGCCAGAAGCAGGTGGTGACTCCTGTGGCCACTAGATGGCGCTGCAGTCTCCCACGTCCCCATTCTCTGGGTTATCAGGATTTGTGATCCTAGAATCCCAGGGCTGGCAGCGACCTCGGGAGTCATCGGTCCAGCCCCTGCCCAATCCCAACGAACTCAACCCCGCCAGCGCTTTGTCAAGCCGAGACTTAAAAACCTCTAGGGATGGAGATTCCACCCCCCTCCCTAGGGAACCCCTCCCAGTGCTTCACCCCCTTCCTAGTGAAATAGTTTTCCCTAATATCCAACCTAGACCTCCCCCACTACAACTTGAGACCATTGCTCCTTGTTCCGCCATCCGTCACTACTGAGAACAGCCTCTCTCCATCCTCTTTGGAACCTCCCTTTAGGAAGTTGCAGGCTGCTATCAAATCCCCCCTCACTCTTCTCTTCTGCAGACTAAACAAGCCCAAATCCCTCAGTCTCTCCTCATAGGTCATGTGCTCCAGCCCCCCTAATCATTTTGGTTGCCCTCCGCTGGACCCTCTCCAATGCATCCACATCCTTTTTATAGTGGGGGCCCCAGAACTGGACACAATACTCCAGGGCTGTGTCTACATTGGCCACTTTTTCCGCAAAAGCAGATGCTTTTGCGCAAAAACTTGCCAGCTGTCTACACTGGCCGCTTGAATTTGCGCAAGAGCACAGACGTTCTAATGTAAGAAATCAGTGCTCCTTGCGCAAATACTTTGACGCTCCCGTTCAGGCAAAAGTCCTTTTGCGCAAAAGGGCCAGTGTAGACAGCTCAGTTTTGTTTTGTGCAAAAAAACCCCGATGGCTAAAATGGCGAATGGGGCTTTCTTGCACAAAAGTGCGTCTAGATTTGCCACGGACGCTTTTGCGCAAAAAGTGCTTTTGCGCAAAAGTGTCTGTGCCAATCTAGACGCTCTCTTGTGCAAATACTTTTAACAGAAAACTTTTCTGTTAAAAGCATTTGCGCAAATTCATGCCAGGCTAGATGCAGCCCAGATGTGGCCTCACCAGAGCCGAATAAAGGGGAATAATCACTTCTCTAGATCTGCTGGCAATGCTCCTCCTAATGCACCCTAATATGCCATTCGCCCTCTTGGCTACATGGGCACACTGTTGATTCATATCCAACTTCTCCTCCACTGGAATCCCCAGGTCCTTTTCTGCAGAACTGCTACTTAGCCATTTGGTCTCCAGCCTGTAACAATGCTTGGGATTCTTCCATCCCAAGTGCAAGACTCTACACTTGTCCTTGTTGAACCTCATCCGATTTCTTTTGGCCCAATCCCCTAATCTGTCTAGGTCACTCTGGACCCTATCCCTGCCCTCCAATGGATCTACCTCTCCCCCTAGCTTAATATCATCCGCAAACTTGCTGAGGGTGCAATCCATTCCCTCATCCAGGTCATTAATAAAGATGTTGAACAAAACTAGCCCTGCCAACCTGACATTGAGCCATTAATCACTACCCATTGGGCCCAACATTCTAGCCAGCTTTCTATCCATTTTACAGTCCATTTATCCAATCCATACTTCCTTAACTTGCTGGCAAGAATATTGTGGGAGACCGTATCAAAAGCTTTTCTAAAGTCAAGGTATATCACATTCACCAAGTTCCTCATGTCCATAGAGCCAGTTACCTCATCACAGAAGCTAATCATATTGGTCAGGCATGACTTGCCCTTCATGAATCCATGTTGACTATTCCTGATCACTTTCCCCTCTTCCAAGTGCTTCAAAATGGATTCCTTGAGGATCCCCTCCATGATTTTTCCAGGGACTGAGGTAAGGCTGACTGGTCTATAGTTCCCTGGATTGTCCTTCTTCCCTTTTTTAAAGATGGGCACTACATTTGCCTTTTTCCAATCGTCCGGGATCTCTCCCGATGTCCACGAGTTTTCAAAGATAATGGCCAAAGGCTCCGCAATGACATTTGCCAACTCCCTCAGTATCCTTGGTTGCATTAAATCCGGACCCATGGATTTGTGTAGGTTTAGCTTTTCTAAATAGTTCTTAACCTGTACTTTCTCCACCGAAGGCTGCCCACCTCCTTCCCATACTGCGTTGCCTAGTGCAGTAGTCTGGGAGCTGACCTTGTCTGTGAAGACACGCAAAAAAATTGAGTACTTCAGCTTTTCCCACATCATCTGTCACTGGGTTACCTCCCTCATCCAGTAAGGGCCCCACACCCTCTCTGATCACCTTCTTCTTGTAAACATGCCTGTAGAAACCTTTCTTGTTACCCTTCACATCCCTTGCTAGCTGGAATTCCTATTGCGCTTTTGCCTTCCTGATAACTCCCCTGCATTCTCGAGCTATACATTTATACCCCTCCCTAGTTATCTCTCCAAGTTTCCACTTCTTGTCAGCTTCCTTTTTGTGTTTAAGCTCACCAAGGATGTCCCCGATAAGCCAATCTGGTCGCCTACCATATTTGCTTTTCTTACTGCGCATCGGGATGGTTTCTTCCTGTGCCTTCAATAAGCCTTCTTTAAAATACTGCCAGCTCTCCTGGACTCCTTTCCCCTTCATGTTAGTTAGCATCTCTGGAGATCCTGCCCATCAGTTCTCTGAGGGAGTCACAGGCTGCTTTTCTGAAGTCCAGGGTGTGTATTTTGCTGCTCTTCTTTCTTCTTTTGTTCTGGATCCTGAAATCTACCGTCTCATGATCACTGCTTCCCAGGTTGTCCCCCACCTCTACTTCCCCTACTAGTTGCTCCCTGTTTGTGAGCAGCAGGTCAAGCTGCGCATGGCCCCTGGTAGGTTCCTTCAGCACTTGTACCAGGAAGTTATCCCCAACATTCTCCAAAAACTTCCTGGATTGTCTGTGTACTGCTGTATTGGTCTCCCAACAGATGTCAGGGTGATTAAAGTCCCCCATGAGAAACAGGGCCTGTGATCTGGAAGCTTCTCTCAGTTGTCTGAAGAAAGCCTCGTCTACCTCATCCACCTGATCCAGTGGGCTATAGCAGATACCAAGCACAACATCACCCCTGTTGCTTCCACCTCTAAACTTTACCCATAGACCAGTGGGCACCAACCAGTAGATTGGGATCTACTGGTAGATCTTGGAGCCTCTGACAGCTGATCCTGACTGGTTTGTCCAGGGAGCTATCAAGCACTGGAACTTCAGTTGCCCTTCCACCCACTGTCATGCTGCTCCTGCCCTTTGCCTTGGAGCTGCTCCCCTGGGAGCCTCCTGCTTGCTGTAGAGGGTGTGGGAGGGAGAAGACGGGGGCGCTGATGTCAGGGTGTCCCTGCTCCCCCCCACTTCTGTACCCTCTCTCCACACAGAGAGAAGGGGATGGCGGGAGCTTGGCAATGCAAATCGCTGTCACCATCACACACTGTGTGTCTCCCTCATTCTCACAAACACCCACTACTGTCCTTCACTCTCATCTCCCGACCCAACACATACGTGGCGGTTTGTTGTTGTTACAGCCTTTACTGCTTGCAAAGTGGGTTAGTTTTGAGTTTTGACTGGTCTGTGCATTTCATAATTCTCATTTCTCTCTTACGCTTAAATGTAATTCTTTGAGCAGTGAGTTCTAAAATAACTAACCTGTTGTGGCTGGAGTAATTATCCCTGTGGTAATTGCTGCTCCTGGACATGGCTGGCATGTCCCTGTAGCCCCTGAGAAAGGCAGAGCAGGGGGTCTCCACAAGGTGTCCTGGCCTGCAGACACCACTCCTGCAGCTCCCATTGATCAATAATGGGGAGCCTTGGCCAGTAGAAGCTGTGGGCTCAGCGCCTGTAGATGAGGGGGCAGCACATGGCACCATGGAGCCATTGCTGTACATGCCAGCTGTTTTCAGGAGTGGTGCAGGACCAAGGAAGGAATAAACCTGCCTTAACCCCACTGTTCCACCATCAAGAAGCCGTCTCAGTTAAACGATGCCCAGCCAGAGCCTGCTTCCTGAACCCCTGTCCCAGCCATGAACCTCCTCCTGCACCCAACCTCCTGCCCCAGACGTGAGTACCCCTAAACCCAAACTCCTTCCCAGAGCTTGCACCCTGAACCCCATCCTGGACCCCAATACCCCACCCTGGGCTTAGCCCAGAGCCCCTCCCACACTCCAGACTTCTTGGCCCAAGACCAGAGCTTGCACCCCCAACCTGCTACCACAGCCTGGTGAAAGTGAGTGAGGAAGGGGGAATGGAGTGAGCAGGGTAAGACCTTGGAGAAGGAGTGGAGCAGGGGGAGGGCCTCAAAGGAGGGGCGGGAAGGAAGTGGGGACAAGGGTATTTGGGTCTGAGGTCGATCTTACATTACACTTAAATTGAAAAAGTGATCGTGTGGTTAAAAAGGTTGGAGACCGCTGCCATAGCCTCTCAACAGGCTTTTCTCCCTCTATATACTGGAGCTCTGAGCAATCCTACTGCTCTCTTACATTCAATGCAACTCCTCCTCCTTGTCTCCCCTGCCTGTTCTTCCTGAACAGTTTATACCCTTCCATGACAGTGCTCCAGTCATATGAGTCATCCCACCAAGCCTCCGTTATTCCAATCAAATCATAATTCTTCGACTGGGCCAGGGCTTCCAATGCTTCCTGTTTGTTTCCCACACTTCTTGCAAAGACCTTCGATAACCAGTTGCTTGCCTGACCTTCTCCATTCGAATCGGGGCCCTCCTTTGTTGCTCGTTTCTCCTTGTGTTTCTTCCTGGTATCCAACTTCTCCACTTACCTCAGGGCTTTGGTCACTCTCCCCCCAATGAACCTAGTTTAAAGCCCTTCTCACTAGGTTTGCAAGCTGTCACGTTACTGGGTTTTAAGGGGAGCAGCCAGCTCGCTGCTGCACCCATGGCCGGGGGCGGGGGGGGGGGGGGGTGTTTGCCCTAAAGTGTATTCAAAGGGGGCCATCTGAGGTGTCAAATGAAAGCTTATGCTCTACTGATTCTGTACATTCTATTCATGTAACTTGTATAATGGAGTTATGTGGAGTTATGAACATGTACTCTGTATGGATGCTGGAAAATTTTCTATCTGTGGCTGAGCAATGGTCAAGGAATGCTCAGCCAATGGCTATGCTAATTAGCAAGGAGACAGTGGATCTCTAGGTGCAAATACACACATCAGGAAGGTGACTGACTTGGGACACAAGGATAGGTCGATGGACCATGTGACCTTCTATGGCCAGGAGGATGCCAGGATGGCTATAAAATGCCATGTGGCAGACTCCATTTTGGTCTTCAGCTCAGCTCTTGATCCCAGAGGCAGCCTTGCAGGGAACCACGAGCTGGAAAGAACTGTGGACCCATCCTGACATAGGATGTACACCAAAGACTTTTAAGCCAGCAGTTATAACATCTCTGCTACGACTCTGTATTGAGAACTGGGTGATTCGATGCATGTAATGTATTAGCCTTAACAACCTTACTCTCACGCTTTTCTTTCATTTAGTAATAAACATTTAGATTCTAAAGAATTGGCTCAGCGTGGTCTTGTGGGTAAGATCCAGAGTGTAAATTGACCTAGGAACTGTGGCTGGTTTCTTGGGACCGGAAGAATCCATTCGGGGTAGGTGAGATTGGGTTCTAAAACCCCTCACCTGTGTGTTAGGCCCGGGGCTGACTGGGACACAGGAAGAGCTGAGGTGTTGGAGGGGTTTTGCTTGTGAGGCGCCAGGCTGGCAGCTGAAGTGTGCTGTGGGACTGGTTTGTGGCCTATTTGGGAAGGTCTCCAGTCGGGGGCTGTAAGGAGCCCCGAATTTGAGCAATTAGCCCTTAGCCGGCCCAGTCCGTCACACAAGCCTGCCCGTGAAGATGCTCTTTCCTCTCTTGGTTAGGTGGATCTGATCTGGCCCCGTCCCAATTCAATGTGACAAACAGGCTCTCCTGGGCAATTGCTGGAACAGCCACCTGGGCTACATCTACACTGCAGAGTTTTTGCACAAACACGGTTGTTATTGTGCAAAAACTCGTGGAGTGTCCACACTACAAGCGCATTTTTGTGCAAGAAACAATATACTCAATCATCAGAAGACAGGGCTTTTTACGCAAGAGTTATTCCTCTTTTCACAAGGAATAAGCCTTTTTGTGCAAGAGCTCTTGTGCAAAAAAGGTGTGTGTGGACGGCCAACAGGGGGTTCTTGTGCAAGAAACCCCTATCGGAAAAAGCACAGGTGCTCTAATGGCCATTCCGTGAATGGCCATCAGCGCTTTCTTGCACAAGAGCGTCCATGGCAGTGTGGACGCGCTCTTGCGCAAGAACTTTTTGCGAAAGATCTCTTCCGCAAGAAGCCTGCAGTGTAGACATAGCCAGGGGCTGCGTCTAGACTGGCATGATTTTCCGCAAATGCTTTTAATGGAAAAGTGACAAACGGGAGCTGCTTTGGTTTTGTAAAAAAAATCTTTTTCAAAGACCTTTTTATCAAAATCAAACTTGTTCAATGTTTATGGGATTTTCCAGTAGGAACTGTTTCAAGTAACATTTTCCCACCATCTCAGTTCCCAGGCTCTGTCCCTGCCCCTTGGGGTTTGTTGTTGTCTGGTGAGAGAACCGTTGGCTTCTCTCTCTCTCGGGCTCTGCCCTCACCTTGCTGTGTGACTGCCTGGGGCAGGGCATTTCCTGTCCCTGCCTCACATGCTAGTCTGTCTGGTGGGATGGGAGAAACTTGTGTAACTCCTGGCAGCAGTGAGTCTGGGGAGAGACTGGGCAGTGAAGCCTGAGTGGAGGAGAAAGGGCTGTTTCATGGTGCTGAGCACCAAGGCATCTCATGTGCTAAAATATCTAGTCCAGAGAAACAAGAAATGATCCCCAGTGGGGTGTGAATGGGGGGGGAATGGGGGGGGGGTCTCCCCAGGGCTTCACACAACTCACTGTCCTGTGGCAGGTGCAGCCCGTGGCTCTCCCTTCCCATGTGGGCTCTGCCAAGGGCTTGGCAAACCTGGCTGTCATGCTGGGGAACATGCTGGCAGCCCCCCCCCCCAGACAGAGACAGGCTCCAATAGCCCTTGGTGGGGGTGGGGGGCAATTTGACCTGGACTCTGGGGAGGCCTGCAAAGCAGACTGGAAGATCCATTTTCCAGCCTGTCCCCCTAGCTGGGATGCCACTGGGCCCTCCTCGGCCAGGGCAGGCAGTGTTTGGCCTGTCCTCCTTCAGGGCCAGGGGAAGGAGCTGGGCCTTCAAGCCAGCGCGCTGCCTGGTTCAGTTGGTCACTGAGCACAGACCCCCCCCAGGCTGGCCTGGAGCGAAAGACCCTCAGCCCCTCCCCCCCCCCCCCCACCATGAGAGCCAGAAGCTGGTTCTCAGAGAAGAGTGAAACTGGAGGCTGCCCAGGGACTCAGCCCGTCTGCTCCAGGCACAGAGAGACCTGGGGGGTGTCCTCACAGCCAGTCCCTGCCCCACACCACGGATGCTAGAGCAGAGAGGGGCATGGGGTCTGTCCCCGTCCAGCTGGGCTGTGCATGGCTCAGGGAGGAAGGGACCAGCCCTGACACAGAACATTGTCCCAAGCTAGAGCCAGTGACGGGCTGCGACCCGCGGGGGACACACCCCGTCCTGGGGCACCGATCCCTGGGTCAGATATTCCCCCCCCCCGGGCACCAGGCACAGCCCCGGGGGGGGGGGGGAGCTCATTTGCTCAGCACTTACCCCTGCCATGGCTCCTGCCCCCACAGCATGTTGGCTGAGTACCCCAGAGAGCGCCAGGGCCTTGAGGTGCTGCACAGCCCCACGCCCATTCACCAGCACTCCCCCAATGTGACCCAGCTGCCTGACTTTGGGGGCAGGCAGCCTGCTCGGAAGGGCTGCAGAAGCTGCTGCTGCTGGGGTTGTTGGTTGGGAGTGGGCCCCTCGGGGAGGCAGAGCAGGGCAAGAGATGGCCTTGCGTCAAGTTCTTCTCCTGGCTCGCTGAGTCTGGGCCTTCCGGGGACCATGCGCCAGCCCCTGTTGGCGCCCTGGCGCAGCTGGGGGGGGGGGGGCAAGTCCTCTTGGAGGGCCTTGCCCCCACCCTGTGCTCAGGCTCCCTGGGCAGAGCGAATTCAGAGTCTGGCTTTAGCACCTGTCCCCCAGGGTCTCCAGCAAAGGGACTTGGGGGGGGCGGGAGGCTCCTGGCCCAGGGCGGGGGATCTCAGGGCTCAGCTGGGGCCGTACATCAGTTGTCCAGCCAAGGCCACCAGCCGGCCCCCCCCCCGGGACCATACGTCCCGTCTCTAGCTGCTGCTGCTGCACCAGAGAGGCCAGGAACCCGCTGGGAAATGGGCCCTAGTAGCAGACTGAGACTGACAGAGGCTAGGTAATGGGACGTCCCTGAAGAAATCAGCCCCCTCCTATGTGCGATTGCCCCCGCCTGGTAACAAGGTCCTGCCACAACCTGCCCCTTCCTCTGAGAGTTACCCTCCAGCTGGGCCAATCTTTTGCGCCTCAATTTAGGATCAGATCGTCCCAACCTCACCCCCCAGGATGCTCCATCTGCTGTTCTGTTGGACCCACAGATGCAGCAAGTGCCCCCCCCCCCAGTGCCACTGGGATGGGAAGGACACAGGCACCAAACCCGAATGAAAAAAAACCTGCCTGCATCTCGCCCCACCCGGGGCTGAGGGTCCATGCGGCAAAGCCTGTGGAACTGGGACTGGCAGCAGGAGACAGCCAGGCGGGGGGAGGGGAGGCTTTTCTGTTAGGGATCCCATGCTCCATGGCCCCAGAGCCACCATTTCTGGCTGCCCCCATCACTGGTGGCTACCTGGGGCTGGGACCGGGCAGCCGGGCTGGACGCAGGGGCTGGGGGGGGACCCTTTGCTGCAGCCCCAGCTGGACCTGCTCTAGGAGAACTGGCGGAGTCAGCAGGGGCTGTCGCACAACCCCGGGCACTAGGGCGGCCATCTTAGAGCTTCACGGTTGTTAGTCGCTGGGGAAAGGACTCAGCCCCCCCTCCACCCACATTCCTACTGCTAGACACCTCCCCCTCCCTCCCCCCCGCTGCAGTGCTGGTGGAGGGGCAGTGGGGGGATTCTGGGGGCTTGGGAGAGGTCAGAGGGAGGCTGAGGGAATGGAGGCTGGCGCTCACCCTACACTGGGTGCGTGTTTAGCAATGGCGAGCCTGAGACAAGAGCCGCCCCTCGTGGGGCAGGAGAGTCAGGCCCCGAGACATGGGCAGGTGCCAGTGGAAATGCTGCTGGTTCGTGTGGCCATTAATCACCCCTGGCTCCCAGCCTGGGTGGCAGAGAAAAGGAGGGAGGTGGGCTCAGTTTGGGGCTGGCTGGTGCAGAGACAGAAGCCAGCTGAGGGAAGGAAGCATCACCAGCCAAGGGCGCCCCCCAGGAGCTCAGCACTGTCCAGGAAGCCAGGGGGGCCTGTGGAACAAGAGCCCGAGAAAGAGGGCCGGAGGGCTTGTACTGAGGGGTGAGGCGTCCCCTCTTGCAGGGCTCTCTGCAGGAAATTGAGAGCGGGCTGTGACAAAGCCGCCTTCACTTCCTGGAGTAGGTGCAGGGAGGTTCGGGGAGGGGGGGGTGGAGAGCCCCATGCGCTGAGCGAGCGCTCGGGGATCCACCCAGTCCCCCCTGTCACAGTCCAGGAGGTCTCCAACCTTGGTGGTTTCTGCCAGGATCAGCCTCCGGCGCACCGCGGGAGACTCCGCCACCTGCACGCACGAGGCTGGATTGTGGAGCAGGGGCTCTGTGAGGAGGTCTGCTCCCTCAATGGCCACAATGGACCTGGCTGCTGAGAACAGATTCCAGGGCTGGAGGAGTTCCTGGCAGAACTCTGGCAGCTCTGAGAGGTCTCGCGGAAGACCCCTCGGGTGGAGAGGAGGATGTCCACCTGCTGATAAAAGATCACCCAGTCTGGGCCCACGTTCGGGGAGTAGACATTGACCAAGTTCAACATCAACCCCTCTACATGAGCCCGGACGTGCAGCAGGTGGCCCAAGACGACCTCGGTGACCCCCAGCACCTCAGGCCATAGGGCAGGGGAGAACAGGGTGACTACCCCAGCCGCATGGGCACTGAGATGGCTGAAATACACCCCATCCCCCCACTCCAGCCGCCAGCCAGCCTTGACAGCTGGAGTTGTGTGGGTCTCCTGCAGGAAAACCACTGAGTACCCCTCCACCCCCGAAGGAAGGAGAGCACCCGGCTCCTGCGGAGCCCTGCCTTACAGCCCCGGTTGTTTAGTGTCATGTGGTTTGTAACCTATCCTTTAAATCCACTTTGGTACCAAATGACTGGAAGATGGCCAATATAACACCAATATTTAAAAAAGGCTCTAGAGGAGATCCTGGCAATTATAGACCGATAAGTTTAACATCAGTACCAGGCAAATTAGTAGAAACACTAGTAAAGAGTAAAATTGCAAGGCACATAGAAGAGCACGAATTGTTGGGCAAAAGTCAGCATGGTTTCTGCAGAGGGAAGTCGTGTCTAATTAATCTGTTAGAATTCTTTGAAGGGGTTAATAAACATGCGGACAAGGGGCACCCAGTGGATATAATATACCTAGATTTCCAGAAAGCCTTTGACACGGTCCCACACCAAAGGCTTTTACGTAAATTAGGTGGTCATGGGATAGGAGGAAAGGTCCTTTCATGGATCAAGAATTGGTTAAAAGACAGAAAACAAAGGGTGGGAATAAATGGTAAATTTTCACAATGGAGGAGGGTAACTAGTGGTGTCCCCCAGGGGTCAGTACTGGGACCAATCCTGTTCAACTTGTTCATCAATGATCTAGAAAATGAGGTAAGCAGTGAGGTGGCCAAGTTTGCAGATGACACAAAGTTGTTCAGGACAGTCAAAAGCAAAAGGGATTGTGAAGAACTACAAAAAGATCTCAGCAAACTGAGTGATTGGGCAGCAAAATGGCAAATGAAATTTAATGTGGGTAAGTATAAGGTAATGCATGTTGGAAAAAATAACCCAAATTACACGTACTACATGATGGGGTCAAATTTAGCTACGACAGATCAGGAAAGGGATCTTGGAGTTATAGTGGATAGTTCTATGAAGACATCCACGCAGTGTGCAGCGGCAGTTAGTAAGGCAAACAGGATGTTAGGAATTATTAAAAAAGGGATAGACAATAAGACAAAAGATATCATACTTCCCCTATATAAAACTATGGTACACCCACATCTCGAGTACTGCGTGCAGATGTGGTCTCCTCACCTCAAAAAAGATATATTGGCATTAGAAAAGGTTCAGAAAAGGGCGACTAAGATGATTAGGGGCTTGGAAAGGGTCCCATATGGGGAGAGGCTAGAGAGACTGGGACTTTTCAGTTTGGAAAAAAGGCGATTGAGGGGTGATATGATAGAGGTATATAAAATCATGAATGGTGTGGAGAAAGTGATTATAGAAAAATTATTTACCTTTTCCCATAATACAAGAACTAGGGGACACCAAATGAAATTGATGGGTAGTAGGTTCAAAACTAATAAAAGGAAATTTTTCTTCACACAGCGCACAGTCAACCTGTGGAACTCCTTGCCCGAGGAGGCTGTGAAGGCCAGGACTCTATTAGGGTTTAAAAAAGAGCTTGATAAATTTTTGCAGGCTAGGTCCATGAATGGCTATTAGCCAGGGATAAAGTATGGTGCCCTAGCCTTCATAACAAGGACAGGAGATGGATGGCAGGAGATAAATCACTTGATCATTGTCTTCTGTTCTCCTTCTCTGGGGCACCTGGCATTGGCCACCGTCGGCAGATGGGATGCTGGGCTCGATGGACCTTTGGTCTGACCCAGTATGGCCATTCTTATGTTCTTATGTTCTTATGGTGGTATATTTCATTGTGAGGGCTGGGGTGGATCCTCGCGGGCAGGGTGCCCGTCAGTCTCCCGCAGATCCCACAACAGACCGCTCCCCGACCCGAAGGCCAGGAGAGCATCACGAAATGTGCAGGTCCGGCAGTAGGCCACGATGTCCTGCCTTTTGATCCCTTTCCCCTCCTGTAAAAGGGCCTTTGTGGCCCGGAGGATAGAATGAAAGTCCCCCCAGCGCTGAAGGGTGAGCTGTACCTTGTCCTTAGCCCCGCAGGTGTCCGAGGAACTGGCACAGCTCGGCCCTCAGGACTGAGGGGATCGGGGTAGAAGGGTTTTCCTCTGGCTGGGCCCCCAGATGGACTTCGCGGTCCATGAAGATAGGCAAGCAGGGCTCCGATCCCCTGTGCAGCACCAAAAGCAGTGGCGCCGCGCTGCCCGTCCCCATTCCCAGCGAGGGAGGGGGTGGTGCAGGAACAAGGCAGCCCCTAGGGAGGTGGAAACTGCAGCAGGGATGGCAGGCTCCCTGCAAGTCACTGCTCAGCCCATGGGGAAGCAGGTTCAGCTCCTAGAGTGAGGGGCTGCTGGGGGGGGGGGGTGGTCCATATGCTGCCCTGCCTCTGGCACAGCTCCCATTGGCTGGGGCAGGCCCAGGGAGGAACTTCTCCCAGGAAGGATGGCGATCGAGGGGGCGGGGGGGTTGGTGCTCCAGATGCTCAGAAAAGTAGCTCCTAGCCCCTCCCCTTCTGTCCCCTCCTTTGCAGCCACAATTGCCCCAGCAGCAGGGCAGCATGGTTGCTGCACCACCAGCCCCAATGCTCATGGCATCAGCTCAGGGGGGTGGGGCAAACGTGGGCTGGGGGAGGTAGTCAAGGGGTGAGGAGCACAAGCGTCGACACATGAACAGGAGTGGTTGTGGAGGAGGTGGGGAATCTTGCTGGGAAGGTCAGGGCACAGGGAGCAGGAGGGGTTGATAAGAGGTGGGGGGGGGTCCCCTGGGTGGTGGTCAGGGGCATGTTGCATGGGGGATAGATAGGAAGGGATCCTGTGGGTGATTTTAAGGGGCAGGGAGCAGGGTTGGTTGGATAGGAAGTCGGGGCCCCATGGGCGGTGATGATCAGGGGGAGCAGAGCATGGGGATGGATAGGAAGTAGGGGCCCCAGAGGCCAGTCACAGACCGGGAAGCAGCGAGGGATCAGTAAGAGGTGAGGTGCCGGGGGCAGTCAGGGGAGGGGGCCTCTCCTCACTTCTGCTCTCTGTTTGAAAAGAAACCCCCACAAGATAAGGCCTTTGAAAACAGAACAAAACAACAAAGAGAAAACAAGATAAAAACTTTACTTTGAATGTGTCTGGTATATTAATTATTTTAGCCCTCCAGGATTGCAACAGCTGAAAATACTACTGAAGATACGGTTGCCTACCAACAGACTCTGCTTTTAATCCTAACGCCCGACAAATATTGGAAACATAGATTGTCCTTTTCCCCATATAGCAAGATTTTAAACTAAAGTTAACGTACTAGCAAAGCGACCCCGTTTTCTTCGGGTCCTTACAGAGGGGCTCAGGGCAGGGGGCTGAGGGTGTGAGGGATGCAGACGTCAGGGCAAGGGCTTGGAGATGTGGGGTGCTCAGAGGAGAAGGCTGGTTGATGTAACTATAATATTAATACCAATTTTTACAAAATTCAAAAAAGGTCTCCTATGTATACATGTACATGCATTCCTGCTGCAAACCAAAAGAATTGTCTTGATTTAACCACCAGGTTTTTAATTAAAAAAAAAAAAGGGGGAAATATCGACATTAAGGCAAAGGTAATATTAACAAAATGTCAATTTTTATTTGGATTTTATAAACCTTTTTGCATATAAGAATATGATAGCAAAAATGATAAAAATATAATAATTTATGCTAGGTATGGTTACATTGCAAAATGTTAATGGTAACCAAACAATTTCAACAGCTTAAAACACAATGATATGTCATGAAATTGTAATACCCTGAAATTATTTGCGTAAAGTTGCATTTAAAATACATTTTGGTTTAACTTGTGCATACACTTTTTGTCTCATGATACAGGGAAGCAGTGGTCATTCATGTCTGTGCTTATAAACAGTTCACAAAAGTGGAACTGGTATCATGAGAAAATTAACTTGAAAAAGCTCGGGTGAAAGAAATTGGTTACTATCAATAGCTCGGCTGGCCAGGGAAAGCAATACGCCTTTTCAGAACAGATTGTGAGGCAGCAAGCAACCCTTGGCAGCTTTTATTAGCAGATTGCGCAACCAGGAGCCAATCATGCTCTCCCACAGGAAATTAATAAAACAAAAACAAAACAAACCAACCAACCCCTTAGAAGCCAAACTCCGCCCCCAAATGAGCAACACTACTTAAGGAAATGAATAGAGAATTACATACACAAAGAAGCCAATTCATGCTTGCTGAGAGCTGAATTGGCAGCAGATCTATTTAAACAGTCAAGTATTATATTTAGTATCAAATATTAGTAACACACTGCAAGTGAAAATCAATGTCTGTACAACTACAAAAGTAGAGCTGTGCTATAAAAGGCTTGGGCCCTATTACAATGTAAGCAAATTTTATCTGTGTGCTAAATTTTGATTACAGAAAACAAAACAAATGTAAAACAAACAAGCAAACATTTTATTATATTAAGTAATTTAAGCTATATAAGGTTGCATCCGACAGCCTGGAGGAACACGGTGGCGATATCACACCCAAAACCCACCAGATCCATAACACTGAAGAGGCTCCCAGGCATCAAGAAACAAAAATGAAGCGCTTTGTAAACAACACACCAGTCAACTACATCTTAGTCTGCCATATATGGACAATTAAGTAGGCAACTAGCTAAATACTAGCTGAGGTATGTCTATACTGCTTCCTTCTTGTGCAAAAGCCTATGCAAATGAAGCACAGATTAGCATATTGCCATGCTTCATTTGCATAATTAATTAGTGGCTGTTTTTGCGCAAGAGGTTTTTGTGCAAAAAGGAGCTGTGACGATGACTCCTTTTTGCACAAAAACCCCCTCTTGCACAAGAACTGTTCTTCCTCATTTTTTCAGGAAGAATGGCTCTTGCTCAAGAGGGGCTTTTTGTGCAAAAACGGCCCCAAATGAATTATGCAGATGAAGCTAATTCATGCTTCATTTGCATAGGCTTTTGTGCAAGAAGGAAGCAGTATAGACGTAGCCTCAGACAGGTCTGTCTTATTTAAACTGTATATTTTTAAGCAAGGTAAATTCATGTGCCTGTAGTTTTAAATCTTTAGCATCAAAAGCTGAAAGAATTGGCTACTGTTCACATTATTGCTAAATTGTTGGCTTATTGGCTGTACATCATTTACAATGTGTTTTACATTGTTAATTTCCCCCGTGTGTTGGTTAGTGTAGCAAACAAATGGGAAACAACAGGAAGGCAAGATAAAAAACAAAATGGTAAAAATAATTATAAAGTTACTCAGTAACTACAAATCACGTAAACAAATTCCCTGCAAGTACCAGTCATCATGTAGGTTAGTGACACTGAATCCTGAAGCCAAACAATCTTGTTCAGTGTCTGGGCACCAATACTAAATCCTGATAAATTGGCTCCTGTGCATTCATAGAATCATAGAACCATAGAGCTGGAAGAGACCTCAGAAGGTCATCAAGTCCAGCCCCCTGCCCAAGGCAGGACCAATCCCAATTAAATCAACCGAGCCAGGGCTTTGTCAAGCCAAGACTTAAACACCTCTATAGAGACTCCACTACTTCCCTAGATAACCCATTCCAGTGTTTCTCACCCTCCTAGTGAAATAGTTTTTCCTAATATCTAACCTGGACCTCTCCCACCGCAACTCGAGACCATTGTTCCTTGTTCTGCCATCCATCACTACTGAGAACAGCCTTTCTCCAGCCTGTTTGGAATCTCCCTTCAGGAAGTTGAAGGCTGCTATCAAATCCCCCTTCACTCTTCTCTTCTGCAGACTAAATAGACCCAACTCCCTCAGCCTCTCCTCGAAGGTCATATGCTCCAGCCCCCTAATCATTTTGGTTGCCCTCCGCTGGACCCTCTCCAATGCATCCACATCCTTCCTGAAATTGGGGGCCCAGAACTGGACACAATACTCCAGGGCTATGTTTACACTTGCGGCTTCTTGCGCAAGTACGGCCGTTCTTGCGCAAGAATCTGCAGAGCATCCACACTGCCTGCCTGCTCTTGCGCAAGGAAATGTACAGTACGGCGTGGTAAGAGAGGGCTCCTTGCGCAAGAGTTACGCTCTTTTTTATCAGGTGTAAACCCTCTTGCGCAGGAGCTCTTGCGCAAGACGGCAGTGTGGACACTCGGCAGGGATTTCTTGCGCAAGAGAGCCCTATGGCTAAAATGGCCATCAGAACTTTCTTGTGCAAGAGAGCGTCCACACTGCCATGGGAGCTCTTGCACAAAAGCACAGCGCGCACATGGCAGTGTGGACGTTTTCTTGCGCAGTGTAGACATAGCCCAGATGTGGCCTCACCAGAGCCAAATAAAGAGGAATAAATCACACCTCTGGATCTACTGGCAATGCTCCTCTTAATGCACCTTAATATGCCATTAGCCTTCTTGGCTACAAGGGCACACTGTTGACTCATCTCCAGCTTCTCATCCACTGTAACTCCCAGGTCCTTTTCTGCAGAACTGCTACTTAGCCATTCGGTCTCCAACCTGTAACAATGCTTGGGATTCTTCCGTCCCAAATGCAGGACTCTACACTTGTCCTTGTTGAACCTCATCAGATTTCTTGTGGCTCAATCCTCCAATTTGTCTAAATCACTCTGGACTCCATCCCAGCCCTCCAGCGTATCTACCTCTCCCCCTAGTTTAGTGTCATCCACAAACTTGCTGAGGGTGCAATCCATCCAGGTCATTAATAAAGATGTTGAACAAAACCGGTCCCAGAACCAAACCTTGGGGCACTCCGCTAGAAACCGACCGCCATCCTGACATCGAGCCGTTGATAACTACCCGCTGGGCCCGACCTCCTAGCCAGCTTTCTATCCATCTTACCGTCCATTTATCCAATCCACATTCCCTTAACTTGCTGGCAAGAATATTGTGGGAGATGGTACCAAAAGCCTTGCTAAAGTCAAGGTATATCACATCCACTGACTTCCCCATATCCACAGAGCCAGTTACCTCATCATAGAAGCTAATCAGATTGATCGGGCACGACTTGCCCTTCATGAATCCATGCTGACTATTCCTGATCACTTTCCCCTCTTCCAAGTGCCTCAAAATGGATTCCTTGAGGATCCCCTCCATGATTTTTCCAGGGACTGAAGTAAGACTGACTGGCCTATGGTTCCCTGGATCATCCTTCTTCCCTTTCTTGAAGATGGGCACTACATTTGCCTCCATCTTTACATTTTTCCAATCATCCGGGATCTCTCCTGATTTCCATGAGTTTTCAAAGATAATGGCCAAAGGCTCCTCAATGACATTTGCCAACTCCCTCAGTACCCTTGGATGTATTAAGTCCAGACCCATGGATTTATGTACGTTTAGCTTTTTAAAATAGTTCCTAACCTGTTCTTTCCCCACCTAGGGCTATCCACCTTCGTCCCAAATTGTGTCACTTAGCGCATTAGTCTGGGAGATGACCTTGTCTGTGAAGACAGAGGCAAAGAAAGCATTGAGTACTTCAGCTTTTCCCACATCATCTGTCACTGGGTTACCTCCCCCATCCAGTAAGGGCCCCACACCCTCTCTGATCACCTTCTTCTTGTAAACATGCCTGTAGAAACCTCTCTTGTTACCCTTCACATCCCTTGCTAGCTGGAATTCCTATTGCGCTTTTGCCTTCCTGATAACTCCCCTGCATTCTCGAGCTATACATTTATACCCCTCCCTAGTTATCTCTCCAAGTTTCCACTTTTTGTCAGCTTCCTTTTTGTGCTTAAGTTCACCAAGGATTTCCCCGGTAAGCCAATCTGGTCTCCTACCATATTTGCTTCTCTTGCTACGCATTGGAATGGTTTCTTTCTGTGCCTTCAATAAGGCTTCTTTAAAATACTGCCAGCTCTCCTGGGCTCCTTTCCCCTTCATGTTAGCATCCCAGGGGATTCTGCCCATCAGGTCTCTGAGGGAGTTGAAGTCTGCTTTTCTGAAGTCCAAGGTGTGTATTTTACTACTCTCTTTTCTTCCTTTGGTCAGGATCTTGAAATCTACCATCTCATGATCACTGCTTCCCAGGTTGTCACCCACCTCTACTTCCCCTACTAGTTCCTCCCTGTTTGTAAGCTGCAGCCCCTGCTGTGCACGACCCCTGGTCAGATCCTTCAACACTTGTAACAAGAAGTTATCCCCAGCATTCTCCAAAAACTGTCTGGATTGCCTGTGTACTGCCGTATTGGTCTCCCAAAAGATGTCAGGGTGATTAAAGTCCCCCATGAGAACCAGGACCTGTGATCTGGAAACTTCTCTTAGTTGTCCAAGAAAGCCTCATCTACCTCATCCACCTGATTCGGCGGCCTATAGCAGACTCCAAGCACAACATCACTAAACTTAAGCCTGTTGAGAGTCTATGGGTCTTCTCCCTCTATATACAGGAGTTCTGAGCAATCATACTGCTCTCTTACAAACAGTGCAACTCCTCCTCCTTGTCTCCCCTGCCTGTTCTTCTGAACAGTTTATACCCTTCCATGACAGTGCTCCAGTCATACGAGTCATCCCACCAAGTCTCTGTTATCCCAATCAAATCGTAGTTCTTGGACTGGGCCAGGGCCTCCAATTCTTCCTGTTTGTTACCCAGGTTCCTTGCATTGGTGTACAAACACCTTAGATAACCAGTTGATCACCCTACCCTCTCCATTTGAATCAGGGATCCTCCTTTGTTGCTCGTTCCTCTTTGCATTTCTTCCCGGTATCTGACTTCTCCGCTCCCCTCAGGGTTTTGGTCACTGTCCCCCCAATGAACCAAATTTAAAGCCCTCCTCACTAGGTTTGCAAGCCTGCCCGCGAAGATGCTCCTTCCTCTCTTTGTTAGGTGGATCCCATCTCTTCCTAACAATCCTTGTGCCCGGAACAGAGTCCCACGGTCAAAGAAACCAAAGCCCTCTCTCTGACAACCACCTGCACAACCACGCATTTACTTCCTCAATTCGACGATCCCTACCCAGTCCTTTCCCTTCAACAGGGAGGATGGACGAGAACACCACTTGTGCTCCGAATTCTTCGATCCTTCTTCCCAACTCTACGTAATCCGCAGTAACCCACTCAAGGTCATTCTTGGCCATATCGTTAGTTCCCACATGGAGAAGCAGGAAGGGATAGTGATCCAAAGGTTTGATCAGTTTTGTAAGACTCTCAGTCACATCCTGAATTCGAGCTCCCGGTAAGCAGCACACCTCTCGAGATTCCAGGTTTGGACAGCAGATGGATGGCTCAGTCCCTCTTAGGAGGGAGTCCCCGACCATCACCACCCGCTGCCTTCTTTTGGGGGTGGTGGTCATGGAACCTCCAACCCTAGGACTATGCATCCCATGCCTTCCAGTAGAAGTGGTTCCCTTCCGATTTCTTCCTTGTGAGGTCCCTTCCAAAGCATTCACCATCGCAGAGCCTGTGGAGAGAGCCTGCAAGCAAATTACTTACCTCTGTAGGAAAGGGGGATTCCTGTGCTGGCCTTTTTTTCCTTCTAGAAGTTACATGCTGCCCGTTCTCTTCCTTGTCCTGTATTGCCCTCGCTGGCTCTTCAGCCTGCTGTGCCTGCAGAATTAAATGTTGCCTTCTACCAAGAAAGTCTTCATCCTCTCTGATTGAGCGTAGGGTTGACACTTAGGCCTCTAGTCCTCTAATTTTTTCCTCCAAAATGGTGACCAGCTTGCACTTAGTGCAGATGAAATCCCTTCTTTCTTCCGGGAGGAAGACAAACATGGCACATGCTGTGCAGGTAACAACAGCAGACCTATCACTATCCATACCTGCTGTCCTAAAAAAGGGTTTAAAGGAAAGGCAAGAGGACCTCACCCCCTTCCCTCTCCGCTTCCAAACTCCCTCTCTAAACTCCCTGTTTGCAATCACCTGTTCGCAAGCTCCCTGGTCGCTGACTCACTCCTTTATAAAGTGGGTTATCTGAAAGACAGCATTGGTAAAAAAAGAACTGGAGCTACGTTTATCACAGAGCAATGCAACTCTGGTGGTGTATTTCATATGCTTTATGGAAATATGAATATGAATATAATTAACTCACTTTATGTAAAATATTTCGTGTGACATATCACTGGAAAGATTAAAATCAGCAGAATGTGTATATTTGATTTGTGTGCATGTATCATTCCTGGATTTGAAGTTAGAAATATGAACCTTTTTATGAATCTAGATGTGCTAAGTGAGGGCCATTACACGTACTCAAGGAACTTAATGGCCCAGTACTTGGTACAGTGACCTGTGAATAGTCTTACCTTACTTGTAAGCCTGAACTATGATTGGTCTTGCTAAGACATGTGGCCAAGTCATCTGATGCTGGCTCCCATTTTGGATTATATACTTTTCCATGGGAGTGAGACAAAATTTAACTGAACACAAAGGATTTCCACTTTAGGCAAAAATCTACATACAGGTAGGGAACATGACAATAGGGGTGCTGCCAGACACCCAGACTTCCCACATAAGATGCCTGTTGGAAACATCTAAAACTGAACAGGGGGCAGGATGAGGTTCAAGTTGGGAGACTGCAAGGATCAGTGATCAGGGCAGGGAGTGCATTAAGCAACTCAAGACTATTGACCACAGAGCCAGGGCCCAGCGCACCACATCTACTTGATTCCCCCCTGAATTTTGACCGAGTCCCAGATGTTGTAGCTGCAAATGTAGCCCGTAGCAGGAAGTCCAGAAAACCACATTCCAGAGAAAGGGCTTGTAGGGCCCCTCTGCAGCTGTCTGTCTCACTTCACTCTCAGCTGAACTGTTCACTCGTACTTTGTTTCAATCTGTCAGTGGCACACGCAGCTGGCTTCTCAGCAGCAGGTTGGAATAAAACCTCTCTTGGCCACTCAGGCACCGCAAGAACAGGCATGTCCTCCCAAATGCGGAGTGCCTGCAAGGACGGAAGTTTCTGCAGAGTGCTACAGGAGCTGCCTCCCAGCAGAGTCCAAACGGGCTGGTAATTTTTAGAAAACACGGTTTCTCTCTGAGCATACCTTTCACTGCCATTAGTCTAGTTGTGGTAGATGCTCCCCGCACGCGCCTACGTACGTTGTTGGCACGATCAGGCTTCCAAAGTAACGTTTTATGTCCCTGAAATTCCAAACAAACTTTTTCTTGGTTATGCTCTGAAACCACCAGCGTGTGCGTCTTGGCTGCTTCCCAGCCCATTGACCTCTCCAGAGCTGAGAGCTTGCCTGCATGCCATGAAAATCCTGGGCCATCGCACCACCATGGACCAGTGCAAGAGGGAACATCTCGGTGACAACCTTTCGGCCTGCGTTCTGGACAGGGCCAATAGCCAATAGAAAGGGACTTATGGCAAGTGGAAGGGCTCTGGTGGGCTGCACAGACTGAGGACAGGTTTCAGCTTGCTTCCCAGTTCCTGGGAGAGGAACAGCAGTGAATAGAGGAAGATAGAGCACACAGAATCATCTGTGCAGCTACTTTTGATAACGGCTGCCCGACAGCAAATTCCTGCTGTGCCTGCCCTCTGGCTTGAGTTCCCTCCATGGGACAACGTATGTATGGACCATGCAGTGGAGCTGTATCAGTGGAGGGACAAATCAAATGTACCCCAGGCAGAACCCTGGGGTGGTGTAAATGCATGGCATAGGTACAAGGAAGGGAAAGGAGAATTAGGGGACATGCCCTGGGGGTTCCATCTTGGAAATTATTTCACTGTTTGCATATGTTCAGACACTTACTTCATGGTAGTGTAAAGTGTTTGGGTGTGCTAATGGCCACTGGCCTGCTTGGCAAAAGGGTCATATTGTGTCTAAGAGCTCAGAAATAATACACTTTCTTATAAAATGGATACCATTACTTTCATTGCACTACAGCACAGAGCACAGAGTATTTCAAAGTAGAAAATTTACCCAGTATTGCCTGAGCATGGCCCAGGGGCGGGGGGACTGGCTGCGTTGGGTGGTCAGGTTGTGCTGGGGCGGGGGATGGAAGACTAGTGTGCATCTCTCTTTCATTGATAAAGAGGGTGAACATCCTCATGAGCTTTCCCGGTGTAAAACATTTACACAAAGTGAATTTATCTGAGGTTTTGATCCCTTTTGGGGATTGGCTTCCTGGACACTTTGCCCTAAAACTGCAACCTGTGAGAGCTGAAGTGGTTCAGTATCTGCATTGTTCTGTCTTATCTAGGGGAGACTAGAGGATCTGACCCAGCAGGACATGTTGGTGGGGAGCTCCAGAAAGCAAGAAGTCAGGCCTAAGTGGGATCTTCTGTGACCATACCCTGTCACTCTGGAAATAATCAGCTGATAGTTTTACCTGCAATGGACTTGCTTTTGCAGTTTGCTTGCATCAGAAATAAGCATGGCCATGTTTAGAAAGATGGACAGATCCGGCTGTTTGCCTGCCATTGATGAATGAATAGCAAAGTCTCTCTCCTATCTCTGTAAATACTGTATAACTGCAGGGGAGCATGGTAGTTCACTCCTCAAACTCAGAAATGTTAAATATCAAATTTAAGGAATATTATGTACCCACATGTCTGAGCAATAGGCCCAGACAGGTGTGCAGTAGTCCATAATGAAAAGCTTGGCAAAAGCCTGAAGGTGAAATTGACTACCAAATATTTTTGTGGGAAACCTGTGTTTTTAAGCAATCTCCTATCTGCATTAGAACACTGCTTGGGATCAGAAAGTTCCCATTTATTTTTTAATACAAAGGTAATCATAAAAACAGCCAGACTGGGTCAGACCAAAGGTCCATCTAGCCCAGTATCCTTTTCTTCCAACAGTGGCCAATGCTAGATGCCCTGGAGGGAGTGAACAGAATAGGGAATCATCAAGCCATCCCTCTCCCATCACCCTTTCCCAGTCTCTGACAGAGGCCAGGGACACCATTCCTACCCATCCTGGCTAATAAATTCACGGAGATTAGGTCCATCAATGGCTATCTAGTTCTTTCTTAAACCCTGTTACAGTCCTGGTCTTTGCAACCTCCTCTAGCAAGGAGTTCCACAGGCACTGTGTGAAGAAAAATGTTCTTTTATTTGTTTAAACCTGTTACCTATTAATTTCATTTGGTGACCCCTAGTTCTGTTATGGGAACAAGTACATAACTTTTCCTTATTCACTTTTTCCATACCAGTCATGATTTTAAAGATCTCTATCATAGCCGCCCTTAGTCTCCTCTTTTCTAAGATGAAAAGTCCAAGTCTTTTTAATCTCTCTTCATATGGGACCTGTTCCAAACCCCTAATAATTTTTGTTGCCCTTTTCTGAACCTCTTCCAATGCCAATATATCTTTTTTGAGATGAGGCGACCGCATCTGTGCGCAGTATTCAAGATGTGGGTGTACCATGGTTCTATATAGAGGCAATAAGATGTTCTTTGCCTTATTCTCTATCTCTTTTTTGTTCTCCTGTTTCCACCAAGAGCAGTGGCTACCGCACTGCCCCAGTGACTGGCCTCCAACTGCATCAGAAACATCAGGTCAGATTTACAGCTAGTGTAAATCAGGAAACTTCAGCCAAAACTGTGGCCAGGTACAGCAGCTGAGGAACTGACCCCTTATGCTGTCATTACCATCTGTGGAAAAAAAATCTATGACCCAGCTTTGGCAGCATTTTGCATCCGCTCTGCACTTGGGACGTGGCAACAGAGTATCAGGCTCATTCCCTGGCATGCTTCAGAAGAACAGAGCAACTCTCCCATTCCAAATTCCAACAGGAGTAAGCATACCTTGAATTTACGTCATCCCAGCTGAAAAGTGCTTTTAGTTCCTATTCCAAACACTGTGCGAAGGGTTACACATCTCCTGCAGTTCAGTGGTGCATGAAGTGATTACTGTACACAGCAGTTTGCAAAGAGCTTTGGTAAGACAATGTTAATTATTATAGACAACATTTCACAATTGCAATAAAACTTCATTGCGTCCATTGCCTTATATTCATTCACACTGCACTGCCCTGTTGCCATGAAGCCTTCAGTAACACAATTCATGCCTCATCACACCTCTTATTGTTCCCTAAATAAGACCCTTGAGTATATCTAAAGGAGCCAATGTGTTTGCCCATTTAGCCAGAGATTATATTTGATAGCTACTTTCTAAGGCGAGAAAAATCTAGTCCAGCGGAATAGGAAATACGCTAGACGAATACATAGGAAGAAAACACAAAGTGTCCCCAGGTTCATATTTTTATTTCCATGTGATCTCAGCCTTTCAATGTATAGAGCACGAAGGGACATTTCATCACATCAAGCTCCTGCCCCGGTGGGCTCGCAGCAGTTGAAGGTTTGCACACCCAGACTGTAAGAACCTACCACCAAAGAGGCTAAAATTTTTAGGGGCTGTTTACTCACTAATGCCAGGCTCATAAAGCAGCTAGATTTTACCGGCTTCTCTACTGGACACTGATGGGGGAGGTTGCTCTCCATCTCACTGAGCAAACAACCCCAATATCTTGAACAGGAACCAGCAGCTCTCGATGCAATAGGTTTGCCAGAACAAGGGGCAAATGCCAACAGAGGCCAGCAAAGTTAAAAAGGGGGAAGGTCAGACAAGGTTAGGAGTGGAGAAACACTCCTCACCCTGCCACAGCAGCAGAGACGACGACTGGTGTGATTTGGGTACCAGAGTAAAGGGTTGAAAGGCTACACAGCAAAGCCAGAGCTGTAAATGGCAACATTAACACACTTCATCTTGGGAACCACAGAACAAGCTGGGTCTGACCTAGAGCACATGTTCAGCAAACCAGGGAGAAAAGGGTGTACAGCCCCAAACTGCAATGAGAAAGTTCAATGACATAGATAATCAGAGACTCCTAAGGACACTCCAATCTTCCAAACAGACAGACAGGGAAACTCCTGTAAATATCTTGCAGCTAATAAGGAAATTCAAACTTAAAGGAGACATTGGGTTGGCACTACAGGCAAAAAAGTATGAAATTCCATAACTCCCTCAACTAATAGCACTCTGCCTGAAGCCTCTTTCCATGCAGTAAGTGTAATGTATTTGAAAGAGGGCTGCAAGGAAGGAAGCAGAGATTAGAATGCAATGCTTGCTTTCCTAAAAGGTTCCTCTGAAGGCCAGAAGAACACCAAGAGCAGGACTGGTTGCTGGAAACCAAGGAATGGCAATGGCTGGGAAAGTAGGAAGCAGCAGTAACCTAACTCAGCAAGTTCAGAACAAAGAGCTGGTACTGCTGATTAGCCACATGGGGGCGCTGAACACCGGCATGTTTCAGAACAAGTGGGAAGGGATTTTCATCACACTTTTGCATGGCATCATCTGGGTCCCCGTGTACCAGCCCTTCAAACAAACATCAGAACATCCTCGCAGAAGGCTTCTTTTTAACCCTGTACTCTCCGGACTTTGCCAGTGAGAGGCCCCATTACCACAACGCTCCTCAAGCTAGAGGAGTTTGTGGAAACTGCCAAACAAAGCCCATGCTGGACGACAGCATCCACCACCTCTAACCTGCAGCGGACTTGTGGCTGCTCTGCGCTCCAGCCAAGACATGCACATGCAGGGCCAGTGGCCAGAGCAGTACACTGGCCTAATACACTTGCGGTAGGAAAACCAGTGAGAATCCCTTCATGCCTAACCAACTGGCTGCATGTTGTCCAGCTGCAGGGCCATTGGAAATCTAACCCTGAACGGCAGCTAAACACATTCATTCAAAATAACAGTTTGACAAGGAACCTTAAATACTGCACTGGGGGACTGGAAAAGACATTTCCAAGAAACTTCTAAAACAGCCTAAAACCCAAGTCCAAAGCCCTCCAGTCACAAATTCCTCAGAATAGCTCAACAGTGTTAAATCATAAGACAACTCTCACATCTGTGCCAATTGTTATAGACCCCAGAACCTCCCATTGGCAGAGCACTTGCGCAAGCAATAACACTGGCCACAGGACTAAGGGAAGCCTGCCCAGGATGCTGAACAGGAACCGCTGTATACTCTGACCTATATCTAATTATAGAGTAGTCATAAATAGATCCAGTGCTGGAGCTTTCAAACTCCACCTGCCCTGCTGGAAGAAAGCTCTCTGGTTTGTTTTCACAGCGCCCCGGGCTGCCTGGGGAATTATAGAACTTGTAGTGCTGTAAGGGGATAGCTATATGTAAGTCTGTCTACACTGCCCTCTCAGGGAAAGTATCTTGAGCTACTTCAGTACAGCTATGCTTCAGCAGCAGGTGTGCTGGCACACAACAGTTGGTCGACTCCTTTTAAGCCAGACCATGCAGCACTGGCCCTAGGAAGTTGTGGACTGGCTTGAAATGCTGTTGTCCAACTTGTATTCTTCTCTGCTCCAGAAGAGGCATGTCAACCCCACAGAGAAAGCAGCCCCATGGAAAAGGAACTAGACCCAAGGCCAGAAAGCACATGAGAGTGGAGCAGCTTTCTCTGAAGCACATGGGGCTCCACAGGACCTCATGGTGCAGAACACCAGACACAAGGGCTCCTTGCACACAGTGGGATGCATGGTTCTCATCCCAGCCTACTCACAGCAGCGAGGAAGGCTGCTGTTCAGTGGGATGAGCAGATAGCACTGCATGGTTGAGGAAATGTATAAAACAACGTTCATGCCCCCCTTATAACATGAGACCCAGCTTTCCTGAAGGTCAAGAAGCATTCAGGGCCATATTTAGTTCACACAAACCATGAGTGCATGCAACACTAGAAACATTGTTGAGTCCCTTAGGCAGCATGGTATTTGCACAGAAATAAAGGAGGGAACAATGTAGGCAGCTTTCCTGCAGCAGGAATGCTTCACCAGAGACACCTGAGGGTCAGCCAGGAGAGGGAAGGCCTTTCATCGTTAGGGGTTTAGGCCAGCCTGCTGGTAACCCAATCCTGCAGAATCATGAGCCTGGGAAGGCTGGCTACAAGGCCAAATAAGAGACACAAGGAATGCGTGGCTAGGCCTCCTGTCCATCTAGACAGCTCCTACATCCCTTACCTACAGCAGCATTTCCATTCCCACTTGGAAGGCTCAGATCCGATTCTGCTGCTAAAATTGTCACCAAAATTGCCAGCCCCTTTCCCTGCTTCCTCTCACAATAGGCAGCAACGGCCTGCCTGCTTTGAGACCCCGGCAGTGAAGAGCTGGGATGATCAGCGTAAGAGAAGCAGCATAAGCCTGAGCTCTGCCCCTCCAGCTTCTGCTCTAGTGGGGGAAACCGGGCCTGAACTCAGATTAAAAAAGGAGACCCCAAAGCACTCAAAAAGCAATGGCTGCCGTGAGTCAAGACGAGCCTGACCCTCCTCTGGCAGCACTGACTAGGCGTAGGATTTGAAGGGGTGCTGTGAGCTAGAGGGGAACCAAGACCGAGGTCACAAGATGGGGCAGCTTGCCGTGCCTAGATTAGACTTTCAAAGGAACTGGCTAGGTGAGGCAGCTCCAGAAGAGGTGGCATAGCAGCAGGTACCTCCATACTCTGCTCTAGCTGAAGCCTAGTGGAGGCAGAGGCAGATGAGGTGAGTTACATGTTGGTAAGCGGCTGACTGAGCAGGTGCATCATACACAGGGAACTGAAGGCATCAGACAAGGTTGCTCTCACCTCTGAAGGTGACCCTGCACAGCCCCCAAAGGCAGCCCAGAGTTCTGGGGGCCTCACTGAATTAGAGAGAGATGGTTTGCGAGAGCTATGCCACGGGTTAGAAGGAAAGTCCAGATACGACCTTCAGCAGCTCTGCCCAAGGGAAGGGTGGCCAGAGGGGCAGACTCGGATTCCCATTTCTAAGAGGCAGGAGGCATTTCAGTCATAGCAGCAGTTTTGAAAGCGGCACCACTTGCTGAAGCTGAGCAACTCCCAATATCCCACAGCTGAGGTGGCAAAAAGGAGGAGTTCTCCTGCCAGCGCTAAGATTTCATATCTTTTACCTTCTCAAGGGCTTGGACGTGCTCTCACTGAAGGCAGCAGACAAGGTTAGCACTGAAATGCACAGGGCCAGGAGTCAGAACTCACCTCTCCTCCCACTCCCACCGGTGTGATAACCCCACTGAGGTCAGTGAAGCCACACCAATGCTTACATGCTATGTCAGGACAGGAAGTACTGTTTGCTGCTCCTCCAACAACCTTCTTGTTAGATGATGACAGCTTGCTCCCAAGAGAGCTAGTCCCCATCTGCCCTTGACATAGCAGCAGGTACCTATCACATTGCATTGTCGTGAACTGACAATGCAATTACCACAAAGTATACACAGAGCACACACTATTTGCTTAGTACTGGGCACCGCTGATGGGCCTCGTTCTGTGCCCGCCACAGATCACAGAGACCCCAAACACACTCCCCATTTGCACCATCTTGGGCAGTTTTATTGCAGACACTTGGATGCTTCCAACCAGAGCAATGCAGCCTTTGGAGAGATCCACAGGGGCCTCCACAGACAGCATCACATGGGGACAGGAGTAGCTTGGGAACATCTCAAATGATTTCCGGGCTCTGTGAAACCAATGGGGGGGGTTTTAATACCCTGTCCCCAATCTCTGGGAAATTTAAACCTGATTCCCATCCCCAAGGTGATTTCAGCTGAAATACTGTTTTAGACCAGAACACAGGTCACAGAGCACTCCAAGAGCTCCACTGGCATATTGGGACACCCTAGAAACAGTAGTAATTAATCTGAGTTTTTCCTCCCCCTGTCTTAACACTCCTCTTTTCAGTCTTGCTAGTAAGTAACATGGATGGACAACATCCAGGTCCATGCTGCTCTTTGGAACCTACTTTGTCCAAGCAGCTGCATGATAGATGGGGTCACCTCTGATATTAAGAGGACTCTCCAGAACTTATTTTGCTCCCTTTTTTAAACTCCACATGTGTGCGAGAGCCCCCAGTGTATGGTGTCAATTACAAATAACGCCTGAAGAGCAAGAGTAAAAATGACACGGTCCGGTCTGTCCGTATCTTCTCCTTCCACATTGCAAAACAAGGCTGCAGGACTGGGGCAGCACCAAAGGCCGATGCAGCACAGCTGCAACTCCACTGTTACTGTGTCCTACTCTCAGCACCATGGCTGGCCAAGACCCCCTCCATCAATAGATAACCTCTCTCCACAAGTACCAGTCTCTATGCCAGTGGCTACAGCTTGGTGTTCCGGTGGAAGGTGTTCACGTGGTGGGGGGCATATGTTGGCTGATTGTGCCACGTGGAAACAGGGTATAGCCTATGCCGCAGCGAGCTGTCGTAAGACGTGGGGTAGTGCACTAGGCTGGTGGCCAGCGGCCGGCAGAGGTCTGAAGGTTGAGTGGAGGCAGCTAATAAGTGGCTTGGAAATGCAGGAATGATGAATGGGCTGACAGAGAGTGAAGGGATCAGTGGAGAAGACTGTCCCTTTAAATGGTCCGCGGAGGTGCCAAAGCTCACTGGGAACCTCAGCATTGTTCCTTTGTAACTGTCCTGCCCTGCAGTGGAGGTGAGTGGTGCAGGAAAGCTGGGGTTTGGCACCATGGCTTGGGGCTTGGCCAGGCCCTGCTGGAGGCTGGGTGACTCGCCGCACTTGTCCTTTGGCTCCACTCCCTTGACAAGAGGCAAAACGGCCTTTAGCTTCTTCCCATGCACAAAGCCCTCCTCCTCCAAACTGCGCTTACTCCTCAGCCCGTGGCCCAAGGCAGGACTGCTCAGCTGGCTCTGAGGGATGGGTTGGATGAGCCCACTATTCTTGGGCAGCTGGGGATTGGCCTTGGTAAAGCTGGGCAGGGGTGGGACCCAGCAGGCTTTCACACTGGCAAAGGGGGAGCCTCTACTCCCCACAGAACTGCTTTTATAGAAGGCAGAGGGTCGCGGGCTGTCTCCACTCAAGGATGGTGGGGCCTGGCTCACTTTGCTGCGCAAATCTTCTGGCTGATCCATACAACCCTCTGTACCCTCCTGCCTCTTCCGAGGGGGGTTGGCTGGCTGCATGTCCTTGCCCGGCTGACGACAGACGGAGGGAGTCTCTGGGAAGTCATTGTAGCCAGGAAAATACTCCATGGGGCCTCGCAGAGGGTGGCAGCTCACAGGTTTTAGAACCTCACTTCTGTATGCATGGAAGCGGCCAGTGAAGATGGCAGGAGCAGGCAAGAGGTGGCGCCCTGAACTCCTGTTGTCTGTCCTCGGAAAGATCTGGCTGCCTCTAGGGCTCCGAGATCCCTTTGGGCATGGCACGCCCTCCCCTTTGTTAGGGAGATGACATGCTTGGGCTGGGTTACTGTGATCATCCCCCTCTGGCACAGGACTCCTTCCCTCTTTGCACTGGTGAATGACTGATGGCCTGTTGGACTCAAGCTCTGGGCTGGGGCAGGGGAGTCCAGCAGACCTAGATTTCTTCCCTTCTGGGCAGTGGCTCAGGTGTCTTTCATGATAGTGCAGTGATTCAGCCTTGCTCACCTGAGCAAGCAGCTTCTTCTTGGCCAAGGGAGACATGATGCCATGGTTCCCTTTGAAGCAGAAGCTGGAGAAGAGCCGTTTGTAAGCCTCGGAACAGCCATGGGCCCTGCAGTTGCTGTGACAGCTCGTGGATGGCTGACTCTTGGCCAAGTCCTTGGTGTTCGAAATGGGGAGCCGCTCCACTCGGTCTCCCAGTTGATTCTGTTTGGGTGCATCTGTCACATCCTCCACACCCCATTTGGGAGTGACAGAGGCATCTGGCTTCACCTTCTCAGGCAAAACCTGCAAGCCAAGGGATGAGACCATGAGCACTGGCAAAGGGCTAAGCACACACCTGAAAGCAGAGCCAAATTAGGGTCAGGGAAGGCATGGGACACAGCCCCCACCCATCTGCTAAAAGCAGAGGGGCATTCTCAGCCTGGTCCTGGCCCAGGTGAGCAGCTCTCCCCATTCTACAGTGTGGTGGGTTCCAGACCCACCAACCTGTTGGTGTCCCCTCCAGAAAGCTATGGGGGGCAGCCCTTTAGCTCCCATGTCTGCCCACTTGTTTGTTCTCTTCCCCCAGGCCTCTAGCCATAGCCACCTCCGCCCTGCTGCCATACAGTCCATTGCAGCTCCTCTCCCTGCCCAGTCCCTACAGCGTGACTCCAGTGTCTCTCCCTGCAGCACAAGAACTGTCAGGAGCACTGCTCTGGAGGCTGGCGTCAAGAGGCCTGGCGCAGTCCCACACCTGGTCTCCACTTTTCTCTTTCTTGACTCTCTTGCTTTTCTCAGCTGTGTCCTCGCCTTGCTCCCCACGGGGTTCCCTGGAGACCTTGTACTGCTTCCGGGGCTTGGTGGGGGGCAGTGGCTTGTCATCCTCACCCTTCAGATGTCGCACGTAAGGGAGGACCAGCCTGCAGGACAGAGAGGCAAGTGCATGAATCAGGGACTGTGGAGCCCAGTTCCACTGAGATGTGCTGCCTCTTCCCACCCTAACCATGACCCACTGCAAAAGACTTGGCTGGGCCCAGGGCAGAGCACAGCAATGGCACAAGGCCCATGCAGCAGTACCTGTGAACTGAGGAAGACGCGCCAGATTCCAGCACTGCTATGCCCTACATCCTCGGGGATCTGTCCATCCTCAGTTGTGTTTGTGTATGCGTGTGGGGGGGTTGTTTGTTCCAGCCCACTTCTCTGGTCCCATCAGAGACCCCAAAATACCTCTGCACAGACCACAGAGTCAGGGTGGTACCACCCCAATTTACTGATGAAGAAAACTAGGCATCAAGCAAAGGTGCAGGACTTGCCAGGGTACCCAGTTTACATGTAGGGTGGAGCACAAGGCAAGTAGTAGCAGATGCAGGGTGATGGCCACTAGAAGCCTGTGATCTGGGGACCAGGGCTGTAAGAGTGACCTCAATAGGGGTTAGACCACAGAAGTTCCTGCTCTTACATGCAGCAATGCTGCATGTAAGAGTGGGATCATCTGCCACCTGTGTGAGAGGCACAGCACCAACTCAAACCCCACACGCCACAAAGAGGGCACAAGCCCCTTACTGTAATAGAGTGGGCTCAGCACCCCAGTGCAACAAAGCTCACAGCCTACCTGGCAGGGCAAATACTCAAATAGAGGCCTTGAGGGCAGCCATCCATGGCTGCTCCTGGTGACCCCAGCAGTTAATTCGGGTGAGGCACTCAGGGAAGGCTAGCTGTTCTTCCCCTCTGTATGCCATGGGCAGGAGGGTTCCATACCTCTCATAGTGCCTCCGGGTGCAGGTGGCTGCGCTGGTGCTTCCAGGGCTGCCCCCCAGCTCATCATACACATTCTTCCACAGGCGTCTTCCTGTGACCTGCAAAAGGAAGGGAGATGAGCACCACTGGAGACACTCTGCGGACTGTGTCCAGGAGCACCGTGCACAGCATGCCAGTGAGTGGCACCCTGACCCCAGGGAGCACAAAGGCACAGCAACATGCCACTGCTGCTGGGAAGGAAAGGCTTTGGAGTGCCTGAGCAGGGCTAGCAATGGCAGTTCCTCTCCAAAGCTCGGGATTGAGGAGCAGCTAAGGGGCAGATCACAGGTTCTGTGTTAGAGTGGCATCCTTGGGCCAAGATTCTCGGCCTTGCTGAGGGATGGATGCCTATTGCTCTAATGCCTGGGACTACTACATTCAGCCCTCCATGGAGCCTCACAAGAGGATAACCATCACGCTTTACAGCTGGAGAAACAGAGGCACAGAGCAAATGTGTGACCACAGCAGAGCTAGAGTAGAACCCAGCCATTCCAACACACCACTGATGTACTGGGGGATAACCTATCAGCTTATGCTGGGCCTTCAAGTCCTGCTTTGACCCCCAAGCACCCTTTCTCTGTGTGGCAATCAGTACTATGCTGCACTGGGGAGCCATCCTAGGCTCCTGTTGGCTTCAGCCAGGATATAATTAAGTGATGGGCATAGAGGAAGATAATTGGATCCAGCCACCACAGGATGGGCTTTGGGTCAACTTGCTGAAAACATACAATACTCCAACCCACTGGTGTCTGGAGCTGGAAAGCCCCAGACACGGGAACTGGGTAGCTTCCCCTCCCCAGGGTGTTCCGCACAGGTGCTGGCACCAGCAACATACATTGTTGCTGTTTGCAGGAACAGATGGGGTGATGAGGAGGAAATCAGCTGAGACAAGCAAAGTGCCAACATGAAGGAAAAGGTTCATTCTGCAGCAAAGTCCCCCCCACTCTGCACATTATCCACCAGGGATAGGAAGAGGCAGCAGAAGATGCCAGCGCTGCTCGATTCAGAGAGATAAATCACCAGGTGCCTAGTTAACTCTCTCATGCCTGCGAGCCTCAGCTGGGCAGGATCTGTAAAGGGCCAATTCTAGGATTCTGCACACAGTTCTTGCTCTATGGGGCTGAGCAAGGTATCTATGGTAGGAAGGCAGCAACCCTTTCCTTCAAACCCTTGCCCTGTCTGCCAGTGTCCCCAGAGACTAGGTTTTCCACCTACTCCCTCCAGATCCAGCATTGCCCCATCTGCCCCAAACAGCAACTGCGTGCACTGGCTCTTGCCCCAGACCTGAACCAAGAGCTTCAACGAGATGCTCTTGCCCCCTCCCTCACTCCCTCCAACAAGGCATGCTGCAAGGAGGTGGCAAATCCACTGGAACACTCCAGCAATGATCTCTTTGTAGTTCAGCAGCAAGCCTGCAGAATGTGGGTAGCCCAATGGGCTGAAAAGCATGGGATAGACTAAGGTCTAAGTAGTGTTGCAGAAGAGCCCAAAAGAAAGCCTAACTAGCATCCAAGCCCCTTCTTTTTGTTCCTAGTGGGATTGCTGGGGCCAAGATATGCACCAACAGCATGGATTGGTCACCACAGGTTTGTGCACCACGGATCACTTTCAGCCCTCTGGGCATGACTCTGTTTAGAAGCAGTGGCAATCCCTCCTGGGCTGAAAGGTCTCTGAGATGTCAACAGGCCTTGCCCCATCGCTGCAGCAGAGACTTGTTCGAACAGGTTATAGGCAGCAGGTTTAAAACAAACAAAAGGAAGTTTTTCTTCACACAGCACACGGTCAGCCTGTGGAACTCCTCGCCAGAGGAGGTTGCGAAGATCAGGCCTTTAACAGGGTTCAAGAAAGAGCTAGATAAATTAATGGAGGTTAAGTCCATCAATGGCTATTAGCCAGGATGGGTAGGAATGGTGTCCTGAGCCTCTGTCAGAGGCTGGGAATACTAGATGATTCCCTGTTCTGTTCACTCCCTCTGGGGCATCTGGCACTCTCAGAAGACAGGATACTGGGCTAGATGGACCTTTGGTCTGACCCAGTATGGCCATTTGGCTACAGGCTAGGACAGTCTCCCATGATAGGATCCCCACAAAATTCACGGTCCATCTTGGTCAATTTTATGGGCATATTTAAAATATAAATGTCATGATTTTAGCTATTTAAATGTGAAATTTCAGTGTTGTAATTGTGAGGGTTCTGTTTAGGGATGTTAAATATCGGTTAATTGAATAGTCGATTAATCTCATGAGTTCTTATCGGTTAGTCGACTATTCTATAGTCCCTGGGGGCGGGGCTGGCAGTCAGTGTGCTCTGGCCTCACTCCCAAGGCGTGCTGTATCAGAGGCAGCAGCGCAGGGTGCGAGGCAGGAGCTGATCTGCAAGGGGAGCCAGTTTAAAAACCAACTCCCCTCGCAGACCAGCTGCCTGTTGCCCCACGCTGCTGCCTCTGATAAAGAGGAAACAGCACGGGATGGCAGTAACCACTGTCTAGGGGGAGTCTCAGTTCCCAGACCCAGTGTGAGCTGGAACTGAGCCAGGATGCCTGCCCGCCCAGCTCCTAATCCACTTTAAATGCAGAGCTGCAGCGGGGGAGATCCCAGACCCCGTGAGATCCAGGACTGAGCCAGGCTGCTGGCCAGCCTGCTAAAAAATTTACTGGCAAGGAGGGGGTGGAGGGAAATGCATGTAGTCTATAGCATTAACCTATAAGCTTTTGCTTATCAGTTAATTGGTTAATTGACTACATTATTACATCCCTAGTTCTGATCCAAAAAGGATTTGTGGAAGGGTTGTAAGGCAAATATAGGGGGGATGCTGGAGTACTGCTACCCTTATTTCTGCACTGCGGCTGCTGGCACTGCCTTCAGAACTGAAGATTGGTGGCTGCTGGCTGGGAGCTCAGCTCTGAAAACAGAACCACCACCACCAGCAGCAGTGCAGAAGGATGGCATGATATGGTGTTGCCATCCTTATTTCTGCACTGCCATCACCAGAGCAGCCACCACTGTCTGTCCACCCAGTTCTGAAGAGAGCATGCAGAAGTAAGGGTGGCATGGCATGTTATTGCTACTCTTACTTCGGCACTGCTGCTGGCAGACTGCTGCCTTCACAGCGGGGTGCCTGGCCAACAGCTGCTTTCCTCTGGTCACTCAGCTCTGAAATCGGCACAAAAGTAAAGGTGACAATATTGTGACCCTCCCCCCAAAATAAACTTGTGATCCCCCAGGCAACCCCTTTTTGGGTCAGAACCCCCAATTTGAGAAACATTGGTCTCTTCCATGAAATCCATATAGTATAGAGAAAAGCACACAAAAGACCAGATTTCACACTCCATGATGTGTTTTTTTCCATAACTGAGTTTGATAAGGCCCTTCCCATGATCTTCTAAACCAGTCAGGGGCAACCTAGGGTAGTGAGTGGACTGCATGAGTGGCCCTAATTCATCTCAGTGGGCCACAAGATTGTTGTAACCAAGATGGTCACCCAGGATAAGGTAATTTTGCTAATTGCACTTGCATACCTAGAATTTGCAGGCTGACTGAATCGTAACAGTGCTTTGACTGGATGCAGGGGGAGTGCACGGTTGTCACAATGTTGTGTGCAATCAGCACGCACCTCGCTTTATGTGCCCTTGCTTTAAGTACACGTCACTTGTAATACTGCCAGGAAAAAACCTACACGGATGAAAACCAGCAGAATCTGGCAATCCTGGGCATGAACAACAGTAAACAAAAGTTCTTGTGGGTCACACATACAATCCCATTGGGCTGCACTTGCTCAGAACTGCTCTAAACTCTGTCCTGCTCTGAGCAGCTGCAAATAGCAACAGATTTCAGCTCCTGAAGTCATGACCTGTTTGGCTAGAGATGACCCTGCAACAGGGCAACATAAGTAACTGGTTGATGCCAAAAGAATCCCTGCCCCAGTCACAGTTCCACTCTTCTTACCAGTTCATATGCTCCCAGCTTCTCTACGGCTTTATAGATCTTCCACAGGTTAACTAGACAAAGACAAAGAACGGGCAAGGAGTGAGGGCAGATCACTGGGCTAATGTTTCACGACACCTGTGCAATGACACTACTCACCATTCATCACAAACGCTCTGTCAGCAGAGGTCATGTGAGAGCAGCTCCCACTGACTTTAATGGGAGCTACAGGATGGGCCATCAGCACCATGATGCAGGATCACCAGCCAGGGCAGGGCTCCATTCACAGGATGTACAAGGAGCACCTCAGCCATGTCATGCTGGGAGACCAGCTGCTCTGCTGGCTTTTGTGGGGGAGAGGAGAGGTGCTGGGACCTGGGGCAGGGCCTGCCACAAGGAAGGTCAGTGGGTTGTTATGGTCCTGCTGAGCAGATGCCCTGTTGCAAGGAAGTTGCCAGCCTGGCTGAGGCCTCTGCTGGCACGGCCAAGGCAGTTGCAATCAGAATTGCTGTGAGCCACCTCCATGAGGATCCCATGAACATCCACAGGTGCTTCCTCTGGACCACTAAGCTGTGCTAGTTGCTCATGGCACTGGCAGTTTACTCAGCCAACAGGCCTGGGCTTGCTAGCATGGAGGGGGAATTGTTGGTACTTGTCCTGGGTGCGGGGTACTGCCACTTCCTGCCCCTAGTCTACAACTGGCCATTATATGGATGGGTCAGTCTCGCACAGGCCAGCCCTGAGGAGGTGGCTGGCATGTCACTTCTACACCCATTTCTGCAGTGCCACCTGTCCTGGGAACCAGCAAAGGATTCAGGGACACCCCTCCCCTCTCCAAAGACATGGTTATGAGCTGCTGCGCAGTGGGCTGTGGCAGGAGAAGTGAGTGGATACACACGAGGTGAGTGGACTCACTCTGCTTGAAGCCAAGATGAGGCACCCTCTCAATGGGGGTGTGACGGTCCTTCATGAACTTGTAGAGATTGACAAGAAAGGCCTGCTCCTCCTCCTTCTCCCTGCTTGTTTCCTGTTCACTCTCCATCTCCTCCACCAGCCTCTTTTGCTCCACTTCAGAGCTGCTGTCTGGCTTCAGTGCTGGAGAGTCCTGCAGAAAAAGACAAGTGAGGTGGGGAAGCCAAGTGACAGAGAGGAGGGGACCAGCCTCAGCTCACACAATGAGTCCATGGCCGAGCTATGAACAGAACCTGGGAATCCGGGCTCCCAAGCCCCATTCTACTCACTGAACCATGCTCCCTATCAGACCCACGAATTGTACCAGGAGTCCTCACTGCCAGACCATTGCCACTAGGTCACCCAACTTATATGTGTTTGTCACACACAGCCAGCTAAAGCTTTCCTGCATCCAAACTGCATCTGAGTGGGGAGTGGGGTGGACTACATTAATTCCTTAGTCCTCCTAGATATGCACAACTGAGGATCAGCAGCTCCCATGGCCTAGCTCATGCTTGCTTCAGAACAGCTGCGCATGCTAGAGTGCCAATATCCAGGACCAGTTAGCCCCCAGAGTCCCTCAGCAAGGAGTGGAGCAAAGGAAGGCCACTTATTGAACAGCAGGCATGACAAGTGGTTACTAAAGCATCACGTTTTCTTGCCTCCTTTCTATCTCCTCTTGAAACCTCTGCACACATCTGCATGGGTCTGCCTAGTGGATACACACAAGCAGCAGTGAAGTGGGAGCTAGGACTCCTGGGTTCTCTTCCTGCTAGTAGGGTGTTCATGAAATGCCATGCTGCATTGTACCACTGCTCTAAATACCATGAGAGTCATTTTGTGGTTGGAGGCTTTTTATTAGCTCCAGAGAGTAACAGACTTGTGCAACTAAAGAGTGAGAGCCACAGTTTATTATTCTCTGAGCTGGGAAGACAGCCAAGTTGGTCAGAGCGCTGGAGTTGTGTGAGAACACGAGGAACGGCTTCCAGGAAAACAGAAGGGCAGAAAGACTTGCTCTCACTCTCTCTCAGCTAAAAATGTTTCTCGTTTGTTTGTTCTACATTTTCCGGAGTTATAAAACTTGTTGCTATTTTTGGGCAAAGCAGCTGCTCAGCTCCCAGCACTTTTTCTCCTTTCTATTCTTTTAACTGCTTGTGACAGATATGTTATTTTAGCTGCTGAGTTATTTCTGGGCCTCCTTTTTCTTTTTTAAACCCCAGTGCATTCAGGGCAGGGGACTGGTGTGTGAGTGAGAGTCCTGGCAATTCAAGGCCTCTGCCATAGGGCAAGTTTCTCAAACCCACTCAGCACTGCCACAACCCTCTCAGGCTTGCCCTGACAGGATGGGCTTCTCCTACAGGACATGAGCCATGCTTTGTACACTGTTTGGTCCTCACCCACTCTCCCAAGCCTGCCCACTTGGGTTGGCTGTGGCAGTGGTTGTGGTAAAGCAGCCAAGCAGCCAATTACCTGCTGGAAACTGAACTGTGTGAATGAACCACTTTACCAAATGCCTTTCACCAGAACAACTCTCAGTAGGGAACAATTTCCCCCAGATTGAATCCATGCTGATGGTCTGGAGGGTGAGAAGCATGGTCTGCATTGCTGTCACCAAACATCCAGTGCCTTTTAATGGGAGCGGTGTTATGGTGTGCCCTGCCATGGCTGTCACAGCAGCTCAGGATGCTTTGTCTAGTCCCATCTTTAGCAATCACACCAACCACAATCATAGAATCATAGAACACTAGCAGTGGAAGGGACCTTGCAAGGTCATCGAGTCCAGTCCTCTGCCCTCATGGCAGGACCCAGTACCATCTAGATCAATAATGCTGAGGACTCACACAATTTGCACCCCTCACTCTCAACACCCAGCCCATCTCTCTCTCCACCATGATGGAAACGGCAGGTGCCCTTTAAATGTGCCCACAAAGACACTAGGCATCATATGTGAATTTTCATAGTGCTCAGGGAGACAAGGGATTGACCAAAACCAGTGTAACCCAACACTTGACTCAGGGAGGCTGCATGGGTCACACCCACCCACGGCCTTTAAATTGACAGCTGAAGTGGATGAGGAGGGTACACCAGTGCCTTGGATGGTGCTGCAGCAAGGTGGCCATGGAACCAGCCCAGCAGGTACACACAGAGGATGGAACCACAACTTTCCACAATGGAGAAGTCACAGACTTCTGGTGAGCTAATGAGGCATTTTCCCTGAAACAGAGAATGGACATGCTCCCTAGGTAGCTACCTCCACTGGACTGAGCACACTCCACACGCCTTCCACAGAGCAGCACGGGGCCATGTGCACCCAGCAGTACAAATGACTATGCCACATGCTCCATGCAGCAAGGGCAGCAATGCTTGGAGAGACAGCAGTGGATAGGACTTCCCCAATTGCCGTTCACCTGTTTCCCCTCACTAGTTCCGTGGCTTTGCAAATTCCTCACTCAGTTTTACCTGGTGTGAACAAAATCTGAGCATCTGCTTTTGCTTTTGCGTTACCACCATTCCTGGAAATGCTCTACTCTCCATAATTGCACTGACTATCCCAGAGGTCTGTAACACAACTTTGCCCACACTTTCTCAGTCACAGCCTGGCTTCTGCAGAAGGTGCACACCTGTGTGCACACCATCATTTGTGTGCACGAACTGAGCACCAGACAGGTTTGCATGCCTCTGACTGCAGTGTCATCAGAAGTCCATTCCACAACTGCTTCCGCAGCACTGGTTACATCTGTCTGGAAACTCAAGAGAACAGCTGAGTCTTATCAGCATGTAGCAGCCTCAATCAACAATCCCTTTTATTTACAGCAACCAAGTACTGGGTCTTCTCTATTGTAAGGGACACACCTTTGCTGCATGTTGCACATGCAAATAAGGGACAGATGAAGGCACAAGTCAGCCCTGGCCGTACAAACAGGCCCCATGCAGAATTCTGTAGCCACTCCATGAAATGGCTTAAAGCGACTGGGACTTTTCAGTTTAGAAAAGAGGAGACTGAGGGGGGATATGATAGAGGTGTATAAAATCATGAGTGGTATGGAGAGGGCCGATAAAGAAAAGTTATTTATTAGTTCCCTAAATAGAAGAACTAGAGGACACCAAATGAAATTAATGGGTAGCAGGTTTAAAACTAATAAAAGAAAGTTCTTCTTCACACAGCGTGTAGTCAGCATGTGGAACTCCTTGCCAGAGGAGGCTGTGAAGGCTAGGACTATAACAGAGTTTAAAGAGAAGCTAGATAATTTCATGGAGGTTAGGTCCATAAAAGGCTATTAGCCAGGGGATAAAATGGTGTCCTTGGCCTCTGTTTGACAGAGGCTGGAGAGGGATGGCAGGAGACAAAGCGCTTGATCATTGTCTTCGGTCCACCCCCTCTGGGGCACCTGGTGCTGGCCACTGTCGGCAGACAGGATACTGGGCTAGATGGACCTTTGGTCTGACCCGGTACGGCCGTTCTTATGTTCTTATCACACACCCACCTTGCCAAGGAGCCTGGCCTTGTGCAGGGCAAGCTGGCCACTGAGGCCAAGCTGAGGCAACACGTTATAAAAGCAATGCACAAAGCATGTCTCACAGTCCCTTCAGTGTCACTCCCACCCTTCCTATCTTCTCCTCCCATCCTGTTCCTTTCCTTTCCCTTTAACTGATTTTAAGTACATTTAACCCAACCCCCACTCTCCAGGCCTGGAAAAAATAATTGTGGTGCTAACTTGCCATTTGCCTCCATCCCACTCTTTACTGTGCTAGTGCTTTTTACCCTTTCCCCTACCCTGTCTCAGTCCTGCCCAAGTAGACAGCTCTGCCTCATTGCTTCCTTGTGCTCGGTCTCTGCCTGGCAGCTCTAATCGCCTACTGTGGGGCAGGTACCCTCTCTCTGTTCTGCGGCTGCACAAAGCCCAGCCTAACAAGGTTCCAGGTCAGGACTGGGGCCCTTATGATAATACAAATAAAACAGTCTCTTCCTTGGAGACCTGCCTTTACAATTTGTTCTTTTCCCTTCACCTAGAATAAGAGTGAGACTAACCCAAATTCCAGTGCTGTCTTTTAGTACTGACACCCACAGCAGTCCCCTATCGAGGTATGCTGGAAGCGTGATGAAGAGCCCTTAGTGACTGTTCTGACACTAAGGTAAGGAGAGAGATTCCCTGTGCTAGGATGCCCAGGAACTTTGCTTGTTGTTCCTGAAGCATTCCTGTCAGTTGCTGCCCTGGCCTGTTGAGCAGCAGTGCAGCTATGGGCATGGGTACCCAGATAACAAAATACACCTCAACAGCATTCTTTCCTCACCTCCCTTGGAAGCTCCAAGCCCCCCATTCCCATCTCATGGAGAAGGCTGAGTGCATCGAGAAGCTCCAATGGGAGACAAGAGAACTTCATTCCATTTCTCACTCACCAGCTGGTCCAGTGAGTCTACAGTGCTCTGGCTCCCCTCAGGTTCAGGCTTCAGAGCATTAGACTTTTCCACAGGCCCCGGCTCAATAGCCTCCATGGTGGATGTCATCTTTTTCCTCTTCCCTTTGAAGCTGGGTGCTGTGCCCAAGGGAGAAGATGGAGAAAATATTGAGAAGTGAAGGCCCAAACAATCGTGCAAATCAAGGTGGTTATCTATGTACTCTGCACGCACACAGCAGAGTGAGACACCAACACTCCTTGGCAGCCCAGACACACGTATTAAGGAATACATGTGATCAGTTCCTCCAATGCTACAGAGCCCCAGTTTCCAGCATGTGTAAACCTGGATCAAATCTTCCCTCCTCTCAAACACAAGCGCAAGCTAGATCTCAATTCAGACTCCCCAATCCAGGCCTCTCCAAAGGACAGAGAACCAGATGCCCCAAACTGCACAGCCTTGAACTCGGGGAATAGTCAGGTCTCTCAGGATTTCATGCTTGGGCCCATGGTTCATTGCTACATGCCGCTCTTTCTGAGGGAGGTCCTGGCTCTGAACGGAGGGACAGTTCCCAGCCAGAACTCCAGCGAGGGACACTTCAGCATTGGATATGTCAGAGGGGCCCATTACCCTGGACTGGGCCCGAAAACAAGCAGGCTTTCCAAGAACAGAGACCTCTGTGATGCAGGTACCTGCAGGGCTTCCTGTTCAGAGATGTGCTGTGTTTGTCAACAGCTCGTGATGGTGGGGTGTCTGGCCACTGCTTTCACTTTCAGGGTGGCTTCCTGGAGCCCTATGAGCTAGTGCGGAGCTGTGAACGCTTCCCCACCTCAGCCACATCCGTTCCTGCCAGACGCTCAGCTAACTGCCTCTGGCAGGTAGCTCACTCTCCCCTCGAGTCACTGAGGAGGGATGGAAAATCCCTTTAGCCAGTGAGCAAGTGGAGATACCTTCTACTTCCCCACTCATTACCTAGGACATGGCAACACATGGGGACCTGCCTCTACTGCAGCCCTTGATAGTCCTGCCCTGTCGAATTCTCTTTACCCTCAGGCTCATCAACAAGAGCCTGAACATCATCAAGAGCTGGATAGAGGTCACCTCCCTTCACCGCCCAGCAGTTAAATACTTCTTACCAGTTTCTACCTGGCTCACAGAAGAATCTCAACCTCTCCAAGTCAGATTGCCCTGCACGGTCCCCATTAGGCTTAAAGCATGTATATGGGGCTGTGCTGCTGCTAATTCAGCCTGAAAGTCACTGAGAACTGAACACTTACGAAAAAGTAAACCCACCCCGAACAGAGAGCCAAAAGGGAAACTCTAGCCCAAGGGCCAGGCCAAGGGAAGCACAGCCAGGATGCTCTAAGAGGCATATTACTGTAGTATCTAGAGGCCACATGGAGATCAGTGCCCCACTTTGCTAGGTATTACACAGACACCTACCTGCCCTGAAGATTTTACACTCTAAATTGAGAGAGGAAACTCAGGAACCGAGCAGAAATGTGGGCAGTGGCAGAGCTGGGATCTAGTGCCAAGTCCCTGTGCAGAGGTCAGTGCTCAAGAGGGTCCTGATTTGTCACAGCAGGCATGGAGGCCACCCCCTATCAGAAACTGGGCCGTATCATGGATGGCTTTGTCTGTGGTCATGCAAGCCACCTTGCCGAGCAGCTCCAATACTACCCAATGTTTCTCGAAATGAAGGGCTCCTGCTCTGCTGTGAGCTCAGGGCAGAGATCCTGCCCCACCTTGCTGCATTTGTGAGATTCCTCCCACATGCATAACCGCTTAACATAGATTCTGTTTACATAACAAGAAAGGAAGAGAAACAAACAAACAAAACCCCCGTCCTACTCTGCACTGCTGCTGGTGCCACAGCCCGTGAGCAACACCTGCTGGGCTGAAGTCACCCACTACTCCAACAACCCCCTTTTCCAAGCTGGGGGGAGGGCAGATGGGAACCAGAGCTGATGGATCAGAACCAGGTCACATCAGTCTGTCTTCTGATGCTGCTGAAATATCCATCTGTCCTTCCTAAGCCTTTTGAACAACAACAACAAGTGCTGATTTGTTCCTAAAGCTCAACCCCTCAGCCTACTCCAGTTCGTGTTTGCTGTGTGTCACTCTCAGCCCCACGGGGTCAGCGAGCTCATAAAACGCTTTCACATACTGTACAAAGGGGAGAGAAAACTGGCCGGTTTAATGTTCTCTGGGCATGAGATCACCACGCACAGCAGCCAAGACAAGCCCGGCTTCTGAGAGGATTACTGGACATGATGACAACTTTGGGAAACAGAGCAGAGAACAGCTTGAGTCTTTTACCCGGCTTATGGCAGGAGCCACTGTGGGGGAGGAAGGAAGGCTGAGAGTCTGCCCCCTCCACACTGCCTCAGCTCATCAGCATGGCACAGAGAACAGGCAGGGAGACAAAGGGACAGACACCTGAACCTCTCACTGACACAAGAGCACAACTCCCAACAAACAAAGGAGACAAGTGCAGGTGTCTGTTAATTACAAAGCAAGCAAAATGCCATTAATTAGAGAGTTTTCCTAACAGTTATACTGGATGGACCAAGGTTTGTGGGGGTTGCATGTGGTGGAGCGAGAACACAGCGTGGCTCACACCACATGCAGGAATCTGCCTCTCTGCTCTGCAGAGTTCTGCTGCTCCCGCTTCATTCTTCCAAGGCAGACCTCAGCAGTTGTTGCCTCCCTTCCCCCTTTCCAGAAGATACAGTAATTACACTGTTCTTTGTTTCATGCCAGTTGGGATGCATCTTATCTGGGTTGTAGCACTGCAAAGCACCTGTTTTTTTCCAAGGCAGCTGCATGCTGGGCCTTGCTTGGCAGTTTTACTGGTATGGCAAAGTGCCTGTTTTGGGGCTGCCCTTCTGCACAATTTGGGGCTCCAAGCACCCTCTTCTCACCAGTCCAGAGAGGAGAGCAGGGCATGCTGCTTTAACTCAGTTCTTTATTCTACCATCATTAGTGGATTAACGTCAACATATCATCATATAAGATGGAGCAGTATCATAAACACCATTTTACACGTGGGGAAACTGAGGCACAGAATGAGGCAAGGAGTCACCCAAGGCCACAGCAAGAAATAAAAGTCAGCTCTCCAGGCTTCACCCCTGTGCTTCACCCTAGAGATTACCCTGCCACAAAAAGAAATCTTAAAACAAAGGCAACACAACCTTGCTAACAAATCATGGAAATGAGAGAGGACAATGACCCATGAGCTCATCTAAACCTTACTTAAGGGGAGAGTGGGATGCTCAATCTCATACATATTTCAATGCATAGAAAACAGGAGAATGCATGTGTGGACAAATGCAATTTACTAAATCTCTAAGGAAAAACAGCTCCAACCTAATCTGGAACAGCCAGGTCCTCTGGTATTTTGGATTTTTGCCTTTGCTAACACTGACAGTAGATGTTTGTACTTCACAGCAGTAAACTGCAATTTCCAGAGTCACTTCTCCCCTCCCCCTGTCCCCACTACTTAACATTTCTCTTGTTCACACTACTCTGGTATGTGTGCGTGTATGCGCTCGCGTGAGCATGGGGCAAATGGGAATAGTTTCATTCTTCTACATGGTTGTAGTAGCTGAAAAAAGTGTTCTTGAAAAGGTCAAACCATTTCTTGACTTGGAAGGAGGGGCCGTTAGCATCTTCAAAGCACAAGAGTAAGCCACTTTCGGGAAATGACAGCGTACAATGGAACCAGAATTCTGCGTACACACTGTACAATACCTCAGCTTAACCCTTTGGAGGCCATGACGGGGAAGGGGAAAAACAGCCAGATTCTTCTGGGAACCAAAGAAAAAAAAAGCTGTTGCTGACAGCTGTCACAACAAATTAGCTGAGAACAGCTAAAGATTACAAACCACAACAGGAAGTGGGAAGCCAGAACCCAACACAGCACTGAAATTTACCAATTAGAAAGAAAAGTGCATTTTGAGATAAAAATTACTGGGAAGCCCCTTGCAGCTAAAAACTTTTGAGACAAGGAAAAAACTCCCCCTCCCTTCTCACTGCTTCTGAAGAATATGCAGCTAATGGCCTGGCTCTGGGACCAGCCTGTGAACTGGGCTGGGCAGCTGCGGCTCCCATCTCCAAGGGGCTGCCAGGGAGCAAGTGAACCCCTGCTCTCTCTGAGCCCACACCCAGCTGCAGGACAGGGGCTTGGGAGTGCGCCGGAGGTTTGACCGTAACCAGAATCCAAAGCTGACTTCCCTGTCCTCAAATGGGGCACGGCACCCGCCTCCTGCTGCCAGCCCCATTTCCCACTCCAACTCCTCCCCCTGCCCGCCCCCAACCCACTCCCCCGCTGCCAGCCCCATCCCCCAACTACCCCCCCCCCGCTGCCAGCCCCATCCCCCAACTACCCCCCCCCCGCTGCCAGCCCCATCCCCCAACTACCCCCCCCCGCTGCCAGCCCCATCCCCCAACTACCCCCCCCCCGCTGCCAGCCCCATCCCCCAACTACCCCCCCCCGCTGCCAGCCCCATCCCCCAACTACCCCCCCCCCCGCTGCCAGCCCCATCCCCCAACTACCCCCCCCACTGCCAGCCCCATCCCCCAACTACCCCCCCACCTCAGTCCAACCCCCCCCCACTGCCAGCCCCATCCCCCAACTACCCCCCCACCTCAGTCCAGCCCCCCCCCCCACTGCCAGCCCCATCCCCCAACTACCCCCCCACCTCAGTCCAACCCCCCCCCCCACTGCCAGCCCCATCCCCCAACTCCTTCCCACCAGCCCTAGCCCCCCAACTCCTCTCCTCCCCGCGCTTCCCGGCGGGGGACGCGCTACCGACCTAGTCCAGGCAAGGCTGGTTCTTACCCATAGCCCGCAGCGCCGCGGCCTCAGCGCCCGCCTGGCCCCCGCGCCGCCGCCCGGCCCATGCGAGACTCCGGAGTGTCCGGGCTGAGAAACAGCAACTCGGTCCCCGCCGCCCCGCCCCGCGCGCCCATTGGGCGGCGCTCACCGGCTGATTGGACAAGGGCGCCGTCAATTCAGGGCTCCCGCCCCGCGCGGCGCGGGCCCTTGGGATTTGTAGTTCGCGAGAGCCCCCCTTCCCGCCGATCGCCTGCCCGCTGCGCGCGGCTCGCCCCTCCCCCCCGCGCCTGAGGCAGCGGGACCCCTGGCCGGGCCCGCTGCGGGACTGACCCGCTGGGCTGCTCGCGCCGGAAGGGCCCGGGCCACTGGCGGGTGCCCAGGGGTCGGTCCCGGCTCCCCTGGGAGGGCGAACGGGCCGAAGCTGGGCCGGCCGGCGGGCGCGGTGGGGGCAGCAGGTCGCGCCTGCATCCCCGTCGCCGCCTTTCAGCCAGGTGCTGCCCGCAGCACATCGGCGCGCCCGGCTCCTCCTGGCTTGGCGCTGCTGGAGCGCAGGACACTGAGCCGGGCGCGGGGAAGCGCGGCCCGCACACGGGAGAGCCGCCCACCCGCGGGCACGGGACGAGCCTGCTGCGAGCAGGAGCAGGAGCAGGAGCAGGAGCAGGGAAGCGGCGAGCGGGCTAACCCGCACACGGCTTTGGTTGTGGACAGCCACGCTGCGGGCATCTGAAGACGCGGGCTGTGCCCACGAAAGCTCACGCTACCGTCTCCGTGTTTTGTTAGTCCGCGAAGTGCGACCAGACTGTCTGCTGTTTTTCAAGTTTTCCGCACGCGTGTGAGCCAGGAGCAGGGAGCGGCGAGCGGGCTAACCCGCACGCAGGTATGACCCAGATGCAGGGGAGAGACGAGCCCGCACACCCGCGAGAGCCAGGCACAATAAGGAGGAAAGCCGGTAACCCGCACGCACGCCTGAGCCAGGCACGGGAAAGGAGAGCTGGCTAACCCGCGCACGTGCGTGTGAACCAGGCGCACGCAAGAGGGGAGCCAGATAAGGCGTGAGCACACTGCTCCTAAGACGGACTTCTGTGTTCGGCACTTCAGAGAGAGAGAAACTGGCCTGTGAGATTTCGTGGGGACATGCTGGACACTGTTACCTGTCCCTGACGGCATACCGACTAGCCAGGGATATATGCCTGATTATCTGCAGTAGAAAGCGGAAGTCCGCTAATATGCGGCTTTTGTTGGAGAAATGAAATCCCAGCCTCACTCAGTGCTGAAGGGAAGAGCTGAGTAAAAAAACTCAGTTGTCCCTACCAGGGCATGGCTAGTAGCTGAGACTGTGGACAGTATTTCTAGTTGTAAAGACAGAGTTACAAAACCAGAGGCTTTTTAGAACTGTTCCTTTAAAGCCCACTGGAGTCAATGCAAGTGCCGGCACTGACTTCAATGAGTTCCTTCAGTTTGTCCCCTTGAGGCATGGCTATGTTTAAAATGTAGCATCATTTGAGCTTGATATTTCTGTCCATTCTGAAACATTGGTTCAAATATTCATTTGTAGTTGCTATTCAAGCCTGTCCCCATTTTCTGTGTCCATGTGTGTCTAGCCCATTGGTAGTGTTACATTCTGTAAATAAATTTGATCTTTTTTCTCTGGCTTCTGATACCTTGTGGAGAGGACTTTATTTAAAATAAAAATAGTGATATACAGCAGTGGGGAATGGGATTTAATATGCCAGCTTTTGAATTATACACTCAAATGGCAACTAGTGAGGAGCACTTAGCCTTGAAAAATTGGAAGACTTAAAGTAAGGGTTCAGTGGATGGAAACAAACTGAATTGCTGAAAAGATCCATTAAGCCAAATGGCACAGCCAGTGGAGTGGCTAGGACAGGGGTCTGCAACCTATGGCTCCCAAGCCAAATATGGCTCACTATGTAACCAAATATGGCTCTTCTGTCATTCCCAAAATACATGCAACTTTTTAAATTAAAATAAAAAAAATTCAAAATTTTAAAAACACATAATTACTCATGTAGCTTGAATGCATGCATGCCCCTGAATTTGACCAGTGATGATGTAAACTTCAAAGAAACATGCGAAAAGATGCAGCAGCAGAAGTCCCATTAAATAAAGTCTGTGAGTACAATATTTCATTTGTTGTTATTAATCATCATGTCAATTACCAATAATAAGTTATATATTTTCAGTCATGAAAATGGGCATTCTTATACAGCTCTCTGTTGACCACTAGTTCTGAATTTTGAGGTAGTTTGTCTCTTTGGTTTGAAAAAGTTGCCGACCCCTGGGCTAGAGGGTCATATTGCCAGAGCCTGTGATATAGCATTGCAAAAATGCCCTATAATGTTTTGGAGTTTTGCAGTAATCTTGAATTGCTTCCATAATTTCTGTTTTGAAAGAATATACCAATTCACCAGAGAGGCCTTATAGCCTTCAAGTGGTAGTAGTTGCAGTTTATTTAAAAAAAAAAAAAAAAAAAAAAAGGCATTGAAAAATACAAAAAATCTAAGCCATAATGATGTAGCTAGGTGAGAGGCTAGTCCATTTCAAAGTTTTGCCAGCAGAACTATTTGGGTTTTCATGACATTGCTGTGCCATCAAAAGCTCTAGTATAGTCACAGTTACACTGGCAAAAAGTGTTTTATAGCATTGAAGCATGTTTTGTTTAGGTAACTGGTATAAGCTATGCCACCAAGATGTCTTTTTTGCCAGTATAAACTGAGTCTCCACTAAGAGGGATTGCTGCTTTGCTTATGCCAGCCACGGGTTTGAAGTGTGGAGGCTGGTGAAGGGAAGGGTCACAATCAGGAATAAATTGGAAGAGGTTTTGATAAGGGGTAAAGCAGGGGGGAAATGGGGACATTCCAGCTATGACTGTAATGTATCACATTTTGTTTAGTGTCATGTTACTGTTATTGAACAAAACTTAAGGGTTGTGTTATTTCCTTTCTTTTGATTATTACTGTGAAAAAAACAGGAAACTGGAGTTGTGCTCCTCTTAGTGCAATAGAACACAGGAGAGGAGGAGGAGGCTGGAAAAATATTCTACTACATATTGTTGTAACTGATCAGAGAGAGGGGGCAGCACAGGAAGGGCTGTGGTATAAGGAACAGTGAGTAATTTGTGCTTTTTATGACTTCCTTCTCTTGGTTCAAATAACCCCTTCCAAGAAACTTTCCTACAATAATCCCCCAGAGAAATGATAAGATAGCAACAGAGCCAAAGAGATGGGGTGTGATTTTCTGTGGTGCTACACACCTGAAGCTCCCAATGAAGCTAATAGGAGAGGTGTCAGCTCAATGCTACTCTACATCTGGTCCCTAGATGACCTAGATAGTATATGATAAGTAATGTAGGATGTAGGTTTTGTTGGACTGAGATTGGCCACATTATTCATGTGAGGCAATGCAGCTGAGCGTAATGGTTCTGCAATTTTTTTATATGGTTCCACCATTTATTATTAATTCAGTCCTGCTGTGTGACCTTAATTGCTATTGTTATTACTGGGATTTAAGGCAGCCAGTACTCTGCAGGATTGGGCACTACATTTAGACAGAGAAAGAGGATGAGTGAAGGCCAGTCCCTAGAAAAGCCCAGGACTGGATATGTGGCCACACAGAGTTAACCATTTAGCCATGTGGGGATGCAAGCTAGAAAATTACTGGAACTCTAGCTCTGATTGGCACAGAAGGCACTTTCAGTAAAATATCACCCCGTGTTATAAATAGTTCTTGTGGCTATGTTTATAGTCCAGAGTCATAGCAACTCAAAATATAATTGTGGAGAGTTCAGTTTGGCTTCATAAAGCAGTGAGATGTAAAACTGAATTAGCAGAGATCACTGTCTGAGAAAAGGATGTGGGGTAAGAGTGGGATAATGTAAGTTAACTGTTAGAAATGGATGAACTTGCTCTGACTAGTGTAGGCCTTGAATTGAGATTGTCTGAGACTTAGATGGTGAAGATGTTGGTTTTGTGCCTGAGTGTTAATTTTTATTACACTCATAGAATAGTTAATGAACCCTTGAGCTTACATGGGGTTTGCAGCTCACAAAAGATGTGGAGATGTAAATTAATTGGAGACACTGTGGTGAGAATTCTAATATAGGACCTGACCAAACATACTGAAGTCAGTTGACTCTCACTGATTTAATTGGTCTTTGGATCTAGGCCATATTGGATAATTGTACCTTTTCATTTTGTATTCTGTCCTTTTGTCCGGAATAGCTGGATTGCTTTCCAGGCCATGAAACAGCTCTCACTGAGCTTCTGTGATCACAATGTTGTTTAATCTTAGCCAAGCAGTGAGATCTTACAGCAGAGGGAATGTTTCCCATGCCTAAACCTCAGTTATGAAAAACCTTTACTCCTAGGAATCCCAGGCTTGAAAACCAGTGGACTTTTCCTCTGCATATGTGAATTTCCTTTCCATTTTTTAGGTGAGAGTGTTTAGGACTAGACCTTGGTTTAGTGACTCTTTTTTTTTTTTTTTTTTTTTTTTTTTTTTAATATCGTTGAAATCCCAGTATTATACTGACCTTGTTGCTATAGTGTCTAAACAACCAATAACAATACTCAGCGTGTATTGAGGACCGTTTATCCAAACAAAATTGAACCAAGTTAATCTCAGGGTCTGGGGAACCCCTGGAAGAAGTACCTTCCTGGATGGTATGAATGAAGACTTGAGGGGCAAGCAGTTACAGCCATGCTATTTACCACTAACTGCAGCCTATGTTTCTGCCCATCTGGACTGAGTCCTTGTTACACTACTGAAAAGAGTTCCTGTGAAATGCTGATCTTAAACAGTCCCCCGTTCCTGCATGATGGTTTCCTATTCTGGGGGCTGGTGTTTTCATATCTATTTGATTTAAAGCTCCACCATGAATACAATTTAAATGCATCTGTGCAATCAGAGGCTAAACCAGCTCCCACCTCTGTGCCCTTGGAGACTCCTCTGCCATAGTTCTCCTGCAAAGATGCAGGTGCTGTGATTGGGATGCACAGCCCTTGCATGGTACAGAGCCCAGCTTCACAGGACAGAGGGAGGCACAGCACCTGAGTGTCCATAGGGACATGGATTCAAACAAAAGGAAATTTTTCTTGAAGCAGTGCAGAATCCACAACATCCTCTGGCCAGAAGACCAGGGCTTTAATAGGGTTCAAAAAAAGAGCTAGATAGATTCATGGAGGTTAGGTCCATCAATGGCTATTAGCCAGGATGGGTAGGAATGTGTCCCTAGCCTCTATCAGAGGCAGGAAATGGATGACAGGAGAGGAATCACTTGATGATTCCCTGTTCTGTTCACTCCCTCTGGGGCATCTGGCATTGGCCACTGTCAGAAGACAAGATATTGGGCTATATGGGCCTTTGGTCTGACCCAGTATGGCATTTCTTATGTTTATTTATCAATCAGGCCACCCATCAATCCACAGGAAGATCCTTCCAGCTATTCATCCCTTCCTCCCACACAGCACCATGGAATCTGAATGCATCACAAGAAAATTAATTGGTAGTGTATCCTACCTGTGCTAAGTTCACATAATTGGGCTCAGGGATACTTTGTGACTGGTGCAAAGGATTCATCCTCCCCTTCTTTCTCCCTCTTATGTATCTCCTCAGCACCTGGCCCAGCTTGTTGAGGAGGGTGCTGGCTGGAGCGCACTCTGCTCAGAAGCGAGCAGTTTGTTTTTCAGAACTGTTCTGCTCCTTTAATGCAGATATACTACATGTCCCAGAATGCAGTGCTCATCAAAGGGGTGGAGTCAGCCTTTGAAAAACACAGGAGTGTAATTTCTCGTTTAAAAAAAAGAAGAATCAAAGCATCAAGCGTCATGTCTAGGAATAGAGTGGGAGCATTGCCAAGTTATTACAGAAGATGAGTAATCCACTTAAGTCATTCCTCTAAACACCATTCCTTGTAAGAGAATTAAAATATCAGCTTACATCACCAAGTGCAGCTCTTAGCCTGGATGAGATGTGCATACACAATGTGAAAAATCTTACTCTGGGATTGCAAACATGAGTAAGATCTGGAGGGCAAATGAATGGCTCATTCAGGATGCAGATTTCAGAACAAAATATGCACCCGCTTGCAAGCCGTAACCGCTGGACATAAAACATAGTTGAGAGATCCACAACTCACAGAGAAATTAGTGGCTTAAAATAATTAAATATATATTTATATTGCCTCTTCTTTTAGCATTTTGGAGACTTGCACCAGGTTTTGTAATCAACAAGGACAAAGGCCACAAGAAGCTGTTGGCTCAAAGACAATAATAACCGTTAGCGTTTACACAGCAATTTCCATTACTAAACCAAAACATCTAATCAGAGTGGTTTCAGCATTAGTCCCAACTTTATAGATGGGAAAACTGAGTCATGGAACACAAAAGTATTTCCCCAGGGTCAAAAATCAGCAGAGCCAGGACTAGAACTCAGAGTATCCAACTCCTGTCTGGTGCCTCATGCATTAACTCATGTGGTTTCCTACATGTGAATGGAGCAAAAAAGTCTTTAGGGATATTCTTGGGATTCAAACTCTGTGCTGTGCACCTCACTGGTGTGCACTAGTGCCCCTAAGTCACAAATGTTCAGGCCAGTAAGTCTCACTCAGTAGGTTTTAAAAAGGCAATCTTTCTAAAAGCGCACCAAAAGAGTAAAAATAAAGTTTTCAGCTACCAATTTAGGAGAAAGATTGGATGGCTAAGGTAGTTGCTAACTGTTAGCCATCCAATGTTTCTCTTAAATTGGTAGCTGAAAACTTTATTTTTATTCTTTTGAAGTGCTTTTAGAAAGATTGTCTCTTTTAAAAGTTTGTTAGTTTGTTTAGTGTGTGTGTGTGTGTGTGTGTGTGTAAAAATAAACAATATGGCTGCGTCTACACTGGCATGATTTTGTGCAAATACTTTTAACGGAAAAATTTTTCCGTTAAAAGTATTTGCACAAGAGAGCGTCTACACTGGCATGTGCTTTTGCGCAAAAGCATCCGTGCCAGTGTAGACGCTCTCTTGCGCAAGAAAGCTCCGATGGCCATTTTAGCCATTGGGCTTTCTTGTGCAAGAAATTAACGGTGCTGTCTACACTAGCCTCTTGCGCAAGAATACTTGCGCAAGAGGGCTTATCCCTGAGCGGGAGCGTCAGAGTATTTGCGCAAGAAGCACTGATTTTGTACATTACAACGTCAGTGTTCTTGTGCAAATACTCGCGGCCGGTGTAGACAGGCAGCAAGATTTTGCGCAAAATCTTGCCAATGTAGACACAGCCTATGTCTTTTTGGTGTTAAATGTAGTGTGTTTCCTACTGCAAGGTTCTTGTCCACCTAGCGCTTGGGGGCAGCGGGAAAGAGCTGCCCATCTGGCTCTGGGGCAGCTCTGCTTCCAGCCTGGTGCTCTGGGGGCTCAGCTCCCTCCTTCCCCTTTCCCTTCCCTCTCCCTGTGCTCTGCCCTAGTTGGCTGGTCTCCCCCAGCCGGGGACAGGGCAGAGTCTCCGCTTGTACTCAGCCCAGCCTGAGGAAATAGTGAAGAATGGAGAGAGAGCAGGGCAAGGTGCCTCCCTTACACTGGGTTCTGGGAGGGAGGCCTTCCCTTGGAGTCTCCCTCTGCAGCAATGGAGTGTCCCCCTTGTACCTGGGCTGGTCCTGGGGTGGGAGGGATGATCAGTGGGAGGGTCTCCCTGTGTACCCGTCCTGGGGGAGAGACGATGGGATCTCCCCTCACACCTGGGCCAGCCCTGGGGGCAGGTCTCTAGCCCAGTCTCACGCAGTGCAGACAATCAGGTCCACGGCGTGGCCAGCGCCCCTACAGCTGGGCTGACTGCCCAGGGAGAGCAGCACAGGAGCCGTGCAGCACGGAGGCAGGCAGGCCTCCTGCAGGAACTGGTGGGGGTGGCCTGCCAGGGGGCCCAGGAGCCGCATAATGCGGCACAGAGCCAGGCGGGCCACCTGCAGGAGCTGGCGGGGGAGGCCTGCTGGGCTCCGGGAGGTGGGGGGGCAGCCTGCCACGTTGGCCACAGCGATAGGGCCTCCCCGGGAATGGAGCCGTGCACCATGGAGCTGGCACGGGGTGGGGGGGAGTCTGGGAGCCGTGCGGCATGGAGCCAGGTGGTAGAGCACACCTGCAGGAGCTGGCGGGGTGGCCATGTTGGTGCGTGCACAGCAGCTGGGCTGCGTTGGCGTGTGTACAGGAGTAGCAAGTTGAAAATTCTATGAGAGACAGATAAGACCGGTGGCCGCTTAATAGAAAGATTGTCTAATAAAAAAAGAACAAGTTAAAAATCACTTAGAAAAGTTAGATGTCTGCAAGTCACTAGGGTCTGATGAAATGCATCCTAGAATACTCAAGGAGCTGATAGAGGAGGTATCTGAGCCTTTAGCTAGCATCTTTGAATAATCATGGAAGATGGGAGAGATTCCGGAAGACGGGAGAGATTCCAGAAGACTGGAAAAGGGCAAATATAGTGCCCATCTATAAAAAGGGATATAAAAACAACCCAGGAAACTACAGACCAGACAGTTTGACTTCTATGTCAGGAAAGATAATGGAGCAAGTAATTAAGGAATTCATCTGCAAACACCTGGAAGATAATAAGGTGATAGGTAACAGCCAGCATGGATTTATAAAGAACAAATCATGTCAAACCAATCTGATATCTTTCTTTGATAGGAAAATGAGTCTTGTGGATAAGGGAGAAGTGGTGGACCTGGTATATGTAGACTTCAGTAAGGCATTTGATACTGTCTCGTGTGATCTTCTTATCAATAAACTAGACAAATACAACTTAGATGGGGGTACTGTAAGGTGGGTGCATAACTGGCTGGATAACCATTCTCAGAGACTAGTTATTAACAGTTCACACTTCTGCTGGAAGGGCATAACAAGTGGGGTTCCAGAGGGGTCTGTTTTGGAACCGGTTGTGTTCAATATCTTCATCAGTGATTTAGATATTGGCATAGAGAGTACGCTTATCAAGTTTGCAGATGATACAAAGTGGAGAGGGGTTGCAACTGCTCTGGAGGATAGGGTCATAATTCAAAATGATCTGGACAAACTGGAGAAATGGTCTGAGGTAAATAGGATGAAGTTTAATAAAGACAAATGCAAAGTACTCCACTTAGGAAGGAACAATCAGTTTCACACGTACAGAATTGGAAGCGACTGTCTAGGAAGGAGTACGGCAGAAAGGGATCTAAGGCTCAGAGTGGACCACAAGCTAAATATGAGTCAACAGTGTGATGCTGTTGCAAAAAAAGCAGACATGATTCTGGGATGCATTAACAGGAGTTAATGTGAGCAAGACATGAGAAGCCATTCTTCTGCTCTACTCTGCACTGATTAAGCCTCAGTTGGAGTATTGTGTCCAGTTCTGGGCACCACATTTCAAGAAAGATGTGGAGAAATTGGAGAAAGTCCAGAGAAGAGCAACAAGACTGATGAAAGGTCTAGAGAACATGACCTATGAAGGAAGACTGAAAGAATTGGGCTTGTTTAGTTTGGAAAGGAGAAGACTGAGAGGGGACATAATAGTGGTTTTCAGGTATCTAAAAGGGTGTCACAAAGAGGAGGGAGAAAAATTGTTCCCCTTGGCCTCTGAGCACAGGACAAGAAGCAATGGACTTAAACTGCAGCAGGGGAGGTTTAGGTTGTAAAATCTTCCTAACTATCAGGGTGGTTAAACACTGGAATAAGTTGCCTAGGGAGGTTGTGGAATCTCCATCTCTGGTGATATTTAAGAGCAGCTTAGATAGACATCTATCAGGGATGATCTAGATGACTTTAGCAATGCTTTTGATATGGTCTCCCACAATATTTTTGCCAGCAAGTTAAGGGAGTATGGATTAGATAAATGGACTGTAAGATGGATAGAAAGCTGGCTAGACTGTCGGGGCCAACGGGTAGTGATCAACAGCTCGATATCAGGTTGACGGTCGGTTTCTAGTGGAGTGCCCCAAGGATCGGTTCTAGGACTGGTTTTGTTCAACATCTTTATTAATGACCTGGATGAGGAGATAGATTGCACCCTCAGCAAGTTTGTAGATGACACTAAGCTAGGGAGAGAGGTAGATACATTGGAAGGCAGGGATAAGGTCCAGAGTGACCTAGACAAATTAGAGGATTGGGCCAAAAGAAATCTGATGAGGTTCAACAAGGAAAAGTGTAGAGTCCTGCACTTGGGACGGAAGAATCAGTCCTAGAACCGATCCTTGGGGCACTCCACTAGAAACCGACCGTCAACCTAATACCGAGCTGCTGATCACTACCCTTGTTACAGGTTGGACACCAAGTGGCTAAGTAGCAGTTCTGCAGAAAAGGACCTGGGGATTACAGTGGATGAGAAGCTAACAGCTAATGGCATATTAGGTTGCATTAGGAGGAGCATTGCCATCAGATCTAGAGAAGTGATTATTCCCCTTTATTCAGCTCTGGTGAGGCCACATCTGGAGTATTGTATCCAGTTCTGGGCCCCCCACTATAGAAAGGATGTGGAAGCATTGGGGAGAGTCCAGTGGAAGGCAACCAAAATGATGGGGGGGCTGGAGCACATGACCTATGAGGAGAGATTGAGGGATTTGGGTTTGTTTAGTCTACAGAAGAGAAGAGTGAGGGGAGATTTGATAGCAGCCTTCAACTTCGTGAAGGTATAACAATATGGCTTTTCGGTAGCCATGTTGGAAGGCCTGTGCTAGGCCTGAATCAAAGCTGCCTTCTGCAGCCAGACTGAAGAGTAGCAGCCATTACTGTAAGGCCTGGAGTCACATACAATTTAGATGGAACTGTGAGTATTACAAAGTGTCACACCAGGCTGTGAGGAGGGGACTTTGTCCTGATAGCGCCCCACTGTCACCAGATAAAGAAAAAGATCTCAAGATGGGTAAAGAAAACTTAAGTAACACCATTCTGTCTGGCAAGAAACTGCTTATCAATAGAGAATGTTGTGGAATCCTCATCCTATGATCATTGTCACTACACTTTCCTATTGTTTGACTGTGTGATCTCTGTCTGGTTTGTAACTGTTTCTGTCTGCTGTATAATTAATTTTGCAAGATGTAAATCAATTAAGGTGGGGGTATGATTGGTTAGGTAATTTTGTTATGATTGCTTAGTAAAATTATACTAAAATAATTGGTTACGGTATAGCTAAGCAAGACTCCGGTTCCATTATATAAACTAGGGTTCAAGAAGGAGAAGATGATGATGATCAGTAGTAACTGAAGGAAGAAAAGGCTGGAAGAGGACCAGGAGGAGGGGGGGTGGGGAAGACCTGGAAAAGAAGAACTCACCTCTGAGACACAGCCTAAGACCAGAGAGACTGATATTGCCTGGCCAACAGGGGAAGTCTGCCTGCCTTTATCAGGATTGGTGAGCATGACCCTGTGTGCTTAGCATGTGCATTCTACTTGTTTGGGAATTGTCAATAAATAGAAGATAAGGACATTACTGTGTGAGGCTCTTTCAGTGGCTAAAGATCCTGCCAACCCACAGGTTGTTACACCCTGAGCCCTAGGAACTGGGTAAAAGTGTATGTCCCTACAGTGTGGAAGGGATAGAGAAATTTGTGTGGGTAACAAAGGGAGGTTCCAAAGAGGATGCAGAAAGGCTGTTCACAGTAGTGATGGATGGCAGAACAAGGAGCAATGGTCTCAAGTTAGTGTGGGAGGTCTAGGTTGGATATTAGGGAAAACTATTTCACTAGGAAGAGGGTGAAACACTGGGAGGGGTTCCCTAGGGAGGTGGTGGAATCTCCATCCCTAGAGGTTTTTAAATCTTGGCTTGACAAAGCCCTGGCTGGGTTGATTTAGTTGGGATTGGTCCTGCCGTGGGCAGGGGACTGGACTTGATGACCACCTGAGGTCTCTTCCAGCTCTATGATTCTATGATGGTACTGGTTCCTGCTGTGAGGGCAGGGGACTGGACTTGATGACCTCTAACGGTCCCTTCCAGTTCTAGTGTTCTATGATTCACTCTCCCACCTGTTGTCAGAAAGCAAAAAATTGGTGAACACTAGTACAATAATTAACACGATGAGGAACTGAACTGGTAACCTCGAGGGCGGTATAACAGTTTGACTTGAGGTTATGGCTCCTATAGCTAGCAGTTGTAGCAGAGCTTATCCTTTGCATTTGGCACAGCTGACAACAACCCACTTAATAGTGACTTACACTGGTATGTATATCCTAAGTGCACATGCACTGGGTATGCCAATGCAGCTCCCTCCAAAAAATTTTTATCACCAGCATTATACACAAATTAAAAAGCTGCTCAGCTGCCCCACGTACTCTTGGCAGCATCTCTGCCAAGTCCTTGTAGAATCACTACCAACCTCACTACCGCACAGAGGGCTTATGCCTCAGGCAGGTCAACCCGTTGTTCTGTCCAAGGATCTCAGTGATCGTGACAAATGTGTATGAACTAGCCTCACAGCAGGCAGGAAAGAACCACTTACCCCACGTTACAGATGGGGACGTGAGGCACTCAGTGATGAAAGGTCACTCAACGAATCAGTAAAGAGATGAGAATACAGCACAGCAGTCTGGGCACCATTTGCATGTCTTACACTGTACTCCCCTAAATGTCAATTGTGTTCAGGGCTGAGCCTTGTTCAACCAGACTATTTCTATCTATTGTAGTGAAACAGGAAAAGTTACGGTTTCAGCCACAAATGGTAGACCCACTGAAGGAGGACTCTGTCCTCAGAGGAGGGTTCAGAGTTCAGCTGGACTGAACTCTGCTACAGGGCATCCCATTGATCTGGCTATCCATGCTTAAGTGCGGAAGTCTTCCTGGTCCAGCCAATGGGCACTTGCTTTGTTTTCCGAGAGGTGCCTTAGCTGGTTAGGCTGGGTCCAGAATGCAAGCAGGAGATGGAGGAGAGTGGTGGTAAATACTGGTTCATCTCTGTGTCCAGAGGAAGAGCTGTGTGGTTTGCTTGTGTTAATTCTACCAGCAGATAGAGTGATGGGTTGTGAGTCATCCCAAGACTCAGGGAAGTGGCTTGTATGTGTATGTATGTGTGCATGATTAACTCTTTCATTACTGGAACACCTGGGCTTTTTGGGGCTGTTGTAACTGTGGCTCAGGGTGGCTCGCTGAATGAGTATGCCGTACTTTCCAATAGCAGAAGAAAAGCTTCCTCTTCAGCGAGCTAGGTGTAATAGCAGCAGCAGTGCATCACTGAGCGCTTGGGAAGCAGACAGGCAGGGTAACCAGCAATCTGAATTCTCCACTCTGAATGGTTGGCCCCGGCCCTCTATCCTTCAAAGACACCAGCTCTAGCTAGCAGGCACCAAATTAATTCATCACCTGTTGGCTGCTTTGTGGCTGATCCAGGCATGGGTGGGTCTCAGCCTGAAGGATCATATGGACTAGTTGTCCCCTTGCTGGCAATCTGAGCTGAGAACCCAGTGAGTCTGAATGCCCCTGCTCCTTCCACAGAGCAGTGGGAACAGAGGAATTGATCTGCTGGGTCTGACCCAGGATCCTGCATGCAGAGCCATCCTATCGACAGGATGGTTCTCCATATTGATGTTAATCACCAGCTGTAGGGCTCAGGGTGTCCTGGGGGACCTGAGCCCAGTAATAGGGGTTGGGCACCCCTGCATTCACCACAGTGGTGAGAGTCCTGAGAACTGCATCTTGTTCTGCCCCGCTGCCATCTCCCAGCTCGGTCATGTCTTGGGGGAGCAGAAAGGAGTGGCTGGGTGAGGATGGTGGAGTGGAGCAGGCTGCTGCATTGCTCCACTTTCTGTGGCTTCTGTTGCCACAGCCAGTGGGGGGTCCAACCCCTACTGCCGCCCAGAACCAGGCTCCCCAGTAAACCCCCATTGTGTATCTCAAGGGAGAGGCTTCAGGGAAGGGGTACAGTGGGGGCAGGAGGGGCCAGAGCAGAGGCATGAAGAAATGGGACAAAGGTGGAGTAGAAGCAGGGCTTGGGGGAATGGGTGGAGTGGGGGCTGGGTAGAGGTGGGTTGGGGGCAGGGCCAGGGGGGTTGCCCCTGGCTCTCCTAGGGATGATCCTGCCTGCATGTGGTGGTGATGAATTCTTAATGTTTGAGGTGAATGCTAAGTCCCTCATGTGTCCTTGTGACGAAGTGGGGATTGTATTTGCTCTGTTATGTAGCATGAGATTTCTATTACCCTGTGGTAACCCTGTGTGTGTGTGTCAGTTTCCCTGGGCACTCCACCAATACCTGGATGGGGATGGGAATTTCAGGGGTGAATCTCACTGAAGGAGACTGCCCCAGTCCAGCATGTACACAATGACCAAGGTTCTCTGTAAACTGAGCCCACGTGGGTGGTGCGACCAGGTGACACCTTTTGCTCAGAAAGCTGAATAAAGGAGGAGGCCGGGCTAGCTGCGGGGCTGGGACCCATTGCTGAGGGTGTGAATTAGTCTCAGCTAGCTTAGGATACAGGCAGAGGTGCCAGGGCCTTGGTTCTCGGCCCCACTCTCTCCAAGATGGATTGTACTGACGGCTTCTTGTTTCTGTGTTCTATGCTGTGTCCCTATGAACTAATAAAGATTCTGTTCTACCTGCTGGCTGAGAGTCACATCTGACGGCAGATGGGGGTGCAGGGCCCAGTGACTCCCTCCATCTTGGTAACAGCCTGGACCAGTAGTGCATCACTCTGAGGAGGAAACCTCAGCAATAGAGTGGCCTACCACCCCAATTCCACATGGAAATGAGTAGGTTCAACTCTGCCCTTCTCTTGTTCCCTACCACACATTTGCTAGGGCAGTGGTTTCCAGTCTGTGGTCCACAGAGCTCTGAGAGTCTGCAGATTGTGTCAGATTTCCAAAGAAGTCCACATCTCCATTTGAGATTTTTGAGGGCTCTACAAATGAAAAATGATTGAAAACCACATTGGTAGGTCTGTGTGGCCAGAGCTCTCCTGTTTCCTACGTGAGATGGTTTCACCGCTCAGAGACCTCACCCTGAAGAAGTTTTCCCTGATAGTTTCAGGTGCCTGTATTTCAACCTCTCTTTTCTATTTGCACTCTTTGGTGCTCTCTTCAGTGAGCCCTCTCCCCCTCTCCTCAGAGCTCTGCGGCTGCTGTCCGGAAGCCGTCTCAGCACTTAAGCTAGCCTGGTCATTTAGCTCTCTTAATCATTTCCCACAGGTCAGGCCCTAGTGACTGCTCATTTTGCTGCTCTTCTCATGGCCTCTAGTTCCCCAGGATCCTGCTGGTACCAAAGGACCCACGGCTGAATGCAGCATTGGAGGAATGGCGGCATTGGGTCACGCTACAAGACACTTTCACAAACCTGTTTCATGCCAATCCTGATGAGCAGGGAATAGATAATTTCATTGACCTTTAGTTTTCTTCCTTCCCTCTTGCTTTACAAACTCATGCCTTACATACAATTCCCCCCTCTCACTCCCATGTCTGTTGGAATCCTACTTCTCCACCACTTTCTCCCCACTTTGCATCTGTGACCATGGCTACACTGGTGCTATGGGTTGTTATTCCCAGCTCACATGGGCTATGTCTAGACTGCAAGCTTCTTTCAGAAGAAGCTTTTCTGGAAAAGATCTTCCAGAAAAGCTTATTTCGAAAGAGAGCATCCACACAGCAAAAGTGCAACGAAAAAGCGATGTTTCTTTTTCTAAAGATAGCGTCCCCATTGATTGGACGCCATCTCACATGTAAATTGTGATTAGTATGGACGGAGTGGCCACCAGAGCACTTGTGTTATTTCCTGGAGGCCTCTTCTTTTGAAAGAACTCCCTCTTCTGCGTCCACACACGCCTTTTTCTGAAAAAGCTTTTTTGGAAAAAGGTTTCTTCCTCATAGAAAGAGGTTTACCACTGCCAGAAAAACCCCTCCATTCTTTCAACTTTGTGTTGAAAGAACGCAATAACAGTGTGGACGTATGTATAGTTTTTCCGGAAAAACAGCCATTTTCCGGAAAAATGCTGCAGTGTAGACATCCCCATAGATGTACACATGGTAGCTGTGCTTGAACTAGTGTGCTAAAAATAACAGCATAACCAGAATAGCATGGGTAGTTGTTGTCTGTGAGAGGATGTACCAAGGGAGTTTGGGTGGATATGTACTTGTATGGTTACTAGCCTAAGCCACCTCCAGTATTACTCCAGCTATACTGCTATTTTAGCCAGTCAGATTGATCAGACCTCATGCAAGTACATGTGCAGTACCTGGAATCACACCTGCCAGAGACAGTCTAAATGTAGCCTGGGTTTCAGATTATTGCATATTAACTGCACTGCTCCTCTCTGATGCTCAGGTTCTTATTTTTCTGTTCCGGTTTCTATTTTATCTATGTGATTTCTCTACTTTCACAGGTGTTGGCAACTCCTCCCAATTTTGTGTCATCTGCAGAACTGATTGAAACTCAGAATCTCCATTCCATAGGTCACTCTCACATTTCAAATTTGTTTTCATTCCGCTTCCAGATTTCCTGAGAAAACAATTTTTCAAAAATATTTTCTTTTGTCAACTGAAATTTTAATTTTGATAAAATCCAAGCGTTTTGTTCTAATTTTTACTTTTAAAATATTTTAGAGTATAAATAATTTATAATATACTATAAAATAAAATACATTTCAAAACAAAAAGTTGCTTTGAATCAAAAAATGGAAACATTCCCTTCCAATAAAATCAAAATGACCTGTTCCTGCCCCTGAGATCACCGGGTTCCTATACAAAGGTTCCATCTCAACAAAAAAGCATTTTCTAAAGCAAAAAATGTTCTGTTGGAAAACCGCTGACCAGTCTGGCTAGCTGTCTGAGCATTTCAGGAACATATCATCTGCTTTCTTCTCTAAGCCATGTCATGAAGCACAATGTATAACAACCCTTGCTGAGCTTCATTTGACAATATGACTGCTCCCAAAATCCCCTTGGTCTTACAAGCTCCAAAGTTTGCCATTTCTACAGAGCTGCCCTCAAAAGCACAAAGGATTGTGGATAACACTGTGCACTGGGGGCACAAGGAGAGTCCTTGCCTGAGCCGAGCCCCCTCGCTCTGCCTCTCTCTAATCCAGGGACTGCAGGGATATTGTCTTCCCCTCCTTAGTCAGTGAGTCTAGGCCCCATTCTCAGAATGCATCAGAGGACACTTTCAGGAATATGAGTCAATACACATGGTAGATGAGAGCAACACAGAAGGGGTTGACAGCCCACCAGCCACACTCTTTGGCATATAAAGGGATAGATCAGTGATTTGCTAAACCTAGGGTTGTGAGTTCAATCCCTGAGGCAGGCCATTTGGGGCAGAAATCTGTTAGGGATGGTACTTGGTCCTGCTGTAGAGGCAGGGGATTGCACTTGCTGACTTTCTCCAGTTCTAGGCGATAAGCAATCTCCATTCATTCACTTCATTTATAGAGCCATCAGAGACTTCTTTTGTGCATTTAAGGAGCTGCATCATATTGGGAGGAGAAGACCCCAGAGCAAAAGATCTTAGCCACATGATTCTTCTCAAATCTGACTTTGGTGACAAAGTCTGGCAAGGATATTCAACCTCAGCCTGTCTCTGACGATCAGGCTATGTCTTTGCAGCAAAAAAACACCTCAAAGCTCATGGGGTTTGTGCTATGAAACTAAAAACAGACATGTAGATGTTTCTGCTCAGACTGGAGCACTGGCTCTGAAACCCAGCAAAGGGGGCAGGTTTCAAGTGGAACAGTGACATGGCTATTTTTAGCCATGTAGCGTGAGCTCGAGTGAATTGACCCAGACTCTGAGACTTCCTGCTAAAGGGCTTTTTATGGTAGTAAGTAGACATGCCTTCAGAGCCCTGAATGAGGCCTACACTAGACACTACAGGGTTCTCACATCTCCTTCTGAAGCATCTAGTGTTAGTCTCTGTTGGAGATTGTGGCATACTGGGCTAGATGGACCTTGGGGTTGTGCTGTCTGGCCATTCTGATGGTCCTGATATCATTCTCTTCTGTTGTAGGTGTTTGTAATGTGCCCATCACTGGGACATTCCCTATCTACATACGTCACATACCACTAAAAATTCAGCACAGCTGGTACTCAGGACACTACAGGACTAGACCAGCAAGGAGCTTACAGGTTGGGACTGCAAGCAGTAGCTATGCACAATTCTCTGCACTGGTTCCACAATTCCGTATGTGGGGAATCCAGGGCTGCTGGGAGAGCGGGGGGCTGCAAGTCAGGATTGAGGGACATCAGTACAGTGTGGTGTGCATGTGCCTATGTGCATGTGCTTGCACAGAGGGGGAATAGCAGAGAAGGCTGTAAGTCAGGATGGAGGGGCACTGGCAGAGCAGCATAGGATGGAGAGGAAAGTCTGCTATATCGCCAGTGTTTGTTCCAAATTAGCTATGGTGGTTGGGGAGGGGTGTGTGTGATTTTATTACCACTACAACCCCTATTGTGGACACAGTTATCTTGGTATAAGGTACCAAACACCTGTAGCTAATCCTACTATATTTACCATTATTCCAGTAAAAATAGAGCCACACTAGGGGCTAGCACCAATTTAAATTATAGCAGTACCAAACCTATGCAGAAGCAAGTGGAGAATGAGCTGTACTGCTTGACTGGTTCAACTGCATCCATGCTGGGGCTGTAGCCTTAGACGGTACTGGTTTCAGACAGACAAAGTGGCAATGCACTTCACTTTTACTCACACTAGATTAACTGTCTAACACTAAACAAGCTAGAGAGAAAACTTTCCTGTTGGCTAATTTGTGTTGCCTTATGAGGCCCTCTGTGACATTACGCTCCATATTCTTTATGAAAATCTGCTTTTGTTAAAGATGTGATTTAACTGATATATGCTTTATGTAAGATAACTCGTGTGAGGCATCATTGGAAAGGTTATGATTTACCGAACATGATTATCCTATTTGTATACCTGTATCATTTTTTACAAGTATTAGGGGGGCAGCTGTGTTAGTCTGCATCTGCAAAAACAATGAGGAGTCCTGTGGCACCTTAATGACTAGCAGATTTATTTGGGCATAAACTTTCATGGGCAAAGATCCACTTTGCCAGATGCATCAGACTCCTCATTTCACTTTTGTATCTGAAGTTAGGAATATTGACCCTGTATCAATCTTCATCTAGAATCTAGAAAACATTCTACAAATATATGAGATGCAAGAGAAAGACTAAGGACAGAGTAGGCCCTTACACAATGAAGAGGGGTAAAATAACAAAAAATGTGGAAATGGCAGAGGTGCTTTACGACTTCTTCGTTTTGGTTTTCACCAAGAAGGTTGGTGGTGATTGGATGCCTAACATAGCAAATGCCAGGGAAAATGAGGCAATTTCCGAAGTTAAAATAAGAAAAGAACAAGTTAAAATTACTAAGACAAGTAGATGTCTTCAAGTCACCAGGACCTGATGAAATGTATCCTAAAGTACTCAAGGTGCTGACTGAGGAAATATTGGAGCCATTAACTATTATCTTTGAAAAGTCATGAAAGACGGAAGAGATTCCAGAAGACTGGAAAAGGGCAAATACAGTGGCTATCTATAAAAAGGGAAATAAGGACAACCCAGGAAACTACAGATCAATCAGCTTAACTTCTGTACCAGGAAAGATAATGTAATAAATAATTAAGGAATCCATTTTCAAACATCTAGAAGATAATAAGGTGATAAGTAAAAGTAATCATGGATTTGTAAAGAACAAATCATGTCACACCAGCCTGATAGTTTCCTTTGATAGGATAACAAGCCTTGTTGATGAGGGAGAAGTAATAGATGTGGTATATCTAGACTTTAGTAAAGCATTTAATACAGACTAGTATGACTTTCTCATTAATAAACTAGACTATGTCTACACTACAGGCTTCTTGCGCAAGAAGCTTTTTGCGGAAGAGATCTTCTGCAAAAACTTCTTGTGCAAGAGCATGTCCACACTGCAAAAGTGCATCGAAAATGCGATGCGCTTTTGCGCAAGAGAGCATCCAGACTGCATGGACGCTCTCTTGAAAGGAAACTCTGATTGCTATTTACAGATTGGCCACCAGGGCACCTGTGCTTTTTTCAATTGCCTCTTTTTGCGCAAAAAATCCCTGTTCCTCATCCACACACATCTTTTTGCACAAGAGCTCTTGCGCAAAAAGGAGTTATTCCTCGTAGAAGGAGTAATACCTACACCAGAAAAACCCCTCTGTTCTTTTGTTTTACTTGCACAAAAACGCACTTGAAACGTGGACGCTCCATGAGTTTTTGTGCAAAAACTCTGTAGTGTAGACCTAGCCCTAGAGAAATACAACCTAGATTAAATTATTATAAGGTGGGTGCATAACTGGTTCGATAACCATTTCCAGAGTGTAATTGTCAATGGGTCACAGCCATGCTGGAAAGGCATAACAAATGGGGTTTTGCAGGGATCAGTTCTGGGACCGGTTCTGTTCAATATCTTCATCGATTAATTATATACTGGCATAAAGAGTACACTTATGAAGTTTGTGGATATCATCAAGCTGGGATGGGTTGCAAGTGTTTTGGAGGATAGAATTATAATTCAAAATGATTTGAGGAAACGAGAAATGGTCTGAGATAAAAGGAAGAAATTCAATAAGGACAAATGCAAAATACTCCACTTAGGAAGGAACAATCAGTTTCACACACAATGTGGGAAGTGACTGGGAAAGAGTACTGCAGAAAGAGAACTCGGGTTCACAGTGTTAAATATGAATCAACAGTGTGACCCTCTTGCAAAAAAAGCAAACATCATTCTGGGATATATTAACAGCAGTGTTGTATGCAAGATGCAAGAAGTAATTCTTTTGCTCTACTCTGTGCTTAGTAGGCCTCAACTGGAATAGTGTATTCCAGTTCTGGGTGCCACATTTCAGGAACAGTCACAGAGAGGTAGCTGTGTTAGTTTGATTTTGGTAAAACAAAAAAAGCAGTCATGTAGCATTTTAAAGACTAAGATAGTTTATTAGGTAATGAGCTTTCATGGGGAACAGAGAAGAGCAACAAAATCTAGAAAACATGACGTATGAGGGAAGATTGAAAGAACTGGGTTTGTTTAATTTAGAAAAGAGAGGATGGAGAGGGGACATGATGATAGCTTTCAAGTGCCTAAAAGGCTGTTAAAAGAGTGAGGGAGAAAAATTATTCTCCTTAATCTCTGATGATAGGATAAGCAGCAATGGGCTTAGGGTTAGGTTGGACATTAGGAAAAACTTCCTAACTGTCAAGGTGTTTAAGCACTGGAATCAATTGCCTCGGGAGGTTGTGGAGTCTCCATCATTGTAACTACTTAAGAGCAGGTTAGGCAGACATCAGTCAGCTATGGTCTGCTGGTGCTTGGTCCTGCTGAGAGTGAAGGGAACTGGGTCTGATGACCTCTCGCAGTTCCTTCCAGTTCTATGACTCTATGATCTGTATTTCAACTATGTTCCTTGGTTTTCCTGCAGATGTGCCATACTGCCACTGACTCATGGACACGGTGATACTACAGAGCCAGATAACCTGGTCACCTGATACTAAACACTATCTTGGACTTCAGAACTTTTCAGCTGGAAGGTAGAATCAAACAAAAGATTCCTGCCTTAAGGAAATCCTATATAAGGTGGATGGGAAAAAAATGCGGAAGAACAGCTCTTGTGCAAGAGGGGGCTTTTGTGCAAAAAGGAGCTGCATAGATGGCTCCTTTCTGCGCAAAAACGGAGCCTCATTAATTATGCAAATGAGGTGCAGTGATATTCCACACTTTGCCTCATTTGCATATTTTTTGCACAAAACGGAGGCAGTGTAGAAATAGCCTAAGGGGTTTCTGCTTGCTTCTCCTCTGCTTCCCCACCCAAAGAGATACTTGAAAACATGTGGATACCAAAGGAATTGAATGGGGACAGGGATGGAGCATGGACCAACTGCTTGATGCAGGTTTGAAAAATACCTGGCCTGTGAAGGAATCTACCTAAAACAATATGTAGGGTGAGGAATTATTATTTGTAACCAATAAATCTAGCTTAATTCACATGCTTTATTTTCTGAGTTATCTTCTTTGTTCTGTTTGCTACCTCTTTAATCACTTGAAATCCACCTTTTGTAGTTAATTAACTTATTTCTTGTTTATAATATAACCCAGTTTATGTAATTTCTAATTGCGGGGGAAGGAAGTTGTGCATTCCTTCCTCTACATTGAGGGAGAAGGTGAATTTCATATAATTTTGAGTTTGCACTCCTAGGAAGGTGGACACCTGAGTGCTGGGGAAGTCCCCGATTTCAGTGTCTGTATTATTCTGCAGTTGGCTGAGGCCCCGGTTGTGTGTGCACTGGAGGAGACTTAAGAGCCTAGCCCACTGAGACCAGATAAAGGGGATCCAAGCTAGCAGAATAGGCTGACTTAGTGGCATCCCAACACATCACGTGGCATTCCCAAAGGGTGCAAGCTGTTATACCCACTCCTCCCATTCCCTCAAGTCCCATTAACCCATTTGTGGGAGAGAGAGAGAGAGAGAGAGACCGAGAGAGAGATGCTTCTTATATGTCTACAGAGAGCTCTGTTCTTTTTATAGCCCAGAATCTGCTAATATTCTAGCAGAAGTTTTGAAACAGCTCAAAAATCCCCCCTTGTGACTCAACCAAGGCCAGCAGCAGGAACAACAAAAAAGCAGAACTGGTATGTGATAGGCAGCAAAATATAGGCCCAGTAACAGCAATGTGAGAAACAAATGACCAAATGGAGTTGAAATTTTATTATTTTTAAACTCCTGTAACAGGAACAGAGGAATTGCCTGACCTGTTTAGACCTGGGTCCATTCAACCCAGCCTCTGACTTGAGCCAGCACTAGCAGCTTCTGGATAAAGTATGAGAACCCTACTAGGGGATAATTCTGGACTAACCTGGTGCCATGGGAAGTTCCTTCCTGACCCTGTCATTTGATGGGGTTGCTCATACCCTGAAGCAGAACGATTGCTATCCTCTCCAGGGTAACTGTATGGCTGTTCTCATTAACCATAAAAATGTCCTGGGCTTGAATCCTTCTGAGCTCTTGGTCTCAATCATATCCTATGACAGTGAATTCCACATACAGTACAGAGGGAGATGGGCTAACTGAAAAATATGCTTGGGTCAGTATGATGGGTGTATCAACTCCACACGGGTGCAAGTATTTAACCCTTCTCTCTTGGCTGACGAAGCCACGCCCCTTGGCTCTGATGGCCATGCTCCAACTGGAGCCAGGATATAAAAGGCAGAAGAACAGCTCAGTTTGGACTGACAAGTGGTGAGGAAGGAGGCATGTTGCTGACTCCTGGGAGAGGACCGCCTGCATTCCAGGAGGCAGAGGTTGGCCTACTCGAGATGGATGTATGGAGACACAGAGACTGCAAACTGCTGAGAGTCAGGTAGGAAGTGATCCAGGGAAACATGGCAAGAAAGAGATTGTAGAACTGGAGACAGGTGCAGCGTTTTTCGATAGCATTGCTGTGCATCTTGCCTCAAGTGCCAGAAGGCAAACCTGAAGAGGACAGTAAGGGATCCCTTTTGAGCACATCAGCCTGGACCTGATATGGCCCCTAGAGAAGAGCAGCACCGGCAACCCACATATTCTGGTCATGGTTGATGATGCAATACAGTACCCTGCAGCTGTCTCTTTGTGGGATGCTACTGTCCATTATTGCTAATGAACTGCTGAAGATCTTCACCTGGGTTAGGCTAACACGTGAGATACTAACAGACCAGGGAATGAATGTAACATCAAGGTTGATCGTGGAGCTATGCTGCCTCCTAAATATCCATGCCCTTGAAACCTCAGTCTACCCTACTAGCTGGATGGGTTAGCAGAGCAATTTAATGGAACCCTAAGTCAGTGCTGAGGGAGTTTGTGGAGGATGGTCTCCAGCAGCTAAGTTCCCAATTAAGCTGCGTGCAAGGACTCTTGTGGTGGGGAGAGATGCTCTCCCCAAGCCCTGGACTTCCTGTGGTGGGGACAGACATCTGTCTCTGCCAGCCCCAGCATGAACCTGCCCTGGACTTGCTATGGTGGGGAGACAGGCATCTCTCCCATGACCCTGCTGGAGTTGCCACAGCCATGGAGAAATGCCTCTCACTTGACCTCAAGCTGCTGTAGTGAGAAAGGGCTGGGGGTAGTCCTATGTCCATATTGGTGCACACAACAAAACTTATTCCACATATGGACATAACAAATTAGAGGGATCTTGGCCCAGCACTGGGATAAATTGCTGCCAGTACTACTCTTCACATGGGCTGTTATAGACTCCAGCTGCTTAGCTGCACTGCCCTGACCACAGGGACTGTGGCATTGACCATGGCTGCTAGGCCCCAATGTCCCAATTGCAGGAGCCATGTTATTGACTCTGGCCACTAGGATGCACTGCCCGACTGCAAGGGCCATGTTATTGACCCTAGCAGCTAGGCAGCACAGCCCCGACCACAGAGGCTGTGTAATGGACTCCGGCTGGTAGGCCACACTGCCCCAGTTCCAGGGGCCATGTCTCCGAGTAAGGCCACAGGACATGCATCCCTAAGACAGATGTAATTGAAGGGTCATAATGCACCTTGGCCACACCCCCTATGGGGGACAGATCCATCAACCCTGTGACAGACAGCCCATTTCCTGGGGCTGAGGTGGGAGCATTGAGGCTTGCTGATTCAGGGATGGACTAGACTCAGGGACCCCCAAGGGTGCTCAGAAACCATCATGCTGCGAGCCCTAGAAGTGCTGCTAGATCTGGGTTTGCTGTGAGGATGGCAGGGTGGACACATGGTGGCTGACAGATGCAGGGGAAAGAGTGACGCAACATGCACAAATTACACTAGAAAACACCTTAGGTCTTTTGTTTGTCTCTAACAGAGCTCAGGAGTGATTTATCCCCCAGGCCAAACTCACCTGCCTCTGGCTGTCCAGGCACTTGTCAAGACAGAAGGATGGTGCCCTGGCAGAGAGAGAGAAATGAGGCTGGTGCAGAGGAGCAGGAGATGAAAGATGCAGGGTCTGTTTCTCCCAGGGGAGTGCCAGAGGGCAGAGCGCTAGTGGGGCAAGGCAGGGGCTGGGCTGTTCCAGGGTCCATTAGGGAACAGGGCCATGGAAAGGGAGAACATGGGTTGACTCAGGAGAGTTTCTGTGGTGAGATTAACCCTTTCATTACAGGAAAGCTCTTTCCACACCCCACAGCGTCTGACTCAAAGCGGGGCCTCCAGTCAGAGTGAAAGAGAAATCCACTTGCAAAGGGCTTTGAATTTCTCCTCTGTTATGAAATTATTAAGGGAGCGGGAATAGCCAGGTTTGCTCAGGCCAACAAGTGGATGGGTTGAGAGGGACGCAGTCTGGAGGTTTTGGGGGCTGTGGGGGACCTTGGGGCTCCGCTGTGGGTCAGCCCACGCACCAGCAGAAGGGGGCAAATGAGGGAAGAGAGGAGGGGAATTTTACACATTTGCTACAAAACAGTAAATATAGGTTGGGTTCTTTTTCTAAAAAGTTCTTGGTAAATGTAGTCCAAAGCGAGGCAAAGACAGGCATGGATCCCCCTACCAATGTCCCTCAGTCCCTACACACAGCCCCCCACTAGCCCAGCCCTGGGTTCCCACATGCCCAGTTCTGCTGGGGCCCCTCACTCCTGACCTCCAGCCTCTTGCTAGCTCAGCTCTCAGCTTCACTACAGTTCTCCTGGGCCACTCAATCCTACCCCAAAGCCCCCTGCTAGCCCTGCCTTGGAGCTTTCTGGAATGAGGATGGCTTGCCATTCTGTGTTGTGACAAACTGTGTAATGAGACAATGACATGGGTGTCAGGGTTCCTGGGAGAAAAATCACTCAAGTCATTTCACCTTGTGATATGACAGTGTCGCCATGGCCCCTGAGCCAGGCGTCCTGCATGGTGGCACTGAGAGAATGTGAATGTACCTTGATGCCTGCTGGCTTGGTATTTTCACTGTGCTAGGGTCTGTAACCTAGGAAGCCCTGTGTGGCAGAGCAGCCAGCCAGCCCACCCAAGGGAGAGGCTATTCTCATGATTGCAGTCAGAGATGGAGAGCTGACGGGACTGGCCTCAGCAGGGTCATGCTGTGGCAGTGCCAGGAATTGAAACTAACTCCCCTGAGCCCCAACCAAGGTCCAGGACTTGGGTTCAGTGTGGGGAGCTGAGGACCTGGGATACACAGGCCAGCAACCTGGAGGCCCCTTCTGGCTGTAATTTGTGGCTTCAGCACAGACTCTGACATCTGGCAAGATTCTTCTCACCTCTGTCTGTAACTCCTAGTGATACCTCCTGCTGAGCTCCGTCAGGCCACAGCTGTGTCCATCTTCTCTCGGAGGGCAATGGGAAAGCCACTCTGGATTTCAACACAGAGAGCTATTGCTGAAAAGCAATAGCTTTGGGGGGAGCTTGGAACCCGAGAGAGGCTGGGGAAGGGGGAGAGGGGATGAGACCTGTACCAGACATAGAAAGGCACACAATAGCCCTTAGTAAGAGTATTAGTCTCTCCACAGATTTCCAATTGCTTTGCCATGGCAGAGCAGTGCGATTATCCCTTGTGTACAGATGTAAAACTGACGGCCAGGGTTAGGGATACATCCAGCACATACATGTTCCCACACAGCCACCTGCTGCCATTCACACACACACAATCCTTCAGTCACATCCACCCGCGGAGCCAGCCTCGTACTGTGCAGCCCCTTTCTCAGCTCACTGTAACCTCACCAGAGGGGAAGTGGTGACAAGCCGTGTGTTGAACTTGGAGGCAGTGACTGGGTTCCGGCTGATACTGTACTGGCTGGGACCACAGGAAGGAAGCTCACAGCAGCAATAGACTAATAATACGCATTGTTATAAAGAGAAAGAAACAAAACCACCCTGCTTTCTATTTTTGACTCCGGTTTCTATTAAAGCAGATCAGGGACTTTCTTAAGCCCATGAAGAAGATCGTTAATTAGCGACAGTCAGGCTGCAAACAACAGGCCCAGATTCAAGGGATGCGGCCTTGAGCAGACACCAGCCTGGGATTCAGGAGATCTGGATGCAATTCCCAACTCCACTGCAGTCGTCGCTGAGATCCAGATTCCCACGGGACACGTAAATGCCCAAATCCAGCGAGTAGACACCACAAAATCACTGCTCAGCTGAAATGTCAAGTGTGTGAGAGGTTGGCATAGGGCTGTAAATATTGATCAAAATAGTTAATGGGTTAAAAGATTAAAATTATATTGTTTAACCGGTTAGCTGTTGGTGGGGGCAGGGCAAACAGGGTGGGGATGGGTCTTACTGCTGCTGCAGGTGGGCCTGTTGGGGTCCAGGTTTGCTGGGGCCGGGGCCACTGCAGTGCAGCGGGGTCCAGGGCTTCAGGGGCCACTGTGATGCAGCTGGGAGCCAGATTTGGGGCTGCTGGGACTGGGGCCACCGGGGCTGGTATCTGGGGCCACGGAAGTACAGCAGGGTTCCACCTGCCCACTATGCTGCCCCACCGGCCACCCTGAGCTCATCAGGTTCCTGCCAGCTGGCTCCGTGAGGCTAGCAGGCCAGAGTACCGGTTACCAAGTAAGCATTCTGGTACGCCTGATGGTTACAGGGTAACCGTGTGCACTCCTCGTTTGGAAGATCTATATCTTAAAGACGATGAGATGCTGAGACATGGCAGTGAGGGGTCCAGACAGGGCTAATGTCTCTCTCCTTCACCCAGGGTGCATCTACACAGCAGGGCTTCTTTCGAAATAATCGATGCAAATTGAGCTATGCCAGTTGCGTAGCTTATTTTGAAATTGGAATTGGGAGCATCTACACAGCACGTATTTCGAAATAGAGCCCTCTTCCTCCGACGCCTCTTAATCCTCATACAACGAAGGTTACAGGAGTCGGAGTAAGAAGTCCTCCAGCTGGACAGTATTTCAACATTATTTCGAAATAACTTCCTGCTGTGTAGACGCAGACTAAGTTATTGTGAAATAACGCTCGTTATTTTGAAATAAAGTTGCTGTGTAGACGTATCTCCATAGTCCCAGACCGCATCACCCAGCGGCTGTCGTGTGCTCTGGCTCAAAGCTGTGTTTGTCTCCCTCTGGTGACTGGGCTCTGCACAGGGGATCAGCTCTGGGGCCTTCTCCTTTAGCTAATGTTCTGAATTCCATTAACATAAAGCTCTGCAGGCTGGGAGCCAGGCTGCTTGTGTAGGATGGGAGAAGCATGAGGCAAGGACCGTGAGTGACATCATGATGCCGGGGTCAGGTCAAGGCTGCATGTGTTGGGGGAGCCCAGTTCCATTAGTCCCGGGTGCAGAGCAAAGGGAAATACAGACAGTGAGCAGAGGGGTAACAGCATGTGCCAGGGCCTGGCCCCAGAGGCAATGCATTGCACAGACCAGGGCCCCGCTTGTAACTGCGGGGAACAGAGGGTCCCACCATAGCCATCGTTTATGAGCCCTGTACTGGCTGTGGCCTGTGGCTGGTAGCTTGATCCAGCTGGGGCTGCAGCTCCCAAAGCCAATCAATGCTGTTGCGATGCCCACTTCCCTTGAGCTCTGCTTTGCCCAGCCACTGCCTGAGCCACCTCGGGCCCCTCAGATCCCAAACCAGCAGCTGTGCTCCTTGAGCCAATGGAGGACCCTCAGCCACAGCAGCAGCAACAACATCCCCTAGTCTCTCTCTGTTCCCCGCTCCATTGCTTGTAGACTGCAGGCCTGCCGGTCCTGGGGCCATTTCCTCGAGTGCCTCTCAGAGCCTGGGTCTGTGTCCTAGGCCCCACACTGCCAGACTCTCCTCCAGCTGCAGCAGCAGGAGCAAAGCTCTGAATGACCATCACATGGAGTTTGGCTCTGTCCCACATGAATCCTTGCACTGGGTGCTGGCCCTGAGATGCAGCAGGACCCTGCAGCGTGGTTCTCCCTGGCAGGGGCACAGGGGCTCTTTGCTTCTCTGCTTGTTGCTGCATCAGGGCCAGCCGAGGCCCTGCACTGACTCACCCTGTTCTGTGGGGCTGGCTGTTTTTAGCCCTGTTAGGGGAAGTGGGTTGGAGCTGACAGTGGGATGGAGAGTCACAGAGATCTATCTTCAGCAGCATGGTCAGCAGCCCAGGGCCCCATGTGCAGCCCCCACACTCGCTGGAGACCTCTCTCAGCACCACATTGCATATCCCTGCATCCAGCTGCAGCATCTTCAGCTGGTCTGTGGCCGTAGCAGCAGGGACTGAGGCAGGTGAGAGGCTGAGCTGCAAGTGTATCCCTTCAGGCCCACAGGGCAGCCATTGCTCCAGGACAGCAGATGGGCCTTTCCCACCACCTTTCGGAGGAGCTGAGCAGAGTTGGTCACAGGCTTGTTCTGATAACATCTCTGCACTCCACATGGAGCAGGGTCAGCGTGGCACACGTCTGTCCATGCTTTGAACCCAAGGCCTTCAGCTCCCAGGGCTGGCTTCTGCCTGTAACTTGCCTGTAGCCCACCATGTAAGCATATTACGCAGCTGCAGCAAAAGGCCTTCAGCATGGAAGTGGCTGGCCCAGGCCAGCTGACCTGGGCTACGAAGCTCTACAGTGCAGTATAGCTGTGAGGGGAGAGAGTCTCTGAGCCCTGGCTCCAGCTTGAGCTGAACACCTGCACTGCAGTTTTCAGACTGCAGCCCATGGACCTGTCAATTGAGGCCAGCTCCGAGATTCCAGGCAATGGGTGTTCTATTGCAGCGTAGATGTGAACCAGAGCAGCAGACCCACATTATGTGGGGGAGCTGGACAGAGCCCCTGCCTGTGTTTTGTCAAAGCTGCCTCTGACTGCCATGGAGCCTGGCCTCCCCACAGAGGGGAAGGAGGGCTGAGAAGCGGTAGCTGCTGTGATTCATATCTTGACTACAGTCGCTCAGAGCTGAGTGAAAATGGAACGTCCCGCAAGCTACAGCTCTGACCCTCGGCATTTCCCCCCCAGCCCGGCCCCTCTGCACTGAAGAGAGGCAGTTATCAGAAGCCGGGGCTCTGAGTCATTTCTCACCTCACACTGTGGTTTGCAAAGATTCTTTGCATCAAATTATGTGAAATTTTGTTTCGTGATATTTTGGTCTTTGACGCAGTCAGAGGCATGATGGGGCGGGGGGCTGGGGCTTCCAGTCCATCATGCAGCACAGTTCATCCAGGGCTATTTGGAACCCTGCACACAGCTGACAAATTTCCCAGGCTCCAGGAACAAAACTGCAATTGCAGATATAAACACTGAGGCCTAACCTGACACACGCCCACACTCTGTGCACCCTCTGACACACTTATATACGCTGTAGGAAGTGAATGGTTAACTGGTCCGAGGAACAGAGGGACTGAACATCTAGGATCTCACCCATCGTGAGCCGCCCCTGCATGCAGCAAAAGAATGGGAAGATGGGGCCCTCTGCTGTGCAATGCGATAGTGCAGATCGGGTGTGCTGACATGGTCGGCAGCGTGATGATCAGACTGATGGAATGGCTCAGCTAGGCTTTGGCTTATGTCGACTTGTCAGTGGCTATGCTGTAGCGTGGCTCCCACCACTGAAAGAGCCTTACCCTGCAGACATTGTAACGCCACCTCCACCAGAGGACTAGAGCTTATATCTGTGTCTGAATAGATGCTGTTCTGACCATCAGCTGCTGGCTAAAATTCTTGTCAATTTCACGGTTGCCTGCTAAAGCCCTGCAATTGACAAGAAAGATTGGTAGATTTGCTGTTGTGAACCCTGCACTTGGCTTCTTGGGCAGAGGGGGGGACTCCATCTATGAGCCCCACAAGGGGCTGTCAGTGCCCCATAATTCCCCACTTCAATTTTGTACAACTGTAACCCACACACCTCTGGGTGTGGGTGTCTGTCTTATGTCCCACAGTACGCTAACATCTTTATGGCTGACGTAGAACAATGTTTCCTCAGATCCCATCCACTTTTACCCCTTCTCTACTTATGCTACATCGATGACATCTTTATGATCTGGACCCATGGCCAAGAAACACTGGATGCATTCCACAGAGACTTTAACAACCTACACCCCACCATCAGTCTCAGCCTGGACCATTCTACACGAGAGATCCATTTCCTGGACACCACAGTACAAATCACCAATGGTAAATTAGATACCACGCTCTACAGAAAACCCACTGACTCCTACAGTTACCTACATGCCTCCAGCACACACCATACGATCCATCGTCTATAGCCAAGCCCTTAGATACAAACACATCTGCTCTAATCCCACTGACAGAGATCAGAAACTTCAGGATCTCTACCAAGCATTTATAAACCTCAATTACCCACCCGGAAAAATAAAAAAACAAATTGAAAGAGCCAGACGAATACCCAGAAACCATCTACTTCAAGACAGACCCAAGAAAACCAACAATAGAACACCACTTGTCATCACGTACAGCCCCCAACTTAAACCTGTCCAACGCATTATCAATAAACTACAGCCTATACTGGAACAGGATACTACACTCCGAGAGGCTCTGGGAGACAGACCCATAGTCTCCTATAGACAACCACCTAACCTCAGGATGATTCTTACCAACAACCACAGGACATACCACACTAATACCGACCCTGGAACTTTCCCTTGCAACAAACTCCGTTGCCAGCTTTGTCCACATATTTACTCTGCTGACACCGTCATTGGACCTAACCATGTCAGTTACAAGATCAAGAACACATATTCCTGTTCATCCAGAAATATAATTTATGCCATCATGTGCCAACAGTGTCCATCTGCTATGTACATTGGACAAACTTCTCAGACAGTTCGCCAAAGAATCAATGCACACAAAACAGACGTCAGACAGTTTCACAAAGAAAAAACAGTTTCTTGCCATTTCAACCAGACTGGGCATTGTCTCAATGACCTCACTACATGCATCCTGCTTCAAAGAGACTTTAACACCAGACTACAAAGGGAAGCCTCAGAACTATCATTCATGCTTAAATTTGACACTTTACAAATGGGCCTTAACAAAGATGCTAATTATCTTACCCGTTACAAAGATAGCTTCCCCAATTATCACCCCTAATATCATTATCTCATAGACACTAACCTCTCCCCCTCACCCTCCCTCTGTTCTAAAATCTGATTTGTCAATTTTATATGTGTTCACTTTTTTTGATTGTATCCCTTTGGTATATATGGTCATGCCAATTTTCTTTCACAATTTGATCTGAGGAAGTGGGTCTGGCCCACGAAAGCTCATCACCTAATAAACCATCTTGTTAGTCTTTAAAGTGCTGCATAGTCCTGTCTTTTGCTTCAGCAAGACCAGACTAACATGGCTACATCTCTATTACCATCTTATGTAGTGGCACTGAGACCACTTAGAGAGAGAGAAAATGAGTTTTCTCTGCAGCTTTAGCTGAGCAACAGCTGGCTTTACAGCTCAAGCTGTAGAGTCTCCTGTACTCAGCTCCAAAGGCCCAGGTTCAGTGCCACATGTTGGTGTTGTTAGTGAGGGCTGTGGGAGAATTGTACTTTTTACTACAGATTTCCCTGACAGATCCACAGTGATCAGGGTGCCAACTTTGAATCAGAATTGATTATCGAGTTAAGTAAGATCGCTGGAGTAAAATTACATGCCGCTCCTTATCACCCCAGAGGGAATCCAATGGAGGTTTAATTGTACTTTACTAAATATTTAAAAGCTTCCGAGGGGTAGCCGAGTTAGTCTGTAACTGGAAAAACTTAAAAAACAATGAATAGTCTAGCAGTGCCTTAATGACTAACAAAACATGTTGCAGTCTTTAAGGTGCTGCTAGACTATTTGTTGTTTTTTAAGTTTTTCTACTAAATATGTGAGGTACTCTAGAAGAGGCTAAGAAAACCAACTGGAGGAAGTATGTCAAACCATTAGTTCATGCATATATGATACTACAGGACATGCCCCATATTTTTTGATGTTTGGGAGGCAACCTATATTACCTATTAATTTGTGTTTTGGGGATTAAAGGCACAGGACAAAAAATAACCTATCAGGAATATGCAAGAGATTTACAATACAGGCTTTGTTACGCATATGACCTAGCTGCTAAAGAAAGTGAAAGAACCCAATTAGCCAACAAATTAAGATGGGATGCCAAAATAATTATGTCAACCATAGAACCAGGATATAGGGTTCTATTGCGCAACCTGAGTCTTAGAGAAAAGCAGAGGTTTGCAGATAGATGGGAGCCAGTAGTACATGTGGTACTAGAGCAGCTAAAAGATAATATCCCCATTTATACAGTACAAGCAGAATCTAGAGAGGGTCCCATCCGAATTCTTCACAGGAATATGCTAAGACTGTGTGGATATATTTCTGCTCATAAATCAATAGAAGATAGTCAGTTAGAGCAGGGGTGGGCAATAATTTTTTGTCAGGGGCCACTTCAAAATTTTTTGAAGTGGTCCCTGGCTGCTCCAGAAGGGGTGGGGCCTCAAACGGAAGGGGCGGATCCAGGATACTTCCAGGATTCCCCACCCCCGGACCATGATTGGTCTGGGGGTGGGGAAGCACCTTTGCCCACCCCCAGGTTTCCCCTGGGCACCCATGCCCCTGGTGGTGGGAGGAGACTTCCTGTGCTCCCCCACCCCCAGGCCAATCAGAGCCTGGGGGCAGGGGAGTACGCAAAGCCTCCTTTCGCCCTGCCAGAAGCACACGGCACTTCTAAATGCCACATGCTCCTCACAGGGCTGGGGGCAGGGCGGAGGAAACTTTGAGCACTCCCCCTGCCCCCAGGCCAATCAGGGCTTGGGGGCAGGGGAATGTGCGAAGTCTCCTCCCGCCCTGCCGGGAGTGCATGGTGCTTCAACAGAGGAAACTTTGTGCGCTTCCCCCTGCTCCCAGGCCCTAATTGGCCTGGGGACAGGGGAGCGGCAGGGCCTCTGCAGGCCGGATCAACCTGCTTGGTGGGCTGGATCCAGACCGCGGGGGCACTTTTGCCCAGCTCTGAGTTAGAGACTCCTGTGAGCAGTAGAACTAGACAGAAAACTTCTAAAGTGGTCATTCAGATGGAGAATGAAGATGAATCTGTACTTGATTTGACCTGGGAGTATGATCTTAACTCTCTGGCAAGAGAGTTTGATCCAAATCGAAGTGTTCCTATTGAAGAAATTGAATTGGAAGACAGACAAGATGGGGAACTTTCACAGGGTGGGCTCTCGACAGAAGATGGTTTGAATTCTTCTGTTGCTCCAACCAATACCGAAGTACCAGTGGAACCTCGCAGGACGGTAAAATTAGAATTCGTTCAGTTAGGGGTTTGGAACAGGTCCCATCTGAAGAGAGATTAAACAGATTTGGACTTTTCATCTTCGAAAAGAGAAGACTAAGGGGGGACATGTTAGAGATCTATAAAATCATGACTGGTGTGGAAAAAGTGAATAAGGAAAAGTTATTTACTTATTCCCACAATATAAGAACTAGAGGTCATCAAATGAAATTAATAGACAACAGGTTTAAAACAAACAAAAGGAAGTTTTTCTTCACTCAGCACACAGTCAACCTATGGAACTCCTTGCCAGAGGATGTGGTGACTTTAACAGGGTTCAAAAAAGAGCTAGATAGATTTATGGAGGTTAGGTCCATCAATGGCTATTAGCCAGGATGGGTGGGAATGGTGTCCCTAACCTCTGTCTGCAAATGGGTGACAGGAGAGGGATCATGTAAGGATTACCTGTTGTGTTCCCTCCCTCTGGGGCATCTGGTATTGGCCACTGTTGGCAGACAAGATACTGGGCTAGATGGACCTTTGGTCTGACCCAGTATGGCCGTTCTTTATGTTCTTATGCTCTAGTTAAATATAATGATTATATTCTTGACTTCCCCACAGTTGTAAAATTTACAGACTCACAGTTGATACAAGCCTATTGGATATATCGCTCTTCATTACTTGCCTGTGCAGAACAGCAAAGGCAGGATATTTTGGATTGTGTCTCAGGTGCACTGCCAGGACAGCAGTGATTTAAGCAGGGGAGAATGTAACCCAGGTGCCTAATGGGGAGATCTCTCTTTAAGAGACCCCTGGGCAGAGCCGGCCCAAGCTACGGGCTGACCGGGCTACCGCCCGGGGTGCCCATTGTAGGGGGCACCGCACGGGGCTGCTGGGCAGGGTGGGAGTGGCACTGCGCATGCTCCGCGCGCCCGGGGTGGTGCCACGCATGCGTCGCACTCCCAGGGGCAGGGCCACGCATGTGCCGCGTGCCTGGGGCGGGGCCGCACATGCACTGGGTGCCCAGGAGCGGGGGGCGCCGCATGCGCGGGGGGGGGGGAAGGCCGCGCATGCGTCGCACTCCTGGGGGCAGCACCGCGCTCTCGGGGTGCACGAATGGCTCGGGCCGGCCCTGCCCCGGGGGTGGGGGGGTAGGAGTGAGTTGTGTCTGGGACACTGTTGCTAGGCGGATTTTGCACTCCACACCCAGAAGCTTCTAGAACTGAGGCTGTGTCTATGTTACAAAGAAAAGTCGGAAAAAGATATGCAAATTGTGAACCGCAATTTGTGTATCTTTTTCCACTTTTCTTCTGAAAGAGGCTTTTCCAACATTTGGCCCATATACACTGGGCCAAATGTCAGGAAAAAAGCCTCTTTTGGCGCATCCTTTCTTCCTCGTAGAACAAGGTTACAGGGATGCCGAAAAAATGCGTCTACTTTTCCAGAAGACTCTGCAGTGCAGACGTACCCTCAGTGTGGTTCTGCTCCCGTAGCGGCTGTCTCTGTAGCTGGGCTCAGACTCCATGAGCAAGAGGCAGGGCAGCTGCTTTGCTAAGACCCATGTGCCTTGGGTGAGCTGGGAGACGCAGGCGAGTGCTATTGCTAATCGTCTAACAGGGAATGCAGGAATGTTAACTGTAGCAAGGGGAACCTGGGAGGGAAAATAACTTCTTCAGGCTTGGAATGTTGTTTTGATTTTAGCCAAACTGTTCTAGTCACTTTCTCAGCTAGTGTGATTCTTCAGCTGTTCTTTACACTTAGCAAGGGGGAAGGTGTCATTTCTATTTTGTTATTCTCAGTTTTTGTATTTTCTGAAAGACAGGGCTTATGTCCTTGTCTCTTATCTGAGTGGTTAACCAGCAAGTGGCTGGCTAGCAGTGATCCACAGCAGAGGCAGAGTCTGCTTGGATTCCAGCTGAGGATTTCTACAAGCAAGTGATAGTTCAGACTCAGCATATTGTGCAGTTTTGGTGATCTAAAGTCACTGAGATTTAGGTAAGCTAAACCTAAGTAAGCTTTTGGGGTCTTCTTACTTGTGTGGACTGAAATGTTCACATTTTAAACTAAAGAAGTGGGTTGTGCCCACAAAAGCTCATGATACCATCTATATTTTTTGTTAGCCTCTGAGGTGCTGCAGGACCATTAATTGTTTTTTTAAGTTTTATTTTAAATGTGGTTTTCTCTTTGGCTGGGATGTAAATTAGACGTATCGCAATTGCTAATGAAGCGGGGATTTAAATCTCCCCCGCTTCATTAGCATAAAAATGGCTGCCGCTTTTTTTCCGCATGGAGCTTTGCCGGAAAAAAGCGCCAGTCTAGATGCTGATCTTGCGGAAAATAAAGCCTTTTCTGAAAGATCCCTTATCCCTTATTTCAGATTAGTTGGAAGGAGGCTTTCCTAATGTAGACATGCTATCTCAATTTAAAGTCCCAGGAGGCACTGGGGAGGAATAACTTAGAATGGCCCTTATTTCAGAGAGGGATAAGGGATCTTTTGGAAAAGGCTTTATTTTCCATAAGATCAGCGTCTAGACTGGCGCTTTTTTCCGGCAAAGCTCCGTGCGGAAAAAAAGCGGTAGCCATTTTTATGCTAATGAAGCGGGGGAGATTTAAATTCCCGCTTCATTAGCAATTGCGATACGTCTAATTTACATCCCTTTTCCGAAAAAGAGATGTAGTCTAGACGTAGCCTTTATGTTTATTGTAACCAGGGCTTGACAAACGGCGGCGAAAGCCGCTCGCCAGCCCCGCACTGCGAATGTGCAAGAGCCGCATTGCACATGCATGTGCCGCTGGTAAACGGGGCACGGCTGAAATCTTCTCGCCACGGGCGAGTAGATTCTATAGTTTGTCGAGCCCTGTGTAACTATGAAGATAACATCTGTGGATTATAAAATAGCTGTTACATTGTAAAAATTAGACTATTTTTTTTTCATCATAAGATTGTATACATTTATGTAATTAAGTACATTTCTTTAGTTCCTTTTGGAATTTGAATGTGTGGAGGTTGACCCTGTGCAATCCTTGCTAAAAATCCTTAGGGGAGGTCTATACTGCATGCTATTCTAGAATAAGTATTAGAGGGGTAGCCATGTTAGTCTGAATCTGCATAAATAATGAGAAGTCCTGTGGCACCTAATAGACTAACAGATTTATTGGAGGATAAGCTTTCATGGGCAAAGACCCACTTTGTCAGATGCATTTCCACTACATGCATCCGACGAAGTGGGTCCTTGCCCACGAAAGCTTATGCTCCAATAAATCTGTTAGTCTATAAAGTGCCACAGGACTTCTCATTGTTTATTCTGGAATAGTTATTCTACAATAGCTTATTTCGAAATAGCATGTCTACACTGCAGGGAAGCCTCAAAATTAGTTGGAAGGAGGCTTCCCTAATGTAGACATGCTATCTCGATTTAAAGTCCCAGGAGGCACTGGGGAGGAATAACTTAAAATGGCCCTGATGAGGGGCTATTCAAAACAGCAGCAGTGGAGCGTCTACACACGCCTTATTTCGAAAAAGGCGTTATTCCTCATAGAATGAAATTTACAGATTTCCGAATAAGCCGGCCATTATTTTCAAAATTATTTCGAAATAATGAAATGGCTGTGTAGACACTTGCATTGTTATCTCGAAATAACGGTGTAGCGTAGACGCACCCTCAAAGACTGAACTCTAGGTCTCCAACTACTTGTGTGGGAGAGTTGGGTATTTTTTTAAGGAGAGAAGGGCAGTAAAGTCTAGCCCACCCTAGTGCTCCAGGTGAGCATGGCCAGGCCGACCGGGTAGGCGAACCAGGCGGACGCCCAGGGCGCCAACCTTTAAGGGGCGCCAAATTAGATGGAAATTAATTTTCTTCTCAATTTAAAAAAGATATTAATATGTTATCTCTTGTAAATGAAAGTATCAAATATTGTACTTGTAAAACAGAGCTTCATTGCCACGTCAGACTTTGAGTTATTTATTTTACATTGTGGAGCACGGCTTTGTATGTAAATACAGATAAAATGTGTCATGGCGTAGCTTCAAAAGAGCGCCTCCTGGGTTTGCTGCCTGGGGGTGGGATCTGGCAATTCAGACATTCTCCGTAGCCCAGTGTTGGCCAATCATATAGTCAAGTCAGTGTTGCCGGCTGTTCAGTGAAGGCTAGTCAGCGACCTGCAACAGCTGACTGGCTGTGTTACCAGCTGTGATCCTGACGACACTGGGCCCATGAATAATTTGTATTGTGTTGGACTTGAGAAATTTGGTAAGCGGTTTTAATGAGATTGTAAACAGAGAATCACTAGTATTTGTAAGATTAGGATTGTGTATTTATTGTAGATTGTTACTGTTAAAGTAATAGTAAAGCCCTCATTTTCAAACATCTGACTGCTAATGTTAACAAGTACCATTAACATATGCATTCCTTTCTATTCTAATTGCAATAATGTTCGATAATAATAGAAATTCTGGCCTTCTGCTTAATTCTTTAAATAAGTAGTTTTAAGTGAATGTTGAAATGATAAAATAAATTAAAATGTATCTGATTTATGTTACTGCACATGTGATGATATCATAGTAAGTCACCAGAAAAGGTTTCAAAAGGCAGAGAACAACATGCTTACTGTTTGAAAACAGGACTATGTAGCACTTTAAAGACTAACAAGATGGTTTATTAGGTGATGAGCTTTCGTGGGCCAGACCCACTTCCTCAGATCAAATAGTGGAAGAAAATTGGCACAACCATATATACCAAAGGATACAATCAAAAAAATGAACACATATGAAAAGGACAAATCAAATTTCAGAACAGAAGGGGGATGAGGGAGGGAGGTAAATGTCTGTGAGTTAATGATATTAGAGGTGATAATTAGGAAAGCTATCTTTGTAATGGTGTTCATTTTTTTGATTGTATCCTTTGGTATATATGGTTGTGCCAATTTTCTTCCACTATTTGATCTGAGGAAGTGGGTCTGGCCCACGAAAGCTCATCACCTAATAAACCATCTTGTTAGTCTTTAAAGTGCTACATAGTCCTGTTTTTTGTTTCAGCTACACCAGACTAACACGGCTGCATCTCTGTCATTATGCTTACTGTTTGGCATGCAAATAGTTTCTACAACCTGGTGCAACGCATACCTCAGGGTTTTTTTTAAGTTCCACATGCTGTTGGGAAGTTCTTTGTGCCCGTGCGCATTCTTCAGCTCTGAAACCAATGAATCAAAAAAGATGGGAAAGTTGAATCGATGTCTTAAAGCCTCTTCGGTATGAGCTTGGAAATATCTATAATGCACAACTTGAAATTTCCAATGATGCTACCCTAAAAGGATCATCTGGCAACACAATACACGCAGAGGCAGAAGCTCTTGCAACTGGCCTTTGCAAGTTCAAATGTGAAGTTTTACTCATTTTGAGGTATGATACCTTGTTTGAGATTAACTTGACTAGTAAGAAACTAGTAAGGCAAAGGACTTTGATACGCATTCTGCTAGACAACAGCTGCAACAGTGTTTCTGGAAGAGGCAAGAGTGATGAAGAATTTGAAAAGACACTAGTAGATGCTCATGAGCTCTCTGAGGAATCTGAACTACTAAAAGACTTTGAACCAGAACCAGCACATATCTGGAGAAAGAAACTACAGCTCATATGTGAGGCAAAAGACAAATGAGTTCAGGATCCAAAACAAAAATTTAATGTAAACTTCTTGTGGACAGGTCTCCAGGATCTAATGGCTTGGTCCCAGAGTTAGCTGGCAGCAAAGGGGATGTAGGCCCCTGCCACTGGGGCCCCAGTCCTAGGTTTTCTGGCCTCTTTTCTAAGTCTTGTTCTTAAGTTTGGGGTGTGGCCCCAAGAGTCCAATTTCTCCCTCCTCAGAGAGGGTTCCTTGTAGGTTCTCCCACTTTGTAACAAGGGAAGGGTTGGAGGCTTACGTGCTCCTGAGGCTGACCCAGTTGATGGCTCTAGCTCAGATCCTACAGACAGCAGAACCATCTCCTGTCTCCTCATTGGTCAGCACCTAACTGACCCAGGCTCCTCTCTTTTATCCTCCCTCCAGGCCTGGCATTGGCTGCAAGTAAAACGGGGTGGGGCTAGTTGGGCAAAAAGGCTTTGTTTAACCCCTGCACTGCCAGGCCCTCCTCTCACTCCCTCACACTTCTACTTTTCAGCCCCAGATGCTGCAATCCAGTCAGTTAAAGAACAGGTTGAGCAGATACAGCAGCTTGATTCAATATTTGGTTTCCACAACAATGTGCACAGTTTGCAAAATAAAACTTCAAAGTAGGTATTAATTAGAACCTTGCTTGAAGCTAGAGTCAGCCTCACAACATGGAAATTCAAGGGATATTGATGCCATAAGCATTAAGTAGAGACCCAAAGGCTATTTCATGATGACTTCCAAGATGTCTTGCACCTCAGGATGTACTAACTTTTATTGCTGAACGCAGATTTCCAGACAGCTTTCCCAACATTTTCATTGCTCTTCCAATTCTCTTGATTCTTCCAGTTTCTGTTGCTAGTCAGGAATGTAGTTTTTCAAAGTTAAAATCGATAAAGATAAACCTTTGTTCTTCCATGCTGAAAGAGGCTTTTTTGGACTGGTCACCATCTCGATAGAATACGAATTAAAATGTGGAAGCTGTCTCGAACAACTTATTGCCCAATTTGTGAAAGCAAAAACACAAAACCCACAGAGTTCTAAATGTTTACACAAATCGATGGCCCAGTGCAAAAAGGTTACAACTCAAAAACAAACTTCTTTCAATATCGAGGAATAAAGATTTTCATAGCAGCTTCCCAAAAATCAGTCTCTTTGGAAGGAAGACTATTGCAGCTTGAAGTGCAACTGCATATAGCGCTGACCAGAAACATTGTGTATAACTCAAAACAGTTAAAACTTTAGTGTCAGCTACTGGGCAATTTACCCAATACAGTATCACTGTGTTAGGATTAATGACAAGTAGAAAAAAATCAATAAAATGTTTTTATTTTTACATTGTTCATTTTGAATGCCAAGTAGACAAAGGTAAAATTTCTAATTTTCCTTATATTGAACGGGAAGGGGAGGGGGGGGCGCCAGCATCGGAGCTGGCTTAATGTGCCGAAAACCCTTTCCTGGCCCTGCTGGAAGGATGTTCTCCACTGGTGAAAGGAGGGGAGTGTGGACACCAGCATCCAATTGAATTCCTGCAGTGGCTGTAGGTCTGCTGAAATCAACCTAATTTTGTAGTGTAGACAAGCTCTTAGAACAGAGCAGCTCCCCCAGCTGGTCGCTTGCACTGGATTTGCACTAGGGAGCAAGCAACAAGCAGCACCTCTCTCATGGGAGCCTTAAGGCTTTGTTGGAATGAGCCTGGCTGCACCGGATAGTGAGACCCCGCTGATAAAGAGCTTAGGAAGGGTCAATAAATGATTTACTAATCAGTGAACTGGCTGGGTGGAATCGATGGTAGCCATGTACAGCACACCCACCTCCCAGCTGTCTCCTGCTTGCAATGGCCAATAACCTTTATAACCCGGAATCAATGGGACTGTTGGTGAGATGCTGGCCATTCAGAAGGGTGCTGGTTGGTTCCCCATGGACCTTTCTAGGGCCACACTGAGGATTCTTCTGAGCACAGGCCCGGGGTCAAGCCCCAGCTCTCTTTTTGTGCAGTCTGGGGTGAGTCCTTTCCCCATCCCCCAGTGCCACACTTTCCCACTGAGATCCAAGAGGCTGTCCCACCTGGGGTACCAGGAGCGACTGGCTGTGCCAAGGAAATCAGACAAGCTGCAGCACTGGCATCAAGGGACCAGTGACTGCAGAGAGCGGCCCAAGGGGCTCAAGCCATCAGAGAGCCAGGGATGAGACTCACCTCTCTGGGCACTCCCTGTCTGGCCCTTCTACCCAGAACTTGACAGCTGCTTTGTCATCTCCGTCCCAGCCCAAGAAGAACAGAGGAAGCAGGGGGTGGCCCCTCGTTATTCTTTGCTGTGGCTTTCACTTTGTTTTATTTGCCTCCCCACCTGCGACACCTAAGCAGGGCTTAAAAGGGATTTGTGCTGGAGGGACAGGGAGGAGTGACAGGAAAACCGACCATATGTTACATAAACGGAGAGCACAGTTCCACAGAGCCTGAGTCAAGCCAACACTCCCATGGGTGCCAAGGGCCTTGGATCAGGCTCATGCACCCAACAAGGTGGGGTGATCCCTCCCCCAGTGCAAACCCTAATCCTCCTCTTTCCACCCAGTAGGCGCCAAGGACAAAATGCCCCCATAGTTTTCATGACACCCTGGCATGAAATTCACACCCTGACTGGTCATTCCAGCAAAGCCTATTTAGTATGCAGGGGCCTTGTGTTCAGAGGGCCTTGGATTCTCCTGTTGTCTTGCACCAATTTAACTCGTGAAGTGCAGTTTCTCTCCCCTTTGAGTATTCTCCCTGGATCAGACTGTTCGCACCCTGCGTCCAGCTGTGTTGTGGTTTTCCAGACCTTGGTATCTCCAGACACACGGTAGTAGGTATCTCGGTGGCTCCTCCCCAGGCCATTTCTAGCAGCTCCTTATAGCGGCTACTTCGCCCCTCTGCTCAGGCAGTTCTGTCTGCAATGGCCTGTCCATGTCCCTGGCCTGGGGCCCACTGGGGAGCAGTCTCCTTTGTGACCCCAGCTGCCAGCGACTAGCTGGCCCTGGGCCTCCTCCTGGGCAGTCACCTCTTGCAGTGCTCCATGAAGTAGAAAGGACTCACCCTGAGGCTGGGAATTAACAGCTGATCCACAGGGTCACCCAGCCCATCTTCCTTTGCCTGCTAAGATGTGGATATACCTGCGTTCTCCCAGGATTGGCCCTGGGGTCAGCCTCTCTCCACACCCAGCTCTCAGGCAGGGACAGGGGATTGCGTCAGCCAACCTGATCCATGGTCCCAGGGGTCCCTCCGCTGAAGGAGGATGGAGCCACAAGTGTCGTCACGGAGTTCCCTTTATTTTTCATTTCCACCACTAGGTGGTAGCATCCTGCTGGGGAAACGCATAGGACTGATTGCTGCGAACCCAGAGAAGCCTAGATCCTGTCACTACCCTCGGAGACATGAGCTCAGGGCCGTCCCTTGGGGGTGTGCGGCCCAGGGCAACCCCGCACACCACCCCACCCTCAGCCTGCCTCTTCCTGCCCCAGCACCACCCCCGACTCCACCCCTTCCTCCAAGCCCTGCCGCTGCTCTGCCACTGCTGCCCCCGAGACCCCTCTCCTGAGCAACCTGACCTGAGGAATAACCAGGCGCCCTGGCGCCAGCAGCAGGGCTCAGGCCCACTCACCACAGCAACTGGCCTCTCTCTCTCTGAGCTGCACACTGTCGCCAGGGTAAAACCTCACACGTTTCGACCTTCCGGAGTCTGGCCTCGGAGCACTCAGCATCCCCGTCCACACTGTGCGCGCCCCAAAGCAAATGTGCCCAGATGGGACTCCTGGCTAGCAGAGGGCCTGCACCCCTCATCTGCAGCCAGACGTGACTCTCAGCCAGCAGGTAGAACAGGAGGTCCACAGGGACACAGCATAGAACAGGCGTGTCAGCACAGGAACCAGGAACATTCAGGCAGGTCCATCTCGAGGGAAAGGTAGCACCTGGGCCCTCCTCCTGCACTCCCAGGCTGATCTGCTCCCAGCTGCTTGGCCCCCAGCATGCCTAGGGATGGCCTTGCTGGGGGCTGCTGCCTGGGGCTGCTGCAGGGACACGGCCCAGGGGTGCTGTAGGGGCTCGCAGGGGAACACAGCCCAGGAGAGTGTCCTGGGTGCTGGGGTGGGCGGGTGTGATCATGGAGCTGCTCCTCCTGCCTGTTGGTTGTTGTTGCTACTGCTGCTGAGCCAGTTGCCCTCTGTTTTGGTGCCACAGCAGTCCCTGGTGGGCAAAAGGAGTAACTGCAGCCCCTCACTGGGAGCGTGTATTTTCTGTGGAGACAAACCATGTGTGGGGGACGTGAATTCTGCACATGGACACTGGTGTAGAATTCCAGCAGGAATAAAGTGATAGAGGGTTGTGCTGTGGAGCTAAAGCTCCACATCCTGGTGATAGCCCATGGGGAGTCACTATGGCTCCACGTGGTGGAATTTTTGTTACTTCAGTTGTAAGTAATTATTCAAGAAAAGTGATTTAAAACCTCTGGGGGGGGGGGTTCCATAAACTATCTCTGAAATTTCTAAAGGGGCTGTCACCTCCATTAGAAAATCTGAGGGGTCCAGAATTGGGAAAAAAAATGGAAAATCACTGGACTAGAACAAAGTCACTTGTATCCACAAGGGGAGTTATACTGGAACCGCTCTCATTGAAAAGATTGTTCTGCTACTGCTGTTGGATGAACATACAAATCATTGTTGCAACCACTGTTCTATGTTTGAACCAAATCTTGTACAAAATGGGCCAAGTCAGGTGTCTATAAAAAGTTGATGATTCACTTATTCTGTTTTTACTGCTCATGTTCATGGCTCATGTTTGTATTTACAGTTATGAGTATTGGTTCTGTGTTTGTATTTCAAATGTTTGCTTCTGGGAGGTATCAGCAGGCGGCTTGGCCAACCTATTGTGGAAGGGCGGCCAGTCAAGTAACTAGCAGCACTGCACTGACAGTGCACCTCAGGTGGGTCCAACCCACATCTGAGGAAACCAGCTTGTGAGACAGGGCCACTGCCTGCATGGGCAGGTGACTTGCTGGTGTGACAAACTCCATCTTGGGAGCTACTTTCACACAAGGAGAACAATGGGGTTCCCTCCACATGGGCAAGGGTATAAAGAGGGCCCCGGGGGTTCCTCTGTTTGTCTTCATTCCAGCTCATCACCTCTGAAGCATCTTTGCTATGAACTGAGCCCAAAAGAACTGATGACCCATCCTAACAGAGGGTGTATTCCAGAGACTTGTTTTAAGACAGCAGATTAACCCACCTCTGCTACAAGCTTACACCAAGAACCTTGCAGTTGGTGAATGTAATTTTATTCCTTTTAACAATCTCCCTCCCTCCCTCCTTTTTTTAGATGCTAAAGGATTGGCCCAGCGTGCTCTTTGGATTGGCCCAGCGTGCTCTTTGGATTGGTCCAGCGTGCTCTTTTAGGAAAGATCTGAGGTATGAGGCTGGTGAGAGTGGTGCTCACAACCTCTCCCCTGTGTAAGGAGCGGTGCTGGTCATGGTACAGGAGAAGCTGGAGCATCTAAGGGGATTTGCTTACGAGACTTCTTGCTGGCCAGTGTGGCAGCTGACATGCTCTGTGTGACTGGTTTGGTGCCTTATAGTGGAGAAGCCCCAGTCTTGCGCTGTAAGTAGCCCTGGCTCTAAGCAATTTACCCTGATTTGACCCGCTCAGCTGTGGCCCCCAGACCTGCCTGTAAGACAGAGGTGCCACACTGGGACAGCTCTAGTGGAAGGGATGGTTTACTACAGCTCTTCTAGCAAGATCCCTGTGGGGGAGAGAGATGGATGGACCTGCCATCGAAAGGGAGAGAATCCGTATGATCCATCTTGCTTCTGATACTCTCTTGCAATAACAGCCGTGGTGCTGAGGTGAGCCAGGCCAACACAAAGACAAATTCTCCTCGTGCTGTGTTGCCTGGGTGCCATTCTCCCTGCCCACCTGTGCCCAGGCCCTGTGTCCTGGCTGGACTGAGGGACTTGTCCAGCAGGTATGAAGGCCTCTGTTGCAGGAAAGTGACGAACAGGGGCTGCAAACAGGGAATTTTGAGAGGGAGTTCTCCAGGTGAAGGAGGAGCTAATATGGGACCCTTGACGGAAGTGGCTGTCTGTAGTGTGTGTTTGTGTTTGTGGGCTTCTTGCTGTGTGCTGAGCTTGTGTTTGTCTGTCTGGTTGTCCCCCCCCCCCCCCCCGCGCTCCCACCCCCTAGGAGTGTGTGCTGTATCTGGCAGATGGAAGCTGTCAGCTTCTAATCAAGGTTGAACTCTAGAAGCCTCTGCTCATTGGCTGAGCCTTAATTGGGGGGAGGGCTTTATAAAACAGTGAGTCAGCGACCAGGGGCTGCAAACAGGGAGTTTTGAGAGGGAGTTTGGAAGGGGAGTGGGAAGGGGGGCGAGGTACACTCGCCATTCTTTAAAATCTTTACACTAAAGTATAATCAAAACTTCCTGAGCTCAGGTGGGTCTTCAGGGGTTGATTTAATCAGAGGCAAGGCTTTGAGCTGGGCCTAGCCTGGGCCTTATAAAAAAGGCAGCCAGAGCGAACGCAGAGAGCAGCGAACAGGGCAGCAGCCAACAGGCGAGTTTGCCTGGGAAACATCTGAGAGGAGCTCAGGAGGCATTTAAAAACATCTGAGGAATCTCTCAGAAGGAAGGCAGGTATGGATAATGATAGGTCTGCTGTTGTTACCTGCACAGCATGTGCCATGTTTGTCTTCCTCCCAGAAGATAGAACGGATTTCATCTGCACTAAGTGCAAGCTGGTCACCATTTTGGAAGAAAAAATTAGAGGACTTGAGGCCCAAGTATCAACCCTGCATTCCATCAGAGAGGATGAAGACTTCCTTGATAGAAGGCAACATTTAATCCTGCAGGCACAGCAGGCTGAAGAGCCAGCGAGGGCAGTACAGGACAAGGAAGAGAACTGGCAGCATGTAACTTCTACAGGAAGAAGGAGGCCAACTCAAGTATCCCTCATTCCTGTAGAGGTAAGTAACCGCTTTCAGGCTCTCTCCACAGGCACTGCGGTGCAGAATGTTTTGGCAGAGACCTCTCATGGAAGAAATCAGAAGGGAACACCATCTACCGGAAGGCATGGGATGCGTAGTCCTAGGATGGAGGTTCCACAACCACCACCCAAAAGAAGACGACGGGTGGTGGTGGTCGGGGACTCCCTCCTAAGAGGGACTGAGTCATCCATCTGCCATCCATACCTGGAATCTTGAGAAGTGTGCTGCTTACCAGGAGCTCGAATTCAGGATGTGACAGACTCTTCCAAAACTGATCAGACCTTCGGATTGTTGCCCCTTCCTGCTTCTCCATGTAGGAACTAATGATATGGCCAAGAATGACCTTGAGCAGGTCACCGCAGATTATGTAGCGCTGGGAAGAAGGATCAAGAAATTTCAAGCACAAGTGGGGTTCTCGTCCATCCTCACTGTTGAAGGAAAAGGTCCAGGCAGGGATCATCAAATTGAGGAAGTAAATGTGTGGTTGTGCAGGTGGTATCAGAGAGAGGGCTTTGGTTTCTTTGACCATGGGACTGTTCCGAGCACAAGGATTGTTAGGAAGAGATGGGATCCACCTAACCAAAAGAGGAAAGAGCATCTTTGTGGGCTGGCATGCAAACCTAGTGAGGAGGGCTTTAAACTAGGTTCATTGGGGGAAGGTGACCAAAGCCCTGAGGTAAGTGGGGAAGTTGGATACCGGGAAGAAACACAAGGAGGAACGAGCAACAAAGGAGGGCCCCTGATTCGAATGAAAATGGTAAGGCAATCAACTGGTTATCTAAGGTGTTTGTACACCAATGCAAGAATCCTGGGAAACAAACAGGAAGAATTAGAAGCCCTAGTCCAGTCGAAGAACTATGATTTGATTGGAATAACGGAGACTTGGTGGGATGACTTGCATGACTGGAGCACTGTCATGGAAAGGTATAAACTGTTCAGGAAGAACAGGCAGGGGAGAAAAGGAGAGGAATTGCATTGTAGGTAAGAGAGCAGTATGATTGCTCAGAGCTCCAGAATATAGAGGGAGAAAAGCCTATTAAGAGTCTACGGGTTAAGTTTAGAGGTGGAAGCAACAGGGGTGATGTTGTAGACTGCTGGATCAGGTGGATGAGGTAGATGAGGCTTTCTTCGGACAACTGAGAGAAGCTTCCAGATCAAAGGCCTTGGTTCTCATGGGGGGCTTTAATCACCCTGACATCTGTTGGGAGACCAATACAGCAGTACACAGACAATCCAAGAAGTTTTTGGAGAATGTTCAGGATAACTTCTTGGTACAAGTGCTGAAGGAACTGACCAGGGGCCATGTGCAGCTTGACCTGCTGCTAACAAACAGGGAGGAACTAGTAGGGGAAGTGTAGAGGCGGATGACAACCTGGGAAGCAGTGATCATGAGATGGTAGATTTCAGGATCCTGACCAAAGGAAGAAAGGAGAGTAGCAAAATACACTCTGGGCTTCACAAAAGCAGACTTTGACTCCCTCAGAGAACTGATGGACAGGATTCCCTGGGATGCTAACATGAAGGGGAAAGGAGTCCTAGAGAGTTGGGAGTATTTTAAAGAAGCCTTATTGAAGGCACAGGAAGAAACCATCCCGATGCGCAGTAAGAAAAGCAAATATGGTAGGCGACCAGATTGGGTTTTCGGGGAAATCCTTGGTGAGCTTAAACACAAAAAGGAAGCTTACAAGAAGTGGAAACTTGGACCGATGACTAGGGAGGAGTATAAATATATTGCTCAAGAAGGCAGGGGAGTTATCAGGAAGGTGAAAGCGCAACTGAAATTGCAGCTAGCAAGGAATATGAAGGGTAACAAGAAAGGTTTCTACAGGCATGTTAGCAGTAAGAGGGTGATCAGAGAGGGTGTGGGGCCCTTACTGGATGAGGGAGGAAACCTAGTGACAGATGATGTGGGAAAAGCTGAAGTACTCAATGCTTTCTTTGCCTCTGCCTTCACAGACAAGGTCAGCTCCCAGACTACTGCACTAGGCAACGCAGTATGGGAAGGAGGCGGGCAGCCCTTGGTGGGGAAAGAACAGGTTAGGAACTATTTAGAAAAGCTAGACATAAACAAATCCATGAGGCCGGATTTAATGCATCCAAGGGTACTGAGGGAGTTGGCAAATGTCATTGTGGAGTCTTTGGCCATTATCTTTGAAAACTCGTGGAGATGGGGAAAAAGGCAAATGTAGTGCCCATCTTTAAAAAAGGGAAGAAGGACAATCCAGGGAACTACAGACCAGTCAGCCTTACCTCGGTCCCCAGAAAAATCATGGAGGGGATCCTCAAGGAATCCATTTTGAAGCACTTCGAAGAAGGGAAAGTGATCAGGAATAGTCAACATGGATTTACCAAGGGCAAGTTATGCCTGACCAATCTGATTAGCTTCTACGATGAGGTAACTGGCTTTGTGGATATGGGAAAGTCAGTGGATGTGATTTACCTTGACTTTAGCAAAGCTTTTGATATGGTATCCCACAATATCCTTGCCAGCAAGTTAAGGGAGTATGGATTGGATAAATGGACGGTAAGATGGATAGAAAGCTGGCTAGAATGTCGGGCCCAATAGGTAGTGATCAACGGCTCGATGTCAGGTTGGCAGTTGGTTTCTAGCGGAGTGCCGCAAGGATCGGTTCTAGGACCGGTTTTGTTCAACATCTTTATTAATGACCTGGATGAGGGGATGGATTGTACCCTCAGTAAGTTTGCAGATGACACTAAGCTAGGGGGAGAGGTAGATACGCTGGAGGGCAGGGATAGGGTCCATTGTGACCTAGACAGATTGGAGGATTGGGCCAAAAGAAATCTGATGAGGTTCAACAAGGACAAGTGCAGAGTCTTGCACTTGGGATGGAAGAATCCCAAGCATTGTTACAGGCTGGGGATGGAATGACTAAGTAGCAGTTCTGCAGAAAAGGACCTGGGGGTTACAGTGGATGAGAAGCTGGATATGAGTCAACAGGGTGTCCTTGTAGCCAAGAAGGCTAATGGCATATTAGGTTGCATTAGGAGGAGCATTGCCAGCAGATCTAGAGATGTGATTATTCCCCTTTATTTGGCTCTGGTGATGCAACATCTGGAGTATTGTGTCCAGTTCTGGATCTCCCCCCCCCCCCCCACTATAGTAAGGATGTGGACGCATTTGGGAGAGTCCAGTGGAGGGCAACCAAAATGATTAGGGGGCTGGAGCACATGACCTATGAATCATAGAATCATAGAATACTAGGACTGGAAGGGACCTCGAGAGGTCATCGAGTTCAGTCCCCTGCCCTCATGACCAAATACTGTCTAGACCATCCCTGACAGACATTTATCTAACCTACTCTTAAATATCTCCAGAGATGGAGATTCCACAACCTCCCTGGGCAATTTATTCCAGTGTTTGACTACCCTGACAGTTAGGAACTTTTTCCTAATGTCCAACCTAAACCTCCCTTGTTGCAGTTTAAGCCCATTACTTCTTGTTCTGTCCTCAGAGGCCAAGATGAACAAGTTTTCTCCCTCCTCCTTATGACACCCTTTTAGATACCTGAAAACGGCTATCATGTCCCCCCTCAATCTTCTCTTTTCTAAACTAAACAAACCCAATTCTTTCAGCCTTCCTTCATAGGTCATGTTCTCTAGACCTTTAATCATTCTTGTTGCTCTTCTCTGGACCCTCTCCAATTTCTCCACATCCTTCTTGAAATGCGGTGCCCAGAACTGGACACAATACTCCAACTGAGGCCTAACTAGCGCAGAGTAGAGCGGAAGAATGACTTCTTGTGTCTTGCTCACAACACACCTGTTAATGCATCCCAGAATCATGTTTGCTTTTTTTGCAACAGCATCACACTGCTGCCTCATATTCAGCTTGTGGTCCACTATAACCCCTAGATCCCTTTCTGCCGTACTCCTTCCTAGACAGTCGCTTCCCGTTCTGTATGTGTGAAACTGATTGTTCCTTCCTAAGTGGAGCACTTTGCATTTGTCTTTATTAAACTTCATCCTGTTTACCTCAGACCATTTCTCCAATTTGTCCAGATCATTTTGAATTATGACCCTATCCTCTATGAGGAGAGACTGAGGGATTTGGGTTTGTTTAGTCTGCAGAAGAGAAGAGTGAGGGGGGATTCGATAGCAGCCTTCAACTTCCTGAAGGGAGGTTCCAAGGAGGATGGAGAAAGGCTGTTCACAGTAGTGACGGATGACAGAACAAGGAGCAATGGTCTCAAGTTGCAGTGGGGGAGGTCTAGGTTGGATATTAGGAAAAACTATTTCACTGGGAGGGTGGGGAAGCACTGGTATGGGTTCCCTAGGGAGGTGGTGGAATCTCCATCCCTAGAGGTTTTTAAGTCTCTGCTTGACAAAGCCCTGGCTGGGTTGATTTAGTTGGGATTGATCCTGCCTTGGGCAGGGGACTGGACTTGATGACTCCTGAGGTCTCTTCCAGCCTCATGATTCTATGAAATGAAGCATTTCCCAGAAATCAGCATCTTGCAAAAATGAAACCTAGGCGAGCAGTGGGGCTGGGCCAGGCTGAACTCCAGGGATGTCTAGTCAAAGGGAAAGCAAACAGGGAACTTGGATTTGCTCCAAGTGGGATAACAGCCAAGCCAGCACTGAGTTAGTTTCATTTTCTCCTGGCCAGGATTACCAAGTGGCTGGAAGCATAGACAGTGTGCAGGAAAGGGGGCAGGTTCCAGGGGCAAGAGTTGTGGGGCTAGCTGGCTTTTGGGGCTATATTAAGAACCAAATATGGAGCTATGAACTAAAGAGATGAATTGGGGGGAAGAAAGGACCCTGTGACTAGAACTGGTTCCCAACCCTTGCCCAGCTTCTTGCTGGAAACCCAGTGGAATTGACCATTTGCACTCGGTGAAAGACGAGGCTGGGCATGTGCTGGGCTAGTCTAGATCCAGCTGGGCCAGTCATTCAAGTTATGGACTGGAAAAGGGAGCAGCCACCTGCGTGGGACAGGGCACGAAAAGCAAGTGGCTGAAATTCATAGATGTTCTGGATCTGCAGAAATGAATCAGATGCTTGTGTCTTAACAGTCAGGGATGCAGCACCCTGGGGTCGGGGAGCAGCCGGGCCCCTGGGGATGCAGCACCCTGGGGTCGGGGAGCAGCCGGGCCCCTGGGAATGCAGCGCCCTGGGGTCGGGGAGCAGCCGGGCCCCTGGGGATGCAGCGCCCTGGGGTCGGGGAGCAGCCGGGCCCCTGGGGATGCAGCGCCCTGGGGTCGGGGAGCAGCCGGGCCCCTGGGGATGCAGCACCCTGGGGTCGGGGAGCAGCCGGGCCCCTGGGGATGCAGCGCCCTGGGGTCGGGGAGCAGCCGGGCTCCTGGGGATGCAGCGCCCTGGGGTCGGGGAGCAGCCGGGCCCCTGGGGATGCAGCGCACTGGGGTCGGAGAGCAGCCGGGCCCCTGGGGATGCAGCGCCCTGGGGTCGGGGAGCAGCCGGGCCCCTGGGGATGCAGCGCACTGGGGTCGGGGAGCAGTCATTGGGTCTGTCTAGCCAGCTCACTGTTCTAGGAAGTCCCATTCTCACTTTCTTTGTTTTGATTCCTGTAACTGGCTGCCGGACTTTACGCCTGGTGCCTGTTAGCAAATACCACTTTGGAGCTGGGTCCAGCCGTGCTGCACTTTTTGTTAAATATTTACCATGCGGAGCCTCCAGACAGAGATCCTGGCTGGGTTCAACTCTGCCTGCTGCAGCTCACCCCAAAAGGGGAAGTGATGGTGACATTTCAGTGCCTGTTTCTGTTTTGGTGAGTCAGGCCCCTCCCTCTGCACCTGCCTGGCCCCATTTGCCTGACAACTGCCCCACTACATTGCAGCATGTAAGGAAAGAGGCACCAGGCTCCTGGGATCAGCACAGCATCCGGTGCTTATCGTTAGACTCCTCGAGCAGCACACAACTCATGTTGGAGCGTTGCCAACATGAGTCATATGTGACTCTTCAATTGCGTTTCCTCTGGCTTCCTGGAATTCAGCCTGTCCCCAGAAGGAACCAAGGTGGATCCTGAAAGATACAGGTGGCCCGCGGCTGAGTAGCCACCTGGAGCATCCACAAATGTTGGGGCCTTCACAAATTTCTCCTGCCAGTTCATCTCTGAGTCTGCAGGAAGATTTCTCTGCTACTTGTTGCTCCATAGGCAGACTCGGTTCAGCCGGACTCTGGAAGCACAACACTGCCTGCATGTTGCCCCCCAGCTATCATAGGAACCTTCATTCCTCCGCGCGGCAACTGCTGCAGTGATCCCCTAGGCCGTGCAAGAAGCCCCCTTTGGGAGGCTAGTCCCTCCCTGCCTCCTTTTTGCCCTTCTCCCCTGCTCCATGGCCAGAGGAGCCCTGCCCCAGCTGGCCCAAATCATGGCCCATAAGCTGGCCCTGGCCACTGGCTCTGGGCTACTCCAGCCACAGTGCCAGGAATCCCCACTCTTGACAAGTCCAAACTGTTGCAAGGGGGTGTGGATTGCAACTGCGCTAAGCACTAAGGAGAGGAGATCACCACACAGGAGTGTAAAGGGTTTGTTTATTCAGTTAAAACTGGGAAGGGAGGGGATCTCACTCATACACTCAACCACACTTACAGTCCCAGGCAGGATGATAAGGCAAGCAGAAGGCAGTTCATGTTGTTTGATCTTCCTGTGTTGACTCCTGAGCTGGTCCGCTGGCCAGGCGATCCGAGCAGAGGGCGTTCTGGGAGGCTCCACTTGATGGTCAACCCCCTGTGTCTGCGTCCCTCTCTCCTTTCAGGATCAGCCACATGCAGCTTCTGAGTCTCTGGGCCTCTCGGGCAGTGTGCACTGTTGTTTACCCCTGCTGTTTACCCCAGAGCTTTCCCGCCTTCGGTGTCCACCTCAGACACTCTTCTGCGCTCACTCAGGGAAGGGATGGGGGCTAACAGATCACCCCTGAACAGTTTAGGGAACCAGAGAACATCATTAACAGGTGAGAAAGAGAACAGCGGCCATTTTAACTCTCCCCTTGCTCCTCCTTTGCCTCCAACACAAACACCAGGCAGCCCCAGCCCCAGAGAGCTGGGTGATCCCCTCACTGGGTGTCCACAGCCCAGCAAGCCGGGTAAGCACAGCCCCAGCCGACCCAATCCCAGCCGAACTCCGGGTCCCGTGCTGCTGGCTGTCCGAGCCTGGCCCCAGCCCTGCCTGTTTTGGAGGGGAGGCTGAGCAAGGGATAGAAGAGGAGCAGCCTAGGCTGAGCCAGCAGGGATTAATGGGAAGCAGGAGGGACCTCAGGGCAGGGGGGGGCAGGGCCCATTTGGGGAGGCTTAGCTTCCCCAGGCCTGTGATACCCACTGCCCAGGCATGTGCCTTTTACTCTAATGAGCTCACTCCCACTGGTCAATATTATGACACATAGCCAAGGAACTCCTGCCCAGCAAGCCAGCCGTGGGGGCCAGGGACATTACTGCCCAGTCCACATGCACACAGACCCATAAGAACTAGAAGCTCTCATTGTGAGATGGCTCTGGTGGGCCTTCTCCTCCTCTTTCAGTTCCCTGTCGGCCAGGTGCTGGGACCAACGGGAAAGCCGACCCCTGTGCCAAAAGGGGAGCACTATGCTGATTGGAAGGGACCCAACCAAGACAGTCACAACCTACATCTTGGAGTGACCATCCACATGGACCTGCTTAACCTAATCTGCTCAGCCTCTGCTGCTGCCCCTGGTGACCAAGGGTGTGTCTAGATTACAGGGCTTTTTTTTAAAAAGTGGCCTTTTTGCGAAAAAACTGTACCTGCATCTAGACTACCGCCGTGTTCTGTCGCCAGTAAATCGAAAGAACACGGCAGTTTTGTCGACGGCGGTAAACCTCATTCTACGAGGAATAACGTCTTTTTTTTGAAAGTCATCTTACGAAAAAAGGCGCTATTGTATGAAAACAGGGCTTTTTCGAAAGAAAGCATCTAGACTCTCTTTCAAAAAAGAGATGTCTAGATGCTCTTTTTCGAAAGAGGCTTGCAGTCTAGACAGCCCAAGAAGTCATCTATTGGGGTGTGCATGAGAGCTGAGATATGTATGTCCCCTCTCAAAGGTCGAGCTATGTTTCCCCCAACTGCCCTCATTTGTGGCCCTTTGCATGTGCCACATTCCCCCCTTGTGGGGCATTTTGGCTGTTCTAAACCCCATCACCTGGCCTCCCATTTCTCGTGGTGGCCTTGCATGCATGCCATGACATGGACACCTTATGTGTCCACAGTAAGGTGCCACAAAACAAACCCTGTGAAAACTCCACCCAATCCCTGGGCAGCCATCTCACTAGGCTTCATTGTGGAGCCGCTTGAGTCCAAAGGGTGTCGATCTGCCTTGTCTCTCATTGGTTACAGACTGCGCTTATGAATTTGTGTAACTATGAACCTGGGCTTGTTATTTGTCCTGCGGCATTTAGTGCCACCTCACAGCCAGGCAAGGAGGGGCTGCCTCTAGCCAGGGAGACAAGATCCAAGCACATGGTACAGCCCAGGAAAAGATAAGTGACAGGCCATTAAAGTTAAACATTGAAAACAGTCCCCCTTCTTGGAAACCTAAGGAGGGAATTTCCCCTACCAGGACTCCCTGCAGGGTTTGAAGAGGAGGCTAGTGGCTGGAGCCCCTCCTGGCAGGGCCTGCTGGAAAGCTGCCCTGAGGCAAGCCGTGCTGAGTCTAGAAGAGGGAATGTGTACAACCTGGGGCTGTCTGTTTGTTTTCTGTATCACTGGCCTGGATTTGGCCTTCTCACTAGTTCCTCTTTGACATAGGATTTCCCCATTCAATAAGCTGTGTGTTTTGCTCCCAAGCAAGTCTCTGTGTGTGTCCCATGAGGTGGCCTGCTGAGAGGGGGAGGTTTCACTCCTGTGGGGTGATGAGCCTGAGTGGTTGGTAGTTACAAATGTGGGCAACTGGGGTTTGGCGCCTCTTGGGGATGGAGGAGCTGCACCCAGCTGGTGGTAGCCAGAGGAGACCTTTCTGCTTGGAGACTGGCTAGGGGTGTCAAGGCTCATAGCCACAGCAACCCAGTGTTAAGGCCCCTAAGGTGACACCACACAGACAGTGAGAGACACCCCCCCCCCGGTTGGTGTCCCAAAAGGATGCAGTCCCAGACGCTGCCCGTGCTATGTCATCAAGCTTGCTGTGTTGGGCCAGGGCCCTGCTTCCAGCCTGAGCCTGAACCTCTTCCCTGAGCCCCCACCCCAGACCTAACCCCCCACCTCCTGTTCAAGCCCTGAGTCCCTGCCCCAGCCCTGAGCCTCCTCCCACGCTCCAAACCCCATAACCCCAGCCTGCACCCCAATGCCTCATGCCTGGCCCAACCCAGAGCTCACAATCTCAGAGGGAGTCCTCACCCCCCCCCGAAGCCCATCCCCTTCCTCAACCCACAGCCTGGGCCAGCAGGGGTCTAACTGCCATGTGGACAGGTCCACCAAGCCCCATGCTACAGAGAAAGCAGTTGCACAGGGTAGGAACAGATGCTGTAAAGATACACTGTGGGCCAAGTGGTTTGTCTGCCTGGACAGAAGCAGGAGCAGACCCCCCCATCCTAGCAGGCTGTTGTCTCTAGATGCTGGGGAGGGAGCCTCCCCACAGTTCACAGCCTGATCTCGGCGGCTGCTGCTTTTCTGGTGGAGTCCCTGGCGCAGGATTCTGTGCAGAGCTGCAGGAAGGAAAACCCTTTGTGTCCCTCAGGGCACTAGGCAGTTCCCAGCTGGCTACAGCGAGCTCACGTTACAAATTAATATTGGAAATACCCAAAGCAAATCCAGTTGCACCATGGGAGGAGGAGCCAGGGAGTGTCAGCCCTTCGCTTGTAGGGGCGGAGGGAGTAACAAACACCACACACGGCTCCTATAAAAATGGGCATGGCCGGCCCAGCAGGAGCTGCTCAGAGCACGGGAGAGCACTCTCCGCCTGGCCTGCACGTGGGAAGAGCCACCTGCCATGGGGAACTGTTTTTGCCTGCCATTCGGTAAGAGAGGGAACCTTGCACAGGTGTGGCGTGATGCTGCATGGTGCTCTGTGGCGGGGGGCACAGGGTGGGCAGCACAGCTCGTGGAAAGTGATGAGTGAACCACTCATCCTGCCGCCTGGTGCTTGGTCTAGATGCCAGTTCATCTCTGCGTCAGTGGGAGGCTGGAGCGGCGGCAACACTCCGATCAGATTCCACCCTGGTTCTGGGCGTCCCTCCTAGTAATAGCAACTCCGCACCTGTGCATAGCTCCTCTCGTGGGCTTGCCCTGTTGCTCCAGCAGGGACTCAGCACAGAGAGGTGAAAGGTTTGTCTGCTCGCACCACAAGGTTGGAAATCAAAGGGTGTGTGACTCTGGTGCACACTGACTGGCCAGGGGGGTGCTGGGCACCTCGTGAGTGTGACCCTGGTGCACACTGACTGGCCAGTGCAGGCGCTGGGCACCTCGTGAGTGTGACCCTGTTGCACACTGACTGGCTGGGGGGCACTGGCACCTCGTGTGTGTGTGAGACCCTGGTGCACACTGACTGGCCAGTGTGGGCGCTGGGCACCTCCTGTGTGTGTGACCCTGGTGCACACTGACTGGCCAGTGTGGGCGCTGGGCACCTCGTGAGTGTGACCCTGGTGCACACTGACTGGCCAGGGGGGCGCTGGGCACCTCGTGCGTGTGTGACCCTGGTGCACATTGATGGACTAGTGCTGGCGCTGGGCACTTCATGTGTGTGTGACCCTGGTGCACACTGATGGGCTAGTGCTGGCTCTGGGCACCTCGTGCATGTGTGACCCTGGTGCACATTGATGGGCTAGTGCGGGCGCTGGGCACCTCATGCATGTGTGACTTTGGTGCACACTGACTGGCCAGGGGGGTGCTGGGCACTTCGTGTATGTGTGACCCTGGTGCACACTGACTGGCCAGGGGGGGCGCTGGGTGCCTCGTACGTTTAACCCAGCCCCATTTGCAGGCTGGACCAACGTACACTAGGGACATTCAGTGCACACCTGCAGGTCCCATGAGCAAGCAGCAAGCGAGCATGTCCTGGAAGTTGCACCCTCTGGGGGGGAGTAAGGCAGCAAGCAGGGAAGCCCAAAGTAACTAATGCTTGGAAGAGCAGAACTGGCTCTGCGTCTTGGGGGGGCCAGGCTAGCCAGGGTCTCAGGCAGGCTGAGTGGCTGAACTCTATGCTCATTGAAGAAGGACAGATAGAAATAAACTGTTGTATTTGCCATTTTACACATGGGCTGCGTCTAGACTGGCATGATTTTCCGCAAATGCTTTTAACGGAAAAGTTTTTCCGTTAAAAGCATTTGCGGAAAAGAGCGTCTAGATTGGCACAGATGCTTTTGCGCAAAAGCATCCGTGGCCAATCTAGATGCGGTTTTGCGCAAAAAAAACCCCGATCGCCATTTTCGCCATCGGGGCTTTTTTGCGCAAAACGGTTCTCAGTTGTCTACACTGGCCCTCTTGCACAAAAGCATTTGCGCAAGCGGGCTTTTTCCCGAGCGGGAGAGTCATTGTATTTGCGCAAGAACACTGACGATTATACATTAGATCGTCAGTGTTCTTGCGCAAATTCAAGCGGCCAGTGTAGACAGCTGGCAAGTTTTTGCGCAAAACCAGCTGCTTTTGCACAAAAACTTGCCAGTCTAGACGCAGCCATGGTGACAGTGGGCTAAGTGACTTGCCCAAGATGACCCACCAAATCAGTGGCAGAGCTGGGGATACACATCCCCCCCCCAGGGCTTTGTCTACACTGGCGGGTTCTTGTGCAAGAAGTCTTGCGCAAGAAAACGTTCACACTGCCATGTGCACACTGTGCTTTTGCACAAGAGTGCCCATGGCAGTGTGGACGCGCTCTTGAGCAAGAAAGCTCTGATGGCCATTTTAGCCATAGGGGTTTCTTGCGCAAGAAATCCTTGCCAAGCGTCCACACTGCCCTCTTGCGCAAGAGCTCCTGCGCAAGAGGGCTTACACCTGCTAAAAAAGAACGTAGCTCTTGTGCAAGGAGCCCTCTCTTACCACGCCGTACGGTAAATTTCCTTGCGCAAGAGCGGGCGGGCAGTGTGGACGCTCTGCAGATTCTTGCGCAAGAAGCCGCGAGTGTAGACGTAGCCCAGGAGTCCTTCCTGACACCTAAAAACAGTGAAGCCGTAATTCTGGCGCAACCTTGTCCTGTGTCCTGCCATGACAACCCTTTGATGTGTGCGGATCTGTGGCCCTGTGGCCCTGCTTACCCTCTTACATGAGGGATGAGCTAATTCTGGGGGCTCAGCCACCTGGGACCAACTCCACAGGTGCACCAGGACTGCAGCCCCCACCAGCAACCAGCCCCTCCTGTCTGCTGTGGAGCAGCTCCTCCCCCTCCCTCCCAGGGGCACTGCTGAGGCTCGGGGCAGAGGAGATGGCATGGAGCCAGGGCTTCAGGTGCTGTATAGGTGGGGAGAGGGGAGCAAAGCTGGGGCATTGTGCTTTCTGCCCTGGCCCCAGTGACTTGAAAGTTGGCCCTGCTAAAGGGTGCTGCTGAATGCACCCTGCCCCCCGCTTGAGAACACGTGCATAGCTCACCGTGGAGACATCACCCATTCTCATTAATGCTCACAGAGGGGAAGGGGGCAGCTCCCACTTCTTCACACTCTTGTCCCCTTGCTCTCTGCACTCACAGAGCCCTTGTGCTGCTGGTACACAGGGCCAGGGCTGGGGACTGAGGGGTGTTTGACATGACAGCTGAGTTCCTGGCAAAGTTGCTGGTGTAACTGCCATCAGGCAGATTTGAACCTGGGATCTCTGAAGCTTAGTATAAGAGACTTTACAGCTTGAGCTATAAAGCCAGCTGGCTCTCAGCCCACGCTGTAGAGCTCTCTTGTTCTTATCTGTTGCTGTGGTCTAAGTGCCACTGCATGGGACAGTGAACCACACCAGGGCTATGTCTACACTGGTGGGTTATTGCGCAAGAAGGGCCATTCTTCCACAGAGCGTCCACACTGCCCACTCGCTCTTGCGCAAGAAGATATACAGTACAGCATGGTAAGAGAGGGCTTCTTGCGCAAGAGCTACGCTCTTTTTTAGCAGGTGTAAGCCCTCTTGCGCAAGAGCTCTTGCGCAAGAGGGCAGTGTGGACGCGCGACAGGAGTTTCTTATGCAAGAAAGCCCTATGGCTAAAATGGCCATCAGAGCTTTCTTGCACAAGAGTGCGTCCACACTGCCATGGATGCTCTTGCGCAAAAGCACATCTCACACATAGCAGTGTGGACATGTTCTTGCATAAGAGTTCTTGCACAAGAAGCCTCCAGTGTAGACATAGCCCAGGTGTGTGGATTACACTGGCAGCTAGAGAGAGGTACCAGGCCCCATCCCACTGCAGCTCTGTGGTTCACAAGGGAATGCATGGGAGGAACAATGGGAGCGAATCCTACTTTGCCAGGCAGTAAATGAATAATCACCACCTGCAAAAAAGAGCTCACTGATACTGTGTTCTGCCACAGGCTCCTTGTGTGACCCTGGGCAAGTCACTTAGTTCCCTGGGAAGGGCGTCACGGCACCAAGCAACTGTCAGCTGCCTTGAACAGAATCCTGGTCTCATAGGACTGGAAGGGGCCTTGAGCGGTCATTGAGCCCAGTCTCCTGCCCTCATGGCAGGACCAAGCACCATCTTGATTATCCCTGATAGATGTCTATCCACCCTGCTCTTAAATGTCTCCAGTAATGGAGATTGCACAACCCTCCTAGACAATTTAGTCCAGTGCTTAACCACCCTGACAGGTAGGAAGTTTGCCTCTCCTGCCGCAGTTTAAGCTCATTGCTTCTTGTCCTGTCATCAGAGGCCACGGAGAACAATTTTTCTCTCTCCCTCCCTCCCTTGCAACTCCCTTTTAGGTACTTGAAAACTGCTATCATGTCTCCCCTCAGTCTTCTCCAGACAAGACTGAATAAACCCAGTTTCTTCAGTCTTCCCTCACAGCTCATGTTTCCTAGACCTTTAATCATTTTTGTTGCTCTTCTCTGGATCTTCTCCAATTTCTCCACCTCTTTCCTGAAATGTGGTGGCCAGCTGAGGCCTACTCAGCACAGAGTAGAGCAGGAGAGTTACTTCTCATGACTTGCTTACAACATTCCAGGCCTTGCATCCCCTAGGATGGCCCTATTCTTGGGTCATGTCTCTTGGGGGAGAAATATAGAGGAGGGGGTCAATGGGGGCGAGAGGGGTGGAAGAGGGGTGGGAAGAGATGGGGGGGGGTTGCTCTGGGCCCCTGTAGGGATGGTCCTGCAGATCATTGAAGATCTCCTGGCTAAGCCGTTCCTATGATTGGCAGAGTTGGCTCAAAATGTCTGAAAAAATGGCCCACTCTCTTGAACTCTTTCTCCCCTTAGATTTGCTTCCCATAGGACCCTCCCTACCAACTCCCTGAGTTTGCTACTGTCGTCCTTCCTGAAAGTCATCACCTTCATTTTGCTCTTCTCCCTCCTACCACGTTCACCCAGGCTGCCTTCCACTTTCAATACTCAACCTGTTCCTCCTTGTTTGTCAAGCTCCAGTCGAGAACCCCACTTGCATCCCCGGCCTGCCAGGTCTCTCCACCTGCCAGCTCCTGTAAGAACAGACCCACTGTTTGTGTCCTTAGGTTGCACACAGATTACTTATCTCCAGCAACAGCTAATCTACCTGGTGTGGTAGCGGGTGCCGGTAAGCGCTGTGTGGCCGCTGACTTTCCCAGCACTGCACGCTGTCTGGGCTGATGTGGCCATCTCTGATAAGGCTCCATGAGCGGGAAAGTGGCAGAAAGAGTAGGGTGTTGTCTCCAATTCACAGTGCTGTTGTGCTGACCCCCTCCTGCCTAGAAGGCCAAAAGTGAACCACTCTGAAAGGGGACAAACTTTGGGTTCTGTTACCCAGGGCAGCCCCAGAATGCGGCAGCTGCCCCAGAATGTGGCAATTTAAAAAGGCCCAGAGATCCCAGCTGCTGCTGGAGCCTGCAGTGGCATACCCAGCTGCACTGAAGGGCTGGCTGGGGGAAACCAGTCCCCAGCCCCACCATTTCCACCTGAGGTGGGAAAAATAGTCAGAGTCAATGTCAATAGTCTCTGTCTCTAATTGACTATTTATTTCCCGTCTTTTTTTCCTTCTCCCCACCCCCCCCCATCCCTATGTATTTAGAAACTGGACCTTTAATAACTCTGGTCATCTGAAGAATTGGGCTGTGCCCCCAAAAGCTCATGATCCCATCAACATGGTTTGTTAGTCTCTAAGGTGCTGCAGGACTATTTCTTGTTGTTTAAGTTTTTCCACTGACAAACTAACTTGGCTCCCCCCTGAAGATTTGATGAGAACAATCTTGCGGCCCATTGAGATGGAGGAGGCCACTCATGTGGCCCGCTCACTGGCCTAGGGTGACCATTGCTGTCATGGATGCATTGACTCCAGAGCAGGGTGGGGGCACGATTAGGAAGTGCCCCCTGCTGATGCCCAGAACTGTCCAAGCACCCTGACCTGGGTGCCAGAAACACACTAGCACCAGAGGAGGTGAAGTCAGGAACCCTGGAATCAGGCTCAGAGGCATTCTCTGCATGCAGCCTTTGGTCTGAAATGCCTCAGGCTCTTACCACCAGGACAGCTGGCTTCATGCAGGAAAAATTGCCAGAAGTGGCGCAGAAGCCCAAGCCAGTCACCTCTAGACTGGAGGGAGGCGTGCATGGGCGGTGAGTATAAGAGGTAAGGGGAGGCAGTGTGCTCCCTGGGTCTTAGTGCTCAACCGCTCCCATCTCCCTAGTAGCAGACCTATTCTGGCTGTTCCTGCAGGCTCCTACAGCAGGCTGTAGTGCAGCGGTGTCCAAGCTTTTTAACCACAAGATCGCTTTTTCAATTTAAGTGCAATGTAAGATTGACCTCAGACCCAAACACCCTTGGCCCCGCTTCCTTCCCGCCCCTTTTCTCAGGCCCTGCCCCTGCTCCACCCCTTCTCTGAGGCCTCATAAGGCTCACTCCATTCCCCTGGTGTTGGGCCAAAGGGTTCAGAATGTGGGAGGGGCTCTGGTCTTAGCCCAGGGCAGGGCAATTGGGGTTCAGGGTGGTAAGGAATTTGGGTTTAGGGGGACTCACGTCTGGGGCAGGAGGTTGGGTGCAGGAGGAGGTTCACGGCTGGGACGGGTTCAGGAAGCAGGCTCTGGCTGGGCTCTGTTTAACTGAGACGGCTTCTGGGTGGTGGAGCAGTGGGGTTAAGGCAGGCTTACTCCTGTCCTGGCCCTGCACCACTCCTGAAAGCAGCTGGCCTGTACAGCAATGGCTCCATGGTGCCATGTGCTACCCCCCATCTACAGGCGCTGAGCCCACAGCTTCTACTGGCCACGGTTCCCTGTTATTGACCAGTGGGAGCTGCAGGAGTGGTGTCTGCAGGCCAGGACAACTGGTGGAGACCCCCTGCTCTGCCTCTCTCAAGGGCTGCAGGAACATGCCAGCCACTTCCAGAAGCAGCAATTACCACAGGGATAATTACTCCAGTCATGACAGGTTAGGCGTTTTAGAACTCACTGCTCAAAGAATTACATTTAAGCGTAAGAGAGAAATGAGAATTATGAAATGCACAGACCAGTCCAAAACCAAAACTAACCCACTTTGCAAGCAGTAAAAGAAGTAACAGCCACCCGCCATGTACGTGCTGGGTTGGGAGATGAGAGTGAAGGACAGTGTGTGTTTGTGAGAATGACACAGTGTGTGTGACAGAGATTCACATTGCCAAGCTACCTCCATCCCCCTCTCTCTGTGTGGCAATAGGGTACAGACATGACGGGAGAAGGGACACCCTGACATCAGCGCCCCACCTCTTCTCCCTCCCATACCCTGCCCAACAAGCAGGAGGCTCCCAGGGGGGCAGCTCCAAGGCAGAGACCAGGAGCGGCATGACAGTGGGTGGAGGGGCAACTGAAGTGCCAGCTCTTGATAGCTTCCCAGCCAAACCAGTCAGGACCACCTGTCAGAGGCTCCAAGTTCTACTGGTAGATCCCAATCCACTGGTTGGTGAGCACTGCTGTAGCGGTTTGCAGACTGGTGACTCTTCCCCTGAGGTGGCTTTGTTAACTTAAAAGGGAAAAGTCTTCCAGCTTGCCAGACCTATTAGCATAACATTGAACCTGTGAACGAGCCATTAAGTGGTAATGAAGCCATTTAACAGGCATGTGCCAATCCTGAATTCACTGACACAAACAGTTGTGCATTACTATGTAGACAGGACCTTAGCTTTAAATATTTCATTGGTTTGTTGCTGAAGATTATAAAATCACATTTCTAAAAATCTTTGCATAGATCTTTAGATGCACAATCTGAGTATTCAACTTAAATGCTTGGATCTTCAGACTTATAGGATTTTTTTAAATAAATTCTTCAAAAGACCACCCTTATCTAACATGCACATTTTAATTACTATAGTACAAAAACGTGCTTCTTAAGTCTTTCCCATCCATCCCTACTCCATTGTTGAAGAGAGCCGTTAAAGGGACAACGTTCCTTTTCTTCCAGATAGCGGGACAAATGAGTTTTCCTTTTACTTCCGACTCTTTGATGAACTAGTATTAAGAGATCCCTCCACCAAAATCAGTACCTTAATATGATATAAAATCCTTTGATATACCTAAAATCTTTGGAAACATGTGGTGAAATTTCATAAACATGTCTTGTTATGAAAATCACACAAAATAAATTAGTGTTCCGTTTTACTAAAAGCAATGAATTTTGTTATGACTGCACTGAACCACTCTGACTTGTTAATTTATTGCAGGTTGAACCTCTTGTCTGAGAATCCCTGGGGTCCAGCAACATCTGGGGTCCAGCATGATTTTAGTTAACCAGATGTCCATTTATTGTGGGTGCAGCCAGGTTTCTCACCATCCTGTAAAGTTTGTTTATGGCCACCAGTCTTGGCTCATAGGCTATGTCTGCACTGGCGGGTTATTGCGCAAGAATGTCCGTTCTTCCGGAAAGTGTCCACACTCCCCACCCGCTCATGCGCAAGAAGATTTACAGTACAGTGTGGTAAGAGAGGGCTTCTTGCGCAAGAGCTACGCTCTTTTTTAACAGGTGTAAGCTCTCTTGTGCAGGAGCTCTTGCGCAAGAGGGCAGTATGGACGCTATGGCTAAAATGGCCATCAGAGCTTTCTTGTGCAAGAGAGCATCCACACTGCCATGGATGCTCTTACGCAAAAGTACAGCTCACACATGGCAGTGTGGACGTTTTCTTGCGCAAGAGTTCTTGCACAAGAACCCTTGCACAAGATGTTCTTGTGCAAGAAGCTGCCAGTGTAGACATAGTGTTCTGTACTGGTCTATTTAGTCCTAAAATTTAACCCTGAAGCCCGGGGGCTACGTCTACACTGGCAGCTTCTTGCGCAATAACTCTTTTGCGGACGAGTTATTCTGCAAAAACTCTTCCACAAGAGAGCATATACACTGGCATGTGCTTTTGTGCAAGAGCATCCATGGCAGTGTAGACGCTCTCTTGCGCAAGAAAGCTCTGATGGCCATTTTAACCATAGGGGCTTCTTGCGCAAGAAATTCATGTTGCCTGTCTACACTGGCCTCTTCTGGAAGAGCTCTTGTGCAAGCGGGCTTCTTCCTGAGAGGGAGCGTCAGAGTTCTCGCGCAAGAAGCCCTGATTTTCTACAGTACAACGTCAGTTTACTTGTGCAAGAACACGCGGCCAGTGTACACAGGCAGCATATTTTTGTGCAAAAGTGGCCATTTTCATGCAAGATCGCGCCATTGTAGACACAGCCTAAGGCTATGTCTACACTCGCGGCTTCTTGCACAAGTACAGCCATTCTTGCGCAAGAATCTGCAGAGCGTCCACACTGCCCACCTACTCTTGCGCAAGTAAATTTACAGTACGGCGTGGCAAGAGAGGGCTTCTTGCGCAAGAGCTACGCTCTTTTTTAACAGGTGTAAACCCTCTTGCACAGGACGCTCGGCAGGGATTTCTTGTGCAAGAAAGCCCTATGGCTAAAATGGCCATCAGAGCTTTCTTGCGCAAGAGAGCGTCCACACTGCCATGGGCGCTCTTGTGCAAAAGCACAGCTCGCACATAGCAGTGTGGACGTTTTCTTGCTCAAGTCTTCTTGCACAAGAACACTTGCGCAAGATATTCTTGCGCAAGAAGCTACCAGTGTAGACCAAGCCTAAGAATCCAGTGAGCAGTAGAAGTGCTAGCAACACTGTTAAGTGTAAACATGTTTTTAGGTTTCATCAACTTGTTTCTTTGTACTAATACAGTAAAATTGTGCAACAGCACTAACACTTCGTTATACAGAGAGCTGATAACAAACCTGCTTGATTAAGTGTAGGCTTAAAGAGGGTGTATTGTACAATCAGAAATGCATATTGCAAATATTTACAAATACATCAAGCACAAGTGTAATAGCAGTGGAATGGATAGGGAAATCTGGGGACAGATTTTTGGGTTAGTGTGTGGAGGGTACATTGTTAACATTACAGTAATGTGGCATTCAAGCCTGGTGTGCTGATTACATGCCCTTATGCCACACTACATCATGTACCCCATGGGAGTCACCCACACGTACAAAGCGCCCCCATTGACCAGAATACGAGTTGTGCCCCATAAATGGCTAATGCAGAACATATGCAAATTCTGGTGGATGATGGGAAGGAAGGGGGGACATACAATAGGTTATTAAACAGCACTGCAAGCGTTGTTCCATTTATTTGCTTCGGTGCAATAAAAATAGAGACCCACTCACTACAATATTGACCTCCTGCGGTTTGGCAAATTCTCTGATTCAGCACCAGTCAGGTCCTGAGGGTACCAGACTGGAGAGGTTCAACGGGTATAAGATTTACATGGAAGAAAAGGAACTATAGGTACAAAACTGAGTATTGTGTTAAATTTTAATATGCCTGAGCCCTCCCTATCCCTGCACATGGTTCCGTGTAGCATCCTTGCTGACTGCTAATGTTGGCCCTGTGGAAGACACTAGACTCCAGTGTATCATGAAGGAAACTGCAAACCTCTCTGGTTAAAAATCAATAAAGGGAGGTGTCTAAACAGCGTGAGGCTTTTCGTTTTGTGTGCTTTCAGGTTTATTTTGGGGCCCCCAAAACCTGCTCACGGCCCCCTCAGCTCCCAGCTGAGTACCACAGTGCTCGAGGGCTCTTTCACCTGTGGGAGGGCCAGCAGCTGTTGGGTGAGAGGCAGAAATCACAGGCCTTGCCTGTTGTTCTCTTTGGCACGTCATCCTCATGTGGCAGGCAGGGATTTTCCCACTGGATTGTGATACGCAGCCCCCGGAGGCTTTGGAAAGCCCAGCCTAGGCTGTGGCTACACTAGTTTGCAGCTCTCTCGTGTAGCTGTTCTCAGGTGGCAGGAGGGAGAGCTCTTCCCTCCAGCCCATGAGCAGCGGGAGCTGTGCTGGGAGGAGCCGACATGGCACTTAGCCCAGAGTAGCATAGCTCGCTCAGGGCACTGCAGGCATGGCCTTCATGCAGTGAGAGCAGAACTCTCGCTGCTCACACAGATCCTCCATGCGGCATCTGGGGAGGAAGCCTGGCTTGTTTGCATGGCTTGGGTGCCAGCTGTCTGCTGGGGAGCGGGTTGCAAATACATTCTGGGCTGTGATTAGCCAGTGACTGGCCAGACAGGAAGGGTGATCAACTGGGGCACACTCTTTTCGGGGGAGAAGGAATCACATCTGGGCACCTTCCCCAGAACGTCCATCAGACTCCTCCTGGTGAACGACCAGAGCCTGCCCCAGGGCTCATCACACAACTCCCAGCCTTTCGCTTTCTCTGGCACTGGGAGGAAGCCCCAGTGTTGTTTTTGCTCCCCACGTGATGGCTGCAGAGAGGACGCCTGGCCGAGAAGGAAGGAGGGCGGCAGCTGACCTAGAGAGATAGCTCACCCAGGGAGATGGGCTTGCCTTCTGCAGGATATGCTGCAGGGGAATGGAAGGATCAACATGGGGAATTCCCCTCCTTCTACAGGAGGACAAGATGCCTTCGAGTCAGGCCTGGGGGGTAGGGAGGAGAGGGAAGCCTCGGAGCCTGCCCTCTTCTCTTAGCCCAGAGTCAGGGCCCTTCCAGGCAGGGCTGAGGTAGCAGGATGTTAGCAGGAGGAGCATAGGGCTGAGCTGCCATGGGTTCCCCTTGCTGAGGGTCCCTGGCATGTCAGTGCAAAGCAGGCTACGGGGCCTGGTCCCTTGCACTTGGCCTGTTGGGAAGACAGTGCTTGGCCCTGGAAGGGCGGGAGACAGAAATTCACTAGCTCACTCCTTCCTCTTCTCTCACACAGATGTGGACAGTACTGATGAGGACTCCTCCCAGACCCTTTTCTTCCACCCTTTCACCTATGGCTCCAAGATCCGCCTGTATGAGTCCTGCCAGGTGGCTGAGCGGATTGACTCCTTCCATGACGGCATCGTCTTCACCAGCCGGCCCATCCATCTCCACGAGAGGGTGACACTGAAGATCTTGAAGAAAGAGGGCCCCTGGCATGGGGGGCTGAGGGTGGGCTTCACCTCCATGGATCCCTTGGAGATAGATACCAGCCATCTGCCTCCCTTTGTCTGCCCCAACCTGGTCATGCAGGGCAGGACCTGGGCTGCAGTTCTGCCAGATGTCTGTGGAGAGGAAGACACTGTCCTCACCTTCTGGGTGGACCACAGGGGCAGGGTTTTCTTCAGCAGGCAGCAAGGGGTCCAGGACATTCTCCTGCTGAAAGGCGTCCCAGTGACAGCCCATCTCTGGGCCATCATTGATGTCTATGGACACACCAAGGCGGTCCAGCTCCTGGGTGAGTGTGCAGCAGCAGTGGGGACAGAGTCAGGCTGCAGGGATTCCCCGGCAGAAGAGAGGGTGGAGTTCATGGGTTGCACAGGGAGGGAAACCAGGCCATGACAGGTGGTGACTGGCTCAGGGCAGGGAGAGCCTGGCACGGCACGGCTGCCCTTTGGCGAGTGGATAGAGAGGCAGAATTCTCAGCCCACACTCCCCTCACCCTCACTGACTGCGGGGGAGGGAAAGGACAACCTGACTGCCTCACCTCACCCACCATTGCCTGTAGCGGGGAGGGAAAGGCCACCCTGACTGCCCCCTTCACCCACCATTGCCTGTGGGGGGGGTGAGGTAGGGGTGTCAGGCAGCCCCCTCAGGTGATATGATCAGCTTTCTTACCCTCTGAGCTCTGCACAGACAGCTGCCCTGGAGGGCTTGGCCTGGCAGCCCTGCCTGGGTGCCTATTTCCAGGGTAGATTCTGGTCTCCTGGAGCAAGCAGCCCAGGACTTCTCCCCCAGGCCAGGCTCCCTTGAGGGAGGTTTGTATTTGCTGAGGCTAATCCTCGACTTTGTGGTTTTCTCCCCTAGATCCCACAAGGCTCTGTGGAGGCATTGGGGAGCCTGCCGCACCCCTCAGCCCGTTCCAATCTGATGTGCTTCATGGTCAGTGGCTGGCGTGGCTCTTACTCTCTCTGACAGCGTCTCAGTGCCCCCAAACGGGACAGTACCACACCCAGCAGGTGTGAGGGTTATTCTGGCACCTGGCAGGCAGAGGTTTGGAGACACCCTGTGCAGGTGGCTGTGACGCTGGTTAACAGCTACACCTGGTGGCTGTAGGGGAAATGCCCTCCCATGAGCTGGGTGCTGTGGCCTGGCTATGCTGGTCCCGGGAGACTCAGAGCTCTGGTTGTGTGGCAACCCTGTCCATCTGCCCATTCAGGGAGTCCCAACACAAGAGAGCTCCACACCTCGGGGCCCGTGAGCTGAAAAATGCCATGAAATCCAGTCATTGCAGGGCACCCACCCCAGGAGCTGCTTCCCAGGGCCTGTTAGCGCTCCCCCCGCAGGCTCAGGCTGGACGCGGCGCGTGCAAACACAAGGCTGGGACGGATGCACGGCCACTCTGGGGCAGCAAGCACCCTCTGGCAGGCTCTTGTCACTGACTCAGAGGAGCTTGTGGCCGTAGACAGGTTACAGAACCACTGTTGTGGCTGTGTTGTAAGGGGCCGTTGCAAGACAGAGGGATAATAACTCTACCTCTGGCCCTGTCTCAGTAGTGCTCAGGACTCCCCATGGGACCAGGGGTTCCAACAGCTGCCACAGGCCCCTGGGCAAGGTGAGGGTAAGGGGGTGGCCCTGTGGCCCTGGAAGGGGGCGGGGCCAGGGCAGCCAGCCCTCAGTGCCACCTGGATCACGGCACTGGAACCCCCCAGCTCGGAGAGCCGTGTGGGGCTCCGGTGGTGATTTAAAGGGGTCCGGCCACTGCCACAGCCAGGATCCTCAGGCCTCTCTGAGTCGCCGGGCCTTGGAGCAACTGCCCTGCCTCAGTGGGCTGGCATGGGATAGACTCTTTTGGGTGTCAGGGAAGAAGCTGGACTAATACCATGCTCCTGTCTCTCCAGCGCCGGCGTGCGGGGATTTCCACTGTCACCCGGAAGGGTGTACCGAGCCATGTGTCATTTGCTTCTCGCACGAGACCAGCGCTCTGCTGCAGCCCTGCGGCCATGCCAGCTTCTGCTACTGCTGTGCCCAGGAGGTGTTCAGAAGAAGCGGCCTTTGCCCCCTCTGCCGGGGGCAGATACAGAACATCGGCCAGGCCAGGCTGGGAGCCTGAGCAGGGGCAGCAGTGCCCCTCACCTCTGCCATGGCACCTGGCCCTCGCCAGCGCTCTGCCAGCCCAGGGAAGAGGGCAGTGGAGGGATCTGTGAAAGGGCCTCCTCCTCTGAGCAGGGACATATGCAGGGCAGGCGCTAAGTGACCTTCTGGGGCAGGCGTCTCCCCACTACCAACAGTCCTGCTGCACCCTCCATGTCTCACCCCTCGGAAAGGACACTGCTTCTAGGACAGGTCCGGAGACCCTGCAACCCAGCCTGTGGGATGGAAGGGGAGATGCCTAGGAGAGCCCCTGAGATGGGGGTGACTGTCATGAGGGCTCCGTCCCTCCCCTAGCACGTAGTTCAAATGGCACAGCTTTGTGGGTCTCGGCCGGCTGACCACCCCGACCGCACTGCCGTGTGCTGCTGCCGCGGGATCCCACACGTGGGAACTAGGGGACCAGGCCTGTCCACTGGAGTCAACAGGCATCTCTTGATTTGTGGCAGTGAGACAATGGAGGCCCTGAGTGGTCACTGAGCTGCACCTTGGCAGGACAGACAGAACCAGGGACCGACGGGTGCCTCTGGTCCCAGGACACTCATCATAAGGGAATTCCTCCTATTGAGCAAAGCCTGCCACAGCAGGGGCCCGAGCACTCTGGGGAGTGGAAAAGTGCCTGGAATTTCCTGCTGTTTTGGGGAGAAGAATTCCATGGAGCCAGCCCCATGGGGGCAGCTGAGCTACGAATGCATGGGAGGGAGATTTCCTCTACAGGTGCCTTGGGGCTACACCGTCCCACAAATATCATTCAGTTAGGGCCTGATTCTGGGCCCTACTCTTGCCTGCCATTTACATTCCAGGTGCCCTGAGCAAGCCCCTGCTCTTTGCTGTGCCTCAGTTTCCCCATCTGGTGGCACTGCCCCCTTTTGTAAATGATTTTGAGATCCAAGCTTGAAAATGTTAACTGAGAATTGGGTATTGTTTGCCATTGGTTTTGCATCAGGCCCTGTCATTTGAGACTAAATGTGGCACAGAATGTGAAGACCCAGGGCAGATTCTGATCAGTTACACAAGGGTCAATCCAGTGTGAAGACAGCGCACCACCCGCCCCCCCCCCCAACCCAGACAGCATGCCCAGGCCACAAGGCCTTTCCGTAATGAGCTAGGTTTTTGAAATTCTCACTCCTAAATCTATAAAACGTTCCTCATTCAAATGGCCGATGCAGGGTGGAGGAGGGGAGGGTTATTCATGTACATAGCAAGATGCTGCCAAAGCCCAAAGGTGTGGTGATGTTACTGTGAATAAACTATATTTTTATAGCCTGGCTCTCTCCTGGGATTTCTCTTTCTCTTCACTGACCATTGGGGCTCCAGGCCAGGTCAGAACCTGGGGACCAGAGGCTGGGGCGGGGGCGGGGGGGGGGGGGGTGAGGGGCAGTTTCTGTCTTTTTCCAAAGTTTGGGTCGCTCCTTCCAAGGTTCTTTGATCACAAGCGTTTTGATTCTGTCTTTATACCAGCCAGGCAAATGGGCATGGCCCTGTTCCAGAGCAACCAGCCTGTCACATCTGTCCCAGGCTTGGCCTGCACCGAAAGCTTAGGGTCTGCACAGGCATGAAAAGACCTGGGAGACATACACCTGGGCAGAGGCACAGTGGCAGATTAGCCAATGGGCCCATAGGGCCTGAGCCCAGGGGCTCCAGCCAATTGGGGGATGCTGGCAAAATGGGCCCCTCAGCAGGAAGCCAGTGCGGGGTGGCAGAAGCCTGGAGACCTGGCACAAGCCTTGGGGTGGTCAGGGGAAGGGAAAGAACAGAGGCAGGGCCACAGGGGAAAGGGGCAGAACAGGGCAGAGCCCAGGGGACCGAGCAGAATGGGGGCAGGGTAGAACAGGGCAGCGGCAGATATAGGGCAGGGCAAGTGGGGCGGCTGCCCCGGGCCCCGCGCTTCAATAGGCCCTGTGCTGAGCCGCCGCACGGGAGCAAGAGGCAGCGCAAGCGGCCGTTTGGGCCCCGCACTCCCTGTGCAGCACAAGGGTGCAGTGCGGGGCCCAAACGGCCGCTTGTGCTGCTTGCTCCCACGCGGCGGCCTGGCTGAGTGGCACAGAACTCAGCCGAGTGCCACGGCAGGAGGCGAAGGGTGTGACAGAGGCTCCAGGTCCCGCCCCCTGGCCGTGTATGTCACTGCTCCGCCCCCCTTCGCCTCCTGCTATGGCTCTCGGCTGAGTTCTGCGCCGCTCAGCCGGGCCACCGCGCGGGAGCAAGCAGCGCAAACGGCCGTTTGGGCTCCGCAAGTGAGAGGCAGGAGGAGAAGGAGACGAGAAAGAGAGAGACGGAGAGAGAGGCAGGAGGCGGAGGAGAGCTGACAGAGAGAGGGGAGAGACAGTAGGAGGAGGAGGGAGAGAGAGAGAGAGAGAGAGAGAGAGACAGACATGGAGGAGAGACCCGAAAATCCCGTCTTATGACGGGCTATTGGCTAGTTTTTTTAATAACGAACATTTAATATTGATATATGAGATGTGTAATGAAGTAATGTGAATACGCAACGGGCGACGGAGTGAAACTGATCTGCCCACGCGCTACTACCTGTTGGCTGTGGCTGTGGTGCATGCGCCGTGTCACTTACTCCATTTTTTACAGCTAAATAACAATTTTATAAGTGTAAATTCGCCGACAATCCCAAATTATAAAATGACCAGCAGAGCGAGAGACGCAGGTCGAAAATATTTGTCGGGAAGCCAGAAATTAAAGAAAAAAAGAAAACTTGAAGAATGTAATCTCAGTCTAAAAGGTACTATGGAAAAATTGAAACTAATAAAGAATTACTTAAGATCTACTATGAGCCAGGAGCGTTTTGTAGGTCTTTCGATTATATCGATTGAAAACGACCTGTGTAAAGAAATGGACTTTAATGACATAATTGAAGAATGTGCTGCCAAAAGAGCTAGACAGCTATAATAGACTTAAATACAAATGAAAATTTTTAATTATTAATGCAGAATTTTGTTTAAGAATGACTTAGAATATAATTAAAAATTATCCAGCTAAATTAAGTTTCTATCAAATTTACCCAATTCACATTTAATATGAAAATAGCTTTCAATGTGCGCATTTGAGGCCTTTTTTCTATTTTTTTCTCCAAAGGGGGGGGGGGGCCATGAAATTGTGCTGCCCTGGGCCCCACAAAACTCTCATCCGCCCCTGTTCAACAGGGGACAGGGCTGCAGACAGACGGGGAACCCAGCCCCAGAAAAATTCATCCCATCTCTCTGCCTCTGCCCAGCTTAGGAGTGGGGTTGCCAGGTGTCCGGTATTGACCCAGACAGTCCGGTAATTTCGCCTCCTGTCTGGTAAAAAAAATTCGGAAAATACCAGACACCTGAACTGTCCCGTAGTTTCTGTTTTTTTCCCGGCCAGGGGGCAAAAATACCGGACACCTGGCAGCCCTACTACACACTCAGCAACTGGGCCCAGCCCCCAGTCCGCCCTCCCTGGGCCCCGCCCCCCTGCTTACCTGGTTCCACAGGGAAGCTCCCTTGTGGCTCGACCAAAAGAAAAAGATGGCCGCCGGCAAAAAAACCTCAAGACCTGAGCAAGGGGAAGCAATGCCTTCCCTGGGTCTTAGTGCTTAACCGCTCCTCTTTCTACCCCTATTCTGACTCTGCACACAATTAAAGGGGACATACTGTTTTAATGCTGGGTTTTTTTTTTTTTTTTTTGCTTAATAACTCGGGGGGGGGGGCTTTTTTTTTCTCAACAACTTTGGTAGCTCCCCCTTTTTTCTGCCCCTCAAAAGAATTTTTTCCCCAGTGTTTTTTTTTGGGGGGGGGGGGGTGTTGTTGAAACCATCTTACAACCCTACTGAGGATTCTTCCATCGCCTGCACTGCCGCCTCTCCAGGGTATCTACACTGAAGAGCTGTAGCTATGCTGCTCTAGTCCAGCCACATCATGCTACAAGGGCAGGGCTGTATCCCAGACAGGTGGCCTTGGGAGATCAGCCCCCCCCAGGCCCCCCCCTTCTGCCTGAGGCCCTGTCCCTTCCATGCCCACAGGTGCCCAGCCCCCTCTAGGGTCCTGCCCTCTGCCCCACTCTGTGTCCTCCCCTGGCCCTGGAGTGCTGGGCATGGCCCCCAGCCCCCTCCCCAGCAGATGTAATGCTGGTAGGTGGAACTGAACCTGGGACCTTGGGCGCTTAGTGCACACGCTCAAAGCCAGTTGGCTCTCACCTTGGCTGTAGAGCAGACTCATTATTCTCTCATGCCAGTGGATGGGACAGTACCACACCCAGCAGCTGTGTGGGTTACACAGAGGCAAAGAGCTACAAAGGATCTGCATTAGGGTTTATGGTACCAAAAATCCCTTCACCTATTCATACCCCTCTCTTCTCTTCCAGGGCTGCTAACAGCCTTACACTATCTGACCTAAACCCAATCAACCCAGATTCAAAGCCCCAATAATACGTTAATCCGTGACTATGAGCTGCAGAAAAATTGTGTGTAGCGGGGCTGCAACCCTGAACAAGCTGACCCCCGGCCTGCTTCTGCGATGAATGGGAAGAGAACCAAAGCGGGGCTGCAATGCAAACGGAAGAGGAGGATCAAAGACTCCTTTGGATAGTTGGGTCCCTTTGCCTGCCAGCAGCAGGTTCAGGGCTTTGTAGTGAGTCAGTTTCCTAGTTCTCCCCCTGAAGGGGAAATGCTCAAACAGACTCTAGGAATTTCCGGAGTTGTTTTCACTCACAGGACCTACTGGCCTGGAAAGCGAGCCAGCCATGGGGCATGGCCCCAGCTTCCTCCCCCAGCCTTGGTGGGCCGGTGAGCCAACCTGTGCATCCCCCAGTGTGCTGGGTGTCCCACCCCAACTCTGAGTGTCTATTAACCCCAGCCTGGGGTCCTGGCCATGGGGAAGAGCCCCCCCAATCCTGTAGGCCAGTGGCAGCTGTTGCCAACATTCGCGCTGTAAATGAGGATTCAGGTACCTGTGTTTGGAAATTTTGGTCAATAGCTCCCATGGTGTCGGAAAAGAGATGAACCGCACCCAGGTCCTCAGAGCTGTAACTGGGGGCCTTTCGGGGCTGCTCTGTAGAATTCTACAAGCAAGGTTTGTATTACATTTTGTAAGCTGCTTCAAAGGAACCACAGTTCATTTGCTGGGAACTTTTCCAGAAGTGAGGGGGTCTTTATTACAACAGCCCCTGGCCCAGTTAAAGTTCTCAGTGTGAAAGGAATATGACTGGGCCCCCATAACATAATTACACCCCTTGAAGGGTCCAAAGGTGTCTCTAATGCACCTTGTTTTCATGTCAGGCATTGCTGACAAGTAACAGTTGTTTACAGTGTAGTGCCAAGGCTGGCCAGAGGTGAGTCGCATGAATTCAATGGAGCAAGTGGCTGTCATCGTCTCAGGCAGACAGCGACTGGATAAAGCACCGTACTTGCGAGCAGGGTTGTAGCAGAGCATTGGCCAGCCCTCAGGGTTCAAAAATCGGGGGGCAGGTTCCCCAAAACAGCAAAATTGATTTCAAAATCTTAAATATCTTTACGACATGGCTCACAGCTTCAATGTTTTCCCTACAATTCTGAGCGGGGGGAGGAGGGGAATGGATTTTAGTGGAACCCAAGGACCCAGAATCACAGAGCTCTGGCGGTTCAGGGAAATAGGCGCTATTGCGAGACTTGTCATGAAACGGCAAAAGCTAGTGTTCCTGCCTGTTAGAGCCCTGCTGCCCTGTGAGCGGGTACAATGCACTGCACAAAGACCAGAGCCACCGACGGCATGGCCAGCAACACCTGCCAAGCCCTATGAATCACATGCACACAGTGTCTGACAAGTGTGCTCTCAGGCCAAGCTAACATGGCAGCTAGCATGACACATAGGATATAGCCTAATGGATGCGCATTTGGCCACAGCGCAAGTCATTACTGGTTTAAATTCACCTTGAGCACAGAGTGGGGTTCAGAAGAAGAACTGCTGTCAAGAGATGGGTCACTTTGACCATGAAAAGGAAAAGCATCATCACACAGTGTCAGCCGGTGGCTGGGGCAGTGCGTGGTCTGTGAGCCCTATTACACATCTGAGTCTTCAACTGCTAGGACAGGGTCCCTTCGCAGCGGGCAGCCAGGGGAGGCTGACGGGTGCCCCAGGAGTCCACAGGGAGAGCTTATTACACCCGAGTATTTAGCTGCTAGGACAGGGTCCCGTCGCAGCGGGCAGCCAAGGGAGGCTGACGGGTGCCCCAAAGGTTTGCCCCGTGAAGGTGGCACAACCCAACGCTCAGCTCTTACTGCGTTTACCCCGACCAGCTGTGATCCTTTTAATTGTGTCTGGTTCTGTTACAGCAACAGGAGGAGTCAGGTTAAAGCTTAAACAATTACTATTTTATTGTTACGAGGCAAACTTAGCTTTTAAATGCTACTGCTGTGTTACAGATAACACAGCCACTACAAAAGGACAAGACAGAAATTACACTAAAAAGTCACTTACAGGTACCATGAAACCCTTTTGGTTCTCTGAGCTCTTATTAAATGCATGCAAAATAGACACCTAGCAGGTATATTCTCACCCCAGCGATCCTTACTCCGGCAAAGCCAGGTTCCTCTCAATCCCAATGGGAAGCAGTCAGTACGAGACTAAGGCGTCCCTAAAGTCTCGGGGGTCCAAGACCGCCTGACCAGCAGGTATGTGGGTGCATCTCCAATTGGAGTGGGGCACAGGGCCCTACTTTATACCCCTGTGGTCACGTAGACACTTCTCTTGTCATTAAAATGCCAATTAAGTTAGAATATCTTTGTGACACCCATTCCCACAGGGGGTCCAAAGCTTAACTTGCACCTGTGAGGTGGAGGTAACTAAATCATTAGGGCCGGACATTCTTTTCTGCTGGGGCGGTAGATTCCCCTTCTGGGATGGTGTGTAGGCGTATCAATTACCGGTACCAGCCAAAGGCAGCCCGAGGCCCCGATCGTCTGCTGGCCCAATTGCTGCTGTTATCTGGTTTCTGTCTAGCATCCAGGGCCATTGTCATTCCAGCACCTCTGGAGGCCTTGGAGCCTTTGAAGACAGAGTTTCGCTCTCAGGGATTCTCTCTCCCAAGGATGTCAGAGGGAGGGGGGGGGGGTTCTGTCTGGCTACACACAGTGACTTGCTCACCTGATGAAGGGGATCTGTTATTCTGATCTCAAGAGCCAAAAGAATAAAGTTGTTTATAAACTCTGTGACTGACCCACGTTCAAACAGTGATGGGTTTGGGGGGTTCTGCACTCTGCAGAGGCATTGGGGTACTCTGGCAAACACTGAAAAGCATGCATACTAACGTGGAAAATTCAATACTTATCACCCAGAAATGGAAACAGTATTCCCATGGAATCTGGAATGGAGGGATTATCAAAACAACAATGAAAACCTATTAAAATCTCTCTCCTTTTGGAGCCAAAATGTTAAAAGTCTCTTATTGTCATTAATTTTCATTATTTTCTTTCTTTGATGTATATGACAGGGTTAATCTACTCTCAGTCCTGATGTGTGAAGGGTAGTCACTTTTCCTAACTTTGAACATTCACACAGTCACAGGTGGAGGAGAGACAGAACACACCAGGAAAAACTATGTAGCACTTTAAAGACTAACAAGATGGTTTAATAGGTGATGAGCTTTCGTGGGGCCAGACCCACTTCCTCAGATCAGACTATGACCTGAGGAAGTGGGTCTGGCCCACGAAAGCTCATCACCTATTAAACCATCTTGTTAGTCTTTAAAAAGCTACATCGTTTTTCCTTTTGTTTTAGTAAGATTAGACTAACCCGGCTACCTCGCTCTTACTAGAACACACCAAGTGGAGACTGTTGTGGATTGCTCCTGGGGCATTCTGCAGTAAAAATAAAAAACCCTGTGTACTACATTTTAAAATTATGCAAAATTTTGCACATATTATTTCTACAAATAAAACAATATAATCATATTGTTTCAGTTATTTTGGAAATTTATTTCAAAAATACAGATCAGCAAGTATGTCTGTATTGTTACAGGCCACAACAAAAATTCAGGTAATATTTTTTGACAGATTCCTTACTTAGCACATTAATACACAAAGCTGAGTGATGATTCATTTAAATTACTACACAGACCTGCATTTCCTGACCCCCTCAGCAGCAGGGTGAAGGCTGCAGGGATTCAGGATACCAGAGAAGCTGAGCAAGAGGGAAGTAATTGCTGGTCAGGAGCTTGGGAGTGAATCAGGAGAGTTGTGGGGTGGTGGGAGAAATAAGGAAAAGGGTTTTTGGGAGGTGAAGGGGTAGTGAGGGGAGATTTGTTACAGAGTTTGGGAGTCTCCCCCATGCAGACCCTGGCTGACTCAGCCTCTCCCATTTAGTCACCCACCTCTGCCCCATTCCTATATGACCCTGCACCCCCACTCCTTGTCCTCATGTGTCCATGCACCTCCATCAGATACCCCCCACGGGCCCTGCAACCCTGCTCCCTATTAGCCCCACACCCCCATTCCCATTCAGCACCAATCTGTACTCCATAGCCATTCTGTGTAACCTCCCAACATCCCCATGTGCCATGCTCTGTTTGTCTGTCCTATGTCCCATCATTCCTCACCTGGCCCCGCAGACAGGTCCCTGCTTCTGCTCTCTCCCTGTTAACTGCTGGCTGTCCTCTGTTCTGGTACCACAGCACCCCCTGGTGGGAAAAAGTCATAACGTCAGCATCTCTCTGTCAATGTATTTTCTTTAGAGGAAAAAAAAAATCTGTGGGCGACAGGAATTCTGTGTGTGTGGCAGTGAAGCAGCATTTCCCCCAGAAGCAATAAGCCTTCTAATGTTTTCCATCCTTGTGCAGAATACATTTTTATACACACCAAAGTATGTGTGACCGAGCACCACCAATAGAAATTCAAACGTGGTGGGGATGGCGCCCTTATGACAGTCACCCCCATCTCAGGGGCTCTCCTGGCCATCAGCTGGGCAGCACTAGCATTTTTTCTTGAGCAGCCACACAATCACCCAGCTTACAGGGAACACTACCCAGGAGTAGCTGATATCCTTGGAACATGGGATGGCTGGTGAGTCATAATCATCCTTTGGCTGGTAGGTCAACCACAAACATCCGAAGGTTTCTTAGTCAACAGGGAGGCAGTGTAGAACAGACTTGTCAGCACAGAAAATGGGAACATTCAGTAAAAACAGGAAAATTTAGTACACAAGAACTAGGGGCCACCAAATGAAATTAATAGGTAGCAGGTTTAAAATAAAAAGAAGTTTTTCTACATAATGCACAGTCAACCTGTGGAACTCCTTGCCAGAGGAAGTTGTGAAGACAGGACTTTAACAGGGTTCAAAAAAAGAGCTAGATAAATTCATGGAAGGTAGGTCCATCAATGGCTATTAGCCAGGATGGGCAGGAATGGTGTCCTTAGCCGCTGTTTGTCAGAATCTGGGAATAGGTGATAGGGATGGATCTACTAATACTCACATTGCATAGGCACCAATGTTAAAAATCTCACTATGTGTGACAGCAGATCAGAAATTATGTCTTTTTTTTTTTTTTTTTGATGATTGAGATGTCTTCAGCAGGTGAAAGTGGCATGTAATTTTACCAAGTGTGAGCAAACAACAGTGAAAATGGATACATGTTTTAAACGTCCTCGTTCTAGTACTGTCAGTTGTGTGAAGTCCTGGACAAAGCGGAGTCAAATGAATAACAAAACATTTTATGAAAGTTATACTGATTTTGGTTTTATGGCATTTCATGAGGGAGGACTGTAATGCTTTCAAATCCTATCAAACAAAGCAATGAAACTTGCAAAGTTTAAACGACACCTTCCAACAAAGACACCTGCAGTATAAAGATAAATCCAGAGACTTTGTTCAGCTAAAGAAAGAAGAATATAACTAACAGAAAACTCAAATGGCAAACATCAGAAAAGACTTTGAAAGCACCTTTCTTACCAGCACTTTGGATTGCAAAGTCCATGCCTTTGGAGAAGAGCTGACCCTTTCAGGTGCTGTAGAAAGGTGCAAAATGCTGCTATGTGAAGATGCTTGGGGCATCTTTAGTTAGTAGAAGACTTGACGTGCTTTCAAATGATGTAAAATGCCAAGTAACTGAAAGGCTCCCTCCATTTGAACAGTTTACAGCTCACTTTACTAGACGACCTAGTGAGGAGGGCTTTAAACTAGGTTAGTTGCGGGATGGTGACCAAAGCCCTGAGGTAAGTGAGGAAGTTGGACACCAGGAAGAATCACAAGGAGGAATGAGCAACAAATGAGGACCCCTGATTCGGATGTAGAAGGTAGAGCGATCAACTGGTTATCTAAGGTGTTTGTACACAAATGCAAGAAGCCTGGGAAACAAACAGGAAGAATTAGAAGCCCTGGCCCAGTAGAAGAACTATGATTTGATTGGAATAACGGAGACCTGGTAGGATGACTCGCATGACTGGAGCAGTGTCATGGAAAGGTATAAACTGCTCAGGAAGAACAGGCAGGGGAGAAAAGGAGGAGGAGTTGCATTGTACGTAAGAGAGCAGTATGATTGCTCAGAACTCCAGTATTTAGAGGGAGAAAGACTGTTGAGAGTCTATGGCTATGTCTACACTGCAGACTTTTTGCGCAAGAATGGCCGTTCTTGTGCAAAAACTTGCGGAGTATCTACACTGCATACGCGTTCTTGAGCAAGTAAATGTACAGTAATGCATCGGAACAGAGGGCTTCTTGTGCAAGAGTTATTCCTCTCCCCATGAGGAATAAGCCCTCTAAAGCAAGAAGGCAGTGTGGATGGCAACAGGGGTTTCTTGCGCAAGAAGCCCCGATGGCTAAAATGGCCATCAGAGCTTTCTTGAACAAGAGAGCGTCCACACTGCCATGGACGCTCTTGCGCAAAAGCACATGGCAGTGTGGAGGCGCTCTTGCACAAGACCTTTTGCACAAGAACTCTTGCGCAAAACAGTTCTTGCGCAAAAAGCCTGCAGTGTAGATGTAGCCTCAGGGTTAAGTTTAGAGGTGGAAGCAACAGGGGTGATGTTGTGCTTGGTGTCTGCTACAGACCACCGGATCAGGTGGATGAGGTAGACGAGGTTTTCTTTGGACAACTGAGAGAAGCTTCCAGATCGCAGGCCCTGGTTCTTATGGGGGACTTTAATCACCCTGACATCTGTTGGGAGACCAATACAGCAGTACACAGACAATCCAGGAAGTTTTTGGAGAATGTTGGGGATAACTTCTTGGTACAAGTGCTGAAGGAACCTACCAGGGGCCATGCACAGCTTGACCTACTGCTCACAAACAGGGAGCAACTAGTAGGGGAAGTAGAGGTGGGTGACAACCTGGGAAGCAGTGATCATGAGATGGTAGATTTCAGGATCCTGACCAAAGGAAGAAAGGAGAGTAGCAAAATACACACCCTGAACTTCAGAAGAGCAGACTTTGACTCCCTCAGAGACCTGATGGGCAGGATTCCGGGGAATGCTAACATGAAGGGGAAAGGAGTCCAGGAGAACTGGCAGTATTTTAAAGAAGCCTTATTGAAGGCACAGGAAGAAACCATCCTGATGCGCAGCAAGAAAAGCAATTATGTTAGGTGACCAGACTGGCTTATCGGGGACATCCTTGGTGAGCTTAGACACAAAAATAAGCTTACAAGAAGTGGAAACTTGGACCGATGACTAGGGAGGAGTATAAATATATTGCTCGAGAATGCAGGGGAGTTATCAGGAAGGCGAAAGCTCAGTTGGAATTGCAGCTAGCAAGGGATGTGAAGGATAACAAGAAAGCTTTCTACAGGCATGTTAGCAATAAGAGGGTGACCAGAGAGGATGTGGGGCCCTTATTGAATGAGGGAGGTAACCTAGTGACAGATGATGTGGGAAAAGCTGAAGTACTCAATGCTTTCTTTGCCTCTGTTTTCACGGACGAGGTCAGCTCCCAGACAAATGCACTAGGCAACACAGCATGGGAAAGAGGTGGACAGCCCTAGGTAGGGAAAGAACAAGTTAGGAACTGTTTAAAAAAGCTAAACATACACAAATCCATGGGCCCAGATTTAATGCATCTGAGGGTACTGAGGGAGTTGGCAAGTGTGATTGCAGAACCTTTGGCTATTGTCTTTGAAAACTTGTGGAGATCGCGAGAGATCCCGGATGAATGGAAAAAGGCAAATGTAGTGCCCATCTTTAAAAAAAGAAAGAAGGACAATCCAGGGAACTACAGACCAGTCAGCCTTACCTCGGTCCCCAGAAAAATCATGGAGGGGATCCTCAAGGAATCCATTTTGAAGCACTTCGAAGAAGGAAAAGTGATCAGGAATAGTCAACATGGATTCACGAAGGGCAAGTTATGCCTGACCAATCTGATTAGCTTCTATGATGAGGTAACTGGCTCTCTGGATATGGGAAAGTCAGTGGATGTGATATACTTTGACTTTAGCAAAGCTTTTGATTCAGTCTCTCACAATATTCTTGCCAGCAAGTTAAAGGAATATGGCTTGGATAAATGGAGTGTAAGATGGATAGAAAGCTGGCTGGAAGGTCGGGCCCAACAGGTAGTGATCAACAGCTCGATGTCAGGTTGGCAGTCGGTTTCTAGTGGAGTGCCCAAAGGATCAGTTCTTGGACCGGTTTTGTTCAACATCTCTATTAATGACCTGGATGAAGGGATGAATTGCACCCTCAGCAAGTTCGCAGATGACACTAAGCTAGAGGGAGAGGTAGATATGCTGGAGGGCAGGGATAGGGTCCAGAGTGACCTCGACAGATTGGAGGATTGGGCCAAAAGAAATCTGATGAGGTTCAACAAGGACAAGTGTAGAGTCCTGCACTTGGGACGGAAGAATCCCAAGCATTGTTACAGGCTGGGGACGGAATGGCTAAGTAGCTGTTCGGCAGAAAAGGACCTGGGGATTACAGTGGATGAGAAGCTGGATATGAGTCAACAGGGTGCCCTTGTAGCCAAGAAGGCTAACGGCATATTAGGGTGCATTAGGAGGAGCATTGCCAGCAGATGCAGAGAAGTGATTATTCCCCTTTATTCGGCTCTGGTGAGGCCACATCTAGAAGATTGTGTCCAGTTCTGGGCCCCCCACTATAAAAAGGATGTGGATGCATTGGAGAGGGTCCAGCGGAGGGCGACGAAAATTATTGGGGGGCTGGAGCGCATGACCTATGAGGAGAGACTGAAGGATTTGGGTTTGTTTAGTCTGCAGAAGAGAAGAGTGAGGGGGGACTTGATAGCAGCCTTCAACTTCCTGAAGAGAGGTTCCAAAGAGGATGGAGAGAGGCTGTTCTCAGTAGTGACAGATGGCAGAACAAGGAGCAATGGTCTCAAGTTACAGTGGGAGAGGTCTAGGTTGGATATTAGGAAAAACTATTTCACTAGGAGGGTGGGGAAACACTGGTATGGGTTACCTAGGGAGGTGGTGGAATCTCAATCCCTAGAGGTTTTTAAGTCTCTGCTTGACAAAGCCCTGGCTGTGTTGATTTAGTTGGGATTGGTCCTGCCTTGGGAAGGGGACTGGACTTGATGACCTCCTGAGGTCTCTTCCAGCTCTATGATTCTATGATTCTACAACTGACATTGGTAATGCAGCACAGTTATGTTTTTAGTCATTACGTTTGACTGGGGGAAATGTTGGAAGAGTTTCTTTTTTGTCAGTCGTTACCAGGATGGACAACAGGCCAGGAAATGTTCAAATTTTTGTATGAGCTCATAAAAGCTGACTTGGGAGAAGCGAGTTTCTGTTTGCACAGAGCATGCTGCTGTGACCAGCAACAGGAATAATATGAGCCACAAATCCATGGGCATTAGCCAGGTTCTTGCATCAAAGGGAATGGGACCCAAAACACATTGTGTGCTAAATGAAGCTGTGACAGTTGTGAATGCGGTAGCCTTGGCCTTCGAATTTTGCCTTTTTGCAAAGCTGTGTTTAGAAGCAGGTGTAGGGCATGAGGGCTGTTTTGTGCGGACATGCATTGGGTGTCTCACTGCAGGCGGTTGGAAAGAGGGTTTGAGCTTGGCACGGAGCTGCTGGGCTTTCTCTGTGCCCATTCCTGAGACTGATGCACGTTCTGCTGACCTGATGGCTCACAGGGCTTGCACACCTGGTGGGCATTTTACTTTGATGACTGTTCTGAACTTCAGAGGGGTAGCCAAGTTAGTCTGTAACAGGAAAAACTTAAAAAACAACGAATAGTCTAGAGCCCTTTAAAGACTAACAAAACATGTAGATGGTATCATGAGCTTGTGTGAGTACAACCCACTTGTCCACACAAGGGGGCCATACAACCATTCCTGAGGTGAGTGACAAGCCTGCAGCATTTGAATCAAGTTGGAAAACTAGCCTGAGCAGAAGAACCTCGGATGTTTCCAGCACTGACAGACTTGGCAGTATGACACCAGGCTGTGTGAGAGATGGGGGTCCTGGCTCACCTGCCCACTTCGGCAGAGTCCTGGCAGCTTGTGGCAAGTCACTTACAGACGCTAGCTAGGGCTGAAAATGGAGTGTACATTCTGACTCAGATACACTTACTGAAGTCATAAGGGACCAGCATGAAACATGATCATCTCATTTGACCTCCTGCATGTTGCAGGCCACAGAACCTCACCCATCCCTCCTGTAGGAGACCCCAAACCTCTGGCTGAGCTACTGATGTCCTCAAATCATGGATTACAGATTTCAAGTGACAGAGAATTCACCATTGACACTGGTTCAAACCTGCAAGTGACACGCTCCATGCTGCAGAAGAAGATGAAACTCTCCCCTCCCCCCAAGTCTCTGCCAATCTGACCTGGGGGAAATCTGGGGATCAGTGAGATCCTGAGGATGTGGACAAGACCCACCAGCCAGAGCCTGGGAAAGAATTTGCTACAGTAACATAGAGTCCTCCCCAGTCAGTGTCCCGTCTCCAACCACCAGGGATTGCAGAGCCGCAGCAGAGGTAGGTCCTGGACCCGTCGCAAGCCAGGATTGAGCTGGGCTGTTGGCCAGTCTGCTAAAAAATTTAATGGGGGGGGGGAGAGAATTGTGTGTAGTCTATAGCATTAACCTATAAGCTTTTGCTTATCGGTTAATCGACTACACTATTACATCCCTAGTGTAAACAAATACCTCTGGCCTGACACCATTCAGGGGCCCCCACTGCAGTCACCCGCCCAGCCAATTCCTTAGCCACCTTTCTGTTCTCGTATTGCTCCCATCTTCTCCAAATTCCCCAATCAGTTCTCATGTGGAACAGCACCAGTTGCCTTGTGGACATGCAGGTAGATTAGCTCTGCTGCATTTCCTTTGTCCACCTCTTTGATTCAGCAATTGAGACAACTGGAAAAAACCTGCAGTAACTTTCTATCCTTCAGGCCACTCTCTTTTTGCAGGTCTCTGGGGCCCTTTAACTTTAGGAAACACCCAACTGCCTTTTCTTGTCTTAATCCCCTGTGAATCACTCTGCTTATAAACCAGGTTGTGACTCGCAGCCTCTTGGGCAAGAGCAAAGAGGGAGCAACAGGTGCAGGCCCCTGGCAGCAGGAAGCTGTTTTTGCAGAACGCCCTGCGCATTCAGGCTGCCTGCCTGCCTCTTGCAGTTTGGGGAAAGGAGGCAACAGCCTCCATGCCCCAGACTCCGCCTCTGTGCTCGGCTCATGCGCTTACTGCTCTGAGAGCCACCTGCAGGGAAGGGTGCACGCCCTCTCCACACTAGCATGGCATGGGGGTTTGTTTTGTGCACATAAGAGGATAAAAACCTACCACAGGTTCAGCAAAGAGAGTGCCCCTTGTAACTTGGGTACTAGAGACTTTTAACAGTGCAGGCACTGGGGAAAGGGGTTCTCCAGAGCCACATCTAGCCCATAGGAGGCACATGAGCAGGAACTATGGGTGCGGGGGAGGGTTGTCCTGCAGCACCCCCAGGTTTTACCCAGGGCTGTGCTCCTGGCTCTGCTCCTGGGGCTCCTCTGCCCCCTTACCTCTGTCTACCTCCTCTTCTCCCAGAGCCACAGCCTGCTCCCAGCCCCAGCTTTAGGGGGCAGCAGGGGGTGCCGACAGGGCACAGGAGGAACAGCATCCCCACTCTAAAGAGCATTCCAGCCCCACTGGTAGAGGGCGTGATGGAGCTTTGTTAGCCTGGGAGCTGGTTCCAGGCTGGGTTGCGGAGATGTGATTCCAAGGCGTGGTTCACAGATGCCAAGGCCAGGCTGAGCTGGTCCATTAGCCCAGGGGATGCAGGAGTTTAATGAGCTGCCATTTTGTAGCCACCTCCCTGGCAGCAAGGGCGTCCTTTAGGACGATGCGCACCACGCTCTCATGCTGCAGGCTATATTTACCCACAGGCGCCACACATCCTGTGAGAACCGTTCGCTCTGCGCAGCACCATCTCTCGCTCTCACTGCAACCTGCTTCCTGCACTAGTGTTTCAGTGAGCTAGTGGCAGGAGGCAACGTGCGGGCTCTGTGAGCAGCTCCAAACATCTCTGTCCTGGCCCAGGCCCCCGGCGCGGGGGAGCTTGCTGGTGGCAGAGGCACATGGCGTGGGGGTGCCCTGTGCGGTGTCGTGGTGGCTGGAAGGCATTCTCAAGACTGCAGAGGCGCAGGAGCGTGAGAAGATAAACGTTGGTATTTCTGCCCTCGGTCCCCCTGTCCTCCTGTCTGCCAGCTCTCTGGCACCCCGTGCCCCAGAGGGTTCTGTCTAGGGATCCCCCCAACACAGATTTCCCCAGCTATGAAGAGACCATGTCTCTGGTGGTGCCTCTAAGGGCTCTGAATGGGGGTCTCCTTTGGGCCTCACTCTTCCTTGCCAGGCTGAGCCCAGGGGACCTGCCCCACCAGGCCCAATGCCATGGCCTTCCTCCTCAAGCTCTTCCGCTTGGGCCTGGAGAAGAAGAAGGTGAGACACTACGAGAATGTGAAGCGAGATGTCAACCCCGAGGACGTTTGGACTGTGCTGGGGGAGCTGGGGGATGGCGCCTTTGGGAAAGTCTTCAAGGTAAGTGGGGGAAGGGCTGGGATAGGCCCAATCACTAGGCCCCTCTGCTCAGAAGTCAGGCCAAGTCAGGGCTAGCAGCCCAGCCAGCCCAGGATTACCTGGTCCCTTGGCAAAGGCCAGTGTTCAGAACTGTGCCAGGCCACAAACCAGCAATTAGGGAGGCTTGGACAGGGGGTTTGTCCATGCTGAGGCCAGAGATGCTGTGGAGGGGATCAGTCCATTGTCTCTGGTTTGGGTGGTCCAGGAAGGAAGGGACACGTGAGAGGAAATGTGCCAGCTCACTTCCCGGGGGTCCTGTGGTCTTTGGTGGGTGGGCAATGGACTGTTTGGAGGAGGAATACACATGGGTTTCAGGAGGGGGTCCTGAGTGTACCACTGTGCTAAGCGTTTTAAAAGGATTCCCTATAGTGGGTGCGCAGCTGAAACACCTTAAAGACCCCTGATTTTCAGAGTTTTGCAACCCCCCCCCAAATCAGGCCCCCAGAAGGAAGCTCAGGGCCAGCACCCATAGTCACTGGCTACTTTTGGAAATCTGGGCTCTGTTATTTCCCTCTCACTGTGCTCAGCTCTTGTACTCAGCTCTCAACCAGGTGCAATGAGCCACTTGCCCAAACTCTCTGGATCAGGCTGATAACAAAGTCTCATAATTTAGTTTTTCTACCTCTCTCCATGATCTTCAACCCCTCCACATACAGCTCCTCAGTACCTGCATATTAGTTCCCTTTGATAGATAGGGAAACTGACGTACAGAGAGTCATGCCCAGTAGCTTAAAGGTCAGGGGCATGAACTCCCAGTGCTGACAGGTATAGTGCTGGAAGCTCAGGGCTTCCGGTAATCAGGGCCACCGTTGCCAAACCCGAAAGCTGGGAGCTGGACAGAGTAAAGTTGCCTAAAGAGCCTGATTTTCTGAGTGCCCAGGACTGCTCCAAGGTCAGACAGAGCTGTGGGCACAGTGACTGGTGTCTGCAGGGGGGCAGGTGCAGAGAGGGCCACCCAGAAGGGCAGGGAGGGGACATGTGGGGCACAAAGTGGTGCACCCTGTGTGGTACCTACCATGAGTCTCCTGTTTAGGAGCCTTCCTAGGGTACTAATTTCAGCCCTGCCCAGAGGTGAGAATGTTGGTGTGCACAGGGGCAGGCTGTGCAGGTAGGTGCCTGCTCCCCTCCCCCCCACTCCTCCCACCCCGTGTGTGTTCTGTGGATGCCCCGGGGAGGGGAATCTGTTTAGACTGGGCACTGGGCAAAGCATGGCCTGGAGGAGGCGGGCAGGCAGGTGGCTGACCCACAGATGAGTGTTACTGGGCAATGAGTGAGCCACATGGGCTGGGGAGGGAGCAGGTTGTCTGGCTCCTCAGTGCAGGGATGGCGCCTGGCAGCGTACTGGGGAGCTAAGGAGGCCGACGCTCTTGGCTGTGCTGAAGGGCTTGGGGGCAGGGAGCCCGGGGGCAGAGCAAGTGCTGAACAGGAGAGTGACTGTCAAGCTCCCAGCTTGGCCAGTGGCTGAAATTGGGTGTCACCGAGGGCAGGCCCCTCAGGCCTGTGCATGGGAGGGCAGGGCAGTGAGGGGGGGATGCTGGATCCAGGGGGGACGATTGTGCAGGGGAGGCTTCACCTCCTCAGTCCAAAGCCACTCAGATTCTGGAGACTCCATTTCTGGTGCGACGCCTGAGAGCCCCAGCAGGGCCCCGGGGCCAGGCACCCCCCACCCCGCTGTACTCAACCTGCGGCTGGCAGGAAGGTGGGAGCAGGAAGGTGGGAGCGGGCTGGGTAGGGGAGCCCTACCTGGTCTGACCTATGCTGCCAGCAGCTCCTCCAGGGCCTGCTCCAGCCTACGTGTGTGCAGTGGGGGTGGGGAGATCCAACTCCCCCCGTATTTCCACTGCAGCCCCTCCCCCATCCCCGGGTTTGCTGCCCCTGCTCTGCCCCTCTGAAGTGCAGCCCCAGGGTCTGTGTAGCCTCGGGCCCTCCCCCTCAGACACCTCCACTGAGGGAAGGGGCAGATCCGGTGCCACACTCTGCTTGGGGCTGGGGAGGAGCTAGGTGGGGCTGGATGGGGGCGGGGGAGGAGCTAGGTGGGGCTGGATGGGGGCGGGGAAGGAGCTCAGCGGGGCTGGTCAAGGCACACAGATAGTGCATTCTGGGGGGAGGTAGGACCCAGGGTCTGGGCCTTGCTAAGCCTTGGTCAGGCACCCCTTGCGTCAGACAGGGTCCCGCTTTCCAGTGTGCTGCACTCTGAGACCTCCAGTGAGTCTGGACACAGCGTGGGGGAGGGTCCTGTCCTGGGCCAAGAGGTGGCTGGTAGCTGAGTGGGCCCTGCCATCTCTGGCGATGGAACCGGGCCTGTCCAATCACCGCTCTGCCGTACGCTGCTCCCACGGCAGCCGGGCCGGGCTGGTGGATTCTCTGGAATTGCAGCCCAGGCTGCAGAGCTTTCCATAGCAGGTTTGGGGAGACCCGTTCCCAGAGCAGCGCTGCCTGCCAGCGGCTTGCAGGGTGTCTAGCAGAGCAAGAATCGCTGGTAATTAAGAAACCACAATGACTTCCTCTGGGCCTTGCACATGCACTCAACACCTGGGCCTCGCTGCTCTGTGCTGAGAGCCGAGCCGCAGGGAGGGGAAGAAACATGGCTGCCCCATGGCACGGCCTCCCAGGCAGCTCCAGGCTTCATGCAGCTCCAGGCTGGGAGGTCTCACTCCAGCGCCATTGCCCCCTACGAGCAAGGAGGACACCTGCCAGCCCTGCCCCTGCAGCGGCACTGCGGGGAGCTGCTGGCAGAAGCCCTGGGGCTGGAAGGGTTCCAGAGTGTGTCTCACATTCTGCTCTGTAGGAGTCAGAGTCCCAGCTGCTCACTCGAGGGCCAAGAATAATTCTTCGCTGCCTCTCAGCCCTCCCAGCCCCGCTCTGGGAGAGGGAGCCAGGCAGGGCCGTCCCTAGGCACTTGTAGCATCCCTAGGGCATCACTAAATGCTGTGGATACCTAGGGACAGGGTGTTAACCAGTCACGGGCAGCACCAGCTGTGGAGCTCCCAGCCCAGCTGCCCCTCCTGCAAGCTCAGCACTGGACAGAGAGGAAGCTGTTGCTCCCGTTGCCTTGGGGTGAGGTGTCCAATGCGCTCTGAGGGGAGCCTGGAAAGAACGTAAATGACAAATGCCAGGGCCTGCTGGGAGGGGAAGGTGAGTCAGTGGGAATGGAGGAGAGGAGTCTGGGGAGCAGCAAGAGATGGGGTGATTATGGGAAGTGGGTGGGTAGGACTGGGAGAGGAGTTGGGGAGGGAGCTGGAGGGATGGGATGTTGGGAAGGGAAGTGGCAGGGCAATGAGATAAAAAAGGGGCCAGGGTGCTTGTCAGCCCCACATTCCCTGCCTCTGTGTGTGCGCCAGGATCTGGGGGGGGGGCAGGCCTTCTAGGGGGGTCTGGCCCAGACATGGCTCTTCCACTTCTGAGATCTGGGGGTGTCTGAGCCTCATTGCCTGCCCCTGTGTTTGTGTAAAGATCTGGGAGGCCTTGGCCATCTGTGGAGGTCTGAGCATCTCTGGCCCCCATCATGTGGGTTGAAATCTGCAGGGGGCGGGGCTTGTTCCTCTGGAGGGGTCTGAGATCCTCTCCATGTCCCCCATGCGAGCCAGGATCTGGGGAAGCCCTGCTGAGAAGAGAGGATTGGGGAGCATGCACCAAGAACTGGGGGGAGGAGATGAGAACGGGCATATCACAGGGTCATATCACAGGGTCTCCAGCTTCCCCTGCCCTGAATGGAGCAGTTCTCACATCTCAGAGCTGCTGCCTTAGGTTGGATTAATCTCCACGAGGTGTGTCATTCCACGCCAAACTGCTCAAATGGGCCACTCCACATCTCCAAGCCTCCTGCCCTGCAGCCAGAGGTGGACAACCCTGACCCTCCACTCTCCCTGGTATGGAGTGGAAGGCTGCTGGAGTCGCTTGCTATAGTGAAGGTTACCGTAGACCAGCTATTATTTAAAGTTTGACAGCATACTTTGCATAAGAGCTATTGATGAAAGACCATGTCAAAAGCTTTCTGGAAATCTAAGTACACTATAGCCACTAGCTCCCTCTTGTCCGCATGCTTGTTGATGCCCTCAAACAATTCCAGCAGGCAGTTTGATGTTGGAGCACATCTGTTTGTGGCTTGTGTTTGGCATGGGTGCATGGATTCACAGCATCCATACAACACCATTACTTCACTCTCCTTGGGTCTAGTGTTTTGAAGGTCTTTTGATTTCCAACAGTCAGTTCATTGGCTGTCAGCTCATTCCTTCCCTGTCATGCTGATCAAGTCTCAGCAGAGAAGTTGCCCTATCCTTCATATCTGTTTATGGCTTATGTTTGGCATGGGTGCACAGTTTCAGTGTCAGTGCAATATATCCTCAAGACAGTGCTGAATTATATGAACAAGAACGTATCTGTTCAACACATGGAGCTTGCTACAGAAAGCTGGGTATCTGGGAAGCAGGGTACAGCACACAGAACCAGCCTGGGCCAAATGACACTGGGCATTGTTTGTTGGGACAATATGCCCAGAGCTCTTCCCTTGATAAACTACAGCTCACAGCTGATCCATCTGGAGGCCATGGAATTGAGGGTCACAGCTCAGTGGTGGTGCAGGAACTTGACATTGTAGCTTTTACAGCATGATGGATACCTTACAAACTATGTGTACATCTTTGCAATAGTTTCTTTAGCAATCAACAAATAGTCTTGCAGCACCTTAAAGACTAACAAAACATGTAGACGGTATCATGAGTACGGTATCATGAGACGGTTTCATGGGTACCCACTTCTTCAGACGAATGGAGTATTAAAAGTCCAGTTCCAAAATAAATGGAGGATGGGTGGGGGGAGGAAGGGGAAAAAATAGTGAATTAGAGTCTTCATGTTACATGAAGCTGATGCAGAAGGTGCAAAATGGTCTTAAGTACCCATTGTTTGGTTTTTTAAGTCATTAGGATGTGGAAGGTAGTGTGCTAGCCAGGTAATGTCTTTATTCATACCTTCGTGATGGGTCCCAAACCTGTAAATGAAGTTAAGTTCCAATGCTTCCCTGTGTATTTGGCTTGTGGAATTGGCCTGAAACAACACAGTGACTATGAGATCCATTAATGAGTGGCTGGGCAGGTGAAAGTGTTCTCCAACAGGTTTCTGTGTGTTGCCTTTTTGGATATCTGATTTGTGTCAATCAATCCTTTCCCATAGAGACTGTCCAGTTTGGCCAGTACACATGGCAGAGGGGCATTGCTGGCATTTAATGGCATAGATCACATTAGTGGATGTGCAGTTAAATGAGCCTCTGATGTGGTGGCTGATGTGGTTGGTCCAGTGATGAAATTGCTTGTGTAGATGTGTGGGCAGAGTTGGCACCAGGGCTGATTGCACAGGTGGGGTCCTGGATGATGATGATGGAGGTGTGCTGCGTGGTTACTGGAAAGAATTTATTTGAAGTCAGGGGCTTGTCTGTAGGCGAGGACTGGTCTTTCCCCCAAGGCCGTGAGAGTGAGGGGTCATTTTCCAGGATAGGTTGTAGATTGTTGATAATGCGCTGGAGGGGTTTAAGTTGTGGGCCATAGGTGGATGACAAGTGGAATTCTGTTGTTTTCTCTTCTTGGCCTGCATTGAAATAGTTCATTTCTGGGTACTCTTCTGGCTTTGTCGATCTGTTTTTTCACTTCTCCAGGTGGGTATTTCAGTTTTAAGAATGCTCCATATAGATCCTGTAGGTGTTTGTCTCTGTCTGTGGAATTAGAGCAAATCCGGTTGTATTTTAGGTCTTGGCTGTGTACAATAGATTGAGAGATGTGTCTGGGATAGAAGCTAGAGGCATGGAGGTAAGTGTAGCGGTCAGTAGGTTTTCAGTATAAGGTGGTGTCCGTCATGTAATTGTACTGTAGTGTGAAGGAAGTGGATCTCTCATGTGGACTGATCCAGACTGAGGTTGATGGTGGGGTGGAAATTGTTGAAATCCCTGTGAATTTCTTCAAAGGTCTCTTTCCCATGAGTCCATATGATGAAGATGTCATCAATGTAGCCTAAGTAAAGTTAGGGTGCTAGAGGATGAGAGCTGAGGAAATGTTGTTCAAGGTCAGCCATAAAGACGTTGACATATTGTGGGGCCAGGTGGGTGCCCATGGCTGTGCCGCTGACTTGAAGATACAAATTGTCTCCGAATTGGAAGTAGTTGTGGGTGAGGACAAAGTCGCAGAGTTCTGTAATCAGGTGTGCAGTGCTGTCATTGGTGTTCCTGATGGCGTGTCTTCATGTGGAATGTTGGTGTAAAGAGCTTCTACATCCATGGTGGCCAGGGTGGTGTTTTCAGGAAGATTACTGATGTTTTGTAGATTCCTCAGGAAATCGGTGGTGTCTCAAAGATAGCTAGGAGTGCTGGTAGCATAGGGTCTGAGGAGAGAGTCAATATAGCCAGATAATCCTGTTGTAAGTGTGCCAATGCTTGAGATGATGGGTAGTCTGGGATTTCCAGGTTTGTGTATCATGGGTAGCAGTAGAGAACTCCTGGTTGGGGGATTTGGGGTGGGGCAGGAGAGGGCATTTGCCCACGGGCGCTACGCCAGGGGGGCGCCGGCAGGGCCGGCTCTAGGCACCAGCGAAACAAGCAGGTGCTTGGGGTGGCACATTGCCAGGGGCGGCATTCCAGCCTGCAGGAGGAGCAGGGTGGTGGGGAACCCCCCGGAGGCCGCCACGAGCTGGGAGCTCCACGCCCAGCTGCTCGGAGCCTGCGCCTGGCCCCAGGGCGCTGGGAGGGCGGGGTGGGGCGCTAGGAGGGCAGGGCGCCTGGCCCCGGTGCAGGGCGGCCGTGGCTGGTGACGCTGAGCCCGTTGGGGCAGGCTGTTGCCATGGTGGCTGCTCCTGGCAGCTGGCTCACTGGAGCAGAGTTCAGGGGCTCGGTGGGCGCTGGGGCTCAGCCACAGCGGGGCCCCATCCCCTGAGCAGGGAGCCCCGCGGAGGCCGCCCCGAGGTAGGAGCCCCGTGCCCGGCAGCTCAGAGCCTGCGCCTGGCCCTGGGGTGCTGGGAACTCTGCATGGGCAGCCCCGAGGTGTGGCCCCTACTGAGAGGGCGGTGTGGGGCGGCCACGGCTGGTGAGGCTGAGCCCGGAGGCCTCTTCTTCGCCTTCGTGAGTGCGTCCCCCCGCCTGTGTGCCCCCCCCGTGCACCCTCCCCGCAACTCCCCCTCCCCCAACCCCCTCCCCGCCTGTGTTCTCTCCCCCGCAACTCCCCTGACTGTGAACCCCCCTTGCCCGGCTGTCCCCCCCCCCGGCCTGTGTGCCCCTGCCCACTGTCCCGCGACTCCCCCCCCATCTCCCCTCTCTCTTTGCCTCCCCCAGCTCAGCCTCTGCCCAGCAACCCCACTTCCTGGCCCACTGCAACCCTGCTGGGACCCCGTCTCCTCTTCTCCCCCCCCTCCACCTAGATCCCCATCTCCTGTCTGGCTCTCTAAACAATTCCCCCTCCCCCTACTCTCTTGGCCCTGAATCCTCCCCCCCCCACACACACACACCTGCCCAGGAACCCAGCCCCCTTGTACTATGTCCTGACAACCTCACCCCTGCTTGGGACCCAGGTGATTCTCCTTCTCCCTTTGTCTGAGGAAGGGGAACTCTGGTGTTCCCAGTGCCCGTGTCCCCAAGTCCCTTCCTGTCTGGGGCAGGAGAGCTTTATTAAAATTGGAATTGTGATCCCATTTAAATAGGCTTTGTTTTAAATAATATACCTTTAAAATTAAATTAAAAATTGTTATGGCCTAAATTTATCATAACCTAGTTAAATAACTTATGAATTAAATTTAAAAATTAAATAGAACATGTCTCCTGTCAACTTTTAAAGAAATTCTACCAGTTCACTAGTGTAAGTACCCAGAACCAGGCTATGTCTACACTGGCGTGTTCTCACGCAAAAACTCTTTTGCGGAAGAGTTCTTCTGCAAAAACTCTTCCAGAAGAGAGCGTCTACGCTGGCATGTGCTTTTGCGCAAGAGATGTGCTTTTGCGCAACAGCATCCATGCCAGTGTAGACACTCTCTTGCGCAAGAAAGCTCTGATGGCCATTTTAACCATAGGGCTTTCTTGCGCAAGAAATTCATGTTGCCTGTCGACACTGGCCTCTTCTGGAAGAGCTCTTGGGCAAGAGGGCTTATTCCTGAGCGGGAGCATCAGAGTTCTTGCGCAAGAAGCCCTGATTTCATACATTAGAACGTCAGTTTACTTGCGCAAGAACACGCGGCCAGCGTAGACAGGCAGCAAGTTTTTGCGCAAGAGTGGCCGCTTTTGTGCAAGATCGCGCCAGTGTAGACACAGCCTAGGCCACTGGCAGCTTCTTCCGGAAGAACAGCTGTTCTTCCACAAAAACTTGCCGGCTGTCTACACTGCACGAGTATTCTTCCAGAAGTAAATTTACAGTACAGCGTTGTAAAACAGGGCTTCTTCCGGAAGAGTTATTCCTCTCCCCATGAGGAATAAGCCCTCTTGCACAAGAGCTCTTCCACAAGAGGCCAGTGTAGACAGGCAACATGAATTTCTTGCACAAGAAGCCCCTATGGTTAAAATGGCCATCAGAGCTTTCTTGAGGAAGAGAGCGTCTACACTGCCATGGATGCTCTTGTGCAAAAGCACATGCCAGTGTAGACGCTCTCTTGTGGAAGAGTTTTTGCACAAGAACTCTTCCGCAAAAGAGTTCTTGCGCAAGAAGCTGCCAGTGTAGACGTAGTCAGTGTTTACATCAGCAATAGCTTCTTCTGCAGGTGAAGAGAGAATGTTTTTATCACTTTGGCTTATTCAGCTAGTTCAATTCAATGATTAGTTCATTCACCATTGCAAAACCGAGAGTTGAGGAAGCAAAAAAACTTGTTTTCCTCTTCTCTCAGTAAAAAACTGGTTATGAGAGCGTTCTAACATCTTGAAGAACATGATGACTAGGTAAGTAAATGTGCAGTTAGGAAACATTACAGATTGCTTATAATAAATTTATTAGGTATCTTGTTACTCTTTAAAGTACTACATAACTTTTTTTCTTTTTGTTTTACCAAGATTCAACTAACACAGCTACCTCTCTATTACAATAAATTTGATATGCTCAAAATCTTTTTTACTTTTATTCATTAAAGTAATGTGTTACTCATTTGCTATTACAGTGGTTTTAAATGTTTGAATGAAATACAGTGATGAAATTCATATTTAGGTTGTATAACATTAACTTCTCATGTTTTATAAAACTTACATATTTAAGAATGACATTTTTTATGTAAAAGACATGAACCTAACGAGAACGGGATATGAACAAATTAAAGAGAAAAAAATATTTAACAGAATGTAAGCCACAAAACTATATAATTTATATGTCTGTAGTTAGTAAAATGAGTAATTCATTAAACAATAAATATCCTAAGAGGTGGATTATTTACAGTGGTGTAGTGAGGAGGGTGTGGGGAGCGGGGGAGGGGAAGTGGCCCCTGGGTGCCACACTAGTGAGGTGCCAGTATAGTCCCCCTACATTCCCCTTATCATCCCTCTGCTCACCTGCTCCTCCTCTGCCTGCTACCACCGGCTGGAGCTGCCTCCTCCCCCGTCTTTCTGCCCCCAGCCCAACTCCCTCCACCTCTGCCAAAGGATTAGTGCATGCAGGACCCAGCTCCAAACTGGAGGGGGTTGGGTAAGACGTGGTACAAGCTCCCCCCACTCCTCCCAGGGTCGAGCTCAGCTATGCGCCAGGTTTGGGGCCCCACCATTTGGCAGGAGAGGGAGCCAATTTTGCCTTCGCCCCCGGGCACATAACACCCTCGCTACGCCTCTAGGGTGGGGGGGGGTGTTTGTGAAAATTTGGTGCTGAGCAGTATCAGGGAACTTCATGAGCAGTTGTTTTAGGGTTTCTATGGTTCTATGATTCTATGATTTTTGGTATTATTTAGTGGGATCAGAGGAGAGAAGCTTGTTGAATCTGGTATTAGTGAGTTGTCTGGTTGCTTCCTGTTGATAATCTGTTCTATTCATGATGACTACAGCGCCCCCTTTGTCAGCCTCTTTGATTATGATGTTAGAATTGTTCTGGAGACTTACTGTATAGTATTGCATTCTGCATGGCTTTGGTTATGTGTTATATGTTGTTGTTTGCTAACAATGTCAGCCCAGGCATGTTTGTGAAAGCAATCGATGTAGAAGTCAAGACTCTCGTTATGACTGTTAGCAGGGGTCCACATAGAAGCTTTCCTCTTGTACGATTGGCAGAGGGGAGTGGCAAGGTTGTTGCACATTGGTGTGTTAGAAATATTCCTGTAGGTGGAGGCGACAAAACTAGGCCTCCAGATCTCCATGGAACTGAATCATATTCATGGGGGTGGTGGGGCAGGAGAGTCCTCGAAATAGGACAGATTCCTCTGCCTGGCTCAGAGTATGGTTGGGTTGGCTGACAATGTTGCTAGGTGAGTTAGCAATCAAGTTGCTCTGTGAGAATTTGAGTTTTCTGTGTTGCCTGTTTGCTGGGATTTCCCCTCTTCCTACTTGGCTTCCATCTTCTCCTCAAGAAGTGGCTGCAATTCAGTGGCACTGTGAGCATAACATGTGGGAAGTGCTTTCAGATCCTCACATGAAAAGTGCCACATAATGTGAACTAAGGGTGCTTGGGAAGCCCTGCAGATTTTCTAGATCTGACCCTCAGCATCTGGCTGTTCCCAAGATGACTAGGCGGGTTTTGGGAAATAAAGGGGATTGACTGAAGATTGCGCTGCTTTGCACATGTGACCTCTGTCTCACCAGGCACAGAACAGAGTGACAGGGGTGCTGGCTGCTGCAAAGGTGATTGATACACAGGGGGAGGAGGAGCTGGAAGATTACATGGTGGAGATCGACATCCTTGCGGGCTGTGATCACCCAAACATCGTCAAGCTGCTGGATGCACTGTACTGGGATGGCCGGCTGTGGGTGAGCTGTGGGACCTAACCTGCCAGGGGTTGACCCCCAAGCCAGGCATGCCCCAGGCCACGGTCCCTGCTGAGCCTTAGGATGAAAGCTGAGTGTGCCAGGCAAGGCCCTGGAAAGAGCTAAATGACCCTACCAACACAGGCACCCTGGGCAGGTAACTGGGACCAGCTGTGTGAATGTTTGAGCTCAAGGGAGCTCACACAGCTTCTTTGCAGCGTGGCAAAGCTCTGGCCTAGGCAGTTATTGTGGCTCGCTGTGACCCTCAACGCTCCCGCTTATCTTTTCTAGAGGCCAGAGTAATGCTTACTGAGCCATTCACATCATTGGTGCAGTCAAAGGATTGAGGTGAAACCCCTCCGTAATCCTGGCCTCCCTTTCCAGGAGCAGACTCTGCAGTGGTGTGGAGAGGGTTGGGGCAACCCAGGCCCACCCACTACTCCAGGTTCCAACCCAAGGATCCTAGATAGGAGCAACTGATGGGGTTTTTCATCTGGCCCCAATACTACAGCCTTTTCCCTGGACCACTTCCCCAAACACCCCAGCTATGTCTACACTGCAAGCTTCTTGCGCAAGAGTTCTTGTGCAAAAGGTCTTGCGCAAGAGCACATCCACACTGCCATGTGCTTTTCCACAAGAGTGTCCATGGCAGTGTGGACGCTCTCTTGCGCAAGAAAGCTCTGATGGCCATTTTAGCCATAGGGGTTTCTTGCACAAGAAACCGCTGTTGCCCATCCACACTGCCTTCTTGCGCAAGAGCTCTTGGGCAAGAGGGCTTATTCCTCGTGGGGAGAGAAATAACTCTTGCACAAGAAGCTCTCTGTTCTGACACTTTACTGTAAATTTACTTGCACAAGAACACACGTGCAGTGTAGGCTCTCTGCAAGTTTTTGCGCAAGAATGGCCGTTCTTGCTCAAGAAGTCTGCAGTGTAGACGTAGTCCCCTAGTACCTTCTCCCTGGAACCTGAGCAAGCTTTTCTTGCTTCAGCACAAACACACTTTCCTTTTTTGCAGTCCCCAGCAACACATTTTTTTCCCCCTCTCAGTCCCTCACTCTTCTCCTTCCCCCTCCCTTACCTGAGGGGAAACCTTTTAAAGCAGCCCAGCAAGCCTTAACTGGCTGCAGGTGCCTGATTAGGCTGCTGCTTTAGGCAAGCTCTTAACTAGCCTCAGGTACCTGCCTGCCTTGATTACCTGGCAACAGTCTTTGGTGGTGTATTCAGGGAACAGAAAACCATTCACCCAGTTCCTGGTATGTCTGTCCTCCCCCAAAGTATTGTAGCCAGCTGCCCTGGGTCTGTCTCAACAGGTAGCAAAGGAATATCTGTTCACAGAATGGTCACTTTAGATCCCCTTTCCATGGAGACTTTAGTTTGCACCCACCTGTGTTGCAAAGTACCACCCATGACAGTGGCGGGAGGAGGTTAGCAAAATAATGCTGCTTTTCTCCATGTGTTCACGTTGTGCAGCCTCCACTCAGTGAGTGAAGTCAGTCTCATTTTGGTTGCTGGCCAAACACAGTTCCTACCTAGCGCATAATTTAGCTCTTGTGCTGCTCCGGGCATGCCCTGTCCCAGGCCTGAGCAGGAAGCAGCAAATCGGAAACGGCAGGTAAGGAAGTAGCCAGTAGCAGTGGGAGAGAAGGAGAGGAGGTGTGGGTCAGAGCATGTGAGGTGTCTGCTCAAAGACCCTTCTAATCCTCCACAGAAGAGCAGAGGGACCCACAAAGGTACTCCCGGGGCATGCGGTTTTACAGGCGCTTTAACACAAAAGAGTTTTTTTTTAATGTGGTCAGTTTAAAAAATAATCCAGCTGTTGCCCTGGGACCTGAGCCACTTGCCACCATTGAAGCCATGCAGGGTTGTTCCCTTTAGCATGAGAAATTAATGCCACGAATCAGGGATATTCTCAGGAGTGTGATCTTGGCTGTTCACGAAACACATACACTGTGCTTGAGTCCCTGAACGTTGTGGGAACAAAGAGCCGGCAGCTTCATCACTCAGGAATCTCCCTGCCTGCCTGTCCTGCCCTCTCTGTGCCCAAGAAGCTCCATCTCTGCTTCCTCCCTGGAAATTGGGGTTTCGACATGACTAAGAGTAGAGGTGTTGGAGGGAAGTCTAGGGAATCGTTGCCTTTATCACAGCAATGTAATCAGTCCAGCAGCAGTGGGGAATAGCTAAGGCAGGGTCAGAGAATGAGGCATTGATGGCGGTAAGAGAGACTAGCAGATAGGTGATGCCGTCTGGGTGGAGAGAATGGGGAGTATCCAAGCCAGCACCCCCGACATACCAAGAGATTAGACACTGTACCATTGGCGTGGCCCTGCTCTGACATATTGCCCTCTTCTCAGATCCTGATTGAGTTTTGCCCAGGAGGAGCAGTGGATGCAGCAATGCTGGGTAAGTAAATATTCTCCTGGCATCTATCCACCCAGTACACAGCAATGTTGTCAGCTGGCTTGTGTGTGTGTGTGTGCTTTCCATGTGCACAGACAGCTGGCTCAGCAGACCTTGCTAGTACTAGTCAGAGTGATTAGGTGCTGGAGGCTAGAAGGTTGTTGCCTCAGTTACACTGTCTAGGCTGCCTTGGAGTTCCCATGTTATCGGTAGGCAGTGCAGCCTGGTAGTTCTACGGACTCATAAAGAAAGAGCACGAGCATGACTCGATTTGAAGGCACTCGGCCAGCAGTCAGCAACAGGACTTTCAACTGCCCCCCTTTGCCTGGACAAAGAATTAAGGTAAAGTACGGTCATTTATAGGCTGAGACAAACAACTAGAATACACAACTTACACCCCCCCCTTACATGCTCCATGGCATCTGTTTGTTACTTCCCTTTGTTCCTCCTTGTCTCTTGGACAAACCATCTAATCGTGTACCCAGTTAGGCAGTGTCTGTGCCAGCTGGGCTATGCTGACGTAAATTTCTAACGCCTGGGACAGTAGCAACTGCGCCACATTCAGGGGCTGGCTTTAATCCATGGTCTGACTTTGGTTCACAGGCTCTGGGTCAGGCCTGAGGTCTTGTACCAGGCAAGGTGCTCCACGCCTTCTCTTAGATCAAGGCGCCATAGGGACATGCCAGTGCATGGCAGCAGGGATCTCACAGACACTTAGTGCACGGCAGGCCAGCACACAGCAGATTTACACCCTAGCCTGCCGCCAACTAAATGTTTGTATAGACAAGCCCCCCCCCCAGACTTCCTTTCCCCCCAGTGTCATATTCACCCCAGCACGACCCCCGGATCCTAGGATCTGTGTTACCAAAGCCTGGACAGGGCTTTAAAAGTGCAACTGTGATTTGCACTAACTTGAGCTGTTTTCAGCCCCAGTCTTACTGCTCTTTACAGCCTCTCACAAGAGCCCTGCAGCACCCTTCCCAATTGCCAGGTGAGTAAGGCCCAGAGAAAAGAGTAACTTGTGCTTAAGGCTGGGATGGGGATGTGAGAGATATGGCTGAAATTCCTGTCTTGCCACAGGCTCTCGGTGACTTTGGGCAAGTGGCTTTGTGTCACAGCTTCCCCCTGTGCCTGGCTATCTATTGAGAGTGCAGGCTCTTTGGGGCAGGGCCTGGCTCTGGCTCTGCCCATTCAATGGGGCCCTGATTCTTCCTGAAGTCCCTGTACCAGGCTGCCTTTGTACCCACACTAGCTAGGCCAGCTGTACCTCCAGGCCAGGGCCTCTCTCGGTGTCTGTGCGGCGCCTGCACACACAGCCCTGATCCCTTCTGCTGCTTTCATAACAACAGTTCCAGCTTCTATTCTACCACCCAGCTCTGTGGAATAGATGAGGTGAGGAAGGGACCATCTTCTGTGGTGAGAGATGCTTCTTTGCAGGTCTGCTTGCACCACTTCTGCCTACCTCAAGCCAGGCCATAGGGGCCCCTCCCCTGGTTGTGCAAGCAGAGATCCCAAGAGACCCACAGGGGCTGGCTATGCAGAGGGAGACCCGGCTCATGAGTCAGACCCCACCCCTGAGGGAGGGTCATGATGGTTCTTGCACTGTGCCCTAGGCGTTGTGGGCCATTAGCATTAACTGCCCAAAGGGGTCTCTGTTTGCAGAGCTGGAGAAGGGCCTGACTGAGGAGCAGATCCGAGTGGCCTGCAGGCAGATCCTGCTGGCCCTACAGTATCTCCACAGCCACAAGATCATCCACAGGGACCTGAAGGCTGGGAATGTCTTGCTGACCTTGGAAGGGGATGTCAAGCTGGGTGAGCCTGTCGGGAAGGGAAGTGGGGAGGCTGGGCATGGGACGTGTGCTCAAAGGCAGTACAACTCCCTAGCAGCAACCCAGGATCCTGCAGCAGGGGAGCTGCACCACCTTCTCCCAGTGCTTGTGAAATGTACAGGGACCAGGTTTTGGTCCCTGTGCTCCTTGTAGCCAGCACCTGAGGTTGATCAGCCATCATGTGTTTGGTGTAAACACACTGTAGGGTTGCAGGTGGCCCTGCACTGTCCACACTCTGCTCCAGGTGTGCTGTCCCAGCTAGGGAAATGTGGGATCCTGGCAATTAAATTTCCTCCCATCTCCTCCCCCCCCCCCCCCGCCCCGTCCATTTCACTTCATTTTCAGACATTACAGATGTGCCTAGAGGCCTGATTGGCCCTGAATTGTTTTGACAAAGTGGCTACATTGGTTAGGAGCATGAAAAAATCCCCTACCAACCAACATAGCTGTGCCAGCAAAAGCACTGGTGGAGACACAGTTATTCTGGCAAAAATATCCTTTTGCTATCTGGCATAACCCATTTCTTTTGGGAAGCTGGTATCAGTTACACCAGCAAAAGGACTCTTGCTGGACCACGTTGTAGCTCCAGGAGGGGGAATGCCAGCATAGCTTTTCTGGTAGAGGTACCCCCTAGGCTTGCTAATGCCTTCGGGTAACTCACAGATGGTTCTACCCTCAGAAGCATTCTAGTGCATGATCAGCAGGAGCTATGGGCCACAGCCAGCGAGATGCACCGTGTTCCCAGAGCAACCATAGCGGTGGTGTGGGCAGGCGAGGGGTCACACGCTTGGCTGCCATAACACCACTGGCAGCAATGAAGTGCCCTCTCCCATTGCTATGGAGTTACATACACAGAGAGCTCAGCCCCAGGAGACAGGGCCCACTCATAGTCATTGTCTTCTTTCTTTATCACATAGCTGATTTTGGAGTTTCTGCCAAAAATGCCCGCACCCTGCAGCGACGGGCATCCTTCCTTGGGACACCATATTGGTATGTTCAAGCACTGTTTGGGGACATAAGGGCATTGTGGGTAATGGACTTGGGAACAAAGTGCTTTTCGACTGGCTTCTGGAGCCTGTGGATACAGATCAGAAATGGTCAGTACTGTCCCTTCAGGGGCAGGCTGAGCTCCAGTGAGCCAAGAGAGGGGAAACGGGAACCAAGGGTTTCCATTGGTATAATTTCAGCACGACAAGGTGTTTTATTGAAAAGGAAAATGTGATAGAAAAAGAAGTTTGGATGAAAAAGCGGCAGCTGAAAAAATCTGACAATCCTTGGCTTTTGGTAAAAATTGTTGCTTGCTAATATTGAAACCCACATTTTGTTTTACTGGAAATGGTTTCATAAAACGATTTTTTTCTGTTTCCGAGTCTGGCTTTTCTTTGCAAATGTGACAAGTTTCCTAGGAAATTTTGAAAAAAACAGAAACAATGATGTTTCCCATCATAAATTCTTGGCCTTTTGACCAGCTGTGGCAGGTGCAGGATGTAGTCAATTCCAGCTGCCCCCTGAGATTGGGTGGCATCTGTAGCCCCAGGTGAGCTCCGAACAGGCTTTTGGCCCTGAGCACAAAAATGGGGCATCCCAGCAAGGAGCCACTTCACCTAGGCAAACCCCCTGTTCCCACATGCCTCACTTTAGGAGCCTGAGCAGCGCTGGATGGACTCCATGGAAAAGACACCAAGCTCATCCTCATTCCTGGGCCACTTGCAAGATAGCCCAACATTCCACTTGGTGCTGTAATGGGGCTGGTGACAGCAAATGCTCCGGGCAAGGCAGATAGTGAAACCCCTGTCCCCTGAGCGCACCAGGGCAGTGGACTGCAGGGGGCACCAGTAGCCGTTGTGAGCTTATCTTTCTCCTGGGGTGCAGGATGGCTCCGGAAGTGGTGCAGTGTGAGACCTCAAAGGAGAACCCCTACAACTACAAGGCTGACATCTGGTCCCTGGGGATCACCCTGATCGAGATGGCAGAGATGGAGCCCCCCTACCATGAGCTGAACCCCATGAGGGTGCTGCTGAAAATCTCCAAGTCCCAACCACCCACCCTGTGCTATCCCAAGCGGTGGTGAGTCCATTGACCAGGGAACCCTGCAATGTCTCGTTCTGGAAACTCGCCTTCATGGCCACAACAGTGACTTACAAGGGAACTCACTTCCAGCAACCCACACTGCTCAGCAGGTAGCATCTCTGGGGTGGGCACCAATGTGCTGGTAACTCTGTTCCATGGTACAATCTGGTAATGGGTGGTTACCATCACCCCATAGGGCAGCTGCAGGCACTGAGCCAAACCCCATCCTGGCCAAAGTCACCTAGTTAGCCCCTAGGAGTGCCAGCTTCTAGGCCACTTCTTAGCCACAAGCTGAGTCTTCTTCCCACCACCTGCCTAGGCTTAAAGGAGGGTCCTTGGCCAGGCTGCCTGGGGGAGCCCAGAGCTAGAAGCAGAGCTCAGGGCCAAGCAGCACAGAGTGGGTTAATTGTCCATTGCTGTGTCCTGCAGGTCTGAGAAATTCAAAGATTTTCTGAGGAAATCACTGGAGAGGAATCCCGAGGCCCGGTGGTCAGCCATCCAGCTCCTTCAGGTGAGACACGCAGCCACGTTGGCCATATCCTCCAATCAAGGAAGGGGCAGGGTGGGGGTGCAGGCGAGGGGAGAAATGTTCCCTTTAATCTTTCTCATCCATGTGTGGAATAAATTGTTATGTGCACTAAGGCCTGTGAAAGTGTGCATTACCAGTATAAACACAAACCTAGCTGTGGGCGCTCTACTAATCAAGTGGGCGGCACTGGACTCTCTCCTAAGTGGCTGCATGTGTGCACAGCTTACAAGGAATACCGGAGGGGAGTTCATGTCACCTTGTGCCCCAGAATCCCCCACTTCCCTCAGCAGTGAAACTCAAGTTCCACCTGGTTTTGTGGAGCTCACATAACGGGGCAGCGTACACCAGCTGGGCCCTGGACCTGTGCCTGGCAGACAGAGACCATCTGGTGGAGAACTGCACCTTATGGGCCTTTGCTTCCTCCCAGCATCCCTTTGTGGCAGAGGTGTCGGAGAAGCGGCCCCTGCGGGAGTTGATTGCAGAGGCCAGGGCTGAGGTGATGGAGGAGGTGGAAGAGGAGGAGGAGGAGGAAGGACACGTACCGTCAGTAAGCAGCAACTGAATCCCATTCTCGTGTTCTTAAGGCTGTCAGCTCAGGAAGGGAAACATCAGACCATGTGAACCAGGGCAGCCTGCCCCTCAAAGAACCCCTGCTGGACCTGGCCTGCCTTGGGGGAGGGGTGATAGTGGGGGCCAAGTGTGCTGCAAGGGAGATAAAGAGCAAGACCCATGTGCTGGGAGGGGCAGGCAAGGCCAGGTATGCTGGGGTGATAGTGGGCGAGGCTAGTTTCCGGAGTGGGGAGTAGAGTGTGTGAATCCAGGCATGTTGGGGTTGTGGAGCGAGCAAGGCCAGTCATGTTGGGCTATAGAGCAATGATCTGGCCCACTGGCGCCTAGTGATTTGATAGGGCAGGTTCCCGGGGTTGGGATGGGAAAGGATACGTCCATATGCAGCCTCTAACCCGTCTCCTTCTTTTGGTCCAACAGCCACCGCATGGCTCCTACAAGGCCTCCAGCAGCAGTCCCTGCCAGCAGGAGACACTGTCCGAACCCAGCCAGAACCTAGAGGGGAGGGAAGTGCCTCCCTGCCGGCTGGTAGGAGCTGGCGGGGAGATGGAGATGGCTCAGCTAGCCAGCCAGCCTGCTGCGCCAACAGAGGAGAGGCAGCGGGAAGAGCAAATGGGGTTTCCAAAGAATGAAACAGGGAACCCTTCCCCTCTTAACCAGCTGGAGTCTGCAGGACCAGCGGGAAGCACCAGTCTTCAGGGGGAATCTGGCCACTATGGTCCCCAGATGAGGGCAAAAAAAGCTTCTGACTTCTTAAAACAAATGAGGCGAAAGTCCACACCCTTGTTTGCGGCTTCCCGGGAGCTGCGTGGCTCCATGAGGCTCCCCTCTCGAAGGCCCCCCGACATCCTGAAGCTAATGAGACGCAGGTCATTCTTTGGTGGATTCAAGACACAAGAAAATGGCAGTAAACAACGTGGGGTCAGTGGTGAGCCTGGGGTGCATACAGCCACTGGGAAAGAGGGGCTGGAGGAGGAGCAGCTGCCTTTGTGTCCTGAGCCTCAGCCGTGTGTGGGACAGCCACGCACACTAGAGGGGACAGCGGCACTCAAACTAGAAGCAGAGACGGAATTTATAGGCCGCCGTGAAAAAGAGGCTAGCCCTGTAGAGAGACCAGCTCCAGCAAGAGAACTGTATATTGAGCCAAATCATTTAGCACCATCTACAGATCCAGCCGAAGGGCAAGAGCCGGAAAGAGAAGCAGCAGAAACCGCTGATGATCAGGCCAAGTCTGTATTGGAAGGGATTCGGGCAGGTTTTAAACTCTGTGAGTCCCCCACAACAGACAGAATTCCCTCCCCAGAAGCCTGCAGTGCTCCAGAGAGTCACCAGGCTGCTCCAGGCCTAGAGGGCAGAACCCCGACGTGCCCCAGTTTGCACTCAGGGAGTCCCACGGAAAGCCTGTCAAATCATGACCCTACCTGTGATTTATTAGCTCTGCATAAACATGCAGGAGCAGCCAAGTGGGACATGTCTGAACTCTCAGCTGGGATGGGAGAAGGGCTGACGGGGGATGAGAATCCTGCCCCCGGTCCCAGGAGACTGAGGACTCAGGCTGAAAGGACAGAGGAAATGCGGCGCCTAGCCATGAACCATTACCTGGACTGTGCGTCTGTGCCCAGCCCTCGTGCAAAGCTGGACCTGAGCAAGGGCATGCGGCTAATAGCAGCTCTAGACATTTGTCAGACTAGCACAGGAGTTCTGAGCATCGAAGAATCCTGGCGACACATCTGGCCCAAAGGCTCTGGAATAGGTGTCAACCAGGGAACAAGTGGGGTTAGATTACAGGCTGAAAATTGCTCACCTGTAGCAGAAGTACGAGCAGGGGGCACCCCCAGGGCAATAGCAGAGCAGACACCCTGTGAAAGCGAGAAGGAACAGCTCCCCAAGGAACTAGCCCAGAGTGATGAGAATCAGCAGGAGCCAGAACCATCCTCAGTGACAAATGAAACAGAAGGAGATGTGGAGAACGCAAATGAAAACGCAAAGGTGGGATCAGCAGCCCTAGAAGAGCAACAAGAGCCACACTGTATGGGAGAGACTGCAGAGCTGGAGAATGGAGAGAAAAAGACAGTGGGCAATAGATTTGCTAAAGAGACAGAGGTTCCAGCCAAAGAGGAAAGAGGGAAGACTGAGGAAGAAATTCTAGACTATAGAAGGGGTCATGTAAATGAAGATCCAAAGTCAGGGGTGGACACCTCCCCCAAGGAGATTGTGGGGCCAGCACGTGAGGAGACAGAAAGAGTTACTGTAAAGCAGGTTGTAGAGGAATATTTCAATGGAGACCAAAGTGCAGGGGTGGACACCTCCAGCCAGGAGATACTGGGGCCTGCAAAAGAGAGAGCCCAGGAAGGCAACACAACACTGGGACATTTAAATTTAGAGGTTGAAAACTCAGTGGTGGATATCTCCCCTGAGGAGAGCCTGGTGCCAGCAAAAGCACACTCAGGGGAGAAAATGAAAGACACAATAGACAGCTCTAGAGGTGGCCCGTTACATGTTGTTGAGGACAGAAATCATAAAGCTGAGGGAGGTGTACATGGTAGAGAAATAGCGAAGGAAGAGAGACGCCCACCTGGAGAAGAGCTGGCAGAGGCTGCTCAGGATCCAGAAGGGGCTTCAGGAGCTGGAAAAGAAGAGGGAAGTGCCCCACTGGGGAACGGAGCTGTGCCAGAACCCCAGAGGGCACCTCCTGAGCACCCAAAGGTACAGAAGAGAGTGAGCTTTGGTGAGGAGCCCCTGGAACAAACAGCTGATAGAGGAGCAATGAGAGATGGAAAAGATCCTAGTGGTAAGGGAGATTCGACCTTAAATGATGGTTTAATACAAAACCAAGGAGAAGAGACGCTGACCTCACCAGGCACTACAGAGTCTGACATACACCACCACCTTCCTTCTGCCAGGCTGCAGCCCCCATGCCATGTGCAAGACATCACACAGGTAGGGTGGCATGGCACATGAGTCCAGAATGCTTTGTATGGGGGTGGGATGGGCTTCCAGGGGCTGAGGCATGGGGCCTTTCATCTCTAGGGCTGTCTCTGGGCCTGGCTGAGAGGCTGATGTGGGCTGACTTGGTATGCTAAGTCCTGTGTCCATACTCCCGAGCCCCTATAACACAGCTGGCCCAGCACAAACTGGCTCCCTGGAGAGGACTGAGCTGATGGAATTGAGAAAAGGGTCCCATTGGGTCAGGGCTGAGACAGCCATGGGTAAAGGGGAAAGCAACTTGCTACCATTTTGTGGCTACAGACAGGACATCATCCACCTGTGCCCTCCCCTGGCTGCTCCAAGGGCCAGCTCCATTCTGAGCCATGCTGTGTGGCTGGGCAGTGCAAAGCAGTCCAGTAGCACAGTGCTGGATGGTGTGTGTCTCACAGCACATAATGAAACAGAAAAGCCATAGAAATGGATTAAACTGCCAGCAGCAACCCCAACACCCTTTTCTCTGCCTGTGCTCAGTGGGATAGACTCCCCGCTGCTGCCACGTGCTGATAGGCCCATGGTACTTTACCCTGGCTGAGGAGCTGTTCCAACATCTCCTGCACTGGAGCTTTGCCTGAGTATGGATGGTGCATGGCTTTGGGAACTCGCCACCAGCCCATTAGTCTGTGGGTGGTATGGAGCAGCCCTCAGGTGCTTCACCTCACAACTGCTTGAAAACAACCAACATGAAGTTAGACCCACAGCCAGATGGAATTTCCTTGGGGAAACCCACCCTGCTAAAAATAGCAAACAAGGCTGCTGCTGCTGTCTCTGCCTCCACATTAGACAAAGCTACAGCTTCAAGGTACCTGTTGACAAAATCTGCCCCACAAAGATGTGCTCCTTCCCATTCCTGGAAGGCGTTGGGAGTGGTCCCACCGACACTTTGGCAGAGGCCTCCCCAATGATGGGTAGAGGCTGCAGGGGCACCTTGCTAGGCCCCCTTAATCTCTGATGCTTCTGTCACAACTCACAGCTTCTGTGATATTGTCTCACTGACCTGAACATGTGGGGCCAGTAGAAATTTTGCTCTGGCCTATCACCGGTTTTGCTGACACCCAGATGTCCTGCAAATGGACCATTATGAGCCAGTTTTAACAATTCATCACAATAACCCTCAGGTACCACAAGCTGCTTGCTAACTGCTGCCTGGGAACGCATCCTCCCGCCAGGAGGCTCCCTCTACTGCAGCAAGGGAGGTTTAGGTTGGACATTAGGAAAAACTTCCTGTCAGGGTGGTTACACACTGGAATAAATTGCCTAGGGAGGTTGTGGAATCTCCATCACTGGAGATATTTAAGAGCAGATTGGACAGACATCTATCAGGGATGGTCTAGACCAGCAGTTCCCAACCTTTTCCAGATGGGGACCCATTTTGACAATTCAGGAAGACTTGGTGACCCAAGGCAATTCAAAAATGGGAGAAGGAGGGAGGGCAGAGCCACCTGGGGAGACACTTGGTGACCCTTTTGAAATGTAATGACGACCCATATTTGGGTCCTGACCCATAGGTTGGGAAACCCTTGTCTAGACAGTGCTTGGTCCTGCCATGAGGGCTGGGGACTGAACTCAATGACCTCTCAAGGTCCCTTCCAGTTCTAGTATTCTATGATTCTATGATTGGGGTGGCTGGCTTTGGGCTGCCCTTCAGCTCCGGACAGTCTGGCCTCATGTGGTCAGGCCTACCTATCACAGCATGCTAATGAAATTTGCAGATGACACAAAGCAGGAAGGTATTTTCAGTCCAGAGAAGAAGATGCAAGAAGATCTGAATGACCTTGAAAACTAGAATAATGGAAATCAGATGAAATGTAATAATGCAAAATGCAAGGTCATGCACATAGGGTATGTCTACACTACCACCCTAGTTCGAACTAGGGTGGTTAATGTAGGCATTCGAAGTTGCAAATGAAGCCCGGGATATTTAAATCCCGGGCTTCATTTGCAACTTCGAATGCCTACATTAACCACCCTAGTTTGAACTAGGGTGGTAGTGTAGACATACCCATAGGGACTAAAACCAGATTTTTTTGCTATAACCTGGGGACATATCAGTTGGAAGTGAAAGAGGAGAATGACCTGAGTGGTGGGAAACAGACTATCCCTAGTTCGTTGCTTCAGCACTTGCCCCCAGAAATTGTCCCTAACACTCTCCAAAAATATTCAAAGTATTTATCTGGAAACCCTGAGTGCAGTTCTGGTCTCCCATGTAAGAAAGTTGAATTCAGACTGGAACAGATGAACTGCTGAACTACTAAGATGATCTGAGGAATGTAAAACCCACCTTATCAGAAAGAATCAAAGAGTTTGGCTTGTTTAGCCTAAGGAAACAAAGGCTGAGGGGAGCTGTGACTGCTCTCTATAAATACATCAGAGGGATAAATACCAGGGGGGAGAGGAGTTATTCAAGTTGAGGGTCAATGTGGGCAGAAGAACAAATGGATAGAAACTGGCGATCAACAAGTTTAGGCTTGAAATGTATCGATGCTTTCTAGCCATCAAAGGGGTGAAGGTCTGGAACAGCCTCCCAAGGGGAGCAGTGGGGGCAAAGACCTACCTGAACTTGGTAAGTTTATGGCGGGAGGGATGAGCTGCCCCCAGGAGCATGGAGCTGACCTGTGACTGCTAACGGCAAATATTTCCAATGGCCAAAGATGGGACACTAGGTGGGGAGGGCGCTGAGTTACTGCAGAGGATTCTTTCCTGGGTATCTGCCTGGTGGGTCTTGCCCACATGTGCAGCGTCTAACTGGCTGCTGTTTTGGGGGTAAGCAAGGAATTTTCCTCTAAGTCAGACTGGGAGAGGCCCTGGGTTTAGGGGACGGGAGGATTTGCCCTCCTCTGTGGCAAGGGGCACAGGTCATGTGCTGGTCTGAATTAGAGAGGGTGGGTGCAGTTCTATGGCTGGCAGTGTGCAGGAGATCACACTGGATGATCATGGTGGCCTCTTCTGGCCTTGATGTCTGTGAATCTATGAGTATTTACTCAGTCCTCTCTCAGGCAATGACTTGGCTTCTCTGGGAGCTCCCCTGAGAAAGAACAGAGTGAACGCTTGCGTCAGTCCCCATGGTTATCTGGGCACTAAGTAGTACAGGAGCAAATGGAATTATGTGGTGCAGGCTGACGCTGACTCCACATCAGTTATTTTGTTGGGTTTCTCTCTGAATTTGTGGATTCTAGGCTTGTTGTGAGCTTAAAACCCCATTTCTGATCTCAGGAGCCTGTTGCCCTAAGAAGAACAGTGAGGAAAACCCGGAAGTTTGTTGTGGATGGGAAGGAGATCAGTGTGACAACGTCAAAGACCATCAGCAAAGTGGATATGAAGGATGAGAAGATGCGCTCAGAGCGGTAAGGGGCACTTGGTCAAGTGGGAAGGGACATAGGGAAATGATTATAGCAGGGGATCCTGGTGCAGGGGTTGAGTGCACCCTGCCTTTCCCATATTGTGAAAAAGGGAGGGATGTCTGCAAACAGCGTATGCCGGGGTATGGGAGGGATTTTGGCAGACAACGTGTGCAGGGCTGTGGGAGGGATGTTGACAGACAGCATGCTCTGGGGTGTAGGAGGGAGGTTGACAGCGTGCTGGAGTGTGGTTGGGACATGTGCAGACAGCATGCGCTGGGGTGTGGAAGGGACGTTGACAGACAGCATGCGCTCATGTGTGGGAGGGACGTTGACAGACAGCATGCTCTGGGGTGTAGGAGGGAGGTTGACAGCGCTCTGGAGTGTGGTTGGGACATGTGCAGACAATGTGCGCTGGGGTGTGGGAAGGACGTTGACAGACAGCGGGCGCTGGGGTGTGGGAGGGACGTTGGCAGACAGCGGGCGCTGGGGTGTGGGAGGGACGTTGGCAGCATGTGCTGGGGTGTGGGAGGGAGGTTGACAGCATGTGCTGGGGTGTGGGAGGGACGTGCACTGGGGCGTGGGTGAGACATGTGCAGACAATGCGTGCTGGGGTGTGGGAAGGACACCTGTGGACCAGTATATAGAGAGTGAAAAGCCTGTTGAGAGTCTATGGGTAAAGTTTAGAGGTGGAAGCAACAGGGGTGATGTTATGGTTGGTGTCTGCTATAGCCCACCGGATCAGGTGGATGAGGTAGACGAGGCTTTCTTCAGACAACTGAGAGAAGCTTCCAGATTGCAGGCCCTGGTTCTCATGGGGGACTTAATCACCCTGACATCTGTTGGGAGACCAATACAGCAGTACACAGACAATCCAAGAAGTTTTTGGAGAATGTTGGGGATAACTTCTTGGTACAAGTGCTGAAGGAACCTACCAGGGGCCATGCGCAGCTTGACCTGCTGCTCACAAACAGGCAGGAACTAGTAGGAGAAGTAGAGGTGGGTGGCAACCTCAGAAGCAGTGATCATGAGATGGTAGATTTCAGGATCCTGACCAAAGGAAGAAAGAAGAGTAGCAAAATACACACCCTGGACTTCAGAAAAACAGACTTTGACTCCCTCAGAGAACTGATGGACAGGATTCCCTGGGATGCTTACATGAAGGGAAAAGGAGTCCAGGAGAGCTGGCAGTATTTTAAAGAAGCCTTATTGAAGGCACAGGAAGAAACCATCCCGACGCGCAGTAAGAAAAGCAAATATGGTAGGCGACCAGGTTGACTTACTGGGGACATCCTTGGTGAGCTTAAACACAAAAAGGAAGCTTACAAGAAGTGGAAAATTGGACAGATGACTAGGGAGAAGTATAAATATATTTCTCAAGAATGCAGAGGAGTTATCAGGAAGGCGATTGGAATTCCAGCTAGCAAGGGATGTGAAGGGTAACAAGAAAGGTTTCTACAGGCACGTTAGCAATAAGAAAGGGTGTGGAGCCCTTACTGGATGAGGGAGGTAACCTAGGGTATGTCTAGACTACATGGCTCCATCAACGGAGCCATGTAAACTAGTTTACCTGGCATAGGCAAAGAAGTGGGGATTTAAATAATCCCCGCTTCATTAAAATAAACATGGCTGCCGCGCTGTGCTGACGATCAGCTGATCCGGCACAGCGCGGCAGTCCAGACGCAGATCTGTCGGCTGGGGAAGCCTTTGCCGACCAATCCTGTAAACCTCGTTTCATGAGGCATAAGGGATCAGTTGGCAAAGGCTTCCCCAGCCAACAGATCCACGTCTGGACTGCCACGCTGTGCCGGATCAGCTGATCGTTGGCACAGTGCGGTGCCCACGTTTATTTTAATGAAGTGGGGATTATTTAAATCCCCACTTCTTTGCCTATGCCAGGTAAACTAGTTTACATGGCTCCGTCGATGGAGCCATGTAGTCTAGACATACCCCTAGTGATAGATGATGTGGGAAAAGCTGAAGTACTCAATGCTTTCTTTGCCTCTGTCTTCATGGGCAAGGTCAGCTCCCAGACAAATGCACTAGACAACGCAGTAGGGAAAGGAGGTGCACAGCCCTTGGTGGAGAAAGAACAAGTTAGGAACTATTTAGAAAAGCTAGACATAAACAAATCCATGGATCCGGATTTAATGAATCCGAGGGTTCTGAGGGAGTTGGCAAATGTCATTGTGGAGCCTTTGGCCATTATCTAGGAAAACTCGTGGAGATCGGGAGAGATCCCGGATGATTGGAAAAAGGCAAATGTAGTGCCCATCTTTAAAAAAGGGAAGAAGGACAATCCAGGGAACCACAGACCAGTGAGCCTTACCTTGGTCCCCAGAAAAATCATGGAGGAGATCCTCAAGGAATCCATTTTGAGGCACTTGGAAGAGGGGAAAGTGATCAGGAATAGTCAACATGGATTCACAAAGGGCAAGTCATGCCTGACCAATCTGATTGTCTTCTGTGATGAGGTAACTGGCTCTGTGGATATGGGAACGTCAGTGGATGTGATATACCTTGACTTCAGCAAAGCTTTTGATACGGTCTCTCACAATATTCTTGCTAGCAAGTTAAGGGAGTATGGATTGGATAAATGGACTGTAAGATGGATAGAAAGCTGGCTAGAACGTCGGTAGTACCAACAGGTAGTAATCAACGGCTCGATGTCAGGTTGGTGGTCGGTTTCTAGCAGAGTGCCCCAAGGATCAGTTCTAGGGCCGGTTTTGTTCAACATTTTTATTAATGACCTAGGTGAGGGGATGCATTGCACCCTCAGCAAGTTTGCGGATGACACTAAGCTAGGGGGAGAGGTAGATATGCTCGAGGGCAGGGATAGGGTCCAGAGTGACCTAGACAGAGTAGAGGATTGGGTCAAAAGAAATCTGATGAGGTTCAGCAAGGACAAGTGTAGAGTCCTGCACTTGGGACGGAAGAATCCCAAGCATTGTTACAGGCTGGGGACGGAATGGCTAAGTAGCAGTTCGGCAGAAAAGGACCTGGGGATTACAGTGGATGAGAAGCTGGATAGGAGTCAACAGGGTGCCCTTGTAGCCAAGAAGGCTAATGGCATATTAGGGTGCATTAGGAAGAGCATTGCTATGCGATCTAGAGAAGTGATTATTCCCCTTTATTCGGCTTTGGTGAGGCCACACCTGGAGTACTATGTCCAGTTCTGGGCCCCCCACTATAGAAAAGATGTGGACGCATTGGAGAGGGTCCAGCGGAGGGTGACCAAAATTATTAGGGGGCTGGAGCGCATGACCTGAGGAGAGACTGAGCGATTTGGGTTTGTTTAGTCTGCAGAAGAGAAGAGTGAGGGGGCATTTGATAACAGCCTTCAATTTCCTGAAGGGCGGTTCCAAAGAGGATGGAGAGAGGCTGTTCTCAGTAGTGACAGATGGCAGATCAAGGAGCAACGGTCTCAAGTTACAGTGGGGTAGTCTAGGTTGGATATTAGGAAAAACTATTTCACTAGGAGGGTGGTGAAGTAGTGGAAGGGGTTACCTAGGGAGGTGGTGGAATCTCCATCCCTGGAGGTTTTTAAGTCTCCGCGTGACAGGGCCCTGGCTGGGTTGATTTAGTTGGGATTGGTCCTGCGTTGGGAAGGGGGCTGGACTTGATGACCTCCTGAGGTCTCTTCCAGCTCTATGATTCTACCAGTGCTGACTCGTTTTTCTATTGGCATAGCTGTGCTGAAGACAGTGGAGTTTGAAAACTTAGGAAAGGGTCACCCGAGGAGACAAATGAAATGGGTTTGGGGTCAAGTCTGGGTCTGAAATGGCTGACGGTCAAGAGGTTGCTTGCCAACGCATCTCCCTCTTGGTGGGTCTGACTTGCCAGGCGCCAGGAGCTGCACGAACTCCGCCTCCTCCAGAAGGAAGAGCAGCGAGCCCAGAGCCACCTGGAGCAGAAGCTCCATCAGCAGCGGGAGCAGATGTTCCGCCACATTGAGCAGGAAATGACGGTAACCAGGCCAGGCAGGCCACAGCCCCTCCCGTCCCCATGGCACATCCTGCAGCACCAGGCTCACATGCAGCTCAGCAAGCAGGGAATCGAAAACCATCCCAGGCCTCAATCTCCCCAGATTCCTCTTCCAAATCCCACAGGGATGGGACATGCTCAGGGTGACCATCATTCCCAAAGGGAAATGGGACACCACATGGGACTGGACCAAGGACCTCTGGTACCTGGCACGGGACTGGTCTAAGTCACTCGCCCAAGCCCTCCTGGCCTGAGCTGCCCTCCCCATGTGGGGCTGGTGTCACTGCTCACCTGAGACCCCTCCCTGCATATGTCTGGGGCTGGCAACCCTGCTTCCCCCCCACACTGAGCCCTGCCTCCCTTTTGCATGGGGTCTCATTGGGCCTGCAGAAGGGGGGCAAGGGGAGGGCAGAGGCCTGGACGCTGCCCTGTGCTCACAGCCTGTGGGAGGCAAGTATGCAAGAGGCTCATGTGCCCAGCACTTTCCCGCTGTGCGAGGAAGACCCAGGGTGGCCAAAGCCCAGAGCTTTGGAGCCAACTGTTTGCCTGGGAATGGCAATCCCTGCGATTTGGGGCTGGTGCTTTCTAGGTTCAGCCCCTCTGGCAAGCCCTGCTATCAGGGCTGCTGGGAGTATGTGGAAAAGGCCTGCTAAGCACCCTGCTCTGTGCTCACAGAGCAAGAAGCAGTATTATGACCAGGAGGTGGAGAGCCTGGAGCGGCAGCATCGGCAGGCCCGGGAGCGCCAGGAACACGAGTTCACCACCCGGCTCCGGGACGAAGCCAAGCACCTGAAAGCCCTGCAGGAAAAGGACTATGGCAAGAAGCTACCAGCCTTGAGAGGCAACAGGAGAGAGGTACCTGCCTGCTGAGAGCCTGATCCACAGAGCCCACAGTCTCAAGCCAGTGGGACCTGGGTCTCCTTCCCCCCCGCCCCGAGCCAGTGGGACCTATGATCCTTCTTCCAGACAATGGAACCTAGAGACCTAGGGATCCTTCCTCCCCGAGCCAGTGGGACCTAGGGATCCTTTCTCTCCCCCCTAAGCCATGGGGATCTAGGGATCCTTCTCCTTCCCCAAGCCAATGGGCAGCAATGACAATCCTGCTGCTCAGAGCTAAGCCTCCTGACTTAGCTAATGGACCCTGCAGCCCCCACTGTGCCACTGGCTCTAAGACCCTTCACTTACCCAGTAGGATCCAAGGGTCCCTTTGCCATTCTGTAAAAACCCTGGTCATGCAAACTAGGTGCACCTATGGCTAGGGCTATTTCTGTGGTGAGCCCTTGCACTGCTGTTCCAGCCCTACAGCAGGATTTGTGACTGGAGCCCTGAGGGCTCAGCTCCCAGCTGAGGCCAGTGCTGGGCCATGCACTGGTCTAGTTTAGCTGGGTCACTTTCATACACCAGCAAAGCTGGGACTTTGCTCAAGGCCAAAGGGGGGCAAGTGCCCGACATGTGTTGCAATGTGACTCCTTTGGGCCCAAGGAAAAGCCCAGGCCTTGTGGAATGGCACTAATAGCAAGCTGGAGCTGGGCTCCTGCAGAACAGACTTTGTTCAATGGTTAGTTCCTGCCCAATTCTTGCTGCCAGCAGCACAGGGCATGTGGAGCCCTCTCTCGCTAGGGGTCCTGGGGTGAGATTCCCTGCCTTGGGGGGCTCTGAGCAGCTGAGCAGGACTGGCCCTTTGAGCAAGCTGCTAAATGGGGGGCAGAGCAGCCTGGGCACTGACCAAGAGAGGTCCCAGCTGATGGAGCTGGCTCATAGCAGCAGTTGCTGCGCTTGTGGGTCTGACCGTTTGAGACTGGTTGCCCTGAGCCAGCTCCATGTGTTTCTAACTGGCAGGAGCAGAGATTTCTGCAGCAGCAGCAAGAGGAGCTAAACTTGGCCTTGCAAAGAATTGTGCAGGAGCACAAGAAGAAAGTGACCTCCATCGAGTGGGAGTGCATCAGCAAGATTCACAGTCTCAAGAGAGGTACATGGAGCTCGGGGAGGGATAAGGGCTGAGATGCAGCAAAACAGTCATTCACATCTGCTTTTTTGCTGTCATCCATTGTTAGCTCTCCTTCCCTGCTAAGAGGAGGACCTGCACTTGCTTTCACCTTCCCCTTGCTCCTAGGTCTTTAGAGAACCTTGTCTTCATGCTAGTTTAGAGGAAGAAGGAGCAGCAGGGCTGGGTGGTGCTGGTAACAGCTACATGGGGGAGTCATGTGGTGGAGGGAGGGTCAGGGAGTGTCAAAGGCCTGGCGGGACTGAGCAGAGAGAGGCACTTTGTGCGGGTGAGAGCAGGGATTCTCTGCCCTTTGCAGCCCGGGAGTCAGTGGTGTGGAGCGTTGAGCAAGGCCACCTGCAGGAGAAGTACCATCTCTTCAAGCAGCAGGTGAAGGAGCAGTACTCCCTGCAGCAGCAGCAGCTCAGCAAGCGGCATGAGCAGGTAAGCACCCAGGCTCCCCCTGCATGGGACATGGGAGTGGGTTGAGCCCAGCCACTGAGTGAGCCACATGTGGGCAGAATGGAAGCTAGAGCAGAGGGCTTCAGTATCTGCAGGGAAAGAGCAGAGCCCCTGGGCCAGCAGGACCCAGTGTCTCCTGTACCTGAAGAATTGGGCTGAGCCCACACTGGCACAGCCACTGCCCAGCCCACCTTAATGCACCCCGGTCCCAGGCTCAAGCTGGGAGGGAATGGCAGGCCTGGGCCAGTGCACATGAACACCCCCTGCCTGAGTAGCACTCTCCCTGCACACAGCCTCCTCCATCCACTGCATTGCACTGCCCTACCCTGCCCCTCCAGGGCTCCCGGCCTGGCCCGCACTGGGTCCTGAGGGAGGGGGGCGCTGGGCTAGGGATCATTGCTGGAGCCCCACTGAAGTTCTCTCAGCTCAGCCTGGAGCCAGCACTGGGTCCTGAGGGAGGGGGGCGCTGGGCTAGGGATCATTGCCGGAGCCCCACTGAAGTTCTCTCAGCTCAGCCTGGAGCCAGCACTGGGTCCTGAGGGAGGGGAGCGCTGGGCTAGGGATCATTGCCGGAGCCCCACTGAAGTTCTCTCAGCTCAGCCTGGAGCCAGCATTGGGTCCTGAGGGAGGGGGGCGCTGGGCTAGGGATCATTGCCGGAGCCCCACTGAAGTTCTCTCAGCTCAGCCTGGAGCCAGCACTGGGTCCTGAGGGAGGGGGGCGCTGGGCTAGGGATCATTGCTGGAGCCCCACTGAAGTTCTCAGCTCAGCCTGGAGCCAGCACTGGGTCCTGAGGGAGGGGGGCGCTGGGCTAGGGATCATTGCCGGAGCCCCACTGAAGTTCCCTCAGCTCAGCCTGGAGCCAGCACTGGGTCCTGAGGGAGGGGGGTGCTGGGCTAGGGATCATTGCCGGAGCCCCACTGAAGTTCTCTCAGCTCAGCCTGGAGCCAGCACTGGGTCCTGAGGGAGGGGGGCGCTGGGCTAGGGATCATTGCTGGAGCCCCACTGAAGTTCTCAGCTCAGCCTGGAGCCAGCACTGGGTCCTGAGGGAGGGGGGCGCTGGGCTAGGGATCATTGCTGGAGCCCCACTGAAGTTCTCAGCTCAGCCTGGAGCCAGCACTGGGTCCTGAGGGAGGGGGGCGCTGGGCTAGGGATCATTGCCGGAGCCCCACTGAAGTTCTCAGCTCAGCCTGGAGCCAGCACTGGGTCCTGAGGGAGGGGGGCACTGGGCTAGGGATCATTGCCGGAGCCCCACTGAAGTTCTCTCAGCTCAGCCTGGAGCCAGCACTGGGTCCTGAGGGAGGGGGGCGCTGGGCTAGGGATCATTGCCGGAGCCCCACTGAAGTTCTCAGCTCAGCCTGGAGCCAGCACTGGGAAGAGAGAGGGAGACTGGAGCTTGGAGGGGAGATTTCTGCCAGGCATTCACTCTGCCCCCAGGAGGGGCTGTGCAGTAGTCAACAGGAGCCAGCAGGCAGCCCAGAGCTAACAGCGGCTCACTGAATAAGCACCTGGGCCTGCCCCATGTTGGCTGCTGACCCCTGAGACTTGCGTGTGCATCTCCCCTAGGAGACCGAGCGGATGAGCCGCTTCCACCAGCGCCTGCTGGCCGAGCTGAGGCAGCAGCAGGCACAGCAGCAGGTACAGCTGCTGAAAACCCAGCGTGGGGAGGCCAAGCTCCGCTTGGCCATGTTCAAGGAGAGTCTGAAGATCCAGGAGGTGATGGGCACTGAGCAGAGGGACAGGACTAAGCAGGTACTGGCCACCAGCAGCCCCTCTCCTGCTGCATGGGCCCCAGCACAGCCACAGGCTGCTGCTAGTGCAGCGCCTACATGGCCAGCCCAGGCACTGGGCAGAGGAAGGCGCAGCCATGGCCCAGTTCAGCCACACAGCTGAGTACGTTTCTGTTGCTAGCAGGGAAGATAAGAGGGTCTAGTAATGGAGCCACCAGCAGCTGGCCAGGCCCCGAGACTCCCAGCACATGGGGTCCAGGGCACAGAGTGGCTGTAATTTCTGTGAAGGGTCCTGGAAACCGCCACCTCCCTCCTGGCTCAGCTCTGGCTGCCAGCTGGACCGCTGGCACCCTGGCCAGCGGCAGCCTCAGTCCCTGGGGACTGCTCAAGGAGCTGGGCTGATGCCAGGAGGGTTGTGCTGAGCAGGAAGAGCCTGCACCTGCCCGAGGCCTCTGGCAGGTCCCCCAGCCCTGGGGCCTTGCCAGAACTGTGAGCACAGCAGAGTAACACAAGGTCCTGCCTGCTCCCAGTTCCTGCAGCAGGAGGAGCCACGCCAGAGGGCAGAGGTGCAGCGCCAGCAGCAGCAGCACAAGCAGCAGCTGCAGGACCTGCAGCAGCATCTGGCTGAGAGCCTCCGTGAGCTGGAGCAGCTGCAGGTGAGTTCGAGCCAAGTCTGGGCAGGTCACTGCCCCACTCCCCTTCTCAGCACCACACAGGAGCGGGCCTCTTTCCCCTCCCCTATGGCCCAGCTGGCTGGTGTGGGCTGCTGGGCAGCTGCCTCTGGAGAGGAACCAACAAACCAGCCCTTGCAGGTTTTGGCATCAGGCGACTGTCAGCTCCTCAGGCATCTGGGGGCCTGGCCTGGAGATGCTCTGCCTCAGCGGCATGCTCAGATCCCAGCTGTGCTATCCCCATGGTCCTGGCTAACTGCTCCGGCCTTGCACTTTCTCAGCCACCTGCTCAGAGCAGGGATGGTAAATTGCAAGTAATTGACTAATCGATGCATTTTGCATCGGCTATTCAATTAGTTGATAGGGCACCTCCACCTTTGAAGTGTAACAGCAGCCCTAGGGCTCTTGCTACTCTTCAAAGGTGAAAGTGCCAAGTGGAGCCTAGGACCAGCTGGGGCCTCCCATGCTGACCCTGGGCTCCATGTGGAGCTTCCACTTTGAAACACTGTGGGGAGCCCGAAGTCAGGCTCCTCATGGCATTTCAAAGCAGCAGTGCCCCATGGAGCCCAGGATCAGCTGGGGACTCCCCCACTGACCCTGGGCTCCTGGAGTCCCCAGCTCATCCCCGGTTGCACACAGTGCTTCCCTTTGAAGTACCCTATCTCCCCCCCCCTCCCCGCCTATTTCTGATATAGAGGCAACAAGAGGGAAAGCAACTAGTCATTCACATCCCTAGCTCAAAGCCCAGCTGGGGTCTCTTCATCGCTCTAGCTAACTGCTCCTGCCTTGCACATCTCACCAGCCACATGCTCAGAGCTAGGCAGGGCTTTTCCCACAGCCCTAGCTAACTGCTCTTGCCCTGCACATCCCCAGAGAGAGAAGCTCCGCCTGCTGGTCGAGCAGGAGAAGAAGCAGCTGAAGGGACTGGACGAGGAACACACCATGGAGTTGAGCGAGTGGAAACAGCGGCTCGCTGCCCGCAAAGAAGTGAGCCTCCCAGAGCTGGGATTATCACATCAGCACAGGAAGAGGGGGAACAGCATGCAAAGCCCTAGCAATCCAAAGGGGGAAGGTTCTAGGCCCCACTGCTCCTTCCCCACACCGTGCTGTAGCGGCACCAGCTGTACTGCAGGGATGTAGGGGAAGAAACTGACCTCCTGGGCAGGCCAGCCTGGCTGTTGGGAGCTCTTAGGAGCTGTGGATGGCAGCTCTGGAGCCTGCTGTGCACACAGCACATCCCCAGGAGTGGGGCACAATCTACATAGAGCAGCACGCTCCTGGCCCTGCTCCAGGCAGCCATCGCAAGGCCCAGTCAACCTTAGCAGCAGGTGTGGAGCCTTCACATGTCTGACACGTGCTGCTTTGAACCCGGGTCTCCAGCTGGGGCAAGGAAGGGCCTTGGCTGAAAGGTCGAGCAGGCTTCCCTGGGCAAGTGGCTCCAAGCTGCACTGCTGGTAACCCCAGGCCCTTTCTTCTCATCTTCTCTAGATGCTGGAGGAAGAGCTGGCTCACAGGCACCCACTGCAGCTGAAGGGACTATCCCAAGGCAGCGGACCAGGCAGCAGGATATCCCGGTTCTTCCACTTCCCACCCTGACAGCCCCCTTGGATCTCAGCGGGGACGGCCAGAGTAGGTCCTAGGCCTTCTCCCCAGGAACTGCTCAGCTCCTGAGAGCCAGAGCAGAGAAAGTACCTGAGCAGACAGGAGAGGATCCCACCTATGGGTTTGACCAAGGTGCCATCAGGCAGAAAGGACATGCTGGGGCCTGCCATGTGATACGGCCAGGGAGCCCTGGGGGTGGACTGCTGTTTCCAGCTGGACACTGAGGGGGAGCCACAGGACTTGTTGGCCCAGAGCTCTATAGGCTGATGCTCATGGCCCGTAGTAGGAGCATCTCAGGCTGCTGGGCACAAAGCCTGTCCTGGAGGAACATGGGACAGACTCTTGTGGAAAGGCTCAGCCATAGCTACATTCTGCTTCCCCCTTCTCCTCAGCCCAGTATGTTCTGCTCCCTAAGGAGGAGCATAAATCCTCATGTGCTCATGGCACTAGAAGGCCTCACAGCAGGATGCACTGACTTCATAAGCACAGGAACACTTTGCATTTAAGGGCAATCCAGGATCTACCTCAAACCCAACACCTGTGCCCCGCCACCTCCTCCACTCCTGAGACCCCACCCCTTCTCACATCCTCCCCTTCTCCCCCCCATCCTCACTCACTTTCACCAGGCTGGGGCAGGAGTTTGGGTGCAGGTTCTGGTCTTGGGCCAAGGGGTTGGGAGTATGGGAAGGGCTCCAGGCTGAGCTTAGGGCAGAGGGTTGGGGTGCAGGAGGGGACTCAGGGCTGGGAGGTCAGGATGCATGCTCAGGCTGGGCACCACTTACCTCAGGTGGCTCCCAGACAGTGGTGCAACAGGGCAAAAGCAAGCTCACCCCTCTGGCCTTGTACTGCTCCCAAAAAGTGGAGGCTCTGTGTGCTGCCCTGCATCCACAGGCTCTGCCCCTGCAATTCCCATTGACCACTAGCAGTCCAGGAATGGGGAACTGTGACCAAGCTCCCTGTTTGGCTACAGCAGCCTCCAAGATTTATCCCGATTCCAGGAGACTTCCTGATGGTTTCCCCTCTCATTTTTTCCATGTGCAGAATGAATTTTGTTATTAAGGTAACGTGTGGATGTGCACCATCAGTAGAAACCATGCATATATGGCAATTAAAAAAAAAAAAAAAAAAAAGAGATAATTACTCCAGCCATGACAGGTTAGGCATTTAACTCACTACTCAGAGAATTAAAATTTAACCATAAGAGAAATAAAAGTTACGAAATGCACAGCCAGTCAAAACCCTACAAACACTTTGAAAGAAGTAGGTGAGTGTGAAAGACGGTATGTGAGAGACACAGCGTACATAAAAGGTAAGAATGACAGACGTGCATCACTCCTTTAAATATGCTGAGCAGTCAGACATAAGAGCTGCTGCCAGCAAACTCCCTCCATCCCGAGCCATCATATTCCCCCCCTCTCTGCAGAGATGGAGTACAGAAGTGGAGGAAGGGGGACACCCAGACATCCATGCTCCCCTCTTCTCCCTCGCACAGCAAGCAGGAGGCTCCTGTGGGCAGCCAAAGCAGAGGGCAGATACAGCATGACAGTAAGGTGAGGGGCAGCTGAAATGCTTGCATCTGATAGTTTCACGGCCAAATCAGTCAGGATCACCTGTCAGAGGCTTCAGGATCTACTGGGTGGTGAACCCTGCGTTACTGAAACTTGTGAGGGCAAAAACCAAGCCTCGGAGCCACACCCACCGATTCTAATTCAAGGTGCTGAACGTCTGTGCAGTCCATTGGCCACAAGAGGGATTGTTCAGACCACTGACAAAAGCACATTAACATACAGGCAGAATTGCAGGGAGCACCCATAGAGGAGCTAACTTAACGAGCATTGTATACCAAACCACCATGAAATGACTCCTTTGGCAGGAGAGGAGTAAAACCAAACTACAAATCTCATGTTTCATTGTCCTAATATAGCAAGAAACATGCATTTACACCAGTCTGAGGGGAGAGATTGTGGGTATTAGCAAAGTGGCTGTAGTGACACTGGATCTCCATGATGGGGCTGGTATGTTTCCCCAACTGGTGAGGAAGGCACTGCGGTTACTGAAGCAAACTTTTCTTCCAACACAAGCCACAGAAAAAGGGTGACATTAAAGCAGCTGAGACCTTCTGGGCAGAGTAAGAATGTTCCTTCTTTCACACCTTGACCCATACATTTTCCAAGCGACTTTGCAAGGCTGCCTTAGAAAGATCAAAAACTAGGGGAAATATTTCCAAAAGGTCATAAGCAACTACAGTGTTTCAGTTCCAATGAAACAGACCCTGATCCTCCCAGTACTCCTGTTACAATCCACACAGCCTGCTCTGCACCAGCATCCTCATGCTGAATTCCACTTGCTGGCAGGCTCTTTCTTGTTGCTTCTCAGCCACAGCTACTGGAAGTTGGGGAAGAGAACCAAAGGCAATTGCTCCCCCAGGACTTTTTGCTGGGGACACCACAGGAATGCAAAGAGAGAAGGGAACGTAACACTCTCAAATGGGGCTCAGGAAAAGGGTCACCATTGGTACTTGCATGGTATCAGTCTTTTCCAAATCATAGAACATGGCAGAGACCTGGGTGAAACAGTCTTCATGATAATTTCACTATGTACGGTTTCATGAGCCAGAGGAGCATGGGGTAGGCTGGGTCTCCAAGGATGACTATTGGCATTTCAACATCTCCAATGATTTTCTGGTGTGGGTAGAAAGTTCTGTCTTGCAGCTTTCTGAAGAGGAAGACGTTCCTAAAAATGCACGCATCATAGACTTTTCCCAAGCAGTCCACTTTTATGTTGGTGAAATGGCCTTTATGATCCACCACCGCCTGCAGCACCACTGGGAAGTACCCCTTGTGGTTTATGTACTATTTATTTGGCAAGGAGACCAGGATGATGCACCATAGAATTCTACAGCTCAGCTCTATGGTGGCACCATTTGCTGTTTACTCCAGTTTTGAGAACGGGCAGAAGTATTAGTGCCAAGTCTGTCAATGCAGCCTCTTCAGGCACCCTAGGTCTGGTTCCAGAGGTGCAGGAGGGCATTCGCAGTCCCATGCTGCAGCTTTCACACTGTTTTACTCTTCTCTGCTTTAGCACCTCCCAGCCCTGAGAATTCGATAAGGGAGATGTGGTAGGTTTGATTCTACCCTGGGGAAGCCCACTCTCCCCCCGAGAAAGCAGAACCCCTCAGATCTAAACCAATGCTGCAGCAGTTTATTTTATTTTATTTTTTTAAAAGAAGTCTCTGTACAAAATAGGTAAAATCATTTCAGAGAGCTTCTAAAGTGTTGAGAGAATGCAGGCAAGGGGGTGAAGCCTCATCTGTACAGGAGAGGACAGCAGTGTTCACACCCAGAGATGGGTGATGCTCGAGAGTTCCTTGCTGAAGCACCGGCTCTGGCAAGAAGCACCAGGAATCTGTGGGTCACTATTACAGGGGACCCACCTAACAAAGCAAGGGAGAAGGGTGATAGTTCAAAGAGGTCTTCAGCTCCCCTGGAGGCCAAAGAGCAGCAATCCCATCTCCCTGAGTGACCTTACAAGCTCAGGTCTGAAGAGGCAGGTGTCCATGATTTGCACGAGGGGTTGAGAAAGCCAATTGATATTGCTGGCAGGGGAGAGAAACCTCTGAGTGATGAGACCCAGTCGTGTCACTTGCTGGAGCAAATGGCCAGTCTCATGGTGGGATGAAGAGCAGCCAGCTCTGCCCACTGTAGGTCAATCCCCTTGCTTCACAAGGATATCAGACAGGTCCTCCACCCCCTCCAGCTTCAGATTCTGAAAAGAGTAGGAAAGATTCTACTAGCCAGACTCTTTCCATCAGCGCCCAAGCACCATGACAGCATCCCACAGGTACACTGTAACCCACCAGTCACAGGGCTCAAGCCAGGGTCAGCAGTAGCTAGACTGACTTCCAGCTTTGTCCCTAAGATGGTTCCAGGCTCAGGATGGCTCTTGAGCCACTACCCAGGAGCTAACTTGCCTATTTCTTATCTGCACTCAGGGAACGGAACTAAAACCCAGAATTGATGTTCAGAGGGAAGCTCAGGGTCTGATTTTGGAGGTGAAAAGCCAAATTCAAGCTGTAAATTGTGCCCAATGTGTTCACTGCTGGATGAATAGCCACTTCCAAGAGAATGCAGGAGTAAGCAGAGACACTTATACAAGGACTCACAGAAGGGATTGATCAGCAAAGAAAGCTACAGCTGGGAGGCTAGAAGGCATAGGGATGAGAGAGGGTTTGAAAATTCAAGCTGAGTTACCCCTTGCAAAGGAAATTTAAATAGTAAGAAAAGGTCTCTGGCCATAGAAACAAACAGAATGAGAAGAAAAATGGGGTTACTATGAAGCAGCAGAGGGGTGAAGATCTGGAACAGCCTGCCAAGGGGAGCAGTGGGGGCAAAACCTACCTAGCTTTGAGATTGAACCTGGCTTTGAGACTTATGGCAGGACAGGATGGTGGGACTGCCTCCAATGGCATGGTGCTGACCTGGGACTGCTAATGGCAAATATCTCCAGTGGCCAGAAATGAGACACTAGGTAGGGAGGGTGCTGAGTCACTGAAGAGGATTCTTTCCTGGGTATGTGCCAGGTGGGTCTTTCAAACCCAGCACCCCACCTTTTTCACTGACTGCTCCCTGTAGACCCCATTGATTCATGGGAGTTGCTCAGAAATGCACTCACATACAGCACTCACCTTTTCATTTGCCAAGTGCAAGAGGCAGGCAAATGCCAGTGGCACAGAGAGGTTCTGAGCCATCATGGAAGGCAGCCTGCAAAACAGCCAGGGGAAGGAAGATGATTACACAGACAGCTGCAGCCTTCGCCGTACGTACCACCGATGGAGCACACTGGTTAAGTATGGACAGATCCTTCATTGGTCTCCAGCTTTTCCAATTTCTCAATAAAGGAGCCCAAAACCTGTCTCCCCCGAAGGGAAGTGCTCACAAACCTGGCTCAGGCCTGAAGCTACTTCACACTGGTCTCAGCAAAGCAGCCTAGATGCTGAATGCTGATTACCCTTCAGACCAGGCACCAACCAGAACTTCAGTCCAAGCTGTTCTGACACGCAGCAACTAAAGAGCCTCTCATTACAGCCAAGACAGGCAGTGCCGGCCACACAACCAAGAGGCACCACAGCTGGCTTGGGCTCAGGGGCTATAAAATGCCAGTATAGACCTATGAACTCAGCCCAAGCTCTGGGATCTGGCAGAGGGAGGGTCCCAGAACCCAGGGTCCAGTCTGTGCCTGAGCTGACACAGGGCAGCTGTTGATGTTGCACTGTAATTCAGGCACACCATCAGTAGCCAATTGCTTCAGACTGACACCCCTGGTTAAAAGCCAAGAGTGACATTATCCCACAACAGGACAAGATGGGGAGTTAACTGGGAACACCCAGGACAGCTGTGGGCAAACCATGGCCCTTGGGCCACATCCAGACAATCAGCCATTTTTATCCAGTCCTCAAGCGCCTATTAGAGCATGGGGTCGGAGGCTTATCTCGCCCCACACAGCTCCTGGAAGCAGGAGCACATTTCCTCTCCAACTCTTATGTGCAGGCGCAGCCAGAGGGCTGTGTGTGCTGCCCCCACAACTTCCATTGGCTAGGAACCACAGCCAAAGGAACTGCAGGAGTGTGCCTCCGGACAGAGCAGTGCACTGAGCTGCCCAGCCATGCCTACGCATAGGGGCTGGCTGGAGGGGGGACATGCATCTGGGAGCTGCTTGAGGAGGTAAGCACCACCAGAGCCTGCACCCTGACCTCCTCCTGTGCCCAATCACCCTACCAGAACCCTGATCCCCCTCCTGCCCTCCAAGCCCAGGCCCCTTCCTGTGTCCCAAACCTCTCAGTCCCAGCCCAGAGCCCCCTCCTGAACTCCAAACCCCTCATCCCCAACCCCACTGTGGAGCCTGTGCCCCCAGCCGGAGCCCTACTCCCCTTCTCACAGCCCATCCCCAATTTCGTGAGCATTCATGGCCCACAATACAATTTCCATACTCTGACATGGCCCTCAGGTCATAAAGTTTGTCCACCTCTGCTCTAGAGGCTTCTAGCAGCATCACATCTGATTCAGCCACCAGCAGCCGCGGCCCAGCCCCTGGAAGGGTCTTGGCCCCACATACCTGTGAAGCAGATCCTTTGTGATGCCACTGAAAACCTTCTCGCCTGCTACTGTTGCAGAGTGAGTCTTCTTCTCTGCCTCTTCATTCTGCTTCAGCAAGGGGAGAAAAGGCGGGTCATATTCAGGCACAGGCAGGTCCAGCAATCGGGTGCTCTCTGTGACTATGCCAGGAAAGCCTCCAGGTCTTTTGATTTCCCAAATATGAGCAGGCACAAGATGCATCAAGGAGGAGACTCACAGCAGCACCAGACTTGAACTTTTCTCCCCATCAGTGCAGGAAGGAACAGCTCCTTTTGAAGGGAGCCAGCCCCTCTCCTAAGGCTGCCAGGGACAGTCTGGCCCTCGAGGGGCCATGGGCATTGATCTGCAGCCCCCCCAAGCCCACCTCAGCATGAGAGAAAGGGACCAAAGCCAAGAGCATGTCCTTGGAGCTCCTACACCTGAACAAGACAATTCTGCCAGTGCTGGATGGGTTGCACCCAATGGACTGCTTCATCCAAAGTTCAAGATCCACCAGGGCTTGGCAAGGTGACTCCTAGAAGCACCAGAGATCCCTTGGCTACAAATACAGGGGAATAAGTCAGCTAGGGCACTAAGATGCAGAGGGTAGCCTGAGAAGGGGATGTCAAGTTGGTTTACACAGGGGTGAGTGGATGGATGATGGCTTTGGGTTCTTTGCACTCACCTCTGCCCCCACCTGTTCCTTCTGCACATCAGTCAGGAGATCCCACATGGTCCGCTTTAGCCTCTTCATATCCATCTTTTTGGCCATCTTTGCATAATGTATTTCTATCTTATTGACCTGAAGGCAGAGATGCAGGGTGAGAAAGGCCGTGCGGAGCAGAGAAAACAGCTGTTGCCCCAGACAAGTGGAAATGTATCAATCTATCTGACTAGAGAGCTGAGTCCAGCAGGGTCCCCTCTCTGGTCGATTTGAATCACAGAATACTAGGACTGGAAGGGACCTCGAGAGGTCATCAAGTCCAGTCCCCCGCCCTCATGGCAGGACCCAGTAGACCATCCCTGATAGATGTCTATCTAACCTGCTCTTAAATATCTCCAGAAATGGAGATTCCACAACCTCCCTAAGCAACTTATTCCAGCGTTTAACCACCCTGACAAGACACCTGCTCCATCCCACAGCTTTCCTCCCATGGACTGGAGCCTCCTTCAGATGAGTTACCCTCTGCTGCACTGACTGCTAGTGTGCTATGGGGAGCAACACAGGGCTTCCCTGCTCTCTGGGGGCCACAGCCTGGACAGGACTGGCCCTGATGGCACTTGGCCACATGCCTGCAGGGACTGCACATGCAGCACACCAGTTCTTACCTTCTGGGGCTCAGCAACAAGGTTGGCCTCTCCATACGTCATGATGTCAGCCACAAGGGCCCCGCTGAGCTCACTGTATGGAGCCACACCCCTGACAGTCAGCTCAAAGGTTCCACCCTGGCCCACACAGTCAATGGGGTCATCGTCGTCCTCACTGGCAGCAGCCTAAGCAGATTTTGCAGAGAGGCCTCATGCAGCTGCTGGAGCCCGTGTCCTTCCTGCACTCGCACACCCCTCAAATATCCCCAGCACAGTGCATTTCCCAGCACTGGAAACGGGATGCCTAAACTCTCCCATGACTGAACAAATAGTCTGAGAGGGCCCTGAAACAAGTCCATGAAGCTCTGAAAGAGCCATGGCAGAGCACTTGGACCAGGATCCTGAAAACCAGCTGAGAAGCCACTGGAGGCCTCAGAGGTTGCGACAGTGGCACTGCAGGCTGGGCAAGGGGTTGCACACTGGAGATGGCCCAGGGGGTGAAAGTATGGCCCAGGGTTTCAGCAGATGGAGGGGACAGATTTGCAGACCCAGGAGCTGGCAAGTTCGTGTCAGTGTGAGTCCAAGGTTAGTAAGCGTGGAGGGATAGAGTTAGTCATGAAGACGCTCCTATGGGCCAGGAAAACTTACAGCTGCATTATAGGCCAGTCAACAGCCATTCCACCAGTGGGCTTTTCTAGTGCTGGCTCAGCTTCCCCAAGCACTGCAGGGACCACATGGGAATGAGTGGAAGCAGGCAGGGCAGCAAGACACTGGGTCTGTGCAATGCGGCAGGCCACCCTACCAGCTGGACAGGACAGCCCACATCTGAGTGCCCCACCTACCTTCAGTGCAGGACAGAAGTTGGAGGTGTCATTGGGGTTGTTGTAATCATACTCGCCAATCTCATCCTCTTGCTCAGCAGAGTTGCTCTGTACAGCTCTCCTCCACAGCTGCAGGGACAAGGCCAGAGTGAGGAGAGGGGACGCAGACCCTGGCTGCTGCACAGACCAACCAGCCACATACCTGTCCTCTTAGACCCACCCCAGCCCTCCTCCACCTTACCCTCCCCTCCTGCGTGTGCACAGGGTGAGGAGCACAACACACCCGATACCAACAAGGCAGGGTAGGCCAGATAAACTGAGCACCTCCTTGGCGACCCGTCTCCTGCTGGAGGATACTCGGTGATTGCACAATACGAGTCCCTCTGACCACAGCACATTGGCCAGGCAGAGAACACAATGAGGTCAGGAACTCTACCTTGACAGCTGGTTTGAGGGAGAGCTGGATGATGCTGTCAGGGTCATAGTGGAAGTCTTCAGGGAGCGTGGTGCCCTTCTTGTTCTGGTTGTCCAGAGTTGATTTGGCCAGAGTTGTAGCTGCCTGTTGAAGGTCAGCACCATATTACATAAGAGCACCTGCCAACCTGATGGCTGGGCCTAGACCAATCATCTCCAGCCTACACACTGGGGAGCCATTTCAAAGAACCCTTTTGCTTGCCAGGGCACAGCAGCTGCAAGGTCCATGGTGCACTGGAGCTAGCACACTAAAAATTTGGCAGTGGGTCCTCAGAGCTTCATGTCGCACAGCATGTGGGGGATAGCAGCAGAGAGTATGTGGGCCTAGCACTATGGTAACTCAACAGACTCGAGCTATGGGTCTCATCTCACAAGTAATGATGGAAGAGAGACCCTATTTACTCAACAGATCTGCCCCATTAATTCAGTTAGACCTGTTCACGTCAGTGACTAAGATATGCTTAAAAGCTTCAGGGGGTAGCCGAGTTACTCTGTAACAGGAAAAACTTAAAAAACAACAAATAGTCTAGTAGCACCTTAAAGACTAACAAAACATGTAAATGGTATCATGAGCTTTCGTGGGCACAACCCACTGAAGAAGTGTTACACAGGATGATGGAAGTGTAATACACAAGCACACACTGGAGAGCTGCCTGGTTTCTCTCTGAAGCCAGAATCAAGCAACCAGTTAGGAGGGAAAAAGAACATAAGAACAGACTGGGTCAGACCAAAGGTCCATCCAGCCCAGTGTCCTGTCTTCCCACAGTGGCCAATGCCAGGTGCCCCAGAGGGAATGAACAGAACAGGGAATCAGTGAGTGATCCCTCCCTTCTCATCCATTCCCAGCTTGACAGACAGAGGCTAGGACCACCATTCCCACAATTCCAGCTGGGACGGGGCACAGGGGGTAAAGGCTCAGTGGCATCAGGGCTGAGAAGGGGCACACATGGAAACAGACTGTCAGCAGGGAGACCTATGGCCGGGCTTGCTTGGAACAAACCCCAATAAACATGGCATTGCCTGCACTTCAGACTGCTGATCCTTCGTCTTCTGTCTTTGACAAGAACCAAGGGGGGGGGGAGAGAGAAAGGCCGCTAACAGTTTGTATTAAAGAGACTCCTAATGTCCTGGAGAAGGGAGCAGCAAAGAGACAGGTCCTCTTGACAACTCAGTACATACCCTAGTCTTACGGAAATGCGTCTCAAAGTCAATATCCTCATCAAAGTTGAGTTCAAAGTCTCTCTTTGTAGTCTTCTTCCTGCCCACCTTCTCAGAGGCCACGTCTGCTGCAGAAAGGGGGGTGAGGGTCAGTGTTAGCCCTTTTGGGGAAGAGAACAAAGTGCTGCTGCGCCTACTTCTCAGCATTCCTGGCCTACTTGGAAAGCTCCTCAGATCACCTCACCCAGATACTCCTGAGCTAAAGGAAAGGAAGATGAGATATGCTCTGCCTTCACACAGCAAAGCTTTCCTGGGAGCTACCAGAGATACTGGAGTTTTCATTCTAGCGCTGCTTGTTTTCCTAAAGAAGCACAAGCAGAAAATGCAAATGAGTTTTGTGGTGTTGGAGGGAGGTTGCAGGCTGAACAAGGATAGATACTGTACTAGGAGAGTGCCTAGATACATATTGCCTCTCACCCCATACCTACCTAGAAAGAATTCCTCTTAACTGGCTGCAAAACAACTGGAGAGCAAAGCACGGAGGGTCCCTACCCAGCTATTTACAACTCAGTGGCTAGAAAGCCATCTGGCTCTAGACACACTCAAAGCGTATAGTAATTGGATCCACTTTCTGAACTGCACCCACTAAATACATACGTTTATGGAGAGGCTTAAAACGCCAGTGCTCAGGGCCGGCCCACATTGACATGGTGCGGGGGCTGAAGTAGGAATACTCTCCAGGGTTCACAGAGAGATGGAGGCACATGGTCCCGATGTCTCCCTCCACAAGGGGAATCTCGTTCTTTCTGGAAAGAGCATCCCCCACAAGTCAGTTATAACCTATGCAAGCTTTGCATTCAAAAAGCTCCCACCACACACCACAGGAGCCTAGAGGGTGGCCAGTGTTTGCTTGCTTCACTGTCGGATGGCATCAGCCCTGCTCAGATGCTTGTCATTTTCCCCTCCAGTGGTTAGTCTGCAAAAACTACAGACAACTCTTGGGCTCAAGCAAGGGGGAGTAGGGGCCTCTAATCCCTACATCTCTTATTCACTAGAGCCCATGCTGTTTGTTATAGAGGCACACACACACAAAGTATTACAAGTTAGCTTACTTGACAACAGAGTTCTGGGAAGCAGATTGTGACTGGCTATCTTGCTCCCTAAAGGAGGTACCAGAGAAGCAACTGGATAAGGGTGATTTCCTGAGTTTCATTCCTTTTTGTCTCATCCCATCCCAGCAAGTGGTGGGAAGGAGTTTTACTTTCCTCCTTCTGAAGTCCACAGGGGGTAAAGCTAGCTGTTCTGGCTCTAGCCAAAGGAACAGTCTGGGCACCTTACAGTCCCTGCCACATGTTTGGGGCTGTCAGCTTCCAGCTACGAAAGCTTTTCAGGACACGGCGGTCAAATGGTTGGTGCAGGGCAAGGATGCCAGTCCTTTCAGAGATGCTCTACACAGGGACAGGGACTGGTGGCCAACAGTCTGAAGTGTCTTGAATTGAAGTAACAAATACTTTGGTGTGACACAGCCAAGTTCTAACCAAAGATGGAGGTTCACTGACATAGCTCAACAACCTGAATATCTTCTGCAAGGAGGGTCCCAGTGATTCATAACAGGGATGGTCAGTATTGGGGAATGGGAGAAATGTAACACCATTTTAATTGCATGTAAAGCCCTTTGCAGCCTAAAGAAACCCTTCAGAGAGCTATGTAGCTTATTTTTAACCTGGATAACATACTGGATGGATGCTGGCTAGTTTTCTGTGATAAGAACATAAGAAAGGCCAAACTGGGTCAGACCAAAGTCCATATAGCCCAGTATCCTGCTTTCTCTCAGTGGCCACTGACAGATGCCCTGGGGGAATGATCAGGGATCCCTCTCCTGTCACCCATTCCCAGCTTCTAGCAAACAGAAGCTAAGGACACCATCCCTGCCCATCCTGGCTAACAGCCATTGACGGACCTATCCTCCATGAATTTATCTAGTGTTTTTTTAAATCCTGCTAAAGTCCTGGTCTTCACAACACTCTCGGGGAAGGAGCTTCACAGGTTGACTGTGTTATGTGAAGAAGTACAAGTTGGACCTCCCTGATCTGGCACCCTCAGGACCTTAGCAGTCCCAGTGGAGGGAATTTGCCAGACCAGGGAAGGTCCCCTGCCATCAGCCTCCTTAGCCTGCTGCCACTCCCCACTGCCAGCAAAAAAGTCCCAGGAAAAGTATCAGGAAACCCATAAGCAAGACAAAGCTGTATGGCATGGCAATCCTGAACTGGAAGCTGTTGCTCAATTGCAAACCCCAGCTGATCAGTGCCATAGCCCTAAAGACCAAAGCAACAAGGGTCTCTCAAACCACGTACCTCATGTTCTCACGCACCATCCTGCGGGCTTCCAGCTTTTCTGAGAATTCTCCAAGATCCTCTGCTACTGTCCTATCTGGCATGTCTGCATCAAAGTCATCGTCTACTAGGGTGTCAGCCGAGTCTACAGGGTCACAATCCACCTCCGTGTTGATATCAAACACGTGGTCGCTTTTCTTAAATTTATCCAGCAGAGCAGATGCTGACTGCAGAAAGAGCAACAAAGGGTTCAATCCAAACCCTGGGCCTCCAGGGCAAAACAAGCACCTACCAACAGCTTAACACATGTGCCCCGGAATATAAACCACAGTACTTGGAGACAGTAGGCCAACCAAAGACGTCAAGGAGATTGGTTATCCAGAGAATGGTCACTTCAGAGAATCCCACATTCAAGCTACGTTTAGACTATGGGGGTTTGGCGGGATACCACAGGTATCCACAAAAACCCAGCCGCGTCCAAGGAACACATTTTGCTCTTCCGCTTTTTTTTGAGGAAGAGTAAATGCACTCTTTTGGGGAGCCCTGTATACCTCATTTCACGAGGCATAAGGGCTCCACCGAAAGAGGAGGCTTTTCTGCCATTTGGCCCTGTCTAGACTGGGCCAAATGGCGGAAAAGTCTCTTCTGGAAAGAAAAAAAAAAGGGCAGAAAAAGCTATGCAAAATGCGGAGTGCATTTCGCGTAGCTTTTTCCACAAAAACATCGCAGTCTAGACCTAGCCACAGATAATCTGCTCAGCCATGGAGCCTCCGGCCTACAGATTAGATGCTATAGGACATTAGCCCCAGGGAAGAGATGGGGGAAGAAATGGTTAAGAATCTGAAGCCCTGAACTCAAGTGATGCCTCCAGAATGAATCATATCCTCAGGGACGTGCAGGCCATTTGAGCCCAGAGTATGTCACCCTCCTCCCAATCTAGGAGGACAAGATTTGTTCTCTCAGAACCTCAAGATGCAAGAGAAATCAACCTTTCTGCTCCACACCAATGGGTGCTGGGGAACCCCTTTGCAAAGGCCTTAGATGTCTGAGCAGTCCGTATTTTTCCAGAACATAAGAACATAAGAATGGCCATACTGGGTCAGACCAAAGGTCCATCGAGTCCAGCATCCCATCTGCTGACGGTGGCCAATGCCAGGTGCCCCAGAGAAGGAGAACAGAAGACAATGATCAAGTGATTTATCTCCTGCCATCCATCTCCTGCCCTTGTTATGAAGGCTAGGGCACCATACTTTATCCCTGGCTAATAGCCATTTATGGACCTAACCTGCAAAAATTTATCAAGCTCTTTTTTAAACCCTAATAGAGTCCTGGCCTTCACAGCCTCCTCGGGCAAGGAGTTCCACAGGTTGACTGTGCGCTGTGTGAAGAAAAATTTCCTTTTATTAGTTTTGAACCTACTACCCATCAATTTCATTTGGTGTCCCCTAGTTCTTGTATTATGGGAAAAGGTAAATAATTTTTCTATAATCACTTTCTCCACACCATTCATGATTTTATATACCTCTATCATATCGCCCCTCAATCGCCTTTTTTCCAAACTGAAAAGTCCCAGTCTCTCTAGCCTCTCCCCATATGGGACCCTTTCCAAGCCCCTAATCATCTTAGTCGCCCTTTTCTGAACCTTTTCTAATGCCAATATATCTTTTTTGAGGTGAGGAGACCACATCTGCACGCAGTACTCGAGATGTGGGCGTACCATAGTTTTATATAGGGGAAGTATGATATCTTTTGTCTTATTATCTATCCCTTTTTTAATAATTCCTAACATCCTATTTGCCTTACTAACTGCCGCTGCACACTGCGTGGATGTCTTCATAGAACTATCCACTATAACTCCAAGATCCCTTTCCTGATCTGTCGTAGCTAAATTTGACCCCATCATGTAGTACGTGTAATTTGGGTTATTTTTTCCAACATGCATTACCTTACACATACCCACATTAAATTTCATTTGCCATTTTGCTGCCCAATCACTCAGTTTGCTGAGATCTTTTTGTAGTTCTTCACAATCCCTTTTGCTTTTGACTGTCCTGAACAACTTTGTGTCATCTGCAAACTTGGCCACCTCACTGCTTACCTCATTTTCTAGATCATTGATGAACAAGTTGAACAGGATTGGTCCCAGTACTGACCCCTGGGGAACACCACTAGTTACCCTCCTCCATTGTGAAAATTTACCATTTATTCCCACCCTTTGTTTTCTGTCTTTTAACCAATTTTTGATCCATGAAAGGACCTTTCCTCCTATCCCATGACCACCTAATTTACGTAAAAGCCTTTGGTGTGGGACCGTGTCAAAGGCTTTCTGGAAATCTAGGTATATTATATCCACTGGGTGCCCCTTGTCCGCATGTTTATTAACCCCTTCAAAGAATTCTAACAGATTAGTTAGACACGACTTCCCTCTGCAGAAACCATGCTGACTTTTGCCCAACAATTCGTGCTCTTCTATGTGCCTTGCAATTTTACTCTTTACTAGTGTTTCTACTAATTTGCCTGGTACTGATGTTAAACTTATCGGTCTATAATTGCCAGGATCTCCTCTAGAGCCTTTTTTAAATATTGGTGTTATATTGGCCATCTTCCAGTCATTTGGTACCAAAGTGGATTTAAAGGATAGGTTACAAACCACTGTTAATAACTCCGCAATTTCACATTTGAGTTCTTTCAGAACCCTTGGGTGAATGCCGTCTGGTCCCGGAGACTTGTTACTATTCAGCTTATCAATTAATTCCATAACCTCCTCTAATGTCACTTCAATCTGAGTGAGTTCCTCAGATTTGTCACCTAAAAAGGCTGGCTCAGATTTAGGAACCTCTGTAACATCCTCAGCCGTGAAGACTGAAGCAAAGAAATCATTTAATCGCTCCGCAATGGCACTGTCTTCCTTGATCGCTCCTTTTATATCTTTATCATCCAAAGGCCCCACTGCTTTTTTAGCGGGCTTCCTGCTTCTAATGTATTTAAAAAACATTTTACTATCATTTCTTGAATTTTTGGCTAGCTGTTCCTCAAACTCTTTTTTGGCTTTTCTTACTACATTATGACACTTAATTTGGGAGTGTTTATGTTCCTTTCTATTTTCCTCACTAGGATTTGACTTCCACTTTTTAAAAGCTGCCCTTTTCTCTCTCACTGCCTTTTTAACATGGCTGTTTAGCCATGGTGGTTCTTTGTTAGGTCTCTTACTGTGTTTTTTTATTTGGGGTATACATTTAAGTTGGGCCTCTAGTATGGTGTCTTTAAACAGTTCCCATGCAGCTTCCAGGGATTTTAGTTTAATTACTCTCCCTTTTAGTTTCTGTTTAACTAGCTTCCTCATTTTAGTGTAATTCCCCTTTTTGAAATTAAATGCCAGAGTGTTTGACCGCTGCGGTGTTCTTCCCAACACAGGAATATTAAAAGTTATTATATTGTGGTCACTATTTCCAAGCGGTCCAGTAACAGTTACCTCTTGGACCAGATCCTGCGTTCCAGTCAAGACTAGGTCGAGAATCGACTCTCCCCTTGTGGGTTCCTGTACTAGCTGCTCCAAGAAGCAGTCATTTAAGGCATCAAGAAATTTAATCTCTGAATCCCGTCCTGAGGTGACATGCACCCAATCAATATGGGGATAATTGAAATCTCCTATTATTACTGTGTTTTTTATTTTGGCAGCCTCTCTAATCTCCCTTATCATTTCAGCATCACTATCACTGTCCTGGTTAGGTGGTCGGTAATATATTCCTAATGCCATATTCATATTAGAGGAATGAATTGTTATCCATAATGATTCTATGGAACATTTTGATTCCTTTAGGATTTTTACTTCATTTGATTCTATATTATCCTTCACATATAGTACCACTCCGCCACCCGCACGACCTGTTCTGTCTTTCCGATATAATTTATATCCCGGTATGATAGTGTCCCACTGATTGTCCTCATTCCACCATGTTTCTGAGATGCCTATTATGTCAACTTCCTCCTTTGATATGAGGTACTCCAGTTCACCCATCTTATTAGACAGACTCCTAGCATTAGTGTAAAAGCATGTTAGAAAACTACCACTATTTATATGTCCGCCTTTCACAGACACATTGGATTTTTTTATGCACGATTGTTTCACATCTGATCTTGCCCATATATTATTTCCCACGTTCCCTATCTGACTAACTTCTAGGGAATCCCTACCTATGGAGCCTCGTGTAAGAGAAGTCTCCGTCCGATCCAGGTGCTCCCCCGCACCAATCGGCTTTCCCCCACCTCTTAGTTTAAAAACTGCTCTACGACCTTTTTAATGTTTAATGCCAGCAGTCTGGATCCACCTCGATTTAGGTGGAGCCCATCATTCCTGTATAGGCTCCCCCTACCCCAAAAGTGTCCCCAGTTCCTAATAAATCTAAACCCCTCTTCCCTGCACCATCGTCTCATCCACGCATTGAGACTCTGAAGTTCTGCCTGTCTATCTGGCCCTGCGCGTGGAACTGGAAGCGTTTCAGAGAATGCCACCAAAGATGTTCTGGATTTCAGTCTCTTTCCTAGTAACCTAAATTTGGCCTCCAGAACATCTCTTCTACCCTTCCCTATGTCATTGGTACCAACATGTACCACGACGACCGGCTCCTCCCCAGCACTGCCCATAAGTCTGTCTAGATGCCTCGAGAGATCCGCAACCTTCGCACCAGGCAGGCAAGTAACCATACGGTTCTCCCGGTCATCACAAACCCAACTATCTAAATTTCTAATGATCGAATCCCCCACTACTAAAACCTGCTTCTTCCTAACAGCTGGAGCTCCCTCCCCCGGAGAAGTATCCTCGGCACGAGAGGATACAACATCACCCTCTGGAAGGAGGGTCCCAACTATGGGACGGTTTCCCTCTGCTCCCATTGACTGCTCTCCTTCCCTGAGCCTTTCATCCTCCGTAACAGCATCAGGACTGTCAGATTGGAGGTGGGACAGCCCTACTATGTCCCGGAAAGTCTCATCCACAAACACCTCTGCCTTCCTTAGCTCCTCCAGTTCAGCCACCCTGGCCTCCAAAGCACGCACTCGGTCTCTGAGGGCCAGGAGCTCCTTGCATCGAGCGCACACATACGCCACCCACCCACAGGGTAGGTAGTCATACATACTGCACTCGACACAATAAACAGGATAGCCCCCACTCTGCTGCTGGGCTTCTGCCTCCATTTCCTACTCTAATTATATGTGAGGGTTAATTAAATGTTTCAGATAGAGGTTGTTATAAAGGATTTAGTTTAAGAGCAATAGAAGTCACTGGCTCCCCCCAAGCTCCCCCTCTAAACTCCCCTCTCAAAACTCCCTCCTGTTAGCACTCACCCTGTTCGCGAGCACCCGGTCGCAAAGCTCCCTGGGCGCTTACCAGCAGGGTTTAAGTGCTCGGCCTCCCTGATAGCTCCTCCCTCTGCCTACAGCTCAGCCAATCAGCACACGGTGTTTCAATTCAAACCTAATCAGCTTCCAACTGCCTGCCTGCGCACACGGCCTTTCAAACAAACAAACAAACACACTCAGCTCAGCACTCCAAACGCTCCAAACAAACAAAACAAACTCCAAACAAACACACACAAGCCCAAAACCTCCAAATATAAGCAGCCACTTACCCCAAGGTGCTTTAGTTTGCTCCTTCCTTCTCCTCCTCCAGGAGAGCCTCTCAAAACTCCCTCCTGTTAGCTCTCACCCTGTTCGCGAGCACCCGGTCGCAAAGCAGAGATGTCCCTTCTAATAGTTTTGAACCCTATTTTCGGTTTAAAAGTAGTTCAGAGGATGCTTTACTTAGTCCCAGAGTTCTGGTTAAGATGCACCCCAGGGAAATCCTGCATACCACTTCCCTGTCCGGTTCCGGCAGAACAGCACCAACCCCACAGAGCAAATCTCACTTTTCTTTCCAGCCTGCAGAAATATTTGACAGAGGCAGTGGAGCACACGGAGTATGACTCCCATATCACAGTCTGCATGGAGCTCATACGAGCAGCTTGTTAATAGACATACCTCATTATGGGAGTCACTGTCCCACTGAGTGAACTGGAAGCCACTCAAGGTTGGGCAGATGGGGCGCTGTTCCAGGCACTGCAGCAGGATAGCTAGGTACCATAAAACATAAGGAGACATTACAAACAGGTTAATGATCAGCAGTTACCTAAACAATCAACATGAAATAACCTGCACATATACTTCTGCTGAGGTGATGGTGCTTCAAGTAGGAATGAGCATTTCAGAACACACTCATGGGAGCTGAAGGTTGGAGAAGAAAGCTATTACCCCACAACTGAGTGACCCAAAACAGAAAATAAAAGCCTGAAGCCACACACTGTTGCTCTCATCCTACACTGTCGACAATTTTATGATCTAAGCCTAAAAAGCAGGAACCCAGAAACATAAAATATGCACCAAGTATAGGAATCAATCTCCCTAAGCAATAGATGCATGACAGCACTAAAGACATAACTGGGGGGGAGGGGAGCCAGAATTGGATAACAAACAAGAATGAGGTCAGCTGAGACCAAAATGTTCACAAATGATCCAAACAAGAAGGGAGCATAGAGCCCATGCATGGAGAGATAACGAGCATAAGAACTGTATTAGGGAGTTAGATGGAGAATGAGCTTATTGACAGTTATGACTTGCACCTACATTTCAAGTCTGCCACCTTCACAGGAGTTGAGCTCGGCGACTCTACAGGCTCAGAAGATGGGAGAGGTGTGACCTTAGAATCCAACAGGAGTTCACAGCAATAGCTGTGAGTGTGCAGGGTGCTGAGGAAGATGCCAGCCGTGCTGCACTCATCAAAGGAGGCTGCGGTCTTCTGGAACATGGGATCGACCTGCATATAGACACAAAGTGAGAAGAATCAAGCAACAGAGGTGGAGGGAAAACATGATGGATGGACACAAGGCCCCATCACAGAGAAGCTCTAAATAGATGCATGAGCTTCACACTCACATTTGGGTTAGTGTCCTGGGCTAGTGCAGAGTTGTTATGCTGTAGGACAGTGGGGTAATCTGCGACCCGTGGGCCACATGCGACTCCTCAAGGTTGTGTGTGCAGCCTGTGAGAGGTTTACTGTTGCCCATGCACAGGGTTGCCAGATTCTGCTGGTATCCATCCGTGTAATTTTTTTCCTACCAGTATTACTAAAATGACACGCCCGTAAAGCAAGGGCCCGTGATGTGAGGTGCATGCCGATTGCACATGACATTGACTGATTGCTGTGCGCTCCCTCTGCATCCAATCAAAGCACTGCTACAGTTCAATCAGCACAGCCTGTAAATTCTAGGCACGCAAGTGCAGTTAGCAAACAAACCTATCCTGGGAGACCATCTTGGTTATGATAATTTTGCAGCTCACTGAGATGCAGAGCTACTCATGCAGCCATTCACTACCTACATACATAATATAAGAACTAGGGGCCACCAAATGAAATTAAAGGGCAGCAGGTTTAAAACAAATAAAAGGAAGTTCTTCTTCACACAGTGCATAGTCAATCTGTGGAACTCCTTGCCTGAGGAGGCTGTGAAGGCTAGGACTACAACAGGGTTTAAAAGAGAAAAGAACGGTTACTTACTGTAACTGTTGTTCTTCGAGATGTGTTGCTCATGTCCATTCGAATTAGGTGTGCGCACCGCGTGCACCACGTCTTCTGGAGCATTTTCCCTAGCGGTACCTGTAGCACCGGCAGGGCACCCCCTGGAGTGGCACCCGCCATGGCGGGGCATAAGTACCCCTGCCGGTGCTGCCCCACCTCAGTTCCTTCTTGCCGGACGCTCCGACGAAGGGGAGGTAGGGGGGGAATCGAATGGACATGAGCAACACATCTCGAAGAACAACAGTTACAGGTAAGTAACTGTTCTTTTCTTCTTCGAGTGGTTGCTCACGTCCATTCAAATTAGGTGACTTCCAAGCCAACCCCACTTCAAGGAGGAGGGGTCGGAGCACTCAGAAAGAGAAGTCCACGAAAGCTGAACAATCCAAACATATTTATTCAATGAACCGAACATAGAAAAACTGTAGAAAAAGTGCAACGTGGTACAGATAAACATACATATTTACAATACGGAGCTGAGGACCATAGAGCCCACCCCTGCGTCCTCCCTAGCCTGCTGTGTCAGCGCGTAGTGTGCGGTAAAGGTATGGAGAGACGACCACGTGGCCACCCTGCAGATTTCAGTGATTGGAACCCGCGCCCCAAAAGCTACAGAGGACGCCTGCGCCCTGGTGGAAAGTGCTGTAACCCGGGGCGGGACCTTCCCGGCTAAGGCATAACACTCCCTGATACACCCTGTGACCCAATTGGACAACCTCTGGGTCGATATGGGAAGCCCTTTCATTCTGTCAGCGACAGCAATAAACAATTGTGTGGATTTACGAAAGGGCTTGGTCCTATCAATATAGAAAGCTAGCGCACGTCTAGCATCCAGGGAATGGAGCACCTGCTCCTTTGGGGAGGCATGGGGCTTTGGAAAGAAAACTGGAAGGTAAATTTCTTGGGACAAATGGAACGGTGACACCACCTTGGGGAAAAAATGTGAGGCTCCGCCCTCACCCAGCCTGTCAGAAAACACTAGGTAGGACGGGTTCACAGTTAATGCCCTCAGCTCGGAGACCCTGCGAGCCGAGGTAATGGCCACAATGAACGCAATCTTCATAGAAAGGTGCTTCAAAAAACACATGGCCAGTGGCTCAAAGGGGGACGACACGAGTCTAGACAAGACAAGGTTAAGATCCCAAGAGGGGGTCTAACTGAGGGATATAACTTATCCAAACCCTTAAGGAACCTTTTGACCACAGGGTCAGAAAACAGAGAAACTCCTGCCGAACCAACATGGAAGGCAGAAAGAGATGCTACATGAACTCTGATAGAGGAGGTGGAGAGGCCACTGGACCTAAGTTCAAAGAGGTAGTCCAGAATGGACGGGACAGGTGCACAGGACGGGTGCACTCCCCTTCTGGACGCCCAAGACGAGAACCGCCGCCACTTGGCTGCGTACGACCGCCTGGTAGACGGTTTCCTACTGCTTAGGAGCACCATCTGTACCTCCTGGGAACATTCCCTTTCCGGTTGGGTCAGCCACGGATAAACCAGGCTGTTAGGTGGAGAGAGCTGAGATTTGGGTGAACAATGGTCCCCCCCGTCCCAAGGTTGGGTCAGGAGATCCCAAACCAGTGGAAGTGTAATAGGGTCCTTGGTGAGCATGTCCACCAGGATAGGGAACCAGAATTGTCTGGGCCACCTCAGGGCTATCAGGATGACTGTGGACCTGAAGGTCTTGACCCTGGTCAGAACCCTGGGAATTAGGGGAAACGGGGGAAAAGCATAGAGAATGCCTGCCGATCACAGCACTGTCGTGGCATCCACCCGGAGCGTTCCCCGAGCCCCAACAGGGAGCAATAACTCTGGCACTTGGTATTGCGTGCCGAGGGACAACCCCACCTGTGGGAGACCTGACGAAGGGCCGAATCCTTGAGGGACCACTCATGGGCTCTGAAGGACCTGCTCAGAGCATCGGCCAGCAAGTTTTTGCACCCCGGCAGGTACTCTGCCTGCAAAACTACGTCGTGCTCTACACACAGGTCCCAGAGGTATAGAGCCTTGCGGCAGAGGGGTGGCGACCGGGCTCCCCCCGCCTGTTGAGGTAAAACACAGCCGCCATGTTGTCCAGGTGCACCAGGACAGAGCGGTGAGAGAACTTCGACAGGAAGGTCTTGCAGGCTCTCCTGACAGCCCTGAGCTCCCGGACATTTATGTGCAGAGCCCGCTCTGCTGGGGATCACAATCCCTGGGTCCTGACACACCCCAGGTGTGCTCCCCAGCCCAGGTCAGAAGCATCTGTGACCAGCGTAAGCAAGGGGGGAGGTACAGTGAACGGAACCCTGCTGCACACCACCGTCTCCTGGGTCCACCATTGTAAGGAGGCTATCACCTCCGACGGCACTGTGAGAACCGTGTCCCAGAGACCCCTGGTTTGGTTGAATGCCCTTGCCAACCAGGCCTGCAGAGGCCTGAGCCTCATTTGAGCATGTTGTACCACATACATACACGCCACCATGTGTCCCAGCAGCCTGGAGCAGACCCGGGCTGTCGTGATGGGGAACCAGGTTAACTCGGAGACCAGCTCCATTATGGATAGAAACCTGGCCCTGGGAAGGAGTGCTCTTGCCACCCTGGCGTCCAGGAGGGCTCCTACAAATTCGAGGTGTTGAGAGGGAGTCAGCGATGACTTTTCTTCATTTAGCATGTGTAGAAACCATTTTATATTTAGCGAGAAGCCATCTTGTATAACAGAAACCATTTCAGCTTTTCTCTCAAGCACGTAGACCAGAGTGAACTTTCTGTCACCCCATGAGAAGAGGCCTACAGGATGGGCTATTGGTATGTGTTAATTGGGCTGGTTGGGACAGGAGGTGTACTCCCTCGTATCTGTCCGCCATCTTGGAAAAGCAAAGCCTTATCAACAAGTTTAATTGATGATTTCTGTAATTGGATGCCCTGATGTCAGACTGTTTGGTTAAGGGTATAAAGATACTAGGACTGATTGTATTAGCAGCCTTACTGGGCCTGGCTTTGCTGGGACCACGTTTGGCTCATGCTGTGCTTTATTAATTAATAAAGCTGTTTGTTAGCTGCCTAAACAGAGAGGAGCATTTTTGCTTCGACACAAGTCCCAGTCTTACGAAGAGAGCCCGTGTGAGGGAAACATGGGCCTCTACTTGCTCGTAGGAGCGGCCACGGATCAACCAGTCGTCTAGGTATGGAAAAATGTGTACCCCTTTTTTGCAGAGGAACGCCGCTACGACTGCCATGCATTTTGTAAAGACCCTGGGTGCTGTTGAAAGGCCAAATGGGAGCACTGTAAATTGGAAGTGGCATCGGGAAACAATAAAAATGGAGAAACCTCCTGTGGCTGGGTCTTATTGCCACGTGGAAGTAAGCGTCCTTTAGATCGAAGGTTGCGTACCAGTCTCCTAACTGTAAAACCAGGATAACAGAAGCTAGGGTTACCATTCTGAACCTGGACTTCACGACCATCTTGTTGAGGTCCCGGAGATCTAAGATGGGATGAACCCTGCCCTTGGGTTTCAGGACAACAAAATATCGGTAATAAAACCCCTTGCCCTGTAGATGTGGGGGGACCCTCTCCACAGCTCCCTTTTCGAGAAGTGCCAGCACCTCTTGGCAGAGTGTGCCTTCGTGAGAGGTGTCCCTGACAAGCGACGGGGTGGGCGGGTTGGAAGGGGGCAAGCCCAGGAAAGGGATGGTGTAGCCACACCTGACTATCTTTAGGACCCAGGCATCGGTCGTGATTCCTGCCCAGGCGTGGGCAAACCGGGACAACCTGGCCCCAAACGGGGGGCCAGGGTGGGAGGCTGGTGCGTGACCCTCTAGCATCCTGTCAAAACAGGTGCTTGGATTGCTGGGAGGGACCTTGACCAGCCCCACGAAGGGTATCCCCTCTCGGGCGGCGTCGACAACCCCTTGTGGAGGACGGGCCCGCAGCCGCCCCCGCACCTCCACTGGGAGCACGAGGACAGCGTCTCCAGTAATCCCCACGGGGGACCTGGGACTGAGTTCTGCCCTGCTGTCTAAGACAGTTGACGACGCTGGGGGGCCGGTGTATGAATCCCCAAGGACCGTAGGGTAGACCTCGTGTCCTTGAGCGTATGGAGCCTGGAGTCCGTGTGCTCCAAAAACAAAGGGCAAGTCCTGGATCGTGGTTTGGACGTCCGGAGGTATTCCAGACACCTGCAGCCAGGCACCACGGCACATAACCACACCTGACGCCATGGTGCGGGCTGCAGAGTCGACAGCGTCCAGGGAAGCCTGGAGGGCCGTGCGAGCAATGATTCTGCCCTCAGAGGTCATGGCCGCAAACTCCTGACGAGCCTCGGCAGGCAGCTTGTCCTTGAACTTATCCACGGCCTGCCAGGTATTAAAAGCATAGCGGCTCAGCATCACTTGCTGATTGGCAATGCGGAGTCGCACCCCACCAGTGGCATACACCTTACGGCCCATCAGGTCAAGGCGCTTGGGCTCCCTAGCTTTCAGGGATGGCCCCAGCTGGCGAAGCCTCTCTTTTTGGGCCGCAGCCTGGACGACCAAGGACCCAGGAACGGGTTGGGAGTACAGGTGTTCGTGTCCCGACTGGGGGACGTAATAGCGCCTCTCGACTCCCTTTAAGGTAGGGGTCAAGGTAGCCGGGGTCTGCCACAGGGCATTGGTAATCTTGGCCACAGTTTTATTAAGTGGCAAAGCCAAGCGGGCGGGTGCATCGTCCGAGAGGATGTCGATCATGGGGTCCATGTCCTCCACTACTGGCTTCACTGGGACACCCAGATTGGAGGCCAGATGCCTAAGCAGCTCCTGATGCGCACAGGCATCCATAGTAGGCAACGCCGGTGCGGGATCCGCCAAAGCTTCATCCGGTGACGATGATGACGATGACTCCTGGACCGGTGCCGGGCCCAGCGCAGGAACTGGTTGAGGCGCTAGCTGGGCAGGCGGCACCACTTGTGGATGCGGCTCCGGTACCAAGGCCTGCGGCACAGCAGCGGCGTCGGCAGCAACCGACCTCTGGGGGGAGAGAGGGGGTTTTGACAGTGACGCCGACGGTTGCACTCGTTGCCCCGAGGCATTGGACACCACAGAAGGGGGCACAGGCCCCTGCCACTGGTGGTAAGCCCACGGTGTCCAAAATGGCCATTGCGGCTGAGGTGGCCAAGTCTGTTGCACCCGCGAACGATCACGCTGGTGCCGGCAACGAGATCTATGCGTCGAGGAAGCTGCCGAGGACCCCGACCTGAACAATGCCGCATCAGAATTGGACGAGTAATCAGACTCAGGCCAGGGAGGCACAGATGATGAATGTACTGCCACCGACGGGGGAGCAAACCTGGCCATGGATTCGGGTTTGCCCGCGTGCGCTCGATGCGGATGTGCTGGTACTGGGAAAAACTGTGCCGATGCCTGTGCCTGTTGCGGTAGCAGGAAAACCGGTCCCGGTGCCTGGAGTGGAGTCGGTGACGGGAGAACATATTCCGATGGCCGGGGTGGAGCCGGTTGCGGCACTGGGAGAACCGGTGCCGGTGCCAGTTGCGGTGCCGACACGGGGCATATCTGTGGTGCCGTAGTCGGTATCGGTACCAGTTGCAATACAAACCCCGAAGAGGCCGACGTCACCAGCGATGGCGGTACCGGCATGGCCCACAGGGTCGATGCCAGTACCTGTGCCGAAGCGTGCATCGGTGCTGAATAAGCTGATGCTGAAGGGCTCGACGATGGTGTCGAAGACATCGTCACGAGGCCAGGGTGACAGGGCACAGGCGCCGCCAAGACAGGGTCTGGAAGGGGTCCCAGCACCACGGGAGGTCGAGCCCAATCGAGCGCCGAGTGGGGCCTGGCGGCCTGCGTCGATGCCGGCACCGATACGCCGGCAAGCAGTACTGGTCCCACCAGGGACGGTCCCGCTGCATAAGTGGCCGGTGCCGTTCGGTCATGCCGGTGCGGAGGCGAAGCCGGTGCCAACACGGCTTCTGGCGTAGGTGATCTCGACCCTTCCGCCTCAACCGACGACGGAGGGGAGGTAGTGAGGCTAATAAGGTCATGGGCCGCCTCAAAGTGTCCGGCATGGAGGGGTGGTGCGAGGGTAGTTGCCCTGGACTAGATGGACGTCCCGCTCGCTTACGCCGCACCGTGGTGGATGAGGACATGCGCACGGGAGACTCGGTACCATGGTGTAGGCTCAATTTGGACTTCCAGCTCAGAGACCTACCACGAGACGTTCTTGACCTTTTTGGTGCCAGAGAGTGAGACCGGTACCGGGCCCTCGACGCCGAGGGCCGGTCCCGAAATGGGGCATCTCGCGTGGACGCCGGTGCACTGCGCACCGCAGAGTGCCCAGCCGGTGCCAGCTGTAAAGCCGCCTCCATGAGGAGAAGTTTTAGGCGAGAGTCTCTCTCCCTCTTAGTGCGAGGCTTAAAAGACTTGCAGATCTTACAAGTGTCTGTAAGATGGCTCTCACCCAGACACTTCAGACAACTGTCGTGAGGGTCTCCTCTGGGCATGAACTTTGCGCAGACAGTGCACGCCTTAAAGCCTTGCGGCCCTGGCATTCCTCACCCCCGAAGGGGGAGAAGGAAAGAACAAAGAAATACTAACTACCTAACTGAACTATTCAGGACTATTTACAATACTAATAGAAACGGGAACCATTAACTGATCTAAGAGAGAGACATGCTCCAACAACCGTCACGGGCGGTAAGAAGGAACTGAGGCAGGGCAGCGCCAGCAGGGGCACTTATGCCCCGCCATGGCGGCACCACTCCAGGGGGCACCCTGCTGGTGCTACGGGTACCGCTAGGGAAAACGCTCCGAAAGACGCGGTGCACGCGGTGCGCACACCTAATTCAAATGGACATGAGCAACCACTCGAAGAAGAACTAGATAAATTCATGGAGGTTAAGTCCATAAATGACTATTAGCCAGTATGGGTAAGGAATGGTGTCCCCAACCTCTGTTTGTCAGAGGGTGGAGATGGATGGCAGGAGAGAGATCGCTTGATCATTACCTGTTCGGTTCACTTCCTCTGGGGCACCTGGCATTGGCCACTGTTGGCAGACAGGGTACTGGGCTGGATGGACCTTTGGTCTGACCCAGTATGGCCATTCTTATGTTCTTACCTGAGGTTGCCCTTCGCTGCTGTAGAATGTAAAGCACATCACCACGGGAGGGGCAGGGGGAGACAGAAAAGGGACTTGCTAGGACAGCAGCGTGTAGATAGACAAGAGGAAGGCACATGAATGCCAGAGCATGACTCAGGATTGCCATGTCGAGGAGAGCAGTTACATAGGGGTGAAGAAGGAGAAGTGTCCATCTGGTACAGGGTTGACTAGAACAATTGCTACACTATGACTCCAGGGTCATGTTCCCCACCTCACTTCTGCGATCTGCCTCAGAGATATTTATGTTATTCAGGTTCTGCTCGATTGTTTTGTACGAGTGCTTCTTCTTTGTCTGAGATTTCTTGGCAGCTTCCATACCAGCAGCAGCTCCATCTATGAAAAGGAGAATTACTGAAGAGGCTGTCTCAAGAGCAGTGAGGGGGAACAGGAGGGTTCAACTCACCACTTTTCAAGAAGAGTCAGGGTATATCAAACCTAGACCTGACCTATCCATTTCGTTTATCTCTGCTATTCCCTCAAGGCCTGGTCTGTGAGGGGTTGTGTGGTTTGGTTTTATGAGGTCTTACCACAGAATCAGTGAGCAGGTTCAAGAGTTTACAAAAACAAAAAAAACCAAACCTACTCAGAATTACTATAAATAGCACCAGTCCTACAATCAACAGATACCTCCCTTCCTTCCCCCATTATAAATAACTTGGTTTCTGTTATTCCTACTCCAGCTCATCAACTGATGAAGTGGGTTTTGCCCACAAAAAACTCATGATACTATATATTTGTTAGTCTCTAAGGTGCCACAGAACTACTTGTAATAATTCTAATGTTATGTAGAAATCTGAGCGCAACAGGCATTACTCAAACCCAATGGGCAGATACTGCAGAGATGCAGACAAGAAAGTGTCCTTTGGTGTGCAGAATCCAATGCAGTCTTCCATAAAATCTCTTCCCATTTAAATGAGTTTATAGAACTGGCACTGCTGGCAAGACTATCCTCTCTGATTTCGCACAGTACGGTCCTACCTCACTGACAGTGCAGCAATTAGTGACACAAGTCCCTGGGCTCGGTTGAAGCTGATAGTTTAACAAAGCCAGTGTTTTGTCTGCCAGCAAACAGGAGACTGATTGTACACTTGTAGATCTTCATCTCCTTTCTCTTCCTTGTGTTGGTCTAGGTAAGCAACGCTTTGAACTTCAGTATTCATTAGGGAATGCAGACCTAGACAATTCAGAAACCAAGGCCCCAAAACCGATCAAGTCACCCCCAAAATATCTACTGATAACAAAGCCTTCCTTACACTAAAGGAAAGTAGGGAGCACAAACGAGCCAGAATAAGCACTAAACATTTGGCGAAATCTTTTAAATTATTTCTTATTCAACTGCACTTAGACCGCTAAATTAACAGGGAATCAGAAACCCAAGCAATTCGGCCCATCCCTTACCGCCCATGTATTGGGAAGCTAAAAAAGACATTGCTCTAGCATGCTAGAGCAATCTGAATTCATCCAGCTTTCTTAGGAATATAAGTTTGCCATAAACAGGTCAGCCCATTAGTCCATATGGCTCAATATGTTGCTTCAACCTGTGGCCAACACCTGCACACAAAACTGTCCCATAATGCACCTAACCAACAATGTGACGCTGATAATCACAAAGGGTGTGGGAAATCCAGGGCAATGAAGATAGTACCCTAAGGATTAGATTCCATTAGTTTTATTTTATCTTGTATGTCTACAAAGGTTAATGGGCATAAAGTTATTCATACTGGGTAATCTGGATAATCTGGATTCCCAGCAAAGAGAAGTTACTAAAATTAGCTAAAGACTTTGTTTCCTTTTGTTGAGTTATCTTGCTGCATAACATTCTGCATTTGTAGCAAGACAGGTTGAACACAAACGTGCTGCTTCTCATGAGTTTGAATCTGTCAGGCCTTCCAGACCAAGTAAACCAAGTTCTCACCCTTGGCTCAGAGGAGGGAGAGGGCTCTAGCAGACTAAACACAGGACGTAATGTCAGGAGATTTGGATTCTAATTCTGCCTGTCGCTGACTTACTGTGTGAATTTATGCACTTTCCTCCATTTTCCCATGTTTAAAAAGGCCCTTGAAATCTATAGATGCTGTGCAAGCATATGATTGCTATACAAAGGTTCTGCACCAGTATTTGGAATTATGACCAGGAGAGACTGTTCTGTCTCCCTTGATTAATATACCAAAATAAAAGAAGCAAGAGGCACACCTGCATCCTGGCTGTCCACATCCCTTGGAGGTGCTGAGTCTTTGCCCAGCCCTCCAAGAACTTTGTACACATCTGCATGGACAGCATCCACTCTAACCGCATAGATCTTTGTGCTGGCATCCAGGGTGCCGGCTGCTATCTGTGAAACAGACCAAACAGAACACACAATTAGACATGATCTGATCTCATCAGGACAAAGCGCTGTCAGAGAACACACACACACACACACACACACACACACACACAATGGGAGCTGCAGGACTGAATTTCTGCAAGAACGTTTATTTTTATATTTCCTGTGTGACTGGAGACTAGCAAAAAGGTGATAGGTAACAGCCAGCATGGATTTATAAAGAACAAATCATGTCAAACCAATCTGATAGCCTATCAAAAAAAGCTAACAAGTCTAGTGGATAAGCGAGAAGTGGTGAACATGGTATACCTAGAATTCAGTAAACATTTAATAGTCTTGCATGACCTTATCAATAAACTAGGGAAATACAACATAGATGGGGCTACTATAAGGTGGGTGCATAACTGGCTGGATAACCACTCTCAGAAAGTAGTTATTAATGGTTTACAGCAGGAATGTCAAACTCAAAGCCTACTGAGGGCCGCACAAACGAAAACTGATAGCTTTCAGGGCCACCAAAGAAAACGTACTTCTATTGGAAAGTCATAATTATTTATTATAGATTATGGTTTAGGTATACTTTATAATATTTGTTCAGGTCTTGTTTTAATATAATACAGTCATTTGAGGTGTAAAATTGTTATTTGCATCCATGAAGACTTTGAGTTTAAGGTGCTTCAGCCCCCTCTCCCCCCACTGTAACCCAATGCCCTCCCCCTCCTGCAGAGCCAAGCAACCTCAGCCTCCCTGCTCTAACCCATTCTTCCTCTTCTCCCGCAGAGCCAGGCACTCCCAGCTCCCCTCCCCCCTGGTCTAACCCAATCTCCCACCTCTCCCCCAGAGCCAAACACTCCCACCCCTCCTGCTCTAACCCAATGCCTCACCCCTCCCCCAGCTAGGCACTCCCCTTCCTCTCTAACCCAATCTCCCTCCTCTCCTCCAGAGCCAGGCACCCCCCAGCTTCCCGTCCTGCTCTAGCCTAATGCCTGGGTCCCAGAGCCGCTGCCACCTTGTGCTTCTCCCTCCAGGCACTGGGGTGCGTGCACAGAGTGGCCTGCCGTGAGCAGGCGCTGGGACATGTGTGCAGAGTGGCTGGCTGTGAGCAGTCTGGGCGCGTGGCTCAGAACCAGCGGGAGCCGCATTTCTTTAATCAAAGAGCCGCATGCGGCTTGAGCACCACAGGTTAGCCACCCCTGTTATAAACAATGTAACCGGGCCGAACTTAGATAATTTATAAAGATGTAGTTGTGGGCCGCAAAAAAATTCGATCAGGCCGCATGTTTGACATGACTAGCTTACAGTCATGCTGTAAGGGCATAACAAATGGATTTCCACAGGGGTCAGTTTTGGGACTGGTGCTGTTCAATATCTTCATCAATGATTTAGATATTGGCATAGAGAGTACGCTTATTAAGTTTGCAGATGATCCCAAGCTGGGAGGGGTTGCAAGTTCTTTGGAGAATAGGGTTATAATTCACAATGATCTGGACAAACTGAAGAAATGGTCTGACCGGAGCTTGGTCTCCTCTAGACAGCCTGCAGGCCGTGGGGGGGAAGCAGGTGGAGAGAGCCGCTAGAGCCTAGCTTCCCCCCAAACAGCATGGAGGGAGGGCTGCTGGGGAGGGGCAACCTTTGGATCTTGGGCCCCCCAGCCTGTAGGCTGTGAGGGACAGCCACCAGAGCCTCCCACCCACCTCAAGACACTGCAGGCTTTGTGCATGGGGATGGGGATGCTGCAAGCCAGGGCCAGCCCCAGGAACCTCATCCCCCCAGAGAGCCTGCAGGCTGTGGGTGAGGGTGGTAGAGGGGGGCCAATGGAGGCCTCAGAGCCTCACCTCTCCCCCAGACAGCCTGCAATGAGGACCGCTGGATGGGGGGCAGCACCTGCAGCCTGCCCCCCCAGACTGCCTGCAGGGGGCAGGCAGCCTCAGGAGCATGGTTCCCCCCCATAGCCTGCAGGCTGTGAGGAGAGACTGCTGGGGGGGGGGGGGGCAGGGGACAGCCATGTTTGGTGCCTCCGACTTCACACACAGCCTGCAGGAGACTGATAGCAGCCCCCAGAGCCTCGTCCCCACCTCAACAGTCTAAAAAGCATGGTGGGAGGCCACTGCAGACCAGAGGCAGTCCCCAGAACCTTATCCCCCCCAGACAACCTGTAGGCTGCCAGTGGGGGCAGCAGCTTCCAGAACTTGGTCCTTCCCCTGCAGACAGCCTGCAGAGGGAGACCACTGGCAGGGAAGCATTGCCCTGGCCTCCTCAGAGGAGTTGCTGCCGGAGCAGCACCACCTTTGCTGCCACAGGAAGCCCTGGTAAGCCCTCCCCACCCCCGCCTCCAGCCCCTTGTCCTTAGCCCCCAGCCCTGACTCCTGCATCTCCTCTCCCTGCCCTGAGCCCCCTCACACCTTCCAACTCCCTGCCCTAAGCCACTCACTCCCTGCCCCTCCTCACACCTGAACACACTCAAGCCTTCATTTTCGAAAAATACAATAATTGAAATAAAGCATGGACATTTTTCATTTATTTTTCAAAAACAAACAACGCCCTTCCCACAAAAAAATAAAACACCACACAAACCTTCAGTTAAAGACCCAAGCAATGCCAGGTACATCTGCTAGTATATTTTCAGCTATCCAAAACCAATCATTCTACTGAAATTAAAACTAATTCTAACATATTGTAACATGATTATCTAACCCAGTGTTTCCCAATTTTATTTGGCCACAGAACCCCTAGGGTTGCCTTAAAAAAAAAAAAAAAAAAAAAAGCAAGCCCCCCACTGCATTTCATCAAGCAAAAACGAAAAAACCACGAGTCCCGCCACAAAATATAAAGGCTCTGTCGCATTGAGAGGGGGCGGAGGAGTTCCAGCCCCCAGGGTTCCGAGAGCACCAATTGGGAAACACTGATGTAACCAATTATATCCCACCACCTAACTGGTTTACCCCCAACAAAATTAATTATGCAGGAAACAGAAACAATACAAGAACCAGACACAGACCATACAGATAAACACTAGAGAGATGGGGAACTTAATGACAAAGCAATAAAGAAATGCAGATTTCACAACCCCTGCTATTGACATGCGGGTCATTGCCAAACAGAAAGCTATCAACCTGTTTCTAGGCTCTTCCCTTTATCTGGAAGCAATAGATTGGACGGCCAAATTGTTAGAATATGCCTAATTTCAAAGACTGGTTTGGAATGTGCTTTTTTACATTGTTGCAGAAAGTTTCATTAATGGCTTCTCCATGTGCCTCTCCTGTCCCATTACATTACCACTGCCTGCCAGAGAGAGTTTCACTTATACTGTACAATTTTCTAGCCTGTAGTGCCCTTCAGCCAATACCAGCTTTCTAAGTCCACCCAAAGCTTGGAAAAGATTGCAGAAGTGTGGGAGGTTGATGCTTCTCAGCAGTCCCTACCACAAGGAATTCTTGTCTACTAGGTATCTGTTCCTTAACACCAGCAACCTCTGGCAACAGCAGAAAGGCCATTTTGGATAAGACCAATGGTCCGCCCAGCCCAGCATCCTGGCTTCGGACAGCGGTTAATGCAAGACATTTTAGAAGAATTTAACAGAACAGTGCAATTACTAAACAGAGGCATCTCCTATGGCCCAGTCCCAGCTTCAAAGCTTAGGGGCTCTGAGAGCATGGAATAGCATCCCTGACCATCCTGGTGAACAGCCATTGATGGACCTGTCCTCTAAGAACTTATCTTATTGTTCCTGAATCCTGTCACACTCTTGCCCTTCACATCATCTGGCAGCCTGTGCCACAGACTGTGCATGGTGTGAAGAAATACTTTTGTTTTAAACCTATTAATTTCATTGGGTGACCCCTGGTTCTGGTCTTATATAAAAGTTATTCACTATTTCTACACCATTCATGATTTTATAGATCTTTATCATACCACCCCTTGGTCATGTCTTTTCCAATCTGAGTAGTCCCTATCTTTTTAATTTCTCCTCATACGGCAACTTTTCCATATTCCTAATAATTGTTGTTGCCCTTCTCTTCATATTTCTCAATTCTAATATACCTTTTTGGAGAAGGGGTGACCAGAACTGCATGGAGGATTCAAGGTGTGGGTGTACAATGGATTTATACAGAGGCATTAGGATATTAACTAATTAATTAATGTTAGGATATATGTACCCCTTTCCTAATATTTTTACAGCCTCTGCAGACTGAGTTGACATTTAGAAAACTGTCCACAATGACTAAGATCTTGAGTGGTAAGCTAATTTAGTACCCATCAGTTTGTATGCATAGTTAGATATTTGCCCAGGTGCAGTACTTTGCATTTATCAACATGGAATTTCATCTGCCATTTTGTTGCCCAGTCACCCAGTTTTGTGAGATCCCTTTGTGACTCTCTGCAGCCTGAGAGGTAGTCAAGTGTCTCCTGTTTGAAAGAAACTCAATTACTACCTTCTGGTGAGTAGCCCCAACTCAAACAGATCTTGAGCACATTATTTTGCGTACACACACACACACACACACACACACACACACACACACACACACACACACACACCGCTCCTCATTGTGAAACACACACACACACACACACACACACACACACACACCGCTCCTCATTGTGAAACGTGCACAGATAATCAGTGATTATGACCACTAGGGTGACAAGTTTCAGTTGAGATCTGTGGGGCAGTCTGTGGCAAACAAATATGTAAAGGCCAGATTCAGGGGATTTCTGTAATCCTTGGTAAAGCTCTCTGTAATTTGGCACCAAGAGGTCCCTGAGGCACAGGGACAATGTTTTGGACATGAATTTCTCCTTGGCTGAAGTGGAATTATAAACTCTTCTGTGCAGGCTCTTCTTTCGCCAAGCCTAACAGAATCCTCTGCTGAATGAAGATGTCAATACTCTTGCCTATCTTATCTTTTACATAGTTTCTATGGGCTAAATTCTGCTCAATTATACCAGTGCAGAACTTCAGTGAAGTCTCAGGGAAACTGGCCCTATTGAAGACTATTTGGGGCTACTTACTATCCAGTCATTTCTATCTGCTCTTCTAATCAGGGCCAGCAGAGGGGTTCCCATCCACCTGGCTGTGTCCACTGGAGGACGCTGAAGCAGAGAGGAAGAGACAGACCATTGTGCCAAGTTGGCAGCAGCCACCCCCCTCACCTTGAAGTTGGTCAGTTCGGAGTCCTTCTGTTTGAGTATCTCGGCCATGTAGTCTATGAGGTGCAAGCCAAATGCATTCTTCGTGGTGATTCTCTGAAACAGAGCACATAGTCAGCCTTTAGCTTTGGAAAATGATGTCCCTCAATTCAGTTACATGAGCAACTCTTTTTGGGGGGCAGGGGAAATCTCTTCTTTGGGGAGCAGTTCAAGGCCTGACACTGTTCAGCATTGTCATCAGTGATCCACACACACATACAAAAATCACAGCTGTTAAAATCTGTGGCTATCACAAAGATTGGCAGAATGGTAAATACTAAGCATGACAGGAGTCACAGTGATCTGTATCCCTGGGCAACCTGCGCCCATTTAAAACACACTGTCTTAATGCAGCCAGAGGCTAAGTTTGCACATCTAGGCATAAGGAATGCAGACTACACCTTCAGAGTTCATCAAAGTTATTGCCAACATCTAGGCTGAGCTCCTGCATAGCATAGACCAAAGAACTTCCCACAATCCTATCCTGTTTGAACTAGAATGTATATTTTAGAAAAATATCCAAATATTATTTAATTAAATTTCCCAGCGCGTGGGACTCCACCATGACCACTCATGGTGAGCTCTCCTCACGGTTAACAATTTGTGCCTTATTTAGAGTCTGACCTTGTCTAACTCCCACTTCCAGCCGCTGGCTCTTGTTCTCTCTGTCAAACTGAAGAGCCTTCTATTATCCCATTTCTGGTTTCCATGAAGGTACTTAAAGACTGATCCTGTCTCTCCTCAGCCTTCTCTTTGTTAAGCTAAATAGACTGAGCTCCTTAAGTACCACTATAAAGCAGGTTTCTAATCCTTCATTCTTGTAGCTCTTCTCTGAACCCTCCCCTATTTGTCTACACCAGTGGTCTCCAACCTTTTTACACTCAAGATCACTTTTTAAATGTCAGGACAAGCCAAGATCTACCACATACTTTCCCCAAGACCCCACCCCTTCCTTGAAGCCCCACCCTCTCTGTTCTCCTCTCCATCACTTGCTATCCCCAGCCCTTATACACTCTCAGGGTATGGCTACAGTGCCGCTTTTTTTTTAATCCTTCTGTCAGAAGAGGTTTTTCCAACATTTGGCCCGTCTAGACTGGGCCAAATGTCGAAAAAAAACCCTTCTTTCGGAAGCCCCCTTATTCCTTATGGAATCATGGAAAAAGCGTGTTTGCTCTTCAGCTAAAAAAAGCAGAAGAATAAACGTGTCCCTGGACACAGAGAAACTCTTGTAGTCTAGCCGTACCCTCACTGGGTTGAGACAGGAGGTGTGGGCCCTTCGGTGGGAATGAGGGATTTGGGTGAGAGGTGTAAGTTCTAGGAGGGAATTTGGATGCAGGAGGAGGTGGAGAAAGGGATGCTTCTCGGGGAGGGGTCTCCAGGCTGGGGAGTGTTGGGGTCAGGTGGAGGGTTGGGTTGCAGAGCAAGCCTCAGGCTTGAGGATGTGAGGGTGCAGGAGTTTGTGCTGGCATGTGTGAGGGGCTCAGGGCAGGGAGGTTGGGAGCATGATGGGCTCAGGACACAGATTTGCGGTGTGTGGATGGTGGAGGAGTGTTGTAGCAGAAGACTGAGGATGTGGGGGTGCAGGAGTTTGGGGATGAGAAAGGTTCAGGACAGGGGGTTCCAGTGTATGATAGGCTCAGATTTGGGATGGGGAGGTACAGGCATGTTATGATGCTATGGCCAGACAGGGGCTTTTTGGCCAGGCTTCATTTTTAAATAAATTATAATGTCAAACCCAAAAAGTTTCAGCATTGTTTTCATTTATGAGGAGACGGGGAACCTGTTTTGGGTGAGGGGTCACTGACCCACAGAAAAGTTAGCTGGGGCCACACAAGTGAGATGCAAAAAAAAACCAACCCTTCAAAAACCCCCCAAGCCTCACTAATATGGCCCCAACTGTTCTGGTGGGGACAGGGTGCTGGTGGGAGCAAGGTGCCAGTGGGGGTAAGGAGTCCCCTGCTCTTGCCTCCTTCCTGGACTCCTCCCTCCCTCCCTCCCCCCCCCCACAGGGAGGCAGCAGGGGAAGGAAGTCCCCAGCGCGTGCCTCCTCCCGGGACTCCTATCCCCTCCGCCCCCCACAGGGGAAGGAAGCCCCCGGCGTGCCACAGAGCTGGCTTCAGGAAACGCGTCGGCTATTTGGGGGAGGGAGGAGCAGCCCATGCACTTCCCGAAACCCTGGAAGTGGCACGCAGCTGCAGGACTGCCCCACCCCCACCCCGCAGGAAGCCGGTGCTACCTCCATTGTGACTGTAGGTAGCGTCAATGGGGCTTCATGGGGGTGGGGAGAAATTGGGGGGGGGTCCCCGAACGCCTCGCAATCGACTGGTTGAGCCCTCCCCATCGTCGGGTTGGTGACCATGAGTCTACACCCTTACTGAATTGTCAGAACTGGGCATAGTATTTCAGTAGTTACTGTACTGCTGCCAAATACAGAAGTTAAATAACCTCTCTGATCCTACTTAGTATTCCCCAGTTTATGCCTCCAAGGATTGCATTAGACCTTTAGGCCTCAGCATCATACTGGGAGCTCATGTTCAGCTGATTATCTGCCACGATCTCCAAGACTTTTGCAGAGTCATCGCTTCCCAGGTTCACAGTAAGGATTGGAAGGGACCTCTAGGAGTCACTAAGTTCAGTCTCCGTCCCCCGGCTGAGGCAGGATCAAGTAAATCTAGACCACTCCTGACAGGTGTCCATCTAATCATTTCTTAAAGACCTCTAATGATGGGGATCCCACAGTCATCCCTGGAAGACTATTCCAGAGCCTAACTTTCCCTCAGAGTAAGGTCATGTCTACACTTGCAATTAAACAACAACAGTTTTGTTGTTCACAGTTTGCTGCATCAAGTGCAAATGTCACTCTCTTGCCAACAGAGTGAACGCCATTTGTGAGGGGTAGAAGTATATCATTAGCAAAAGCACTAACAAACAAAGTTTATACTGCCCAACTTAACAACAGGCCTGTGTCAACACAACCTTGTTGCTAAAAAGCAGCACAGTGTAGACAAAGCTGTTAGAAAACTTTTCCTAAAATCTAACTTAAATCCCCCAAGACTTCTTGGCCTATCTCCAGGCAACATGGAGACCAGTCCTCCTTAGAGCAGCCAATCACATATTTGAAGACTGCTGTCAGGTACCTACACAGCTTCTATTTCTCAAAACTAAACAGGCTCACGTATTTTAACCTTTCCTCTCAGGGCAGGTTTTCTAACCCTTTTCATTTGTTTCCCTCCTCTGAATTCTTTTCAACTTGTTCACATCTTGTTCATAACTTCTGCACCCAACCTCCATCCCAGCCCCAGCACCTCCTCCATTAACACAGAAGAGTGCAGCCCTTTGATCACTTACCAAATTCTTGGAGTGGCCCATCAGAAATTATTGTCTGTCCCTGCTGTAGCATATGCATAAGAGCCTCAAACGTCTCTATCCCCAGCAGGCTACACCACCTCTTTCAGATTTGCATTTAGGTATGAGCATGTATAGAACTGCCCCACCTTAGAACTAACTTTCTTCAAAGCTGGCTTGCTGTTCTACATGCAGAACTATTTTCACTCACATTCTCTGTTGACAGCTTGATGCAGGTGGAATAGTGATCTGAAATCTGGGTGTTTGTCAATTTCGGGATCACAGGCACAGAAGTCTCAGCTGACCTAAAGAAACAAGCAAAAACCTCTGCTTTAGAGAGCAGCGCTTCCTCCTGAACTGCAAGGCACAAGAGAGCAGGTATAAGACACACATGTTGTGCACTCAGAAATGCCTCCTTATCCTTGAGTCCTGGCCTTTAGCACAACTCTGCCAGCATATTTACCCACCTCTGCTGGTACTATCCCACTCCAGGGCATATCCTGCATGCAATCATCAAACCTGTGCACAGCTGCTTCACATGGGCAACCTGGACTAGTGAGTAGGCTCCATGAATGGACCTCAAGATTGTAGTAACCAGGGCTCAATAAGCGCGGCGAAAACCCACTCGCCAGCCCTGCACCGCGCATGCGCCAGACCCGCACTGCGCATGCGCGCACCGCCAGTGAACGGGGCGACCAGCTGAAATCTACTCGCCTGTGCGAATTTGTCGAGCCCTGGTCGTAACCAAGACAGTCTCCAAGGACAAGGTAGTTTTGTTAACTGTACTTGCATACCTAGAATTTGTGGGGTGTACCAATTGCACCATAGCAGCGCTTTGATGGATGCAGTGGAAGAGCACAGCTTTCACAATGTTGTGTACAATCAGTACACACCTCACTTCAGGCACCCTTGCCCCTCTCTGTGTGTGTCACTTTTGTAATACAGGCAGGAAAAAAAAAAAAAAACCATCCAGATGGACACCAGCAGAATCTGGCAACTCTGTGCATGGGCTACAGTAAACTAAATGTCTGGTGGATCACACCTAGAACCCTAATGGGCTGCAGTTAGCCTGTCACCGATCTGACCTGTTGGAAAGGGACTTCACAGAGAGGGGCGACTCATTGCTGCTGAGATGCAGATCAATGGCCCGGGAGAGCCGTCGCTGCTTCCTTTCCTGTTCGTCGTCATTCCCCAGAAAGCTGTCAAGCACTGGAGTGTTGGAGGCACTTAGAGGTTGCCGCCGGGTGCTGGGGGACACGAACACACCATTGGAGGAGGCACTCTGGCTGCGACCATGACACTGGGGTCTAGAAGCACTCATCTTCCTTCCAGGGGACAGCTGAGAAATCGAAGGCAGGTGATGAGCTAAAGAGACCTCATCTTCCGCCCCTGGCCTGCTGCCAGTAACTGCCCCGAGACCGCTCCTCTTCCCACCCCCCGCCTGTCCCCCAGTAACTGCTCCAAGACAGCTCCTCTTCCCACCCCCCGCCTGCTCCCAGTAACTGCCCCGAGACCGCTCCTCTTCCCACCCCCCGCCTGCTCCCAGTAACTGCCCCGAGACCGCTCCTCTTCCCACCCCGGCCTGCCCCTCACTACCTGCCCCGAGACTGCTCCTCTTCCCACCCCGGCCTGCCCCTCACTACCTGCCCCGAGACCGCTCCTCTTCCTACCCCTGCCTGCCCCTCACTACCTACCCTGAGACTGCTCCTCTTCCCACCCCCCCGCCTGCCCCTCACTACCTGCCCCGAGACCGCTCCTCTTCCCACCCCCAGTAACTGCCCCCAGACCGCTCCTCTTCCCTCCCCCACCTGCCCCTCACTACCTGCCCCCAGACCGCTCCCCTTCCCACCCCCCCGCCTGCACCTCACTTCCTCCCCCGAGACCGCTCCCCTTCCCACCCCCCCGCCTGCCCCTCACTTCCTGCCCCGAGACCGCTCCTCTTCCCACCCCCCCGCCTGCCCCCAGTAACTGCCTCGAGACCGCTCCTCTTCCCACCCCCCCGCCTGCCCCTCACTACCTGCCCCGAGACCGCTCCTCTTCCCACCCCCCCGCCTGCCCCTCACTACCTGCCCCGAGACCGCTCCTCTTCCCACCCCCCCGCCTGCCCCTCACTACCTGCCCCGAGACCGCTCCTCTTCCCACCCCCCCGCCTGCCCCCAGTAACTACCCCCAGACCGCTCCTCTTCCCACCCCCCCGCCTGCCCCCAGTAACTGCCCCGAGACCGCTCCTCTTCCCTCCCCCGCCTGCCCCCAGTAACTGCTCCAAGACAGCTCCTCTTCCCACCCCCCGCCTGTCCCCCAGTAACTGCTCCAAGACAGCTGCTCTTCCCACCCCCCGCCTGCCCCCAGTAACTGCCCCCAGACCGCTCCTCTTCCCACCCCCCCGCCTGCCCCTAGTAACTGCCCCGAGACCGCTCCTCTTCCCACCCCCCCGCCTGCCCCCAGTAACTGCCCCGAGACCGCTCCTCTTCCCTCCCCCGCCTGCCCCCAGTAACTGCTCCAAGACAGCTCCTCTTCCCACCCCCCGCCTGTCCCCCAGTAACTGCTCCAAGACAGCTGCTCTTCCCACCCCCCGCCTGCCCCTAGTAACTGCCCCGAGACCGCTCCTCTTCCCACCCCCCGGCCTGCCCGGAGACGGCTCCTCTTCCCACCCCCCCCGCCTGCCCCCAGTTACTGCCCCGAGACCGCTCCTCTTCCCACCCCCCCCGCCTGCCCCCAGACCGCTCCTCTTCCCACCCCCCTGCCTGCCCCCAGTAACTGCCCCCAGACCGCTCCTCTTCCCACCCCCCCCGCCTGCCCCCAGTAACTGCCCCCAGACCGCTCCTCTTCCCACCCTCCCGCCTGCCCCCAGTAACTGCCTCGAGACCGCTCCTCTTCCCACCCCCCCGCCTGCCCCCAGTAACTGCCCCGAGACCGCTCCTCTTCCCACCCCCTGGCCTGCCCCGAGACGGCTCCTCTTCCCACCCCCCCGCCTGCCCCCAGTTACTGCCCCGAGACCGCTCCTCTTCCCACCCCCCCGCAGTAACTGCCTCGAGACCGCTCCTCTTCCCACCCCCCTCCGCCTGCCCCTCACTACCTGCCCCGAGACCGCTCCTCTTCCCACCCCCCCGCAGTAACTGCCTCGAGACCGCTCCTCTTCCCACCCCCCTCCGCCTGCCCCTCACTACCTGCCCCGAGACCGCTCCCCTTCCCACCCCCCTGCCTGCCCCCAGTAACTGCCCCCAGACCGCTCCTCTTCCCACCCCCCCGCCTGCACCTCACTACCTGCACCGAGACCGCTCCTCTTCCCACCCCCCCGCCTGCCCCCAGACCGCTCCTCTTCCCTCCCCCCCGCCTGCCCCTCACTACCTGCCCCCAGACCGCTCCTCTTCCCACCCCCCCGCCTGCCCCTCACTACCTGCCCCCAGACCGCTCCTCTTCCCACCCCCCCGCCTGCCCCTCACTACCTGCCCCGAGACCGCTCCTCTTCCCACCCCCCCGCCTGCACCTCACTACCTGCCCCGAGACCGCTCCTCTTCCCACCCCCCCTCCTGCCCCCAGACCGCTCCTCTTCCCACCCCCCCGCCTGCCCCTCACTACCTGCCCCGAGACCGCTCCTCTTCCCACCCCCCCGCCTGCACCTCACTACCTGCCCCGAGACCGCTCCTCTTCCCACCCCCCCGCCTGCCCCCAGACCGCTCCTCTTCCCACCCCCCCGCCTGCCCCTCACTACCTGCCCCCAGGCCGCTCCTCTTCCCACCCCCCCGCCTGCCCCCAGTAACTGCCCCGAGACCGCTCCTCTTCCCTCCCCCCCGCCTGCCCCCAGTAACTGCCCGGAGACCGCTCCCCTTCCCACCCCCCCGCCTGCCCCCAGTAACTGCCCCGAGACCGCTCCCCTTCCCACCCCCCCGCCTGCCCCTCACTACCTGCCCCGAGACCGCTCCCCTTCCCACCCCCCCGCCTGCCCCTCACTACCTGCCCCGAGACCGCTCCTCTTCCCACCCCCCCGCCTGCCCCCAGTAACTGCCCCGAGACCGCTCCTCTTCCCACCCCCCTGCCTGCCCCCAGACCGCTCCTCTTCCCACCCCCCCGCCTGCCCCCAGTAACTGCCCCCAGACCGCTCCTCTTCCCTCCCCCGCCCGAGGCGGGCGTGACGCGCACACTAGGCCCAGTCTCCCCACTTACAGCTTCCCGGTTTGAATCGGCGCGCGCGGACACTGCGCAGCTGCGGTGGTTCTGACGTACCTAGCGCAGGGACGGGGCGGGGCTACGGGTGCCGAGAGGCGCTGGATTAAACGCCCTTTCTCGTCCTTCCTCCACGCTGAGGTTGTCCGGCCAGACACTGAACGACCCGCGCTGAGGGTCTTGAGCGGGGCTGTGGATGGGAAGTGAGGGTGGGTAGGGGCTGTGCATGAGGAGTGAGTGAGGGGGTGGGGGCTGTGCATCGGGAGTGGCGGGGCGAGGGCTGGTCGTGGGGCGGGGGTTGTGGATGGGGAGTGGGGGGGTAGGCCTGGGTGTGAGGCGCAGGCTGTGGATGGGGAGTGGGGGGGCGGGTAGGACTGGGTGTGAGGCGCGGGCTGTGGATGGGGAGTGGGGGGGCGGGTAGGACTGGGTGTGAGGCGCAGGCTGTGGATGGGGAGTGGGGGGGCGGGTAGGACTGGGTGTGAGGCGCGGGCTGTGGATGGGGAGTGGGGGGGCGTAGGACTGGGTGTGAGGCGCGGGCTGTGGATGGGGAGTGGGGGGGGCGAGGGCTGGTCGTGGTGCAGAGGCTGTGGATGGGGAGTGGGGGGGTAGGACTGGGTGTGAGGCGGGGGCTGTGCATGAGGAGTGAGTGAGGGGGGTAGGACTGGGTGTGAGGCGGGGGCTGTGGATGGGGAGTGAGGGGGGGTAGGACTGGGTGTGAGGCGTGGGCTGTGGATGGGGAGTGAGGGGGCTAGGATTGGGTGTGAGGCGCGGGCTGTGGATGGGGAGTGAGGGGGGGTAGGACTGGGTGTGAGGCGGGGGCTGTGGATGGGGAGTGAGGGGGGGTAGGACTGGGTGTGAGGCGGGGGCTGTGCATGAGGAGTGAGTGAGGGGGGTAGGGGTGGGGTGGGGGCTGTGCATCGGGAGTGAGGGGGCGAGGGCTGGTCGTGGGGCGGGGGTTGTGGATGGGGAGTGGGGGGGCTAAGACTGGGTGTGAGGCGCGGGCTGTGGATGGGGAGTGGGGGGGGTAGGACTGGGTGTGAGGCGGGGGCTGTGGATGGGGAGTGAGGGGGGGTAGGACTGGGTGTGAGGCGGGGGCTGTGCATGAGGAGTGAGTGAGGGGGTAGGGGTGGGGTGGGGGCTGTGCATCGGGAGTGGGGGGGCGAGGGCTGGTCGTGGGGCAGGGGTTGTGGATGGGGAGTGGGGGGGTAGGACTGGGTGTGAGGCGCAGGCTGTGGATGGGGAGTGAGGGGGGGTAGGACTGGGTGTGAGGCGCGGGCTGTGGATGGGGAGTGAGGGGGGGTAGGACTGGGTGTGAGGTGTGGGCTGTGGATGGGGAGTGAGGGGGGGTAGGACTGGGTGTGAGGCGCGGGCTGTGGATGGGGAGTGAGGGGGGGGTAGGACTGGGTGTGAGGCGCGGGCTGTGGATGGGGAGTGAGGGGGGTAGGACTGGGTGTGAGGCGCGGGCTGTGGATGGGGAGTGAGGGGGGTAGGACTGGGTGTGAGGCGCGGGCTGTGGATGGGGAGTGGTGGGGGGGGTAGGACTGGGTGTGAGGCGGGGGCTGTGGATGGGGAGTGAGGGGGGGTAGGACTGGGTGTGAGGCGCAGGCTGTGGATGGGGAGTGAGGGGGGGTAGGACTGGGTGTGAGGCGCGGGCTGTGGATGGGGAGTGGGGGGGTAGGACTGGGTGTGAGGCGCAGGCGGTGGATGGGGAGTGAGGGGGGGTAGGACTGGGTGTGAGGCGCGGGCTGTGGATGGGGAGTGGGGGGGTAGGACTGGGTGTGAGGCGCGGGCTGTGGATGGGGAGTGAGGGGGGGTAGGACTGGGTGTGAGGCGTGGGCTGTGGATGGGGAGTGAGGGGGGGTAGGACTGGGTGTGAGGTGTGGGCTGTGGATGGGGAGTGAGGAGGGGTAGGACTGGGTGTGAGGCGCGGGCTGTGGATGGGGAGTGAGGGGGGTAGGACTGGGTGTGAGGCGCGGGCTGTGGATGGGGAGTGGTGGGGGGGGTAGGACTGGGTGTGAGGCGGGGGCTGTGGATGGGGAGTGAGGGGGGGTAGGACTGGATGTGAGGCGCGGGCTGTGGATGGGGAGTGGTGGGGGGGTAGGACTGGGTGTGAGGCGCGGGCTGTGGATGGGGAGTGAGGGGGGGTAGGACTGGGCGTGGGGCAGAGGCTGTGGGTGGGGAGTGAGGTGGGCAAGGCTGGGAGTGGGGTGGGGGCTGTGAATGGGGAGTGAGGGCAGACTGTGGGGTGGGGGCTGTGGATGGGGAATCAGGGAGGGGTAGGATTGGGCGGGGGCTGTGGATGGGGAGTGAGGGTAGGCTGTGGGGTGGGGGCTGTGGATGGGGAATCGGGGAGGGGTAGGATTGGGTGCGGGCTGTGGATGGGGAGTGAGGGGGTAGGACTGGGCATGGTGCAGAGGCTGTGGATGGGGAATGAGGGGGGGTAGGACTGGGTGCGGGCTGTGGATGGGGAGTGAGGTGGGCAAGGCAGGGAGTGGGGAGTGAGGCTCTTAGTTCCCTGCAGGGAATATTTGCAGGGGGTGGGGACGGAAAGGGTAACAAGGAGTTTTCCCCTAGGTTTTCCCTGGCCCTGTATCTGCCCTGGAAGAGATCAAGGCAATAGCTGGGGGGCAGGTGTGACCTGACACATTTGGTTAATGACCTTGCTGGAGTGCTGGGCCCATGGTGCAAGGAACAGTCCTCAGGGCTCTAAACCCTGCATTCTGAGTTCAGGTCTTGCTGGGGCTGGGCTGCCTTGCTGCAAAGCTGTCGTGCTTGATGTGCTCTGGCTCCTTGTCCTTAGCCTTACCAGAGGAAAAAGACAGTGCTTGGGTCTGACAGGGTTTGGTAAGTCAGTGTAAGCTTTAACCCTTGGCTGCTGTATGATCGACTCCCAGGCCTCTTCCCTTGGACTGCCTTGTCTCTTTTTGTTCCTCTTAATGAGTAGTCCTGCTGCACCTTAGTTTTCAGTCTTTTGGGTGAATACAGGTGTGCTGTTGTTTGATCACCACTGTGTGTGAGAGGTGGGGCCTTGAGCTTTCTTTTTCTCTTTCTGCTTGATGAATATTTTCTGTTTAAATGTCTCAGAGGGGTTTTCCTGTTAGTCTGTAACTTTAAAAACAAAATGCAGATCAAGGCAAGATTTGTTTAGGACAGACCTCTTTGCTCCCTGGGCAGAACTGTGAGGTTTGGAGAGTATGTTAATAACACCGTGTTAGGGAATCTGTAACTTCACATGATATTTCAGTGAGGCCAACCCTGGCCAGCACAGTATGATGAATTTTCTGGTGATACCTTACCTGGTAAAAGATTATGATACTAGTGTGTAGGTTGTGAATGCAGGGGTGTGTTCCAGCCCCATCTGATACTGAGGGGAAGTTAGGGTGTTATGGGCAGGACAAAATGAAGGGAATGGGCTCCTGCCTACAGCACACCTTTTGTGGGGCCTGTCAGACACCTGGAGGTTTCTGGAGCGAGTATCACCATCATGGCTGCCGGCTGCCATCTCTTGACCCAGCATGGCTGCCGAGTGAGGTCCTGACCAGACTGGGCTAGAGAGAGATGTAAACATCACAGACTCTGGCTGAATCCGAACCAACAGCTGGGATGTGAAACTTTATCTCTTCCTCTCCAGCCCGTCTCCTTTTCTTTCTCTGCCTTTGTTCTTCCCTTGGCCTGCCCTCTCCTTTTTCCTTCTGCTTAACAAGTCAAGGCAGCCAAGCCTGCAGATTTTGTAGCATTGCTATAAGCCTGAAACCAGAAAAAAGCAGCTAAAAGCAACACCCTAACCAGCCTGATGCTGGTACGAGTTTGCCAGGCCTCAGAGTACCTGAGCCTGGGTTTCTCTACCAGGGAGGCTGCAAGTGTCACACCAGAGGCGGGAGCTGCCTTTTTCTTTCCTGTTCTTTTTGTTCCTGGTTTGTGGGTTTGGACTTGAACAACAGCTGCAAGGACAGCTCCAGCTCCTTGTCCCCAAAACAGTTGTTCCTGTTACAGGTACCAGCTTCCAACTTTACCTGTGGGTCTCAACCCCCTCTCGGCCTTGGGCCCCATTCCACACCACACTGTTGTCTTTTTGAGCCATTGTTCTATTACATTAGAAGTGTCTGTAACAAAGTTTGCTTGTCCATAATTTATTTCTATACTGTCCATAAAAAGAATTTTCAATGGTTACCTACCCTGGGGTGAGTGGGAAGTGCTGAGAGGGAGGGGGAGGAGTTGTTCAGCAGGGCCTTGGCAGATGGGAAGAGCTGGCTGCCAGCAGATGCTAAGCAACTGCTTTCCCTCCCCCTCCCCCCCCGGTGGGCACCCCAGCCCTGGATGCACCCATGGAGTCTGTGCCTATGATGGCCATCTTTGTTACCACCAAACAAAGGGAGATTTCCTCCTAAAACCTCTCTCCAACCATAGGGAGAGGGACCACAGGATGTAGGCAGGAGGCGGCAGAGGGCTTGCCTGTGAGCTGGGAGTTGTAGTTGTGAGACATGAGCGCTCTTAATGCCTCACTTAATACTTTTAACTGGTTTCTCATTGTTTCTCTAGCTTCAGTAAAGGGTTAAAATGTTTCCTGGTACTGAGCAGGCTGAGGGCTCTGCATACCAAACCCCAGTTTGACCTTGGAGAGTCTGGATTATGTGAACACCTTTGGCCCATTTATTCCATCCAAATTCAATGGCAGACTTAGTGAACACCTGGGGCTCACTGCCAGGGCACCTGCTTGGGGAATCAGTGGGATATGTTTGGAGGTAGAAGATTGTTCCTCGGCCCAGGAGTGATGGGTTCAGGTGTTTAACAATATAGTTTTGTCAAAGCTTTTATTTGAACCAATAGAGCCAAGCCCTTGAGAACATACGTACACATGTACAAAAATACTCTGGGACAAGAAAGTTGGTCTGCCTTGGCTTTAACTGTACAGTGCCCTCTCTGCGCCTACCTGTCTCCAGATGACAGCCTTGTGTGCCCTAGGCATGGAGACATCTCCAGCAAGCCCTCATGGCCCTGCCCCAGGCTCAGCAATGCTGTTCTGGCTCCACTCCAAAATCAGTGGCATGGTGACTGTGCTGCGGATGGTGTGCTAGGCTACCAGATTCTAGGGAACTTAGTGCAGTGGACCCAGACTCTGTCTTGCTACTTGCTGCACTGTGGGAGTAGAGCCCTCACTTGTTCCATCACTTCCAAGAATTCGCTTCTGGCCTGGGCATGAGCAGCAGGCTCCAGTGCCAGGTGCTGGAAGAGGTTGAGTGGCTTGGCATTCCGGAAGGCCTTGGGCACAGGGATCTGCCTGGGCAGGGCACTGTTTCCAATCAGGAAGTGGTAGAGGCATTTCTCCTCTAGCCCATGGTGCAGGTACAAGAGGATATCCTGCAGCCTCTGAGCTAGCTGCTCCGGGCACCATTCCGACAGTGGCAGGAGGAGCAGGAGGTGCATCAGGGCGGTTTTGAAGTGGTAGGTGGTGAGGAGCTTGTTCTCCAGGGTGGGCATCCTGCATTCCTTGAGGTAGATGAGGATCTGGAGGCATTTGAGGTGGCAACTGTCCTCGGGGGCATACCTGCTCATCAACTGGAAGAACAACATTTCCTGAACAGCGAAGGTCTCTAGCCAGACTGGGCTGCTGGAATGGCCCATCTCAGCCCCCTGGCTGGCCAGGAAGACCAGAGAGTCTCCCTGTTGCACCCCCAGGATGATCTCGATGGAGAGGGCCCTGCCGGACTCATAAGCCAGCCAGAGCTTGCAGCAGGAGGTGGAGGGCTGGAGTGTGAGCTGGAAGCTATAGTTGTGAGACATGAGCTCCCAGGCCTTGCCTATCAGACTCTGGAACCAGTGGGTAGTTTTTTCCACATCCAGGTGGGAGCTGCTGCATAAAATGTGCACTCGGAAGGGCCCCCCCTTACTGTCACTCATGTCTGCCTCGGAGTGGTGCAAGAGACACAGCACGTCCCCCAACAGCCTCTCCCTCTTGCACACGCACTCCAGCTCCACCAGGATGTGGCCATGGTTCTTTGGGGTGCCCTCTGTGTACTCCATCTCCAGGTGGAAGGAGTGCCCCTTGGGCGGCAGCAGGGGCACAAGCACACAGTAGGTTTTGGGGTCCCTGTGGGGGCACCAGCCTTCAAAGGTGCTGGCCATGCCAATGCAGTTCTCCAGCTGCGGGAGGAAGGTCTGGCAGATGAGGACTCGGCATGCCTCCAGCAGGCTGTTCACTAGGCCTGTCACAAACTCGCAGGTGCTAGCCAGCTCCTTGGACGTGCCCTGGAGGTGCTGCTTGTAAAAGTGCTCCAGGGTCTCTGTGTCTGGGAAATCAGGATGTTGGGTGCAGGTGCTCCTGGGTGCTGTTTCGGCCTCCTCCTCCTCAACACTGCTGGTATCATCGCTGCTGGAGTCGTAGCTAGACTCGTGCTCCATGCTTGGCCTGCAGAGCTCAAAGACCAGGATAATAACCAGTACCCCACAGTGCCAGCCATGCCAGGCTACATCCTCAGGCCCCTGCTCAGACTCCACCTTCAGCGCAGCTCCCTCCTCCCCATGGCTTTGGTTTGGCCCAAGGTTCTGGCTCTGATGTAGGCTCTGCCCCTGCTCTTGGTTTCTCTGCTCAAACTCCAGCTGCAGCCGGTTCATCTCCAGGGCCAGCAGCTGCTCCTGCTGCTGCACCCTCTCCACAGTCACGGGGTCTTGCTTGTTGTCACTGACCATCATGGGGTGGTACACGATGGCGAGCACTGCCAGAAAGAGCAGGCTGCCCACAGCCATGGCCTGCAAGAGGGAAGAGACCAACTCAGGGGGACATATGAGGGAAAGGATGGGGGCATCGCCCCGGCTCTGCCACAGCACTAGTCAGCACCCCCAGGTCCCTGGCTGAGCACTGCCTGAGGCTCTACTAGCAGAGCCATAGGGCCTCTTCCAGCATTTCATTCACCCTGTGCCCTGGCCTTGGGAGAGGGCAGGTGATTTGGGGCATGGACGAACATGGGGGCTCTAAAGAGAGAGGATGGATGTATGCGGGTGCAGCAGGTTGGAGGGGGGGCCCCTGAGCTTGTGGGAGGGGATTGTGCTGCTGTGGTTGTGGGGAAATGTGGGTGCACCAGCTCTGAGGCACGGGAGGGATTTTCTGCCCCGCTGGGGCCTGCAGAGCTGGTTGGTGCCATCCTGGGTCTGCCCCTGCCCTTGTGTCTCAGCCCAGACATGCTGCAATGGGACAGTGTGTGGAAGCCAGTTAGGAAGGGCTGAATAGTCCACAGGAGCCAACCTGATTGTGATCTACACAACTGCCTGCCATGGGGGAGTTTGGGTCCCATTCCACCCGCTGCAAGCCCTGAGTTGCCAGCTGCTGTGGCACCCAAGTGCTCAGGGCCATGAGGAGCCGTGTTGTCTCCATTTCCTCTTGAGAAAAGCGAGGCCTCCTCCTTCCCAAGTGGGGCAGGGACTCCAGCTTTGAGACAAATTGCTTTCAAAGGAAGCAAAGCACTTGAATATCTAGTGGTGCAAATAAACCCAAATGTCTGAGAGGCAGCCTCAGGGCCACGTGCAGTTACCGATTCTGCCCCCAGTCAGGCTTCCAGCACCAAGGCTGGAAGGCTCCCCTGTTTTCAAGCCCAGCTGGAGGTGCCGTGGCTGATGCCCCCATGTGCAGTGCTCCTGTTAGTGTGCCAGGAGCAGCAGCTGCTCAGCACCTCTGGCCTGGGCACCTCAAATTAATGGCAGCTCCTGCAAATGTGGCCCAATGCTAAGGACTCTCGAGACACCCATGCTCCAGCAGTCAGGATACTTTTCTAAATCCATACACAGGGCACCCCCTCTATCTGCCCCCACCCAGCCTCTCCCTACTCACTCTCTGGAGATGTAACACTCTTGGAGGGAGGGTGCAGCTTATGCCAGGAATGGCTCATACTACAGCCCTGCTACAATCAGCCCCTCTTGCTCACTGGCTGTACCACCTTCCCAGCTCCCTGGCCCAGTGACGCCAGCCACCTTCCATTGTTACCCGCTCTCTGTGAAGTCACACCTGCTGGAGCCCTTTAAAGGGACGGCACACAGCACCCTGCGGCAGCCTGGCAGCCTGATGGGAAGTGGCACAGTTCAAAGCTGTTGGGATGGCTTGTGATCAAGCTGAAGCTTGGCTAGGCTCATCAGGGCAACAATTGCCCCCCTCTGAGCAGCAAAGGGGACGCGCTGGAGCTGAAGCCTGGATTGGGTGACTAGGCCAAGGCCACGGGTTTGTTCCTCTGTAGTCGTTTCGGCTGGGTTATGCAGGGGGGCCCAGCATCCATAAAGCGCTGTCTAGCTTTCCCTGGTTTTGCTTTTTGCTCTGCTCTGACGCTGGCTTCCCCTCCTGCCTTCTTTTCTCAGTGTTTCGTAAGCAGGCTACAAACCCAGGAGCTGCTAGGGGTTGCTGATCCCCACAGCCAGCACAAGGCTGCCAGCCACTGGCCCTTAGTGGGTTTGAACCGAGCATCCAGTCATGGAGCTCTGTTCCTTAGCAGTGCCAACTTGCTCTGTGAACTAGTCCCTGAGAAGCCCAAGAGACGCTCTAACAAGGCCCTACTCCACTGCTGGCTGGGGCTGTCCCCTGGCTCCTTTCAGCCAGCTTCTTGCAGGAGCAGGGAGGAACTTGGCAGTGCACATGATGTGGGGGGCAGAAGAGAATCCATTTTATTCCGGATCAGCTGCACTACCGACAGCACGTAACCTCTTCAAGGCACTTCAAGCATGAACTAATCCCTGCTTGCCACCTCCAGTGTCCCAGCCCTGGCCCTCTTCCTCCCCACCCCCCACCCACAGACCCCCCTCCAGCCTCTCAGCCCTGGCTTTAAGCTGCCTCCCTCCCTGGCCTCTTGTGCCTCTGCCTTTATGAGTTACCACTGGGTAGCTGTGACAGACCGGGCCAGGTCTGGGCACAACTGAGGGCGTCCGCTCAGGGCGAATTGCTCAAAAACCAGGGCTCCTTACAGCCCCAGACTGGAGACCATTCCCAAACAGGTCATAAACCAGTCATGCAGAGCGCTTCAGCTGCCAATCCGGCCAGCAGGAAGCCTCGAGCAAAACCCCTCAGACACCCCAGCTCTCCCTGTGCCACAATCAGCCCTGGGCCTAACACACAGGTGAGAGGTTATAAAACCCAATCTCACCTACCCCAAACGGGTTCTCCTGGTCCCAAAAGACCAGCCACAGTTCCCAGTCAATTTAAACTCTGGATCTTACCCATAAGATCATGCTGGGCCAATCCTTTAGAATCTAAAATCTAAAAGTTTATTAATAAAAGAAAGAAAAGCATGAGAGTAAGGTTGTTAAGGAGAATACATTACATGCATCGAATAACCAAGTTCTCAATGCAGGGTCTCAGCAGAGATGTTACAAACTGCTATCTTAAAAGTCTTTGGTGTACATCCTATGTCAGGATGGGCCAACGATTCTTCCCAGCTCACTGTTCCTCACAAGGCTGCATCTGGGATCAGGAGCAGAATTGAAGGCAAGATGGAGTCTGCCTCATGGCATTTTATATCCATCCCTGGTATCTTCCAAGCTGGAGCAGGTCACATGGCCCAGTGACCTATCCCTGTGTCCCATGTCAGCAGTCATGATATTGGCTGGTTTACAGGTCACAGACACATTCCTCAGGTGTGTATTGGCCTTTCTGAGAGCCTTGTCTCTGGAGCCTTGCTAATTAGCATAGTCGCTGACTGAACATTCCTGGCCCATTGCTCTGTCTCAGACAGAGAATCTTCCAGCATTGACACAGAGTACATAGTTATAACTCCACATACAGATATCACACAAGTACGTGAACAACATACATAAAATCAGTAGAACGTAAGCTTTTGTTTGACACTTCACATGGCCCCCTTTGTGCAGACTTTGTGACAACCCCCCCCCTTGGGTGCAGCAGTGACCTGTCTGATTCCCTTCAAATCCAGTAATGTGACAGTAGCACAGCAGTGCTTTTCCCATGCAAGGCCCTGAACTCACACATCATAGAGACACAGAGCCTCAGTCTAGGGTTTCCTAGCTGTGAACTGGGTTGGGGTATTAACCCACCATGCTGGGGTAGAAATTAGCTAATAAACTGCCAGGTGCTAATTAACAGACTAATGATCAGTCCCTTTGCCAGAGTGGAGCAGACTTTTTGCTGTTGCTGGCTGGGCTCCCCCATCCCAGGAGCTTGGCTGGATCCCGCTGGTCAGGAGGTGTTGGATCTTCCCCTGTGCTACTTTTGGGTTCACTGTTCTGCCAGCTCTCTTGTGTCTGTAGTGTGCAGGCCCAGGGTGCTGGGAGTTTGGAAACTCTGGTCTTCATGGGGGAGTCTAAATGGGAGCCAAGTGGTGTTCCCTGTAAGTTTGTGCAGCCGCCCAGCTGATTACCAGAGCACTCACAGCTAGGTTTGTGTTTCTACTGGTGGTGCAAATTCACACATCCCTCAGTGTTCATAAAATTTATTCTGCACAAGGATGGAAAAAATGAGTGGGAACACTGGAGCCATTTTCTTTGGCAGCCTGGCCCTTAGTGCAGGCCCCTCTGTACAGCCTGGGCTGGGAACACAGCCCTTGCCCTGGAAATCCCAAATGCCTAAGAAGTGGCACTGGTGAGTCATTAGGTGGCCCTTTCCCCTCCAGATCAGAGCTGAACCCACCCCCTTGCTGGGTGCATGGGGCACTTCTGTTAACCAGAGTTGCTGTTGTTCTGAGGAGATGTCAATCTACATTTCTGACTGCTTAGGATTGGGATATGTCCCAGGGCAGGATGCCTTGCAAGGAGGGGAAGGGTAGGGTTGCCAGATGGTTTCCACAAAAATACTGGACACACTTGATCTCAGGAGGGGGGAGGGGGACTGGCGGGGGAGATCGGTGGGGAACTGGCTGGTAGGGAGTAAGGCTGGTCGGGAGGGGGGAGTGGGGGAGCAGGGCTGGCCGGGGGAAATCGGGGGGGGGGGAACCAGCTGGTGGGGAGCAGGGCTGGCCGGGAGGAGGTTGGGGGGAGCAGTGCTGGCCGGGGAGGAAGAGCGGGGGGGAACCAGCTGGTGGGAAGTGGAGCTGGCCCGGGTGCACGCAGATCCCAGGGTGCTGCCCATCCCGCACATGGTCCCAGTGGGGCGCACGGGCGAGTCCGGCCCTGGGGATACCATCCCGGTCCCGCCGCCCCCCCCCACTGCATAGTTGCATACTGCCCGGCTGATAGACATGCTCACGCAGTGTGAGCATGTCTACCAGCCAGGCAGTGTGCAATTACGTACTGATACTCATGAATAACAAAACTTATTTAATTAGAAAATACCGGACATTTATATGTCCAGTATTTTCTCAATTTGTTTCCCAAACAGAAAGCTCAAATACCGGACTCTTCGGTTCCAAACCGGACACATGGCAACCCTAGGGAAGGGTGATGCCTTTCAACTACCCAGGACTGTGAGGCACCTCGCAACCACCTGCCCTCAGCTGTGTGTGCTGGGGTCAGCTCCCTGACTCCACCAGCCCTGGCCCTACGCAGGCCCTGTTGCCATTCGAGATTAGCAACTGTCACATCCCAGCCCTCGAGTCCTCTGAGGGGCCTGCCCCTAAGCCACTGGTCAGACGCTCACTGCAGTCACAGACCCACTGCTTCCCAGCAGGGATCAGAGAATACTAGAACTGGAAGGGACCTAGAGAAATTGTCCAGTCCCCCGCCCTCATGGCAGGACCAAGCACTGTCTAAATCAGGGGTCTGCAGCCTATGGCTCTCGAGACAAATATGGCTTAGTATGGAACCAAATATGGCTCTCTTGTCATTCCCAAAAATGCACGCAACTTTTTAAAATGAAAAATTAATTCAAAATTTTAAAAACACAGAATTACTCACGGAGCTTGAATGCATGCATGAAGCTGGATTTGGCCAGTTATGATGTAAGCTTCAAAGAAATGTGCAGAAAGATGCAGCAGCAGAAGTCCCATTAAATAAAGTGTGAGTACGTTTCATTTAATCATCCTGTCAAGGGGTAACTAGTGGTGTCCCCCAAGGGTCAGTCCTGGGACCAATCCTGTTCAACTTATTCATAAATGATGTGGAGAAAGGGGTGAGCAGTGAGGTGGTAAAGTTTGCCGGTGATACTAAACTTTTTAAGATAGTCAAGACAGAAACAGACTGTGAAGAACGTCAAAAAGATCTCACCAAACTGAGTGATTGGGCAACAAAATGGCAAATGAAATTTAATGTGGATAAGTGTAAAGTAATGCACATTGGAAAAAATAACCCCAACTATACGTACAATATGATGGGGGCTAATTTGGCTACAACAAATCAGGAAAGAGATCTTGGAGTTATCATGGATAGTTCTCTGAAAAGTTCCACACAGTGTGCAGCGGTGGTCAAAAAGGCAAATAGGATGTTAGGAATGATTAAGAAAGGGATAGAAAATAAGACACAGAATATCTTACTGCCCCTGTATAAAACTATGGTACGCCCACATCCTGAATACTGTGTACAGATGTGGTCTCCTCACCTCAAAAAAGATATTTTGGCCTTGGAAAGGGTTCAGAAAAGGGCAACTAAAATGATTAGGGGTTTGGAACGGCTCCCATATGAAGAGAGGTTAAAGCGACTGGGACTTTTCAGTTTAGAAAAGAGGAGACTAAGGGAGGACATGATAGAGGTATATAAAATCATGAATGGTGTGGAGAGGGCGAATAAAGAAAAGTTATTTATTAGTTCCCATAATAGAAGAACTAGAGGACACCAAATGAAGTTAATGGGTAGCAGGTTTAAAACTAATAAAAGAAAGTTCTTCTTCACACAGCGCGTAGTCAACCTGTGGAACTCCTTGCCAGAGGAGGCTGTGAAGGCTAGGACTATAACAGAGTTTAAAGAGAAGCTAGATAATTTCATGGAGGTTAGGTCCATAAAAGGCTATTAGCCAGGGGATAGAAATGGTGTCCCTGGCCTCTGTTTGTCAGAGGCTGGAGAAAGATGGCAGGAGACAAATTGCTTGATCATTGTCTTTGGTCCACCCCCTCCAGGGCACCTGGTGCTGGCCACTGTCAGCAAACAGGCTACTGGGCTAGATGGACCTTTGGTCTGACCTAGTATGGCCACTCTTATGTTCTTATGTTATGTTCAATTATCAGTACTGTCAGTAATATTAAGTTGTGTATTTTCAGTCATGCAAATGGGCATTCTTATGCAGCTCTTTGTTGATCACTTGTTCTGAATTTTGATGTAGTTTGGCTCTTTGGTTTGAAAAGGTTGCTGACCGCTGGTCTAGATCATCCCTGATCGATGTCTATCCAATCTGCTCTTAAATATCTCCAGTGATGGAGATTCTACAACTCCCTAGGCAATTTATCCCTGTGTTTAACCACCCTGACAGTTAGGAAGTTTTTCCTAATGTCCAACCTAAACCTCCCTTGCTTCAATTTAAGCCCATTGCTTCTTGTCCTATCTTCAGAGGTCAAGAAGAACAATTTTTCTCCCTCCTCCTTGTAACACCCTTTTAGATACTTGAAAACCGCTATCATGTCCCCTCTCCGTCTTCTCTTTTCTAAACTAAACAAGCTCAATTCTTTCAGTCTTCCCTCATAGGCCATGTGAACAGTTAACCGGTTCCCTCGGAGCAGCTCACACCACACAGCTGGGGCCAGGAGCATTAGACAAGCCCACCCATGGCCCAGTCCCTAACACCCAATCCCTTTGAATAGCTCCCCTGTCGTCTCCACCCCTGGCATTGGCTACTCACTGAATTCCAACTCCTCTGCCCCTAAATGCACAGGGCACCCAGTGAACTAGTCTGACCTAAATTACCCTCCTGCTCACAGGAAAGAAATGGTGCTCAACACCTCTGAGGACATTACAAACTCACTGTCCCTGCAACACACAGCCCTTGTGAGCACATAAGAGAAGCCCAGAGTAGAGTAGTTCAGTTTGCCTTGGTCTAGGGGTACTTCCTTCTAAGGCTGAGTGGGGGGTTGTTTCAAGGTTAGAAAATGGGGTTTCAGGATGGGGTTCACTAGGTGGGCCTCTATTCACAGACCAGGGGTTCCTCTCTCTGCTGTCATGTTCCTTTCCCTCCTCCAGGTGCTTTATGTTGTTTGCACTTGTCTGTGATGGTTTTCCATTGATAGCCTTGGGATGGAGCAGGGCTGGACAGCTGAGCCTTGCATTACCTCACTAACTAAGCTGGGAGGGGTGACAACTCCCTCCTGCAGGAATAAGCCATCTCTGAGACACATTATCTAACTTTTACTCCAGGTCCATAAAGCACACTGTCAGTACAGTTACATTAGTCCTAGGATATTGCCTGAACATACATCTTGCCATGATTATGAACTTTGTAATTACCTGTTTTCTGTAGGTGTATTACATCTCACCTGAGGGTGAGAGAGACACATTTTCAAGCTCACACAGAGCTCTTGGGGCTGGGATAGAAATGTCCAGCCTCCAGGCAAAATACAAGGTGGAACTGATTATTTAGCATAAGTCATTAGCACACACTACAAAGCCAACACGGCCCTGTCACTAAAAGATGGGCAGTGTAAATGCTGTTTGTCATCACTTTTGCCAACAAAATACTTTCACTTCAGAAGAGTGGGGTTCATGTGGACAAGAGAGCACTGCTGCCGCCAATGAGCTGTTTACACTGCCTCTTGACGCAGCAAAACTTTGCCTCTTGGTGGGCAAGGGGACTTTTTTAAGCACCTGTGAATGACAAAAGTTTTGTGATTCATTTGGCAGTCTAAGGCGCCATTCCCCAGCAGTCAGAGGACAAAAGGTGGGGTGGTGGGTTAGTGTTGTAATAAGCCATGCACAAGTGTTTCTGTTCAAACCAACTTGCACTTTGCTGTGACACGGGGAGTGTCTTTCCCAGCCCCGCAGAAGAGCTCAATGTGGCTCGAAAGCTCGTCTCTCTCTCCCAAGCAGTAGTTGGCCCAATAGAAGGCATGACCTCACTCACCTTGCAGCACTATTATGGTGCTGCTTTTCCTTAGACTGAAGCATTTTCCAGGCCCTGGCTGGAGGATGTCATGCTATAGTGCTAGGCCTGGCTCTGGGAACGGGAGGGGCATGGCTGCTAGGACAGAGTAGGCTGGGTGTTCAACCCCTGCGTCTCTCTCAATATCTGTCTTGGGTCTGTAGGCTCCAGGGAGCCATTGTGGCCTGATGTTCAAAGACGCTGAGCTACAAGCCAGTGAAGGCAGAGGAGCTGGAACTGTGCCCCCTTGGTGCCTTCCCCAGCTGCAGATGGGACTAGCTCTCCGGACGGTCATGACATGTATTTGTGGAAATGCCTGAGCTGCACAAGTGCTTTTCCCATGGTGTGGAAAGGGTTAAGTGCCCTGCTAGCTTGCCATGGTAAATAGCATTCAGGGCAAAGAAACTCAAAGTGAACCCCTTCCCAGGCTGCATGACCCACGGGTGTCATCCCTGTGATCAGCCCATGAGCCTGCATTGCATATGGCCCCAGGCCAAGGACAGCGTGAAAGATATAGATGGGCACAGAGCAGGTGTAAATCTGGAGGATTATGTACTCACATCCCCCACAGCACATCCACCAGCCCTGCTCTGTGGGCATCACCTTGAGGCCAGAGAGAGGGGGAGAAGTTTCCCCATTTCATCCCACCCTGGACTGGCTGGAGGAGACCCTCCATTCTTGGGGGCAGAGGGGAACACATGTGACATTCATTCAGCTTTGCACACCTGGACATCCAGGTCGCACAGAGGTCATACTGACAGCAAATTAAGTTTATCCTTCAAGAGCCTGGGATGGAAGAGGCAGGACTGGGGACTAGCCTCCCTTCCAGAGTTGCCTGGGGCCAGAGTCTTTTAATTAAAAACACAGCAAAGGGCTCCTGGCTCGCTGCTACTGTGCTACCTGGCAGCTGCCCAGGGTTGCTATGGCTCTTTAAAGGTCTCGCAGCTCAGCTCCTGCCAGTGTAGTGCCATGACTGGGAGCTGGGAGCCATTTAAATAGGATCTACTGCCTGAGTCATTGCCTGGAAATTTGGTGGCACAGGCAGCAGGAAATAAATAGAAAGCAGCCAGATACAGTCCGCAGGCCGGATCAAAGTGTTACATGGGCAGGATCTAGTTCCCAGGCCGCATCTTACCCAGCCCTGGAGTATAACGTGACAGAGGCCGGTGTATTTATGGCCTGAAGCAGGGCAAGATTGGAGTCCAGCATGGCCAGAGATGTTGAGTAACCTGTGATGCTGCACCTCATATTCTTTATGGAAATACACCTATGTATATGAATATGCCTGACTCCAGTGGCCTGATGTGACCCATCGCTGGAGAGGCTAGAACCCCTGACAGTACATGTTCTGCTGGCTGCATGTGCTGTGCCTCTCTGGGGAGGGGGCATGGGGAAGTAGAAGCATATCCCTGTTTGCTGATCTCCACATGCTAAGGGAGGGCCATTCCTGGGACGTAAGGACCTGAATGGCCCAGTTTTGGAACAATGAGCTGTGAATAGACCTGCTTTTCCTGGGAGCCTGGACTCTGGCTGGTCCTACAAATAGGGTTGCCGGATGGTTTCAACAAAAATACCGGACACACTTGACAATCTCCATTACATCACAATCTCCATTACATCTGATTTAGAAAATACCAGAAATTTATATTTTCTCATTTATATTTTCTCAATTTGTTTCCTGAACAGAAAGCTCAAATACTGGACTGTCTGGTTCAAAACTGGACACCTGGAAACCCTACCTACAAAGACATGTGACCATGTCACCTGGTGCTGGAATCCATCTTGAATTTGGGACTTTCCCACAGGGGGGAGGGGAAGGAGGCAATTGAATAAAGGCTCCCGCCCTGGGGAAAGTCTATATAAGGCGAGGGAAGCAAACAAGGATGGTCTCTAGCTGGCTTCACAACCTGCCCCCAGGAAAACACCTGGAAACAAAAGGGTTGGAGAACTGCCAGCCCCAGGTCAGAAAGGACTTACCCTGTGGTGAGAAGGTACGGTTTGTGAGTGGTTCTGTTAGTGGGTGTGTTTTGTTTTGCTTAGTAACTTACTTTGGTCTGTCTGTCATCACTTGACACCACTTAAAATCCTACTTTTTATACTTAGTAGAGTCACTTTTGTTTGTTAATAAACCCAGGTAAATAATTGTTACTTGGGAGGGGGCAACAGGTGTGTGTCTTTCTCTTTCACTGCTAAAGGGGGTGAGCAAGTTATGAACTCACCCTGTATAAACTTTATGTAGACTGAGAGAATTTATCTGGGGTTCTAGTTCCACTGGGGCTGTGCACCTGGGAGCTGTCAAGTTCCTGTGACTAAGCCTTCCCAGGGCTGAGCTACTCTTGGTTTCTGTGTTTCTCTGCTGTGGGCTGTGATCCCAACTTTGTGCCATTGTTGGAAGAGCTGGAAGGTCAGACCTGGCAGGACAGGGTGGTGGGGCACCCCAGGGGGCAGGCAGGCTTGCTCAGTGGTATGATCAACACACCAAAGGACACTCAAGGGGATCTTTGTGACCAAACCTGTCACAAAACGTCACTTGTTTGTTTATGCTGAGGCCGATGCCCAGCCTTCGGCACACACAGACACCCTCATAAATCAACCTAGAGGAGGGGGCTGAGTTACCAGGATCTGCTGGTAATGACAACCAACTAATCCACCCTCCTTATCTGGGATTACTGCCCATGGCAATTCATTACCGCAAGGCCCAATCAGCGCTGGGCAGGCAGGGGGGCCAGGCAGGCAGGCTCCTGCCCTGGGGGCTCATGCTGCCCCTGAGGCCTGTCAGCACAGCTATAAATAAGGCAACGTGTTTGTAGAAGAACAAATTTAGCCTGGACAGAAGGTCAAGGTGGCAGTGAGCCCAGCACAGCTCCAAATAACCTTCCATTCAAATGGTTCTCATTCCTGAGTCTCCCTTGTCCGGGCAGGCATGTGGAGCTGGCTGAAGGAGGTGGGGGTAGGGTCTGCTCTGGCTCCTTGACAATGGAGGGATCTCAGGGTGGCTGAGATGTCACCTGATGATCCATGTCCAGTTCACCCTGTGGATCCCACACACCTCTGCCCCTTCCCCACTGGTAGTCTTTTCCTGACTCTCCCAGCAGCAGCCTGGCCAGGCCTGGGCCCTGGCAGCACCGTGGTATGGGCGGGCTTGGGGCTGGCTGAAGAAGTGGGGTAGTCAAAGAGGCTGTGGTGGGAGGATGTCCTTACCCCACTGCACTCCTGGGTCCCTAGAGCACCCACCCATCCCACATCCCACCCCCACTCCTGGTCCCTCCAAAGGCTGTGCCTGACCACCCTCACTGCACTCAGCTCAGCTTCAGCCCCAAGCTCCTGGCACCCTCTGTCTGGTGCTGTGGGAACTAGGCCAGAGGAGGGGCAGGGCCCAGGCTGCCCGTGTGGCCCAGCCCAGATGCAGAGGAAATATTGTGGGATCAGTTGTCATTGCCTCTTTCCCTCATTGCCAGCTTTGCTGTCTCTGAGCTGAGCCTGGGACACAGGGTCAATTCCCTGTCATGAGGGGCTGGTGGGGCCACTGTTGTGGGGTTGGTCCTGACTCTGTAGCAGGCAGAACCTGAGACCGGATCTGAGAGCTACAGAACAGTACTGTTCAGGCCTGCATTCGAGTGGACAGCCAACACAGGATATGGGACCCTCTGAAGGTAAGGAAGTGGTATGGGTTCTCAAGTGGACTGGGGGATGCAGCATTTGCCTGGGAAGCACAAAGTGGTGGGCTCAACCCCTCCACCTACCCTGGGAGCAGCCAGATAGCCACCCCCTTTCACTAGTGCAGACCCCCAATCACCCCCATCAAACCATTTGTGGATTCCCAATCACCCCCCCTCCCCAAAAATTGTTCACAGACCCCCATCAAAGCCAATTCTAGCTTCATTTCTAGTAGTCAGCAGAGTATTTTCACACTTTTTGTTTACTTATGTCTGTTTGATTCGATGTTCCACTTGTGGATGCTTCAGTCTGCTCATCAGTCTCCTTTCTCTTCAGAGAGCCTGATTTCAGCCACAGATCCATGTTGAATGTATGGCTAACGTTTGTATGCTTCTAACCATTGCATCACACAAAGGCATCACAACATAGATTTTCAGACAGCAATTAATAACATTAGTAGAAGATATTTAATTTAAAAATAATTGATTGTAACTTTGAAATTTATTTAAAACTTATTTTCTATGATCATTTTTATTTATCTTTTTTTTTCCTACTGACCCCCTGCAGTACCCTTGCGGACCCCCAGGGGTCTGCAGACCCCACGTTGGGAACCACTGCTGTAAAGCACTCTCATTCTCTCACTCTGTCAGTAGTATAAGTGCCACTACATGGAACAGTACCACACCCAGAAGGTGTGGGGGTTACATCAGCTCTCACTACAGCCAAAGGGATTTGAGGGTCTCTGAGGCTCAATGCGCCCCCTGCAATAACCTTGTAGGTGAGTTTCTGGCTTGTTGCACCAAAGCAAGGAGTCAGCTGTCAACCCAGCTGCTGTCCCCACCTCCAGCCTCACTTCTACAGCATGCGGGAGGCTCCCTGATTGGCACCCGATTAGCCTGCACTCAGCTGTCCCTGACACCCGACACACCTCCCTCCCCCTTTGCAGGCCCATTAGAATTCCAGCTGGCCTGGGAAAGGGAAATACACAGGGAAGGGACCCACCAGGCCAGGGGAGCCGAATAACTTCTAACAAGCTGCATGTGGCTTGGGGGCAGGGGAGGTTGCCCAAATCTTGATGGCTCAGGGAACCCGATCCCTACAGCCAGTGGTTCACGGCACTCACTGAGGGAAGGCGGCTGGTTTCTTTATTTGCAGGTGAGGGGTGGCTCTGTCAAATAATGGCTGGGTGCAGAGGGACCCCTGGCTCGAGTCTCGCTGGCTCCAAGTCAGTCATCTGCTCTTCCCTCCCACGGCAGCTCAGTGCCTGAGGCCCACCTGGACTGGGAGGCCGGGGCGCTGGGCTGGAGGGCAGGCCCCCAGGATTCCTCTCCCAGGCTTTGGGCTTTCCATGAGGGTGCTGCTTGGACTGGAGCATGTCAGTGCTCGTGCACAGTGTCAGCAAGAGCGCTCCTGAGTTGCCTTCAGCACAGACCTCCTGCACAGAGCAGGCAGGTAAGGCGGGACTTGCTCAGGGCTGTGGGGGTTGGGCCGGGGGAGAGAGCTTGGGACAGTGACTGGATTGGAATTGGTGTCTCCAGACTGGGGCAAGGTGGTGATCAGAACTGATATGTCATATGGCTGTTGAGCCTTGCCAAGAGCCGGCCACATGCTCAGGCAAGGCATGTGCAACCCCCTCCCCCTGGTACCATCCAGCTGCTCCTTGCAGGGCCTCATTCCTCCTGCAGGTAACAGGAGGGCTTGGCTTGCACAGCAGAGCGCCTGCCTCTCCCACCCAGGTAAGCTCCGTCCAGGGGCATGACTTAATACTAATTGGGCAGGCAAGCAAGCAAAGGAAACCCATTTGTGGGCTGGAGCCAGAGGGTGTAAATCAGCTTAGCTTCCTTTACACCAGTTGAGGCTCTGGTCCTGAGGATGAGATCTCAGGCTGTTAGGACTGTGCGCACACAGATCCTGGTCTACAGTGATGATACTGACAAAGGCAATTGACCCTACTCCCAGTTCTGAGAGTGCACGGTTCTGCTTTTAACAAGGGGTTATGCTGGGGGACTTGTTCCTACGGGGGTCTGCACCGTGTCCTAGGATAATGTCCCACACCAGGGGCTGTACTGGCACTTCGAGCACTACAAAATTCCATCCCTAGTGCCAATCGGGAAGTTGGTTACAAGCCCCAGGTTGCTTTGTCATTCCAAGGCAGCATGGCACCTGGCTCCTTTAAAATCTCAGCCCCTGCTTCTAAGTGTAAGGAAAGCCGAGTGGCAAAGGACAAAGGCAAAGGCTCCCAGCAGCCTCCAGTGCCCATGGGAGGTTTGCCTTTGATTCAAGGGCTGCCAGTTATGCATGAATCCCCCTTCTGAGTTCTGCTGTTTTGGGCCGTGAAGAGTCTGACTACACTGAGCAGCTCTCAAGATGGAGTCAGCTGGGAGAAGAGGTGCAGGGGGACTGGGTTGGTTAATATAGTTCCTGCAGGGAAAGCCAGGGTTATTATTGGATCTGCTTAAACACTTTCCATCAACATTTATTTTGGGATGAAAAATAGTCCCTTTTCTAAATGAATTATATTTTGGAACATTTTCATTTCATTTGAACACTTCCAATTAAACTGCAGCAAGGGAGGTTTAGATTGGACATTAGGAAAAACTTCCTAACTGTCAGGGTGGTTAAACACTGGAATAAATTGGCCAGGGAGGTTGTGGAACCTTCACCACTGGAGATATTTAAGAGCAGATTAGATGGACATCTATCAGGGATGCTATAGACCGTGCTTGGTCCTGCCACGAGGGCAGGGTACTGGACTTGATGATCTCTTGAGGTCCCTTCCAGTTCTAGTATTCTATGATTCTAGGAATGTTTTGAAAGAAACCTGGGAGTTTAAAAAAAAATCTGTTAACAGATGTAGGAAAAAATGTTTTTTTTCTTTTTTGACTTTTTTGCAGAAAATACAACCCTAGCAATGTTAGTGCTTAGCAATAGAGTTAACAGAGAAATGACGGAACACAAACTCCGTACACAACTCCGAACACAAGTCCCCAATTCTGCCTAACACATGCATCTGGCTTTGCAGGCTTGGGCCTTCAGATTTTCTCTTTTTTAAGAAGTTGGGTCTGGATTTGAAAGAGAAATCCTGCTAATCCCACGTCAGGAACTTGGAAGGATTGGTTTGGGGTTTTCTTAATAGACAAAAGACAATCAATACATGAATAAATGCCGAGGGATTTGGATTCAGCCACAGTCCCTGCCCCCCTGGCCTCTGGATCTTTTGCAGGAACAATAGCACAAAAAGACAAGCAAATGATTCCAAACATGGAAAATTCCCTTATAGTAACCAACTTGTAGAAAGAGAGAGAGAGCGTTCTAAGGGCAAGAGGGAAGGAGTTCCTGACTTTTGGATAGAGGCTTCTAGGACCCATTTTTGGAAGAAAATCATGGTTTTTTTTTTTTCTCTCTTGTATTTCTTCTGATAGCTGCAGTTTTTACTTGTCTTTTCGAAGCACAGTGAGGAAAAGGCAGGCTTCTCCTGTGGAAGGCCCTTGCTAAAGGCAGGTGTGCTGCAATGCCAGGAGTGCTTTTAATGGCTGCTGGGATGCTTTCATGCTGGGCTAAATGAGACAATAGTGGTCAAACCCTAATATAAAGCAAAGTTAGAAAAAATCAGACTGAGCAGATGCCATGCTCTGCTGGCTATGGTCAGTGCCTGTTCCCACCATAGGCACCAACTCTGTAGGTGTTCGGGACTGGACAACACTCAAGTCCCCCAAGAGTTCCAAAGGACCAGACACCTCAGCTCACAAGACCCAGGCATTTTCCGTGTTTGGAATCATTTGCTTGTCTCTTTGTGCTATTGTTCCTGCAAAAGATCCAGGGGCCGGGGGGGCGGGGGGGGAGCGGAATTGTGATAGGGCTCTCCTCTGATGGTTCTCTTTTTCCTCTAAGTCTCCTCTCTTTGCAGATTTCATAACCCTTCATTAGACTTCAGCTTGGGTTGCCAAGGGAGGCCAGCTCTGAGCCACACAACCCTTCATTTACATGTAAACAGCTAGGGAAATAGAAAACCTGCTTTACATCTTTCTGGTGACCAGTTTCTAGTCTCATACCTTAAGCCCACAATCAGCGTTTCCCTGTAACACCTTACACACACCAGGTGCACATCCTAGAGTGGTCACGATGGCCAGCACGACTCAGGCTGCGGTGGAGACCATATGTGACAGTCTTCTGGTGACCCCAGAGATCCCTGTCTCCCATGCACTCTGAGCCCATTGGCACGCAGAGATCTTTGGGGCACAGCTCACCCAGCAGGTCTTCCCACAGACGGTTACACCAGCTAGGAGCAGCTCTCTTATATTCTCCTTGGTGTCAGAGCGAGTAGGTTCCAGCACACAATCTGCTGGAGCCACTCAGATATTAACAGAGGCTATATTGCTAATGGGTCCAATCCTGAGCTCTCAACGGTGAGAATCCTCACCTGGTGTCTGGGACTGGTTGGCTGCAGGGAGGGTTTCAGAACTGGGACCAGTAACAGTTGACACGCCTCTGGCCAGTCCTTTGGGACAGGCCAACAAAGAGAATGATGTCCCCTCCCTTTTCTTGTGCCCTGCCCCTCCCCGCGGATCCCTGGTTAAGCCTTCTGCCTCTAATGAGCCCTAACATGGCCCCTTGGACACAGACAAGCAACCACAGCACGGCTGCTCCTGTAACATCCCTAGCAAAGATGCTGCTCTTTGCAATGCCAAGTACTAGTGCCTGCACTGATGCGGAAGGGGGAGACCCATTCTCTAGAAGATCAAGGCATAGGTGCCAAGTAATCCTGGCTTCCTCCCTGCTAGTGGAATGCTGACAGGTGGAGCCAAACCTGGAACCACTGGAGCTTAGTGCATGAGTGTCTACAGCTTGAGCTAAAAGCCAGCTGGTGCTCAGCTAAGGCCATGGAGCACATGCATTCTTTCTCTCTAAGTGGTCTGAGTGCCATTACATGGGACAGTGCAGCTCATCCAGTAGGTGAGGGGTTGCACAAGCCCAGCTGCCCTGGCTTTCCAAAGCTCCCTGCTCCTGCCACCCACAACCCAGGGCTGGGGGACATGACCTAGGCCGTCCCTATCAATACACAGAACTCGCAGCTATGTTTGGTACCCTTTGGGGCACCAAACTGCACCAAATTTTGTGGTTCCCTAGGCAGCTTCATGCTGCAGTTTGCAGCATTGTGGGCTCCAGCATGCCCCACCCCCAGCCTGTGCTCATCAGAGCCATCCTTAGGAGGGTACAGGGCTGGGATCACCCCTCCCCCTCACTCTGCCTCTGCTCTATTCCCATTCTACTGTACCCGGAGCAGCCTGGGGCCAGGCAGAGGAAGCCTACCTGAGGGTCACAATTGACTAGCAGAGGATCCAGGACAGCAATGGGCATCCAAGGCTAGTGAGTGGGCCATGACTGGCTGCCTCCGTCTCAATGATTCACAAGATTGTCACAAGCAAGACAGTCTCCTGGGATAGGGTAGTTTTGCTCACTGCACTTAGTGCAGCCCACAAATTCTAGGTGTGTGATTGAACCATAGCAGCACTGTGACTGGATACAGAGGGAGCAAACAGCTCTCAGTCAGTGCTGCGTGCAATCAGCATGGACCTCACTTCACATGCACTTGCTTTACGTGCGTGTCACTTGGTAATACTGGTAGGACAAAAACTACAGACAGAAACCAGCAGAATTTGGCAACCCTGTGTGTGGGCAACAGTAACCAAAAGGATTGGTGGGCCACACATAGAACCCTAATGCGCCAAATGCAGGGGCGGTGGGTAATGTAAGTTTTGGGAAGGCAATGCCTTTCCATAAATGCCTATAGTGCCCAGCTGCCTGGGAGGGGCTGGAGCCGTATCATGTGACCCCCTGGCCATTGGGGAATGCTGGTGCCACACCACGTGGCAGCCCCAGCACTCAGCTGGAGTTGGGCAGGGCTTGGCTGGGGGAGGGAGATTGTTGAAGGAGCATGGTTTTGGGTGGAAGGGGCAGGGCTTCAGCTTGTCTTCCCCAGCTGGGCCTTCATCTGCTTCCCATGGCCACATGTGGCAGTAAGTTGCCCACCACTGCTCCAGGATCTATCAGTCAATCGCAGTTGACAGGTTGGGGATACCATGCTAAAATGTTATATTGTTTTGGTCTAAAGTACAGTTATGTAACAAAAAACAACAACCAAAAAGTACATATTAAGTTGCACATTTACGATAAAGAGATCACACTACAGTACTTGTATGAGGTAAAGGGAAAAATTCTATTTCTTGTATTGTTTTAACAGTACAAATATTTGTGATAAAAGTAATGGAAATTGAGCACTACACATTTGCATTCTGTGGTGTCAGTGGAATCAATGTATTTGAAAGTGTAGAAAAACATCCAAACTACTTATACTCATTTTCAATTTGTGCACTGAAAATTGTGATTAATCATGACTGTTTTGTTATTCGCATTAATTTATTTTGTGTTAATCACTTAGGTAACTGCAATTAATTGACAGCCCTAGTTTTAGCATCTTTCCAGAAAGGGAGGGTCTGCCTAACCCCTGACCTTGAGGGGCAGAGACTGACCCAGGAGAATGCTAACTGTATAGTAATGCACATTGGAAAAAATAATCCCAAATATACATACAATAAATGGACTCATTGTGGATAGTTCTCTGAAAAACATCCACTCAGGGTATGTCTACACTACAGAGTTCTGTTGGGAAAAAAAATCCATTCTTGTGACAAAACCTGAGTTACGTCCACACTGCAATCGCGTTCTTCTGAAAGTAAATTGAAGGAACAGAGGGTTTTTTTCGGGGTTGATAATCCTCTTTGTACGAGGAAGAAGCCTTTTTCTGAAAGAGCATGTGTGGACAGGGAAAAGGGAGTTCTTTCGAGGAAAGAAGAAAAAGAACAGGTGCCCTGGTGGCCACTCCGTCCATTGTAATCACAGTTTAAATGCGAGATAGCGTCCATTCAGTGTGGACGCTATCGTTCAAAAAAGCAGATTGCTTTTTCAATAACCTTTGGTGTGTGGACGCTCTCTTTTGGAAGCAGTTTTTTTTTTTTTTTGGAAGATCTCTTCCGAAGAAAGGTTCTTCCGAAAGAAGCCTGCAGTCTAGACATAGCCTCAATGTGCAGCGGCAGTCAAAAAAGCACATAGAATGATAGGAATACAGAATAAGACAGGGAATATCTTATTGCCTCTATATAAAACCATGGTACGCTCACATCTTGAATACTGTGTGCAGGTGTGGTCGCCTCATCTCAATAAAGATACATTGGCATTGGAAAAGGTTCAGAAAAGGGCAACAAAAATCATTAGAGGTTTGGAATGGGTCCCATATGAAGAGAGATTAAAAAGGCATGGACTTTTCAGTTTAGAAAAGAGGAGACTAAGGGGGGATATGATAGAGGGCTATAAAATCATGACTGGTGTGGAAAAAGTGAATAAAGAAAAGTTATTTACTTATTCCCACAATATAAGAACTAGGGGCCACCAAATGAAATAAATAGGCAGCAGGTTTAAAACAAATAAAAAGAAGTTTTTCTTCACTCAGTGCACAGACAGCCTCTGGAACTCCTTGCCAAAGGATGCCTAGGACGTTAAAAGGGTTCAAAAAAGAGCTAGATAGATTCATGGAGGTTAGGTCCATCAATGGCTATTAGCCAGGATGGGTAGGAGTGGTGTCCCTAATCTCTGTTTGGAAATGGGTGACAGGGGAGGGATCACGTGAGGATTACCTGTTGTGTTCCCTCCCTCTGGGGCATCTGGTATTGGCCACTTTTGGCAGACAGGATACTGGGTTAAATGGACCGTTGGTCTGACCCAGTATGGCCGTTCTTATTTCGCTCTCAGGCCAGGCAGTCCTAGGAGAGTCCAGAGAGGAGCGGGGTCATACGGGGGTAGGGGTATCTTTGTCAGAGTTGGGAACACAACAACCCAGCTTGCAGGGCTTATCTCCACTACTGGGCAGAGCCACGCTGCGTCAATGAAAGCTGCAGGAATCTATTTAATGGGTCTAGTGAGTCATGACAACTAACATCAGGTTGCTCTCCGGTTGAGAATAGCGTGGGGAATTGGTGGGAGAGCATCTCCCAGCACACACATCCACTTGTGTCACACTACTAACCTACCTTGCACCACCGTGGTTCAGACAAGCCCTGAGAGGGGCATGGGGAATGCGTCGACACCGGGGGAAGGTGGCCTAAGCTATGTTGTTATTCATGAACTGAGTACTGTCAGTTTGGTTGACATACGCCCTTGGGCTCAGTCCATAACCACAAGCCCTTTCCTCATCTCCAAAGCTCCTGCTAACTCAGCTGGAATGGTTGGGCAGGACACTCGCTGACTTTATGTGCTCATGGAGCCCAGGGATGTGAGATGTGTCCCACATGTGTCCACCCCTGGGGCCTGGCTCCTTGGCATGCTGCAGAACCTCCTGGCTATGTCTGCACTGCAGGCTTCTTGCGCAAGAACTGTTTTGCACGAGAGTTCTTGTGCAAAAGGTCTTCCACAAGAGCATGTCCACACTGCCATGTGCTTTTGCGCAAGAGCATCCATGGCAGTGTGGATGCTCTCTTGCGCAAGAGAGCTCTGATGGCCATTTTAGCCATAGGGGTTTCTTGTGCAAGAAAATAATGTTGCCTGTCCACACTGCCTTCTTGTGGAAGAACTCTTGCGCAAGAGGGCTTATTCCTCATGGGGAGAGGAATAACTCTTCCGGAAGAAGCCCTGTTTTCTGATGCTGTACTGTAAATTTATTTGCGCAAGAACGTGCGTGCAGTGTAGACACCCAGCAAGTTTTTGTGCAAGAACAGCTATTCTTGCACAAAAAGCCTGCAGTGTAGACGTAGCCCCTGTGTTTAGCTTTGGGACTATGGGAGTCTATAAACTCACAACTGGTGTGGAGAAAGTACCCATAACACAAGAACTAGGGGTCTCCTAATGAAATTAATAAGTAGCAGGTTTAAAGCAAACAAAAGGAAGTATTTCTTCACACAATGGCCAGTCAATCTGTGGAACTCCTTGCCAGAGGATGTTGTGAAGTCCAAGACTGTTACAGGGTTCAAAAATTCATGATAAATTCATGGAGGATAAGTCCATCAATGGCTATTAGCCAGGATGAGTAGGAATGGTGCCCCTCCGTTAGTCAGAAGCTAGGAATAGGTGACAAGGGCAGGATCACTTGATGATTTCCTTTTCTGTTCATTCCCTTTGGGGCACCTGGCATTGGCCATGGTCGGAAGACAGAACATTGGGATAGATGGACCTCTGGTCTGACCCAATGTGGCTATTCTTATGGATTGGCCCCACTCTTATGGTGGTTCTCCCACTGACACCTCCCTACTCCCCAACTTCCCACAGCAAAGAATGGTGAGAACTTGCGGGGCAAGTCCTCTGGCTCCAGTGGTGAAGAGGAGATTAACCTGGGCAAGAAGAGGCTGCGAAGGCAAAGGACTCACTTCACCAGCCAACAGCTGCAGGAGCTGGAGGCCACCTTCCAGCATAACCGCTACCCCGACATGAGCACCAGGGAGGAGATTGCAGGCTGGATCAACCTGGCAGAACCCAGAATCAGGGTAAGGGGAGTCTCCTCGGACACTCCAGGAGGTGGCAGTCTGCATGGGAGGGGGGCCAGGCCTGGTGGGCTGTAGGGCCTCGACCGGTGGTCTGCCTTCCCTTCCAACTGTAGCTTCCAGAGCGGGACTCCGGGTGCATGGGGTTTGCAAAAGCCTCCAGAGTAGTGCTACAGTACAGAACCCCACTCATCAGCTGAAGGGATCACGCCATGGGACCAGTAAACTCTTGTCCTCAGAAACATGCAGTGCATTGTGCTGGTATGTTACAAGTGCTGATGGCAGGCCCAGGGATGTTTTCTCTACATAGGCCTGGTAACTGTGGGCAGAGGGTGCCTCTCAGCAACTTAAGTCAATAAGCAATTCCTACCCACATCTCCTGCAGGCTAAGCCCTCTGACTCTGGGCATGCTACCCCTGGGGGCGCAAGCTTGGGCTTTCCTTGCCCTGCAGACAGTGTGGAGATTTGCACTGGCAGAGACCAGCAAAAGCTCATTACAGGAGCTGAGTCTGCAGATTCAGGACAGATCCATGGTACTAGGGCACTGGAATTAGTGGTGGAGGGTTGGACGGGGCAACTAGACTGCTATTTTGAGCAGATTCAGAGCTGGGGCAATATCACAGAGCTCAGGAAGCTGGTACCAGGGTGGATGGGGCCATCCGGTGCTGGAGAAAGATGCCAGCTTAGCATCCCGGGAGTCTTGTTCACAGTGCCTGAACCATGCCTACAATGCCCACTCAAGTTCCATGTATGTACTGGAGAAGGGCGGGACAGGATTCAGCTGTCAGGGTCATTCAGTTCCTGGCCCCTCTGCCATCCAGCGGGCGGTGCTTTGGAGGGCATGTGCTTGCCTGGTAGCTGCTGGGCTGAACCCCCTAAAAGTACTGCACACAGGCCAACAAGCAGACCCCAGCTGGAGCTGCCTGTGACTCTGCTCACTGAGGCAGGGATAGCCCAAGCCATGACAGCTGGGAGGCCCTGTCAGCTGACTGATTAACTGCAGTGACATTGAGCTCAAAGCAGGCTTTTCTCCCCTCCCTGCTCTCTCTCTCTCTCTCTCAAGGTCTGGTTTAAGAACCGCAGAGCCAAGTGGCGGAAGAAGGAGCGTCACCTGCAGCCTGACCGGTGCAAGGAGGGCTTTGGCCCTCAGCTGAATGGCCTGCCTGGCAGCCTGTATGAAGACTACAATAGCTGGGTTCCCAAGGCCTTCCAGGCAAGCCCCCTCCAGCTCTTCAATTCCTTCTCCTCACAGGCCATGTGCCCAGGGGCAGCAGCAGCCTCTGTGCCTGGAGTCCCGGCCCTGGAAAACTTCGACAGTCCGACCAGCCTTGCCAGGTCTTCTGCCCCCACTTATGGACCTGCAGCTTTGCCTTACTTGTACAGGGACCCTTGCAACCCAAGCCTGTCTGGGCTGAGACTCAGGGCAGAGCAGCCCCAGCCCTTTGGCCTTGAGGCTCTGCTGAGCCAAGCCACGGGTCCCACTTCCAGTCAGTACACACTGAACAGGCCTGTGTGAAGGGGACCCCAGAGGACCAGTACCAGCCACCCTTTCCAGATTATACGAAGGGGCTGCAGGTTCTCTCAGCAAGGACAGTGTGGAGGGAAGGTATTCCCTGTATGTGGCAATGCCCTCCGCTCCAGCCTCCACCGTGCCTGAGCTGCCCTCATAACCCAAGCCTCCTGCTTCCCTCTGCAGCACCTGGCGCCCTTGATTATACCCACCCCAGGTCCTTGTCTTTGGCTATACCTGCTGTAATACAGGGTTGTGGGGGCACTGCTGAGAGGGTCAATTCAGGGTGAATTGCTTAGAGACAGGGCTACTTACAGCCCAAGTGTGGGGGTTCCTCATTATAAGGCACCAAACCAATCACAAAGAGCATTTCTGTTTGCCACAGTGGCCAGCAAGAAACCACACAAGCAATCCCCTCAGACACTCCAGTTTCTCTTGTGCCACAACCAGTACCGCTTGCTACACAGCTGAGAGGTCATGAAAACCAATCTCACCAGATCCAAACAGCTTCAATCCTAAAGGACCAGCCATATTCCCAGGTCAATTTATACCTCACATCATACGCAAAAACATGCGCCAGTCCTTTAGAATCTAAAATCTAAAGGTGTATTTATAAAAAGAAAGAAAGGGTAAGACTTGAAGGAATCAAATACATATGCCAATTGCAAAGTTCTTGGAGCAGGTTTGTTGCAGAGGTAGAATAATCTGCTGGTTTTAATCAAGTCTCTGGAATGTACCATGTTAAGATGGGTCATCAATCCTTTTAAGCTTCAGTTCACAGCAAAGATCCTCTAGAGGTGATGACAAAATGGAGGAGCCCCCAGAGCCCTTCTATATCCTTGGAGAAACCCCCAGTGCCCTCTTTACACCCTTGCCTATGTGGAGGGACTCCCATTATTCTCTGTGGAAAAATATAGCTACAACATCGAGTTTGTCACATGAGCAAGTCACCTGCCCATGGATCACTCAGTCCTCTTCAGGCAGCAGCCATCACTTCGATGCTGGTCTGAATGTTTACAGCAAAGCTCATCCGATGTGGGTTGGCACCACTTGAGGTGCATTGCCAGTCAAGTGGTGCTTTTCACAATGGTTTTGCCGAGCCTCCTGCTGATATTGCCCAAAAGCAAACATTTGAAATATAAGCACAGAGCCAATACTCCTAACTTCAAATACCAAAATGATACATAAATATGAGCAATATAAAAAAATGAGCAAATCATCCGCTTTTCATAGACATCTTACTTGGTCCTTTTGTCCATTGATAACTGGTTAAAAGACAGGAAACAAAGGGTAGGAATAAATAGTAAGTTTTCAGAGTGGAGAGAGGTAACTGGTGGGGTCCCCCAAGGGTCTGTCCTAGAACCTTTCCTATTCAACTTATTTATAAATGATCTAGAGAAAGGGGTAAACAGTGAGGTGGCAAAATTTGTAGATGATACCAAACTGCTCAAGATAGTCAAGACAGAAGCAGACTGTGAAGAACTTCAAAAAGATCTCACAAAACTAAGTGATTGGGCAACAAAATGGCAAATGAAGTTTAATGTGAATAAGCGTAAAATAATGCATGCTGGAAAAAATAACCCCAACTATAATGTGATGGGGGCTAATTTGGCTACGACAAATCAGGAAAGAGATCTTGGGGGTATCGTGGATAGTTCTCTGAAAACGTCTACACAGTGTGCTGCGGCGGTCAAAAAGGCAAATAGAATGCTAGGAATTATTAAGAAAAGGATAGAAAATAAGACACAGAATATCTTACTGCCCCTGTATAAAACTATGGTACGCCCACATCTTGAGTACTGTGTACAGATGTGGTCTCCTCACCTCAAAAAATATATTTTGGCCTTGGAAAGGGTTCAGAAAAGGGCAACTAAAATGATTAGGGGTTTGGAACAGGTCCCATATGAAGAGAGGCTAAAGCGACTGGGACTTTTCAGTTTGGAAAAGAGGAGACTGAGGGGGGGTATGATAGAGGTATACAAAATCATGAGTGGTGTGGAGAGGGTGAATAAAGAAAAGTTATTCATTAGTTCCCATAATATAAGGACTAGAGGACACCAAATGAAATTAATGGGTAGCAGGTTTAAAACTAATAAGCAAAAGTTCTTCTTCACACAGCGCATAGTCAACCTGTGGAACTCCTTGCCAGAGGAGGCTGTGAAGGCTAGAATGATAACAGAGTTTAAAGAGAAGCTAGATAAATTCATGGAGATTAGGTCCATAAAAGGCTATTAGCCAAGGGGTAGAAATGGTGTCCCTGGCCTCTGTTTGTCAGAGGCTGGAGATGGATGGCACGAGACAAATCGCTTGATCATTGTCTTCGGTCCACCCCCTCCGGGGCACTTGGTGCTGGCCACTGTCGGCAGACAGGCTACTGGGCTAGATGGACCTTTGGTCTGACCCAGTACGGCCATTCTTATGTTCTTATCCACTCAGAGTGCAGCAGCAGTCAAAAAGCAAATAGAATGTTAGGAGTCATTAAAAAAGTAATAGAGAATAAGACAAAAAATATCTTATTACCGCTATATAAAACCATGATACGCCCACACCTTGAATACTGCGTACAGATGTGGTCACCTCATCTCAAAAAAGATATATTGGCATTGGAAAAGGTTCAGAAAAGGGCAACAAAAATGATTAGGGGTTCGGAATGGGTGCCATATGAAGAGAGATTAAAACGACTGGGACTTTTCATCTTAGAAAAGAGGAGACTAAGGGGGAATATGATAGAGTCTATAAAATCATGACTGGTATGGAAAAAGTGAATAAGGAAAAGTTATTTACTTATTCCCACAATTAAAGAACTAAGGGCCACCAAACAAAATGAATAGGCAGCAGGTTTAAAACAAACAAAAGGAAGTTTTTCTTCACTCAGCGCATAGTCAACCTGTGGAACTCCTTGCCAAAGGATGCAGTGAAGGCTAGAACTTTAACAGGATTCAAAAAAGAGCTAGATAGATTCATGGAGGTTAGGTCCATAATGGCTATTAGCCAGGATAGGTAGTAATGGTATCCCTGGACTGTTTCTCTGGAGATGGGTGACAGGGGAGGGATCCCATGAGGATTATCTGTTGTGATCCCTCCCTCTGGGGCATCTGGTATTGGCCGCTGTCGGCAGACCACAAACCAATAATATCACACCTGCCCTGCATCCTCATCAGTACCCCACCCCAAGGCCCTGGGCCTAAATCTTCAGCCATACCGTGTTGGGCCTTGGGTCCTTGGTTTTACCCACCCTGGGTCCTGCTCCCCCCATATCTGCCCCAAGTCCTCGGGTGTACCCACCCCATGTCCTGTGTCCTCAGCCATACCTGCCCTTGGCCATACTCACCTCCCTGGGCCCTCAACTATATCCACCCCAGGCCACAGGCCCTCAGTCATACCTGCCCTGGGTTCTCAGATGTACCCACCATTGGAGCCTGGGTTCTTGGCCATACCTGCCCTGGGTTCTCAGCTATTCCTGCCCCTGTACCTGGTTTCTCAGCTGTACCCATCCCAGGGCCTGGGTTCTCAGCTGTACCCATCCCAGGGCAGGGGTGTTGTCCTTAAAAGTACTGCATGAGATCTTTTTGGGGCAAAAAGGCAAAACACCACATTTATTGGTAGCACATATATCAATCAACACTCATCATATGCATATGATAACACAAGCACCCTGTCTTCTTGTTGTTACCAATAATTGTTCCCTCTAACTGTACTGGCCAGGTGATTTAGGTGGGGGAGGGGTGGAGCCGGGCTTCTGCAGATCTGGATAGGTGCTCCCATGTTGACAAGACAAAAACCCAGGGTCCCTCTGCAAGATGCCTTAGATTTATAGTATCTTCCCTCTCCTGCAGATCTCTACCAGTTATCACATGCATATGCACCATCTGTATATGCAGTTAAGACATCTGTGGCATCTTCTTTTGGGTGGTGTCTCAATGCTGCCACATTCTCCTTCAAAGAGGGTGTTTCCAAAAGCTGGCACTTGCTGCTGACTCCCAAAGTGTCTGTATGTCCACTCTTCTTTCAATGAGCCCACTTCACAGGTCCCATTGTTCTTGGATCTGGCTTCCACCCCTCTCCAACCTTTGCAAGTGTCCAGAGGTGGTTGTCTTTCATGCCTTATCCATTCACACCTCATTCACTCAATAGGACAATCAATTAAGCAAAAGGGGGCACAAAGTCTACAAGATACAAGGTTTCTATGTAAAAAGACTTAATACAAAGTTTCTATGTGCTATATGAAAGTATACAAAGTTTCTATATAAAAGGACTTAATGTAACAAAACCAAAGACTTATTACAATGCTAAAAGGACTTGATACAAAGTTAAAATAAAAATTTCAATGAGAAAATGATTAATACAGATTAATGAGATGTATCTACATAGGTTCTTGGCTGTACCCACCCTAGGTTCTCAACTGTACTTACCCTGGGCTCTCGGTTGGGTTGTACCCACTGCAGGGCCTGGGGTCTTGCGTTATACCTACCCTGGGTTCTTGGCTGTACTTGCCCTGGGTTCTCAGTTGTACCTATCCCAGCATCTGGGTTCTTGGCCGTACCCACCCTAGGTTCTCGACTACACCTGTGCTGGACTCTCATTTGTACCCACCCCAAGATCTGGGTTCTCAGCTGTACTTGCCCTGGGGCCTGGGTTCTTGGGTGTACCCGCTCCGGGGCCTGGGTTCTCAGCTGTACCCACTCTGGGGCCTGGGTTCTCGGCTGTACCTGCAAACCTGGAATGTCCATGGCCCAGCTGTTGCCTGGGGCTGAGAGAGGTCAATAAAAGCGCTTAAGGGACATGGACTGTGTGTCATCACCAGGCCTGTGCCAGCTGAAAGTTATCCTTACAAGGAGTCAGCATGTGCCTCGCCTGCACTCCAGCAGGCTGGCTTCATTGTGAACTACCACCTGCACTGTGCCTTAGCGAGGACAATGCTGTTCATCTCACTTCTGGGCATCATTCGCCAGCTTCTTCATATCTCAAAAAAAAAAAAAAAAAAAAAAAATCCACAAAGAGGAGAAGTCCTGCCAAAGCGCCAGACCCCAGAGCTCCTGTCCCTCCACAGCTGTGAGCAACCCACAGTCCCAGACCAATGCTCCAGGTGGGCCAGGAGCCCGCACCCCCAATTCCCTGGGGCCATGCGGATTGCAACTCTGCCCACCCTGCAAGTGGGAGCTGCTCCGCCTCGGGGGCCATGTGGGCTAGGAACCCCAGACCCGCTCGCGCTCCGCCAGAGCTTCCTGCCCTCTGAGCACGCGCACGCCTGAGGGCCACAAAGACCAGCCCGTCGCTAGGCAACGCGGGGCGTGTTCGGGCCAGGGCCAGCTCTCCGGGGGCGGACCCATGACGTGATATCGCATTGCCCCCTGGCCTGGGGTGATGACGTATGGGCGAGAGGGGCTCATGTGAAGCAACGGCTCTTTGTACAGCACTTCCGGGGTGTCCCGGAAGTACTTGCTGTCTTGGTTTGGACGTGCGTGTGGTACTGCGTTTCCGCTTGTTCGCGGCCGGGGCCGGGTAGCTGAGGCGGCACCATGGCTGATGTGACTGCGCGGAGCCTGCAGTACGAATACAAGGCGGTGAGTGGGAGCGGGGGAGGAGAGAGCAGTCGCCCGGAGAGGGGCGCGGGCGCCTGGTGTTGGGAGAGACGATTAGGTTCTCCCTGGCCAGACTCGTGAGCTCAGCGAGCTTTTCTCGGGCGGCCAGTACATTCTTCACCTCCGATTCCCCGTCGGGGGAGGCCTTCCCCTCCTACTCATCTCTCAGCAAGTCCAGGGGTCCCCTCACTCTCCTTCCGTACAGTAGCTCAAACGGGGAGAATCCTGTGGACTCCCAAGGCACCTTTCTGTATGCGAACAGCAGGTGGGGTAAGTACTTGTCCCAGTCCTGTGGGTGCTGGTGCATAAAGGTCTTTAGCATCTGCTTTAGTGCCCTATTAAACCTCTTCACCAGCCTGTTGGACTAAGGATGACATGCTGAGGCCTGCATGTTTCACACCCCAAACTTCTCCCACAAGCACTAGAGCAGGGCTGACATAAAGTTGGACCTCTGGTCTGTAAGGACCTCCTTGGGGGAACCCCACTCTGCTGAAAATGGTTAGCAGTGCATCAGCCACAGTGTCCGCCTCAATAGAAGACAGAGCCACTGCCTCAGAGTAGCGAGTAGTGAAATCTGCCACCGCTGGGATGTATTTCTTGCCAGTTTGGGTGGCTTTACTGAAAGGTCCCACTATATCCCTAGCCATCTTCTGGAAAGGCTCCTCTTATGATTGGCAGAGGCCTCAAGTTGGCTTTCCTCTTGTCCTGGGCCCTCCCTATCCTGTGGTAGGGGTTGCAGGGCCTTCAGTACTGTTGAATAGCATCAAAGATTCCAGGCCAGTAAAAGTTCTGTAGCAGCCACTGCTTGGTGTGCTGGAGACCCTGATTTCCCAAGAGTGGGATGTCACAGGCCAGGTACAGGTGCCTTCCAAGGTTCTTTTGGGAATCATCTACTGCTGCTGGACCCCCACCCCCTGCTATGACTCCATTTCCCCTGGGGATGGAATCCATTCCCAGTTCAGGAATTCCTTCACCCACAGGAACCTCTCCTTGCATTCTTCCCCCAGCAGTTGTGCTGCACTGAGGCCAGCCAGGTCCCTCAGCTTCTGTAAGGAGGGATCTTTCTGCAACTCAGCCTGGAATTTAGCAGTCAGGGAAGGGATGGAGACTTGTTCCCTTTCACAGCCTGGGTCTGAAGTCACAGCACTGCCAAGCCTGGCCATTGGGAATTCTTTGCCAGTGTAGGGCCCTGTGCCCCCTTCAGGTTACCCTCACCAGGGTAGAGTGCCTCTTGCTGGCTTTGGCTAAGGGTAATGACCAGAACACTGTGGGGTCCTTCTTGCCATTCCTCCAGATCACTCCCCATCAGCACCCCAGTGGGCAAGTGATGGTGCGCCTCCACCTCTTTTGGGCCCTCGTAGCCCCCCATTTCAGGTACTCTTGCTATGGGTACCTTGAATGGGGTCCTGTCTATGCCTGTCAAAGTCAGGTGGGCATTGGGCATCACCAGGTCTGGTGCCACCACCTCGGACTGGGCCAGCATTACCTTAGCACCCTTGTCCTAGTGCCCCATGATTTATCAGGCAACAGGGACATAGCGTAGAACAGGCTCATCAGCAGAGTAACCAGAAGCCGTGATTACAATCTGTCTTGGGTTGGGGGGGAGGGGAGAGCCAGGGCCTCTCCCTGCAAGGTTCCCTTTAAGTTTTTCCATCGTTGGGTGAAATAAAGTTATGTGCACTGAGGGATGTGCACCACCAACAGAAACACATGCTGTGAATAAGCTGTGGGCACTCTGCTAATCAGCTGGACAGCATCTGAATCTCTGCTGGGCAGCTGCCCAAGCACTCAGTCTACAGGGAACACTATCCCCCTGCCTCCCTAAGATAGCTGAGATTAACCTACATCCCCAGCAGTCTTGTCCCAGTCCCCAGCTTGGCCTCTCCTCCAGTTTTTGTCCTGCTTCCTGGGCAGCTGGTGTGCTGCCGTGGCCTCCCCCCCCCCCCCCCGCTGAGGTTAGAAAGGGCTTTGGCCATTGTGTACATGTAGGGAGCTGGGGTAGCTTCTCTCAGTGAAAGTCACATGCAAAATTCCCATCACTATCTAGGTATTGATGTAGTGCCATGAGAAACTGAGGCACACACATGGGATTACCATAGGACAGTAGCACTCACATGCGACATGACATAAAGTGAATAAAAGCCCCCAGTTTGTCATACCATTCCTTTCTTTGCATCCCTCACTGGGTTAACTTTCTTTATTATATCCAACATAAGCTACTGGTAAAAAATGAATAGTCCTGCATAACTTTAGCAACTAACAAAAAAATGTAGATGATCTCTAAAGTGCTGCAGGATTATTGGTTTTTTTTTTTTACATTTTTTTTCAGTTACAGACTAACACGACTACCCTCTGAAGTTTATAAGCTACTTGTATTTGCTTTCTAGGCTTTTGAAGTCATTTCCCTCCCTCCCTCCCTCTAATTTGCTCTTGAGTTGTTGATTCCTACTTCTGGTTGGCTACTGCTACCATCAACTTCTTAAATTTCGAGGCAAGCATTGCCCTGCTTTCCCTGTACTGTCCCTTCTCCTTGTGACACTGCCTATAAATATCTGCAAAGCTACCTCATTTTTTTTTCAGATCCATTCTCAAAACTGCCTTTTGCTGTGAGGCCTACAAAAAGCTTGATTGCTAGTGTGCTGAGACCACTATTGATTGTCAATATTAACTCATTGATTCTTTAAGCTGTGCTAGTTGTATCCATGAGTTGTCCCTGATTTTACACTTGGATTGTAAGCTTTTGGGAGCAGAGATTGTCTTTTTGTTTGTATAGCACCTGGCACCACGGGGTCTTGGCTTATGACACTAGGCACCACAGTAATGAGGATAATGTATAGGAATTTGTTTGATTTCTTCACACCTCTTATCTGCTCTCTTGTGATGTTATCCCTTCAGAATTCTAATCTTGTACTGCAAGCTGATCGCTCCTTGATCGACAGGACCCGGCGAGATGAGCCTACAGGGGAAGTGCTCTCCTTGGTTGGGAAGCTGGAGGGCACTCGAATGGGTGACAAGGCTCAAAGAACCAAACCCCAGATGCAGGAAGAGAGACGAGCAAAGTGAGTGGGTTACACAGGAAATTGTTTTTCAGAGCTTGGAGTTCTAAGAAGCTAAATGGACAGAGAGCATTAAATTAGAGCATCCTTACTGCAGCATGGTATTCAGAAGTCTAATGCTGCACAGCTTGTGTAGGGATCTAGCCTTACGAATTTATAAGTATTTCCATGCTGCCTGGATTCAGGGATTATCATTAAGGATACAGTTTGGTCATGGAGGTTACAGATTCCATGATTTCTTAGCCAATCACCCTTCCCTGTACCCCGCCTACCATTATTTCCAGTAAAAGTCATGGACAGGTTGTGAGTGTCTACTACTTTTTTATTGCCTGTGACCGCTGTGTGTTTTTTACTGAAAATAACTGACACAATCTCAACCTTAATTAATATGCTGTTATGTAGGGAAACGCAAAGTATGAAGTTACAAATATTGCAGCTGATAGTTAAATCCAAATAAAAGTATGTTTATTTTAATGCAAGCAAATCTAATGAACATTCCTAACCATTGCATCTAAGCTATCTGGTGTCTTCTGTGAAGGATAAATGACCCCTGATTAGAATGATGGTCCTTTTGTTTGGTAGGTGAGGCAGGGGGTGAGTGACTCTTACTGCATGTTGACCAGTTTAAAGTCAAATGTGGGGACAGAGTTGTCCATTGTCTTCTGCCTGCCAAAGGACTAGCACAATTCGGAGAATGAACTTCATCTGCTGATTAACTTGTCATGTTTGCCTTTCCCTTCTTTCTAGGAGGAGAAAGCGTGATGAGGACAGACATGATATCAATAAAATGAAGGGTTATACGCTGCTCTCTGAGGGCATTGATGAGATGGTGGGAATCATCTACAAACCCAAAACCAAGGAGACCCGGGAGACCTATGAGGTGCTGCTAAGTTTCATTCAGGCAGCCCTTGGGGACCAGGTAAGGATGGGCACAGACCTGTGAGGGCATCTCTGCTCTATCTGCTTGTGAGATGAAGGCACATCAGCTGATTGGAGTTGTCAGAGCTCCCAGTGTGTGTGCGAGGCAAATAGCTGGCAGAGCTGCAGGTCAGATGATTCAATAAGAGAGCCTTTGGATCCTCATGGCTAATCCTTCTCTTGCGAGCTGGTGACATTTATAACAAGTTGTGGGTGCTAACCCTCTTCATCTGAGATACTGTCTCAGAAGGACTCTAGTCATGTCTCCTGACATGGGGGTCTAAGCTCTGAGCAGGGTAGTAGCTGTTGCTGTTTCTCTGGTTGTCACACAGTGCTGCAGTGTTTTAAAGGGGAATACTTCCAGCTGGGCTGATTTTTTTTTTTTTTTTTTTTTTTTTTCCCATGGAGACAATTATTGCAGATAGTAAGCTGGATGCAGTTAGTCCATAAATGTGAGCCAGTATTATAGTTCCCCAGGTGAGGAGTGGCAGGGCTTATCTCAGTAGGGAAATGCACAGTCAGGTACATTTCCTCCCTCCCCCCCCCCCCCCCCATTAGATGAGCTACAGCTGTTCTCATTTCTCAGTTAAGTCCATCAATGGCTATTAGCCAGGATGGGTGGGAATGGTGTCCCTAGCCTCTGTTTGTCTGGAAATGGGTGACAGGGGAGGGCTCATGTGAGGATTACCTGTTGTGTTCCCTCCCTCTGGGGCATCTGGTATTGGCCACTGTCAGCAGACAGACTACTGCGATAGATGGGCCATTGGTCTGACCCAGTGTGGCCGTTCTTTTGTTCTGCAGCCTCGTGACATTCTCTGTGGAGCGGCTGATGAGGTCTTAGCTGTATTGAAGAATGAGAAGCTGCGAGACAAAGAGAGGCGGAAGGAAATTGATTTACTCTTAGGACAGACTGATGATACCCGCTATCATGTGCTAGTGAACTTGGGCAAGAAGATCACAGACTATGGTGGTGACAAGGAGATCCAGAACATGGGTAGGAGTCACCCTTGAGCTTGTGTCTGGACTGCTCCCTTGCATTATTTTACAGAGCACAGTACACAGGTTGTGAGCAATAGATGGTGCACAAACAGGGCACAATGCCTGTATATGGGGAGGCTAGAAAGTGTGGTAAGCTGAGATGAGGCTTGCAAAATGCTTCTTTGGGACTTGATGATAAATAGTTATTGTACTTAGACTAGTGTGTAGCTCTTAATTGCTAGGTCATGCATACAACTCAGACATCTGTGACAACAGACTCTGGATAAATGCCTAGGCCTTTGATTCAATTCCTGATTGTCACATGTGAAACAAGTGGTGTTTTCGCCACTCAGCCTTTCATGGGAACGTATACATATTCTGGCCTGTCTCTGGGTGTGTTCTTCATGCTTTAGATCGGGGTGGGTAATCTAAGGTTTGGGAGCCAGATGGGCCCCTCAGCTTTCCTGGATCTGGCCCCCGAGACTTGGGGCTCCCGCCCCAACATTGGGGAGCCTGCGCTGGTTCTCCAGCCCCCCCCATTATCTCTTGTGGGGCTGGAGCAAACAAAATCTACTAGCCTAGACACCCCCGCCCCCCGCCAGGCTCTGGTGTGTGAGGGAAATGTGGGGATTGTCTTTCTCCTTCTGTCAGGGGCCATGTCAGTGGGGGGTTTGGTTTCTTGTGTGCAGTCCTCAAATGATTTTTCTGTAGGTCAATGGCCCTCGACCCAAAAAAGGTTCTTCGCCCCTACTTTAGATGGTGCTGGTGCTCCTGCATTGTAGCAGTGCAAAACAGGATAACTGGGCTGAACTTGGGTTGTACCATTCTAACTTTGTCCCCCCTTTGCAGATGATAACATTGATGAGACATATGGCGTGAATGTGCAGTTTGAGTCTGATGAAGAGGTAAGTGACCGGATGCTTGTAAGGTGGTGGCTGAACTGTCACTCTTCTTTGTGCTCTTGGTTGTAGACAGGGCTTAGGTACTTGGGGAGCTAGAATTTGGCTCAATCTTAGGCATGTTGGCCAGTGAGGCCAGGCCAGGCCAGGCTAGAAGATTAGACACTGCTTCTTAGAACTGGAAAGACTTGTAAATTATTGTAATGAGCTGTACCTCTTTTCACAAAAATGTGCCTGAATTCTATGGCTTGGCTTTGATCAGCTGTCAGACTTCCTGACCTCCTCAGCAATCCCTTGCCGATTGAAACTTGGTATTTCTCTAATTTCCTGTTTCCTGCAATACCTTTTCCAAATGTGAGCCTTTGGGAATATTTTATATAATTGCTCTTCTGTAATACTGATCCAAGTGAGGGTCTGAAAAGAATTGCCTTGGCTGTGGTGAGTGGAGATCCTTTTGGGACTGTCACCTGTTGTGCTGAAACCCCATTATTCCTGCTTTCCCTGACAGCCTGGGAACCCTGTAATCCTGTTTTATTGAGCTCTGCTCTTCAACCTGCTTCAAAACCAGGATAGGACCACATCCCCAAGACTGCAGATGCATGCTGAAAGCAGTACATTGCGAGACCTCTTTCCCAGTGCTCAAGTACACAGCCCCTCTGGCAGCTCAACTCTAGATCAATCTGTCTTGTGCTCTATAGACATCTGTACAGTGTAAGCTCATTAAATTTGCCCTTTCTCAATGTAAAGGGAGAGATGCAGAGGTTCCTTGCTCTGACAGGTAGTAATTACTTACACTGGGTTTATTACTAAATAAAAGTGACTTTATACTTAATAAAGACATAGGATTTAAGTAGTTATAAGTAGGCCCCTACCAAATTTGCTGCCATGAAAAACATGTCACGGGCCATGAAATCTAGTCTGTTGTGTGCTTTTACCCTTTCATGGGGTGAGGATGTTAGGGAGATTCCCAAACCTGACCCGTCCTTTGTAGGTGACAAATCTGAGGAATTGTCACAGATTGAAGTGTCATTAGAGGAGGTTCTGGAATTAATTGATAAACTTAACAGTAACAAGTCACCAGGACCAGATGGCATTCACCCAAGAGTTCTGAAAGAACTCAAATGTGAAATTGCGGAACTATTAACTATGGTTTATAACCTATCCTTTAAATCAGCTTCTGTACCCAATGACTGGAAGATAGCTAATGTAATGCCAATATTTAAAAAGGGCTCTAGAGGCGATCCCAGCAATTACAGACCAGTAAGTCTAACGTCAGTACCGGGCAAATTGGTTGAAACAATAGTAAAGAATAAAATTGTCCGACAGAAGAACATAATTGTTGGGCAAAAGTCAACATGGTTTCTGTAAAGCGAAGTCATGTCTTACTAATCTATTAGAGTTCTTTGAAGGGGTCAACAAACATATGGACAAGGGGGATCCAGTAGATATAATATACTTAGATTTCCAGAAAGCCTTTGACAAGGTCCCTCACCAAAGGCTCTTATGTAAATTAAGTTGTCATGGGATAAGAGGGAAGATCCTTTCATGGATTGAGAACTGGTTAAAAGACAGGAAACAAAGGGTAGGAATAAATGGTAAATTTTCAGAATGGAGAGGGGTAACTAGTGGTGTTCCTAGGACTGACCCTTGGGGACCAATCCTATTCAACTTATTCATAAATGATCTGGAGAAAGGGGTAAACAGTGAGGTGGCAATGTTTGCAGATGATACTAAACTGCTCAAGGTAGTTAAGACCAAAGCAGACTGTGAAGAACTTCAAAAAGATCTCTCAAAACTAAGTGATTGGGCAACAAAATGGCAAATGAAATTTAATGTGGATAAATGTAAAGTAATGCACATTGGAAAAAATAACCCCAACTATACATATAATATGATGAGGGTTAATTTAGCTACAACTAATCAGGAAAGAGATCTTGCAGTCATTGTGGAAAGTTCTCTGAAAACGTCCCTGCAGTTTGCAGCGGCAGTCAAAAAAGCAAACAGGATGTTAGGAATCATTAAAAAAGGGATAGAGGTTAAGACAGAGAATATCTTATTGCCCTTATATAAATCCATGGTACGCCCACATCTTGAATACTGCGTACAGATGTGGTCTCCTCATCTCAAAAGATATACTGGCATTAGAAAAGGATCAGAGAAGGGCAACTAAAATGATTAGGGGTTTAGAACGGGTCCCATATGAGTAGAAATTAAAGAGATTAGGACTTTTCAGCTTGGAGAAAAAAAGGAGACTAAGGGGGAGGATATAATAGAGGTATATAAAGTCATGAGTGGTGTGGAGAAAGTGAATAAGGAAAAGTTATTTACTTGTTCCCATAATATAAGAACGAGGGGCCACCAAATGAAATGAATGGGAAGCAGGTTTAAAACAAATAAAAGGAAGTTCTTCTTTTCACAGCGCATAGTCAACCCGTGGAACTCCTTGCCTGAGGAGGCTGTGAAGGCTAGGACTATAACAGGGTTTAAAAGAGAACTAGATAAATTCATGGAGGTTAAGTCTATTAATGGCTATTAGCCAGGCTGGGTAAGGAATGATGTCCCTAGCCTCTGTTTGTGAGGGTTTGGAGATCAGGGTTTCCCAACCTATGGGTCAGGACCCAAATATGGATTGCTATTACATTTCAAAAGGGTTGTCAAGTGTCTCCCCGGGTGGCTCTTCAGGAGCCATTCGCACAGTTTTGGAATTGCCCGGGGTCACCAAGTCTTCCTGAATTGTCAAAATGGGTCCCCATCTGGAAAAGGTTGGGAACCACTGGTGGAGATGGATGGCAGGAGAGAGATCGCTTAATCATTATCTGTTTGGTTCATTCCCTGTGGGGCACCTGGCATTGGCCACTGTCGGCAGACAGGATACTGGGCTGGATGGACCTTTGGTCTGACCCAGTATGGCCATTCTTATGTTTTCAAAATGATGGTCTTGACTGGGGACGTTAAAATGTGTGTAATTAAGTAACCATGTAACTGCTAAAAATTTCCCTGGAGCCAGCTTTTACTGCGTATTGGGAGCCTTCATGTAACCATTAACATTAACTGATGAGCCCAGGCTCATTGGTTAACTTTTTACATGGTTACACTTTCACATCTCTAATCCTGACTTGAAAGGAATTTGCAGGGGGTTTGTAAGGTTGTTTTAAGGTGTCATGGGATTTCAACCCTTGGCTTTCAGAGCTGGGTAGCCAGAAAGTGGTGGCTCCTGGCAGGAGCCCAGATCTAAAGGCAGCAGTGTAGAAGAAAGGGTAGCAATACCATGCCATCCTTCTGCGCTGCTGCTGGCAGTGTCTCTGAAGGCAGAGACACAGCCAGCAACAGTGCAGAAATAAGGATAACAATACCACAGTCCTCCTCCCCTCCATCACAACAACTTTTCACCCCCTCCCAAACTCCTTTTTGAGTCAGGACCACTACAATTACAACATTGTGAAAGTTCAGATTGAAATTTGGGGGGGGGGTGTGTTTTTGTTTTTTTTTTTTTTTTTTTTTTTTTTGGTTAATCCTATCATGAAATTGATCAAAATGGACTGTGAATTTAGTAGGGCCATAGTCATAAGAGGTGGCACGCAGAACAAAGTATCTTGATAAGTTACCTAAACAGATATACAAACCAAGCTTAGTACACTAAAGAAACTGGTTACATGTAATCTCACCCTAAATATGGTTCTAATAATCTTCTTCACAGGACAGACACCCTTCCGGCCTGGTCCCAGTTCCTTCCCCCAGTTCAGTTTCCAGCAGTCATTTTGGGTGGGGTAGCTGGGGATAATGGATGACCTTGATTATCTTAGTTCCTATCCTTAAATAGGATTTGCATAAGCCAGGAGTCCTTTTGTTTTATATCTTGATTACCCTTCCGCCCCATCTTCTCATGGAAAATTACAGATTTCCTGATGGGTTCCTGTATCAAGGTAACATGGTCACATGTCTCTGTAGAGCACCATATCTGTTCTTGGCAGAAAGGTTAAGATTTTCACAGTTCATTGTCTCTTGCTGATATCAGTACTGTAGCCTCTTTCATTGTTGTACCTGAGGTTTCAGCAGTGGGTGCGACCCAAAGCAGCAAATATGAAATTACAGATACCTAGGTCAATATTTCTAACATCTACAAAAATGATACATACATAGAAATGGGATAATCATATTCACTGAATCATAGCCTCTTCAATGATGAGCCATCTTGATAAAGCATATTTCAGTTATGACATTCCTATCATAAGCATATTTTCATATAGCACATGGAATATTACTTCACAGGCACCACTTATTTTCAGGGTTCTGAGGCGGGAAAGGACTGGAACTACTTGTATGCGCTAGTGGGTTCTGAGGGAACAAGTCAGTTGAGGCCTGTCAGCACATGCTTCCACTGGGCTTGCTGGATTGTGTAAAACACAGCTAACCCAAGGGACAAGCTACTCCAGGGTAGGGATGTTAAATTTCGATTAATCAAATAGTTGATGGAATTTGCATCGACTATTTGATTAGTCAATAAGGGCACCTCTGCCTTTGAAATGTAGCAAGAGCCCTGTCAGCTTTTTGCTACATTTTGCTGGCCCCATGCTCCCTGCTTTTGAAATGTACAAGAGAGCTCTGGGGAGGAGGTCTTGTGCATTTCAAAAGCAGGGAATATGGGGCTGTGCTTCCCATGGCGCTTCTGCTTTTAAAATGGAGCAAGAGTTGCACTCTTGCTACATTTCAAAGGTGGAAGTGCTGCCAGTTCCCCACTATGCCCCTGCTCCTCCCCCATGAAGCTGGTGATGGGGGGGGGGGGGGGCTGGCTTTTAAGCCACTCCTCCCAGCACCAGCTCCTGTCCCACCCCCCCTTGCTACCTGTCTCTGAGAGAGGCAGCAAGGGGGCAGGGAAGCAACAAGTTGAATCACTAGTCGACTAGCCAATAAACATGCTTATCGGATAGTCATAAGTTACTTACACAGGATAGTACTGAGGAATAAGATGCCATCTTAGTCACGTGTCAGGTCCCTTGTTCAGAAACTGAACAAGGGACCCGACACGTGACTAAGATGGCATCTGTAGCTATGCTCATTAAGGGACAAATTAAGGAACTGTCCTGCCTTCCTGCTTTAAGTCAAAGCTAATTGTTGTCGGGGTCAGAAAGATCTTCCCTCACACCCATAATTTAGGCATGTCCAATTAGCTTGATGCATAATTTTTTTTTTCTTATGACTTTGGATGTCTTTGGTATTGGCCACATCTGAAAGCAGGATGCCAGACTACAATAATAATGCTCCCTTCTACTTAGCTTCTTATAGAAGGAGCACTAATGAATTAAGTCTTACAACATCCCTGATACTATCAGCTACTATGTATTTGAGAGAGTTTGTCTGTCTGCTCAAGAACTCCTGCTAAACGGCAAGCGCTAGAGCCATATTCGGCATACAGCTTCCTTTTATCGTAACTTAAAGCAAGGTAAGGATTTGGTTGTGTCAGAAGAATGGGATGAGCCTGGAGTGGGATTGCTTTTCATAAAACCATACAGAAAAGAGACAGAATAACCATGCAGAGAAAAGGGGCTGGCTGGACCCTTCCTCCACACAGCCCCATCCCCTGTGGCTGCCCCAGCCCCAAGTTTCCCACCTCTGAGGCATCCTTTAGGGAAGGCAGAGGAGGGTCCTGAAGCCCACCTCCCTCGATCCATACAGGATCATTTCTAGCTGTTCCCTTTTGTCAGGGAGCGAGGGAAAGTGTCCCCTGCACTCCCCAACCAGAGTCAGGAATGCAGCAAACTGTGCAATCTGGACCTGCCCCAGCTGGGGGACATGCACCCCTCCCCTGGTGGTGCCTATTGGAGCTGCAGTGGCCATGGAGGGGTGCTTCTCACCTGTTCCCAAGCTCCTGCAATAAGTGAGGTTTGGGGTAGACCTCTCTTCTCAGGGCAGTCTGCATACTGAACTTCTTATCCTCAACCCCTCCCCAGAGCAATGATTTATATGAAGCATGGACATTTTCATTTTATTTTCCAAAAAACAAAAATTGATTTAGGGACCTGAGCCACGCAGGATAAATCATATATGCATGGTTTTCCAACACGCTAGCCACATATGGCTGTTTGGCTTGAACAATGTGATGAGTGTGGCTAGTTTGCTATAGCAGTAGCAACTATAGTGGCTACTGCTTCAGAACTGGTTGGACACCACAGTCATATGTAGCATCTTCTAAATGGGGAGACTGAAGCATGGGATGATGGGACTTGCCCAAAGTCCTGTGATCTCCTGCCTTAATCACACTATGATCCTGCTGCTGCTGAAGGAAGGACAAGCTGGGCTGGCTTCCAGTAGGAATGACATTTCCAGTATTACTGTCCAAGGTATGTGTGGGAAGAGCTAGAGAGCTTTTCCATGAGATTTTCTCGGGAGTGAACCATTAACAGGAGCTGTGTTTTCCAACAGGAAGGCGATGAGGATGTGTATGGTGAAGTGCGGGATGAAGCATCTGATGATGACATGGAGGGAGATGAGGCTGTTGTACGCTGCACCCTTTCAGCCAATGTGAGTTACCAAGGTGGAAGCAATAGGCTGCTTTCCTATCGCTGGAGGCTTGGCTTGAAGTTGATAGCTGTGAAAGCTGTTGGGACTTGAGTCCTAACTGTGATAGCAGAAGATAGTGTCACAGATCTAGTTGAATTCTCCCTCCTGTACCACTGTACAGGAAGGCTGCTGCTGAATACTTGAGTGTCTTTAGCCCCCAGAGTCTGAGCAGAGCCTGAGCAGTCCAGGCATCACTGCTGTCTTAGAACCTCTAGGCACACTCTTGGGGTGCAGAACTTCTATGTAGTGCTCCTTCCTTAGAGCTGTGCCCAGCCCCTAGAGCCACTGCTGACCCTCATGCATCTGGGTGGTGGTTTCCTTCAAGGGGAACATGGGAGATGTAACTCATGAAAAACACAGACGTTTTGCACAGGAATCTAAAACATGATTGGTCTTTTTTGAGCAGTGTGAGAATTCCACAGATCTGTACAAAAGCCTGGCATGCATTTCCCTACCTCGGTTTCCTCACTGTTCCAGGCCCCTTCTGTGGAAGTGTGTGGTTTGTTTTCTGACTTGGGAGTCTTCTCTCAAGCTTGCCTTCTGTGAACTTGGCTGACCTGTAGTAATTAGGACCTCTGTGTGATGATGAAAGCATATCTGTCTCTTCCCTTGTCACGCTGTCTGGCATGGCACACAAGTGTGCCTGCCAACGTCAGGGCAGGCAGTAGGGCACAAACTTCAGGCTGTTCTCTAATGTTCTCTAATTCGATTTCACCAACCAAATAACAAGCATTGTTCCCTCTGAGCTATGTGGCAGCACAACTTCACAGGTGATTAATTGGCTCCATCCAGTCAGAGGCTCAGGGCTCCTTGCACGCAGCTGACTGACTGGGAAAAACTGATTAATCACCTGTGAAGCTGTGTGGCCTTGCAGCTTAGAGGGAACACTGGTAACAAGTGCAAATTCAAGCCCTGTTACAGCCTTACCATGGAGTCGGACAGTGCCCTTGGGCACTCTGGTCTCTCTTACCATGTGGGCAAACCTGCCTCTGATACATAGCACCATATGCCAAAAATCTCAGCAATATTCCAGTGACTCCCAGTGCCAAGGGACTAGTCATTTACCCCAGCTCAATTACACCCAGAACTGTCTCTTGAAACCAGTGCTGGGTCAAACTAACTGAAGAGTTAGTTATTAGGTGGGCAAAGGAAACAAGTGTTGTTTACAAAATTAAAGCCGGTGATATACGCACATAAATGAGTGACAGCTTTAGATTCCAGAAGGTAATAAATAGGAACTTCCCCAATAAGCAAACTCAGTGTGTTCCTTAGGGCTAATTCTGGCAAACCAGCTAGGGCTCTCTTGTTTCTGCTTAGTGACTCTTGCCCCTTTAGAGTCCAAGCAACAAAAAGAACCATGTTTTTTTTTTTCCTTGTCATGGCTCTGCACATAGGATAAGTTCATGTGCCTGTCTTCTCTTCCTGGAGTGGAGTGTGATTAAAAGAACAGAGATTTTATTAATTTCTCACAATGGCTCATTGGATTTCAGAGCCTTCTCGTTAGGTCCTGCCCAACAGCTTCTGTCAGAATCCAGTATTTGCATTAGAGAAGGCTTTTTTCCTATGTTTGAATGGCATAATTACAGTGTGAACAATTGCTATTGTTTTATAACATGGGGCAGAGAAAAGTAAGAGCTAGAGCTAGAAACACTACGGTGGTGCTGGTACAGTAGCCTTGCTGTGGCACTTCTGGTAAAGATCCTCTTGGTGGTGTAATAAGCCATCTCTGTGAGAGGCGATAGCTAAATGAGCAGGAGAAGCTCTGTTCTTATCAGCGCTTAAGAACTTACGTCACTTGGGGGAGGGCGTACTCACATCCCTGAGCAGGGATGCTGACATTGGTGGTGGTGTGTATAAGTTAGGGATGTAAAATCCAGTTATCCAGTTAAATTTAACATTTAACTGGATAACTGGTTAAACTTTAATTAGTTAACTGATTAAATGGGGGCGGGCATGGGGGTGGAGGGAGGGCCTGCCAACTCCTAGCTTCTGTGGGCTCGTGCCCCTTCCTCTCCCGTGCAAGGCTGCCTACTCCAAATCCGTTAAGGGTGATGCTTACCGGGTAATCTGTTAACAGGTTACCTGTTCAATCTCTAGTATAAGTGCCAGTGTATTCAGCATCCTGCAAGCTAAGGTCTAAGCACCAAATACATTCTTACAGCTCTTTTTCCTGTGATACCAGCACTAACAGATGGGTGGGTCAGACTTTTTTCCAGCTATGCTATGTGTTTAATGAAGCCTGGGGCCTTGACATGAGCTGACATTGGGTTCCTCAGCATCATACTCCTCTCTTGCCCAAAACTTCCTGTGTTGCTCTCCCAGTCTCTTCCTGTGAGTCTCTTTAAACCATTCTGTCACCTCTTTTTCTTTCTACTGCTGCTGGGAGTTCCTTTTTCACCGCTTCTCCCTACCCTGCAGATAAGCGGGAGGAAGAAACTTTTCCCACTTTCATCTAGCTTCCTTTGAATTGCAATTTCTGATCAAGACACCAGCATTATAATTAAATGCTCTGTTGTCCCTAGCCTTACTGGTATGTGCTAAGTCTTGTCAGCTGTTGGTGGAGTACACATGAGGTTCTCAAACTTCCTAGCACTGTGACCTCCTTCTGACAATCCCAGGAGGAGGGACTGATGCCTGAACCCTGCCACACTGGCTTCAGTGTTGGGTGGGGGGGCCTGTAACCTGAGCCCTAATACCCAGGACTGAAACCAGAGCCTGTGTCCTGCCACCCATGGCTGAAGCCCTCAGGCTTTACGTTAGGCTTGTTGTGGACAGCCTAACGCCAGCCCTATCCACCCCATTTAAACGGGGTCCCAACCCACAGATATAGAGGGGCATTCTTTGATGTAATTCATTGCTTAGCAGCAACCTCATAATTTCATATCAGTCTGAATTGGTAAGTCATACATAGGTTCCCCAGATCCTCTGAGTTCACTGGGTGGTTTTTTGACAGAGCAAAAACAAGTAATTGCTACTACCAGAGCTCAGTGCTCACATACATAGCAATCCAGGCTGATGGGGGGAGGAAGGGGTGTGCTCTTGCTTGTAAAGGACTGTGTAGCCTGTCCTGGGACTCAATTCTGCATGGGTGAAGGAAGGCTATAAGGAGATGCTGACTGTCTTTCAGCTTGTGGCATCAGGTGAACTGATGAGCTCAAAGAAGAGAGACTTGCATCCCCGAGACATTGATGCCTTTTGGCTTCAGCGGCAGCTGAGTCGCTTCTATGATGATGCCATTGTGTCCCAGAAGAAAGCAGATGAGGTGCTAGAGATCTTAAAGGTATGTGACCAGCTATTCTGCCTTGGTAAGTGCAGAAGGTTTTAGGTTCAGGGCCTGCCCAGTTGGAACAGGAAGCTGTGTGGGCTGGTACTTACAGTTTGGACCCATTTGTCCATATTAGAATGCTAATCCCACCAAACAACTTGCTGCTGTGCTGCTTATCCCCTGAGGAGACCCCCACCCTGTCCCTCCTCTGTTGTGAGGACCAGGACCACCTCCTCTACACATATGTAGATCTTCTCCCTGGGGACAGTTGCTACTCTTTAGAGACATCTTCCAAGAAGCCAACTCTGGTGTGGTGTTCCCTGTGCTAACCATGGCCCTGATCCTGACTCCCTTTGACTTCAGTTGGAATTGGGCGCCCAGCACTTCTCTGGTTTAAGCCCTTCATCTGTGGTATTTATGGGGCTCGAAAGCCTGTGGACTGCACGATCCAGGTGCCCTTCTCCTAAAGGCACCTCAGGAGAGCAGAGGAGACAGGGGTAGACTGAGTTTGATTAGACTCTTGCCAGTGTTTCTGAGATTCTTGGTTGTGACATGGGGTATCTGAATTGTAAGTCTGGCAGGTAGCACATACTTGCTATGCAATTGGGTTCTACCTTCTCTGCAGTGGGAGTTTGTCCCCGTCCCCTCACATAGCGAATAGGGCAGCGAATGCAGCCAGCTTCTCTCTGTTCCTTTTCCCAGACTGCCAGTGATGACAGGGAGTGTGAAAACCAGCTTGTCCTGCTTCTGGGCTTCAACACCTTTGACTTCATTAAAGTGCTGAGGCAGCACCGAATGATGAGTGAGTAGTGGGCCCCTGGTTACCCGGGTTCATGCTACTCTACAGGAGATATCTGCAGCAGGGCTTACACCAGCGTAGGCCGGAGCCTGTGGCCATGGAAGGGGTTTGTTGTCAGTGCAGGGACACCACCTGCAGTGTTCTTCTGTCCACCTAGTTACATCTATGTTGGGTTTAGGTCCATGAAGCTACGCTTGGAGTGTGGACTTCTTACATCCTTGATTGACACATGTCCTCAGTGTTAAGTGTAGATTAGGCCTCAGTTCGCCTTCACAGCTGCAACTTCCACACCTCTCCACACACCTGCCTTCTGTGCAGTCTTTCTTCTGCTCCATGCTTGAGAAGTCAGGTTCTTCCTGACCCTCTGTGACTGCTCCATCTTGTGCCTTTCCCTCTGACCCTATGCACTGGGGTGCTGTCTTCTCTCTCCAGTCCTGTACTGCACACTGTTGGCTAGTGCACAGAGTGAAGCCGAGAAGGAGAGGATAATGGGGAAGATGGAGTCTGATCCTGAGCTGTCGAAATTCCTGTATCAGCTGCATGAGACGGAGAAGGAGGATCTGATTCGGGTAAGAAGAACGGAAAGAGCTCAGGAGGTCCCTGTTGTTTGAGCTGCTTCATTGCAAGAGCACATGTCGGATGTTTCCCAGCAATCCCTGAATAGCCGGACTGAAAGGCTGGGAGAGTACTATATGGAGGTTTGAGCTGATGATGTTTGTTGTAGACTGACCATGAGTCCTGTTTTCATGCACACTATAGGCAGCTTTGGACGCATAACATTGGGCTTACTTGCTCTGTTACTAAAGAGCAGCAGAGCAGTTGCTGAGTCCTCTGAGAGGAAACCCCTGGGGTGCATGTTCAATCCCTTGGGTATTCGTGTGTGGAGTGGGACACAGCAACTCCTGTGCCCTGCCAAGAGGTGTCTGCACCATGTTAACCTGCCATCTCCCTTTGCCTTCCAGGAGGAACGCTCCCGCAGGGAACGTGTGCGCCAGTCCCGGATGGACACTGACCTGGAAACCATGGATCTGGATCAGGGTGGAGAGGTGTGTCTCTTCAAAGGCACCTGTTCTTAGGCTGTTTGAGGGAGTGCTAGCTGAGGGGCTGAGTTAGAACCGCCCCCTTGTACTTAAAGTGGGAAAGGTGGCTGCAGTAGACACTCTGATCTAGCTGCCTGCAAGTGGGGTGTGAAGATAAGCCCCTGATTGGCCTGAGAAGGTGTGGGAAGGCAGATTTGCAGGCTGGAGGGAGCATTGACCCCCAGATTTAAAGGGGAAGCATGATAAGAGTAGGAGAGAGGCCCCTCACACTTTCTCTGATTCCTCTTCTGGTGTTTCCAGGCTCTGGCCCCGCGCCAGGTGTTGGACCTGGAGGATCTGGTGTTTGCTCAAGGTAGCCACTTCATGGCTAACAAGCGGTGCCAGTTGCCCGATGGCTCATTCCGCAGGCAGCGCAAAGGCTACGAGGAGGTGCATGTGCCTGCCTTGAAGCCAAAGCCCTTTGGCTCGGAGGAGGTAAGTGGCGCTCTCTCATTTCAGAGAGGTGGCCATGGTAGTGCTTCAGCAAAAGCCACAAGGAGTCTGGCTCTCGTTGCAATGAGTAATTTTCCCCTTCCGGTTATTGTCACCTTTTATCACTGTTGGGAATGGGCCACACCCACCCTGACTGAGTTGGCTCTGATGTAACTCCCCTCTCTGTATTCCTACCCTGTTTCTTTCAATTCGTGCAGCTGATTAATCGAGTTGTAACTCATGAAAGCTTATACTATAAGAAAACGGTTCGTCTTTAAGGTGCCGCCGCACTCTTTGCTGTTTCCTCTCGGTCAGCCTTGGGCAGGTTTGGATTACCTAGTGCCTCTTCTGCCCCATCTTCCACAGAAAGCTGCTGCTTCATGGCACTTCTTGCTTGCAGCTTGCAGCTCAGTCTTTGAGGGAGTATCTGCATAGCCTGCTCTGGAGCCAGCCCCCTTCTAATGCATGAACCTTTAGGAACCTACATGTCAAGTTCTGCTTAACTGAGATTTCCTGTGACCAAAAATGGCTCCTGATCCATTGCTTCCTGTGCCAGGGATGTACACCTAACACTGGTGCTTCTGGCTCCTCCTTCTACCTGCTCCGCTGATCTGATCCCATGGGCCCTGTGCTACCCCTCTGCCAGTCAGTCACTTGTGCAGGCTGGTCTGCAGGGCTGAGCATGTGAGTGGGGATCACAGTCAAGGCTAGGTTCCAGTTCTGGCTGTGCTAATTCAGGACAAGTCACTTGGACTCTGTCAGTTTCCCAAGCTGTAAAATGGAGATAATCAAACCCAGGTCATGCTGCTGGTTGTACAGTGCTATGGATTGTTATTCTGTAAGCCAGTGGTCCCCAGTGCGGTGTCTGCGGGCGCCGCGGCACCCGCCGGGGCATTTAAGTGCGCCCGCAGAACAATCTGGGCCAGCCCTGGCCCGTGGCATGTGCCAGTGCCAGCCCTGGGTGCCTGGCGCAAGGGCGGCCCCTGTCCCGGGCGCGAGGCACATGCTGGTGCCAGCCTCGGGCGCGAGGCGCATGGGTGGCCCCTGCCTTGGGCGCGTGGCGCATGCGTGGCCCCGCCCCCGGGCGCGCGGCAGCCCCAAAAGGTTGGGGACCACTGGTATAAGCTGTAATAGCTGCTTGGCTGCCCCAGACTGGCAATCTAAGGTCCCCTGTGAGTTCTGACCCACGCTGGGAGCTGCCTAGTACATGAGAGGCCGCAATCTGGGGAATTGGTCATGTTGGTCTAAGTAGTGGTTCCCAACCTTTTCCAGATGGGGACCCATTTTGACAATTCAGGAAGACTTGGTGACCCAGGGCAATTCAAAAAATGTGTGAATGGCTCCTTAAGAGCCACCTGGGGAGACACCTGGCGACCCTTTTGAAATGTAATGGTGACTCGTATTTGGGTCCGACCCATAGGTTGGGAAACCCTGGAAAAGAGTTAGAATCTTCTGTGCTAGTTGGTTGCATCACTGGGTATTGTCCAGAGTGACTCATGAGACTTGCAGATCAATAGCTGGAGTCCCTAGGAAAACTGCTATCTGATGTGTGAATTTCCAGGTCCACTGAGAGAGACTGAAGTTCCCTGCTGTTCCTGAAGGGGTGTCTCTTAAGCTATGTCTACACAGCCACGTTACTTCGGAATAACTGATGTTATTCCGAAATATCACAGTGCACGTCTACACTACAAGCTTTTATTTCAAAATAATGGCGAGCTGGAGGATTTCTTATTCTGACTCCTGTAACCCTTATTTCATGAGAAATAAGGGAAATCAGAGGAAGAATGCTCTAATTTGGACGTCCTGCTGTATAGACCGCGCCAAAAGCTGAAATAAGCTATTTTGACTTAAGCTTAAGCAATTTCGACTTAGACACGAGTACCCTGCTTGCGATACACAGTGCCCTGTCTTTGATGTTAATGCTGTGTCCCCTTTTCAGCAACTGGTGTCTGTGGACAAACTGCCCAAATACGCCCAGGCTGGGTTTGAGGGGTTCAAAACACTGAACCGGATTCAGAGCAAACTCTACCGTGCTGCGCTTGAGACCGATGAGAACCTGCTACTCTGTGCTCCTACGGTAAGGATCCAAGCAAGCTGTCTGCTCCCTGGTCATCTCATTGGCTTTCAGTGCCTCTAGCCCTGCCCGTGTAGCACATATAGTGGGCTTATAGCCCAGTTCTCTTAGAAAGGGGCTGGGTCACATGTAGAGGGAAATCCGCCTTTGGCCATTGTGAGGCTGCTGGAGAATCGGTGGGGCTAGTTCCCAAGTACAATCCAGACCAGTTCAGGGCTGTGTCACCCCTGCCCTGCAATCTTGGGTGCCTCACAATGCCTTGCTGCTGTTGCTCACTGTTGTCTTGTTGTCTGGTGGCCCGGCCCTCTGGGCCTGTGTGTAATGGCTGCCTGGCGGCCACAGGCAAGCTCCCGCCAGCCTGGGTTATACTGCAAGATGACCCCAGCACTCCCCCAGAATCATAGAATACTAGAGCTGGAAGGGACCTTGAGATATCAAGTCCAGTCCCCTACCCTCATGGCAGGACCAAGCACCATCTGATAGATGTCTATCCAACCTGCTCTTAAATATCTCCAGTGACGGAGACTCCACAACCTCCCTAGACAATTTATTCCAGTGTTTAACCACCCTGATAGTTATAAAGTTTTTCCTAATGTCCATCCTAAACCTCCCTTGCTGCAATTTAAGCCCTTGTCCTATCATCAAAGACCAAGGAGAACAATTTTTCTCCCTTCTCCTTGTAATACCCTTTTAAATACTTGAAAACTGCTATCATGTCCCCTCTCAGTCTTGTCTTTTCTAAACTAAACAAACCCAATTCTTTCAGTCTTCCCTGATAGGTCATGATTTCTAGACCTTTAATCATTTTTGTTGCTCTTCTCTGGACCCTCTCCCATTTCTCAACATCTTTCTGAAATGTGGTGCCCAGAACTGGACATAGTAGTACTCCAATTGAGCACAGAGAAGAGCTGAAGAATAACTTCTCATGGCTTGTTCACAACACTCCTGTTAATGCACCCCAGAATCATGTTTGCTGCTTTTTTTTTTTTTTTTTGGTCAACAGTATCACACTGTTGCCCCATGTTTAACTTGTGGTCCACTATGACCCCTAAATCCCTTTCAGCAGTACTCCTTCCTAGACAATCGCTTCCCATTTTGTATGTGTGAAACTGATTGTTCCTTCCTAAGTGGAGTATTTTTGTATTTGTCTTTATTAAACTTCATCCTATTTACCTCAGACCATTTCTCTATTTTGTCCAGATCATTTTGAATTTTGGCCCTATCATCCAAAGCACTTGCAACCCCTTCCAGCTTGGTATCATCTGCAAATTTAATAAGCATGCTCTCTGTGCCATCATCTAAATCATTGATGAAGATAAATGAACAGAACCGGTCCCAAAACAGACCCCTATGGAATCCCACTTGTTATGCCCTTCCAGTATGATTGTGAACCATTAATAACTACTCTCTGAGAATGGTTATCCAGCTAGATATACACTCACCTTCTAGTAGCCCCATCTAGGTTGTATTTCCCGAGTTTATTGATAAGGAGGTCATGCGAGACAGTGTGAAATGCCTTACTAAAATCTAAGTATACCACGTCCACGGCTTCTCCCTTGTCCACAAGGCTTGATATCCTATAGAAGAAAGCTATCACATTGGTTTGACATGATTTGTTCTTGACAAATCCATGCTGGCTGATACTATCATCTTGTTATCTTCCTGATGAATTCCTTAATTAGTTACTCCATTATCTTCCCTGGCACAGAAGTTAAACTGACTGGTCTGTAGTTTTTCGGGTTGTTCTTATTTCCCTTTTTATAGATGGGCAGTATATTTGCCCTTTTCCAGTCTTCTGGAATCTCTCCCAGCTTCCATGATTTTTCAAAGATGATAGCTAAAGGCTCAGATACCTCCTCTGTCAGCTCCTTGAGTATTCTGGGATGCATTTCATCAGGCCCTGGTGACTTGAAGACATCTAACTTTTCTACATAATTTTTAACTTTAACTTCTAAACCTACCCCATTTCCACTAGCATTCACTACGTTAGGCATCCCATCACCATCAGTCTTCTTGGTGAAAACTGAAACAAAGATGTCATTAAGCACCTCTGTCATTTCCAAGTTTCCTGTTATTGCTTCTCCCTCTTCACCGAGCAATGGGCCTATCCTGTCCTTGGTCTTTCTGTTGCTTCTAATATATTTGTAGCATGTCGTCTTGTTACCCTTTATGCCTCTAGCTAGATTTAGCTTGTTTTGTGCCTTGCCTTTCTAATCTTGCCCCTGCATACCTGTGTTGTTTGCTTGTATTCGTCCTTTGTAATTAGACCTAGTTTCAACTTTTTCTACAACTCCTTTTTGATTTTTAGTTCATATATGATCTCCTGCCATACTTTCTATCTTTCCTACTCAGTGGAATAGTTTGCTTTTGGGCCCTTAATTATGTCCCTTTTAAAAAACTATTAACTCTCTTCAGTTTTTCCTCTTAAGCCCTGCAGTGTATATGCACCCTAACTCAAAATCAGCTACATAAATTGAGCTACATCAGTTGTGTATCTTATTTTGAAATAGCTTATTTTAAAATAGGGAGCATCTACACAGCACTTATTTCGAAATAGAGCACTCTTCCTCTGACTTCCCTTACTCCTCATACAATGAGCGTTACAGGAGTCAGAGTAAGAAGTTCTCCAGCTTGACAGTATTTTGATGCTATTTTGAAATAACTGCCTGCTGTGTAGATGTGGACTAAGTTATTTCGGAATAGCGCTAGTTATAGCAGTGTAGACGTACCCTTAATCTTGCTTCCCATGGGACCTTACTTACTACCCCTCTGAGTTTACTAAAATCTGCCTTCCTGAAATCCATTGTCTCTGTTTTGCTGTTCTCCTTTCTACTATTCCTTAGAATCATGAATTCTATGATTTCATGATCACTTTCGCACAAGCTGCCTTCCACTTTCAAATTTTCAACCAGTTCCTCCCTATTTGTTAAATCAAGAACAGCTTTCCCCCAGTAGCTTTCTCAACCTTCTGAAATAAAAATTTGTCTCCAGTGCAGTCCAAGAATTTATTGGATAATCTGTGTCCTGCTGTGTTAGTTTCCCAACGTATGTCTGGGTAGTTGAAATCCCCCATCACCATCAAATCCTGCACTTTGGATGATTTTGTTAGTTTAAAAAAAGCTCTTCTGCCTGGGTAGGTGGTTGTACTAGACCTTCTAGCATGATATCACCCTTGGTTTTTTTTTTTGTTTTTTGTTTTGTTTTTTTACCCCTTTTATCCTAACCCAGAGACTCTCAACAAGTCTGTCTCCTATGTCCATCTCAACCTAAGTCCAAGTGTATACATTTTAATATATAAAGCAACACCACTTCCCTTTTTTCCCTGCCTATTCTTCCTGAGTGAGCTGTACCCTTCTGTACTAATATTCCAATTGTGTGTATTATCCCACCAAGTCTCTGTGATACAACTCTGACATAGTGGGTGTTTGTTTATTAGCACTTCAAGTTCTTTCTGCTTATACCCCATACTCCTTGCATTTGTATATAGGCATCTAAGATACTGATTTGATTTTGCCCCCCAGTTCTGCCTTGTCCTTATTTTATCTCTGCTGTTATAGCCCATGCTCCCTCCCTTTTCTGAGCCGTTCCATGTTTTTCACTATGTGGAAAAAAAATGTGTCCTTTGCTGCCCAGCCCTCTTCTGGTCAGTACGAATCTATTCAGTCCATAATACTTTTAAAGAAACAACGCAACAGTTTATTTTTGCTGAAGTTATTCAGTTATGTTTAACTTAACAGACTGGCAAGTTAACATAAGAAAAGTCATGCTGCGTCAGATCAAAGGTGCATCTAGCCCAGTGGCCAATGCCAGATGCCCCAGAGGGAGTGAAAAGAACAGGGAATTATCAAGCAATCCCAATCTCCTGTCACCCACTCTCAGCCTCTGACACAATTTCTGTCCATCCTGGCTAATAGCCATTGATGGAGCTAACCTCCATGGATTTATCTAGTTCTTTCTTGAACCCTGTTAAAGTCCTGGTCTTCACAGCCTCCTCTGGCAAGGAGTTCCACAGGCTGACCATGTTGTGTGAAGAAAAACTTCCTTTTGTTTGTTTTTAAACCTGTTACCTATTAATTACACTTGGTGACCCCTAGTTCTTACGTTATGGGAACAAGTAAATAATTGTTCCTTATTCACTTTTTCAACAACAGTCATGATTTCATAGACCTGTATCATACCCCTCCTTAGTCTCCTCTTTTCTAAGCTGAAAAGTCCCAGTCTTTTTAATCTCTTTTCATATGGGACCCATTCCAAACCCCTAATCATTTTTGTTGCCCTTTTCTGAACCTTTTTTGCAATGCCAATATATCTTTTTTGAGATGAGGTGACCACATCTGTATGCTGTATTAAAGATGTGGGTGTATCATGGTTTTATATAGAGGCAATAAGATATTTTCTGTCTTATCCTCTATCCCTTTTTAATGATTCCTAACATTCTGTTTGCTTTTTTGACTGCCGCTGCATATTGAGTGGATATTTCCAGAGAACTATCCACAATGACTCCAAGATCTCTCTTGAGTAGTTATAGCTAAATTAGTTCCCATCATATTTATGTATAAACTTAAAAAACAACAAATAGTCTGGTAGCACTTTATAGACTAACAAAACATGTAGATGGTATCACGAGCTTTCATGGGCACAGACCACTTCTTCAGATGACTGGATGAAGAAGTGGGCTGTGCCCACGAAAGCTCATGATACCATCTATCTATGTGTTTTGTTAGTCTATGAAGTGCTACCAGACCATTTGTTAATCTGTACAGGATAAATTTAAAAAATAATTCGGCTACCCCCTGAAGCTTCTATTTATGTATAGTTAGGATTATTTTTTCCAATGTGCATTACTTCACATTTATTACCTTAAATTTCATTTGCCATTTTGTTGCCCAGTCACTTAGTTTTATGAGATCTTTTTGAAGCTCTTCACAGTCTGTTTTGGTCTTAACTATCTTGAGCAGTTTAGTATCATCTGCAAATTTTGCCACCTCATTGTTTACCCCTTTCTCCAGATCACTTATCATTTCTCCAGTTCACTTACTACAAAGAGGTAAATGTTAAGTGACTCCAAGTAATAAGGCACAGGAGCCAGCATGTCCTCTCTTTGTGTGTCTTGTGGCCACTGACTGTTGCCTAACCTAACAAGCTGTATTAACATTCAAACACAATTTCTTCTGCTGGAGCATGTGAGATTACTGACCAAACCCTTCAGGTCAGAACCCCTCCTCCTAGTTCAACAGGGGAGTCCCTTGTCTCCTGAGGCACAGTGACTGACAGGGAGAGAAGGGTGTCTTGGTCTTCCTTTATATCATTTCATCCCTCTCTGGGAAACCACTTCCAGCTGTGAACCTGGAGCCAAAAAGTTAATGGTGAAAGATGTTCCCTGCTGCTTTTTCACCTTTTGAACTTTCTTTCTTTCCTTCCTGCTTGATGACTCACTCATACTTAACAAACAGAGCATGCATGCCATTGTTTAGGAGAGACATGTTTGTCAACTTCTTTTTTGGCCTGGTTGTGGGATTTGGAACCTGTTAACACCATGCAGGGGTGTCACACACATTTTACAAGGCCAGTACTGATCAACACATTGAGTTTTTAAATGATATCTTACAAGGGGAATTTTGTAGGAAGATTAGGACAACAATGTGTAGGGTTGAACACAGGGTGTTGTGTATCACAGGGTGCAGGGAAGACCAATGTCGCTCTGATGTGCATGCTACGTGAGATTGGGAAGCACATCAACATCGATGGAACCATCAACGTGGATGACTTCAAAATCATCTACATTGCTCCGATGAGGTCCCTGGTGCAGGAGATGGTGGGCAGCTTTGGGAAGGTAATGGCAAGACTTAGCTCTGCCCCTGCTAGAACAGCAGGGAGAGGGAGCTGAGCAAGGCTTGGTGTTTTCTCCTGTGAGCTCTGTACTGGGACAGCTCAGCTCTAGCAGTAGCATTTCCTGGTCTCGCACCTTGGGAAAGGAGGGTGTTGTGCCCATTACTCCCTGTCCCCTTGGGCCTGGAAGTGTGGGTCGGGTTGATGCCTCCATTACAGGTGCTGTGTTTCAGCACCAAAGAGGAAGACTTTATCTTGCTCAATGCCGTTGTGCAGAAAACCTTTTCAGTCTCAGGAGAGGGGTGCATTTGGGCATACGATTTTCCCAAAGGTGCTGCTCAGGACCTTGCAATTCCAGATCTCCTCACATGCCCTGTGCTGTCATCCAGCCTAATCATCCTTGGTTTTCCCTAGCGCCTGGCAACTTACGGCATCAATGTGGCTGAGCTGACTGGAGACCACCAGTTGTGTAAGGAAGAAATCAATGCTACCCAGATCATCGTCTGCACCCCTGAGAAGTGGGACATTATCACCCGCAAGGGAGGGGAGCGTACCTATACTCAGCTGGTGCGCCTCATTATCCTGGTGAGTAGCAGTAATGTGCCTCCAAAGCCATTGGGAGATGCTTGCTGGGACTTCACTCTGAGAAGTGCCTCATGGTACCTCAGCAAGAGGGGTTATGTTGGATCTTTGCAGTTTCTGAGGTGGCCATAATTGATGAGACTTCACCTGGGAGTGGTGGACAGGTGGGTGCTATGCAGTTCCATCAGGGAGCAGGAATGAAATAGACTAGCTAACAACTTTTCCTACCCCTTTTCTCCTCCAGGATGAGATCCACCTGCTGCATGACGACCGGGGTCCTGTTCTAGAGTCTCTGGTGGCCAGAGCCATCCGCAACATTGAGATGACCCAGGAAGACGTGAGACTTGTTGGCCTCAGTGCCACTCTCCCGAACTACGAGGATGTGGCTACGTTCCTGAGAGTGGACCCTGTCAAAGGCTTATTCTACTTCGATAACAGGTGTGAGGCTGTTTGGGAAGGGCCTTTTGCAATGCAGCTGGGGAAGCAGTGAAGCCTCTGGGGAGATCTTTACAGGGAGGTGGGTTAGAATGTAACTGTAAATAAGCTGATGGTGCCAGGGTTTCACTGGGCATGCAGCCTGATTTAACTGGTCCCTGTACGTGCTTGTGGCTTTCAGGGAGCTCCTTTAGAATAAGTAGGTCCAGGATTGTGCCACTGGGGTGTCTGTCTGAGGTTGTGTAATGACTACCGTAAATTAGCATATATAACCCACACCCATGCATAACCTGTGGTTTTTCCTAAATGTGTGGGTTTTTTTTTTTTTTTAAAGTCTTAGATAACCTGCACACGTGTATAGCCCGTGGTTATATGTGCTACTTTAAGGTACCTGGTAAATGCACATACCAGCTGCAGCCTCCGGGAGGGGGGAACAGAGAGCGCAGCACAGGCGAGCTGGCCAGCCTGCGGGAGGGGAGCCACACTCGCTCCCAGACAAGTAAAAATAAACTTGTATACCCCGTGGACATGTATACCCCGTGGGGGGGTGGGGGAGGTTGCGGGGTTTGTAAAACGTTTATAACCCGTGGGTTATACGCACTAAAACATGGTCATTATAGTTAACGGTAAGATTTTTGTCGTCATTGTTCTAAAAAGTCAGATGCCCCATGATCTTTCCCTGACTTTTCCTAAAAATGACTGTGACGGAATGGGGTAGGGGGTCTAATACTGGCTGCAGCTCCAGCATCCCTCCTGGGCCTGTGGATGGGAGCTGCGGTGTCCCCATGCCAGCTGATGGTTCCAACTCCACCACCCCAGGGCTGAAGCAGAAAATGTCATGGAGGTCTCTGGAAATCTGATTCCATGACACAATCTTAGCCTTAATTATTCTCATATTCAGGTTCAGAGCATAAACTGAGAGGGGGGGAGAGAGAAGGGATTCTCCATACCAATCTGCTGCAGAAGTTTCTTGGAGGAAGTTTCAGTGGGTCTGAGGCAGCTTGCACAGTATCATTCATATCTGAGTGCATTCAGGGAACAATGCTGCTGTAGAGCTGAAACGAGAAGTAAGTGCTTGGCCAATACACAAATCAGGGCTTGGCCAGTACACGAATCAGGGAATCTTTGGGCATTTAGCACCGGGCCCTGTGGAGGGGCTGGATCAACACTTGCGGTGGGATCTGCACAGTTTTTGTGGATAGAAATTGTCTGACCTATGGCAGAAATCCATGACACGAAGGTGCCATTGCAGCCAGTTCATGCTGTCTGCTTCTCACTGCAGCTTTCGCCCAGTGCCTCTGGAGCAGACCTATGTGGGAATCACGGAGAAGAAAGCAATCAAGCGCTTCCAGATCATGAATGAGATTGTCTACGAGAAGATTATGGAGCATGCTGGGAAGAACCAGGTAGGCCAGATGTCCTGCTGGTATTTTGATTGCTGGCGCATTGCAGCCTCTTGCTTGTGGTGCATTGCTGATGGCTTTTCCCAATTATATTAGTCCTGTGGGCTCTGCTCCCATCTTCAGAATTGCTGACCTCTATCTACAGCTAGTTCTCTGCTCAGTGCTGGCTGGCCCTCCCTCCTGAGCCAGCTCACTGAGCCTACAGTCCTTCCAGAGCCAAGCATCTCTCCTCTTCCAGGATTAAACAGTCCCCTCTTGTGGTACACCCATCACCAGCCAGACCTGCTGCAACAACACCATTCCCAGTGCCTTCTAGGGTGCCCTGTTGCAGCATAGCCCCTTGCTCTTCAGAGCCCAGGGAGCGGACAGGGACAGAACTCTATGCCAGCTGCCATAGCTTCTCCCTCGTAACCGTGCTGTATGGTACGTCGACAGGTGCTGGTGTTCGTTCACTCCAGGAAGGAAACGGGGAAGACTGCCCGAGCCATCAGGGACATGTGTCTGGAGAAAGACACGCTGGGTCTCTTCCTTCGGGAGGGCTCAGCCTCTACAGAGGTTCTGAGGACAGAAGCTGAGCAGTGCAAGGTAACTGACAGGCAGAGCTAGTGTGGTGTGCCAGTCTTAATGGACTTGGCTGTATAAAAATGTTGTGGCTCACGTGTCAGAAGTTTGCCATGTTGCCCTAACATCGGAGCTTTCGCTCCCATTTGTTGCTACACTCACAGCATTAAGCCACAATGTAAATAGCCAGTATGGGACCTATGTCTCTGAGGTTCTTGGCGGTGTTGGCTTTGTGGCAGCATGAGAAACCAGCACTCAAGAAGTGCTGGACCTCAGGTGACGCTGTCCCTGGCCTGTAATATTACCTGGTGTTCATGCCCTGAAGTGTTGGACTGTAATTAATTGTCCCTGTGCTACAGAATCTTGAGCTGAAGGACCTGCTGCCATATGGCTTTGCTATTCACCATGCTGGGATGACTAGGGTAGATCGAACGCTGGTGGAAGATCTGTTTGCTGACAAGCACATTCAGGTGAGTCCCTGCTCCAGCCTTCAGGTGGGGCTGGGATGGCGAGATACTTGAGCAGCACTTTAAAGTGCTTGCTGCTTCAGCATGTGTTGGGAGGCTCAGTCCAGAGACTAAAAGTGCACGTCTGTTGATTGCCATGTCTTCTGGAAGCTAGTGACCATAGGTCACTGAACAGGGCATAGCTTTCAGCAGAGATAGGTGTGGATGCTCTAGGATATCCCTTTAGGTTATTGGCTTACCAACAGCTGTGGCTTTTTGCCTTCATTGTTGTCATGTAAAGTTATTTAAGCGGTGTAGTTTCTGACTTTAACAAACCTCTGTGACTACTTCTGCTTCAGCCGCAGTGGCGGGGATGGAGTGGGCAGGCTGCAGCAGCGGACAGGTCCCTTCCGCTGCCCCTTTATTTTTAGTGAAAGTCATGGATGGGTTGTGGGTTTCTGTGAATTTTTGTTTATTGCCTGCAGTCCATCAGTGATTGGCTGGAAATACCCATGGGATCTGGGATTATGAGCTCAGTGCTGCCGTGGCATGATGCTTGTGATGCATGAGAGATGCAGCTGTGGGAGTTAGTCCAGCCTGCTGCCTGCAAGGTTGCAGTAGCTTGTAGAAAGGAGTGGTTGTGTTGAGAATATCAGGGCTCTGCTGAGCTTAGGATAACTGTCCCTTTGCCCTCCAAGTGAGACTGAGCTTCCATCTCTCAGCTGGCGGCACTAAGGGCTGGGAAGGGTGAATCACTTTTCAAGAGCTCTCAACTCTAGGCTGGAATTGTGTGCTCTGGGTTTATGCAGCACCAAATACAGTGGGGGGGTATGGCCCATGAATAGGGCTCCAGGTGCTAATGCAATAGAAACAAGAGGAAACACTGACACTGACAACAAATGTCGTACTGCATGGACTTCATTGAGGGCTTGTCAGCTGAGCTATGGCAGTGCTTCAGTGTAGACACAACCTATGTCTGAGGGAGGCCTTCTCTTCTTGCTGTAGTTATCCACCTCCCCAAAGGCTAGCTAGGCCAACAGAAGGTTTCTTCCATCCATCTCATGCTGTCTGCACTGTCTCAGAGGTGGTGTGGATTCTTCAGGAAAGCCCATTGTCTACTAATTAACTACTCCTGGAAATTCCAGCTCAAATCCTCCTGATTGTTATAAACAGGGCTTGACAAGTGGCAGCGAGCCCTGCTCACCAGCTGCACAGTTTGGCACGCTGCGCATACACAGACCGTGCTGCACGGCCGCACCAGGCTAAAAGCTACTTGCCCTTGGGCGAGTAGATTGCCCTAATTGTCGAGCCCTGGTTATAAGGGAGAGGAATTAAACCTGCCTGAGTCTGCTTGTTCTGAGCTGGAGCTGTGGTGAACTGGGAACCCAAATGAATCCCTGGGTTTGGGGATTGAAGGGCTGCTCCTGCCAGAATCCACAGGAGAGTTGAGTTGAGCCCTGGTATAGCACATGTGTAAGTAGAGAGAAAAATGATCTAAAGTGCTGTTTACCGGAAGGGTAAAGCAGGCTTGTATGGGTAGTGCGCTGGAGTACCTTTGAGCAATGGCACTGGGTTCTGTTACTCAGCTCGGAATAGAGAACAAGCCAGTGCCCTTGGACGTTATCTGTGTTGGGAGTAATACCCTGAAGCAGGGAGTGGTGCAGCTGGAAGTACCCCAGTCAGAATGAAGAGCGATGCAGGTCTCCACCTAGAAAGGTAGTGCTGGGGAGCTGGAGTGGGAGCCCTTGGTTGGACCATGTGGGGAGAAACAGGTGCAGTTGCTCAGAACTTGCTAATCTAAGCTCAGTAGTCAGTGGCCGGTTAGGGAATCGGTCCTGACCAATGTTCCCGCTGAGGTGCATGCCAGCATGGCCGCGCGCACAATTCTTCTCCCACCCACCTCCTCTAGAGAGCTGTGTGGCAGGTGGCTGCTCTGGTGGGTGGGGCTGGCTGAGACAGTGTGGTGAGGGAGCCGCTGGGGTGGGGGGCCAGGACCTGCTGAAGTTGCGTGGCGGTGGTGGGGGAAGGCCTGCTCTGGTGGCCAGGACAGGCACATGGCAGGGTGGCTGGGGCCTGTTCTGGTGGCTGGGGCCATGAATGGGACCTGCCACATGAAGTGGGGGGTGTGCCTGTTCCTATGGCCGGGAATGGGACATGTGACATAGCTGGGGGGTGGGGTCTCCTCTGGCAGCTGGGAACGGGATCTGCCGCATAGTGTGGGGGTGGTGTCTGCTCTGGCAGCCAGGAATGTGGGGGGGGGGTGTGTGTGTGTGTGTGTGTGTGTGTGTGTGTTAATAAATTGGATGCCATGGTGGCACACATCCAAACCAGCACGCATGACCTTGATATCGGTGCACAAGTCAAAACTCACTTTGCTCATGGTTGGCAAATGTTAGAGGAAACATTTGCCAACCCTGGCTGGGGCCCTCTCTATTGAGCTAGGGGTATATGGAGGGAGACTTCCAGGCAGCCTTGTCCCATTAGAGCTGTGGTCACCAACCTGTCAATTGTGATCGACTGGTTGATCCTGGGGCCCAACAGGTCGATCGCAAGGCTTTCAGGGGCCCCCCTCGCTGCCCCCCACCCCCAAGATGAATACCGTGCTGATGCTACCTCCAGGGACAACGGAGGTAGCGTGGGCTTCCTGTGGGGTGGGGGTGGGGAGGAGTTCTGCAGCTGCGCGCCAGGTCCTGGAAGTGCATGGGCTGCTCTCTCCCCCCGGCAAACAGCCGGCACGGTACCTAAAACGCTGGTCCATCGCGCACTGGGGACTTTGTTCCCCTGTTGCCTTCCTGCACGTGGGGGAGGGGGTGGGATCTGGGACTGCGCCAGCTCCAGCTGCTTGGGCGGTGCGCGCTGCCGTGGGGAGCGGAGGAGCAAGGCGCACACTGCCCAAGCAATTGGGGCTGGCGCGGTCCAGGACTCCCACTCTCCCTCCGTGCAGGAGGGCATCAGGCGCGTAACGAACCAGCGTTTCGGGTACCATGCCACTGTTTGGGGGAGGGGGGAGCAGTCCGCACACTTCCTGGGCCTTGGCGCGCAGCTGCAGGATCCCCAGGTACCAGTCCCTGTCCCCTCCCCCCGCTCAGACCCCCCCAAGCACCCTGCCCGGCACCCATTGGCACTCTGCCCCTGGCCCGTGCCCTGGACACCAGCACCCTGTCCCCTGTGGCCCTCCCGCCCCCCCCCCCCCCCCCAAACCTGAGCCTATCATATACTGGAACCCCCTGTCCTGAGCCTCTCACATCCCCAAACTCCTACACACCCACATCCTCAGTCTTCCGCCACAACACTCCTGCACCATCCACACACCGCAAATCTGTGTCCTGAGCCCATCATACTCCCAACCTCCTTGCCCTGAGCCCCTCACAAACCCCAACCCAAACTCCTGCACCCTCACATGCACAAGCCTGTGGCTTGCTCAGCACCCCAACCCTCCACCTGAGCCCAACACTCCCCAGCCTGGAGCCCCCTCCCTGAGCCAGCATCCCCTTCTCCACATACTCCTGCATCCAAATTCCCTCCCAGAGCTTGCACCTCTCACCCTTTCCCACATCTAAATCCCTCATTCCCACTCCTGAGCCCGCACCTCCTGTCTCAACCCAGTGAGGCTAGACTGCAGGAGTTTTTTCCAGCAAACATGCTCTTTTGGCAGCCCCCTTGTTCCACGAGGAATCAGGGGGCTTCCAAAAGAAGGTTTTTTTCCAACATTTGGCCCAGTCTAGACGGGCCGAATGTCAGAAAAATTTCTTCCAACAGAAGGATCGAAAAAAAGCGGCAGTGTAGCCATACCCTGAGAGTGTATAAGGGCCGGGGATAGCAAGTGATGGCGAGAAGGGGAACAGAGGGCGGAGCCTCAAGGAAGGGGTGGGGTCTTGGGGAAGGGATGGGGTAGATCTTGGCTTGTCCTGACATTTAAAAAGTGATCTTGGGTGTAAAAAGGTTGGAGACCACTGCATTAGAGCAAAGGCAAGTGTCTGCTGGAGTTTGCCAGAGGAAGGAGCTAACTAACCTCACTGTGTTTCTGCTCCAGGTTCTGGTCTCCACAGCAACGCTGGCCTGGGGTGTTAACCTTCCGGCTCACACAGTCATCATCAAAGGGACGCAGGTGTACAGCCCAGAGAAGGGCCGCTGGACTGAGCTGGGTGCTTTAGACATCCTGCAGGTAAAGGTTTGGTTACACAGCTGCTCTGTGACCCCTCCATGTGGAATCTGCCTCCTGAACCCTCCATGTGATCAGCTTCGTGCATTTGACATCACAACTGCCTGCATGTCCCATAGCAGGCGTCCCATCTCTAGTCTGCCCCTTTTTCCTTCCTCCACCCCAGCTGGACTGTCTCAGCTGCTTGCGCTACTCCACATAACAAGTATGCTGGTTGGAATAAGGACAGAGGAATGGCCTACAGCACTGTGTGCACCTCCTGCTTTGTAGCCAATAGCTGAGCACTGACTGGTCGTGTTTCGTAGTTGGCTAAGCTGGAAGCTCTTTGCTGCATTTGACAAAGCCTTTTATTTGTCTCAGATGCTCGGACGTGCTGGGAGACCCCAGTACGACACAAAGGGGGAGGGGATCCTCATCACATCCCACGGAGAGCTGCAGTATTACCTCTCCCTACTCAACCAGCAGCTTCCTATTGAGAGTCAGATGGTGTCGAAACTGCCAGACATGCTGAATGCGGAGATTGTTCTGGGGAACGTCCAGAATGCAAAGGTGAGAGTAAGGGGGTGCCACCCCCGCCCCCAGTTGTCCTGTTTGGTAGGCCCACTATAGAAATGTTTGCATTACACGTGATCTCTGCTCCTGACTGTTGGTGGAGATACAGGTGCCTTGTCTTCATCAAACCACCAAGAATGGCCACTGATTCTTGGACAGACTGCTTGTAAAGGCACAGCATACACTGGTCCGCCCTGGGCAATGTCTTGCATATCCATGTGCCTTCTAATGCTGTGTGTAGGGATAGCAGAGAAGCCAGCCTGTCACTGGGAAGGGCATGGTATTGGGTGGTGACATGCAGATGGAATAACTGATGGAGCACATATTCAGTCCTATGGAGGATTGGTTTTGGGTGTAAATTGAAATTGTCTGTACGTGAAGCATTTTGGCTGTCCTGTGACCTTTTGGTTTCCTGTTGTTGCATGAGTTGGGAATAGAATAGGGTCTTCAGGCAGAGACTGATGATTTTTGCTTCCTGGTACAGGGTAGGTGCTCTGAGAAATGTTAGCCCTGAAGGCATTTATGTTAATCTGTGGTCTGTCGGTTTCTGGATCTCATGCTTACATCTAACTTTCTTGGCCGGAAATGCTTTACTTTCCAGCATGGCTTTGCTGGCCAGGATGTCTGAAATGGGTGCTCTTTCCCACTTGCATGTGGGACAACCAAGCTCTGAGGATAGAAAGCACTTATTTTGCACATCAGTGGTTCTGAAGATCATGGTGTCTCACCCTAGGACAGAAGGATGGTGCAAGTTAAGGTCAGTTGTTAGGACAGTTTGCTAAGGCCAGGAGCTGCCTCTTCTCAGCTTTGAATGATGTACACATATAGTTCTAGTTCTGAGATTTCATGAGACTTTAAAACTGCCCCAGTTTACTTGACCTGGGTTCACAGTACAGCAAGTTCGGAGCCTGGAACTAGTGTCCCCATAACTTCCTGTGCTGGGCAGTGGTTTGCTAGCTCAGCTGAAATATGATGGTTTTTGGTCTCTGCGTAGGATGCGGTGAACTGGCTGGGCTATGCCTACCTGTACATCCGAATGCTGCGCTCCCCGTCACTCTATGGGCTGTCTCACGACGACCTAAAGGGAGACCCGTTGCTGGACCAGCGCCGGCTGGATTTGGTTCACACCGCAGCACTGATGCTAGACAAGAACAATCTTGTGAAGTATGACAAGAAGACGGGGAACTTCCAGGTGAGGCAGGGAAGGGGGCATGACTCACTGGAGCCAAAGGGAGGGTTATGTTGTCTGGGGAGACAGGTGCAAAGCTGCCTTCTAGAAGTGGCCACAGGCAGAGCCAGGGATGCTTAGGGAGCATTGTGGTTGTTGGCTTGCCAGCCAAGAGCTCAAGGGAGTCACTGGTCTGAAGAGACAGAAGAGCTGGTTGGAGTAGTTCCAAATATAAGTGTTGCCATGCACACAGCTGCCTTCTTGCTGAACACATGCCCATTGCCTGGGGCTAGAGGGAGGGAACTTGGGCTCTGACACAATGAACCTTCTCCCTTGGGGGTTCCTGGCCCCCTAAGTTACGGGAGCTCTCCCTGTGCTGCCCAGCTTCATTCAGCATCTTCCAGTGGGCTCCTTTCTGCTGGCTCAGCCCCCTGCTTGCTCACTGCAGACCAGAGTTGTATTTTCCTGCCTCCCCCAGGTTACGGAGCTGGGCCGCATTGCCAGCCACTACTACATCACCAATGAGACTGTGCAAACCTACAACCAGCTCCTGAAGCCCACCCTGAGTGAAATTGAGCTTTTCCGGGTCTTCTCGCTCTCTTCAGAATTCAAGAACATCACTGTGCGGGAGGTAGGACTCTAGGGCTGGAAGGGGCTTGCGAAGGCAGGAGAGCTGCTCTCTCCTGTACCTGGAGGGCTGCCAGGCTCATCCCTGGTTTAGAGGGACCCATCCCATCCCATCCCATCCCATCCCAGGCTGGCTTCACCTCCCACCCCTTGTGTCCCTGCAGGAAGAGAAGCTGGAGCTCCAGAAGCTGCTGGAGCGGGTCCCCATTCCTGTGAAGGAGAGCATCGAGGAGCCCAGTGCCAAGGTGGGGAGCTGGACAGCACTATGATCCTGAGTGGCAGGGGCAGGCCCTGCTTCTCTTCTATAGTTCAGGGGAGGCATGGGCCTACTGCCCTGGGAACATTCCCTACCCCCTTCCCTTTGTGCAGTGTCCTGCATAGACTGCTGCTGCTTGTTGTTGGCTGGGCTGCTTTCCTGCAGTACCTCCCCAGCTGACCAGCCAGGAGCTCTTCTCTCCTCCTAAAGGCTTTGGCTAACTCCTGTTCTGCTCTGTGCAGATCAATGTGCTCCTGCAGGCCTTTATCTCCCAGCTGAAGCTGGAAGGGTTTGCTCTGATGGCAGACATGGTGTATGTCACCCAGGTGAGTGGGAATTCCCAGGCGTGGAGTAAGGTCTGCTCTGTGGGGGCCGGGAGGGTTCATGTTTGGTAATTGCTTGGATGACTCCTAGGCTGTGAATTTGTAATGGGCTAATTCCTGTCAGCTGCATGGTGGCCCCTCTTCGAACCCGCCATGCTTTGCTCATTAACAAATGGATATATGAAAATTGCTGCAGAGGAAAGCTAATTGACTTTGGGGAGAGATGACATCAGGTTCTTGGCTCTGCAGCAACTCTCAACTCTGAAATCTTGACAGGTTAAGTCACACACACCCCCTGTCACTGGCTGTAATTGACCCACGTAGTCCTGTGGCTGGATGGTGGAGTAGGTGGGCGGGAGGAGTCGTTTCCTTGATTGGAGCAGAAGCAGGGCAGTTGTGAACTGGAAATCCCCCAAGCCTGATCCTCCAGTGACTGTTAATGCATGCTCATCCCTCACGGGCTCTGACAGTTCTCATGTGCCCCTGCTAGTCTGCCGGCCGGCTGATGCGTGCGATCTTTGAGATTGTCCTGAACCGGGGCTGGGCACAGCTCACCGACAAGACTCTGAACCTCTGCAAGATGATTGACAAGCGGATGTAAGTGATGGCTCTGCAGTGCTCTGATTCCTTCCTGCCTGTAACACAGCTAGGTATCATGGCTGCCCAGGGTGAGGCTGCTGGGGGGGATGGGTGCGCCCTGTTCTCCAGTGCTTTGGCCAGAGAGAGGCTGGTGGTAAGGGGGGTGGATAGTGGGTGCACAACACTGATGGGCACCGTGATGAGTTCTCTCCAGGCCAGCAAGCGATGGGGGCTGCTGGGACAGCTTGGTGATGGCTGTGCTGTTGGCATGGCTGGACCTGCAGAGCCTGTTGTAGCCAGAGAAGGTGCTGCCTAGTGTGTGCTGTGCTGGGGCTCTTGGTGGCCGAGTTCCATGGCTGGGAATGTGGAAGTGCTGTCAGAGCTCTGATCTCAGGGAATGGTGGTGAGCATTGAGTTGTCATGGGATAAGAGGGAAGGTCCTTTTGTGCCTTTTTGATAACTGGTTAAAAGGCAGGAAACAAAGGGTAGGAATAAATGGTCAGTTTTCTGAGTGGAGAGAGGTAACTAGTGGGGTCCCCCAAGGGTCTGTCCTGGGACCCTTCCTATTCAACTTATTTATAAATGATCTAGAGAAAGGGGTAAACAGTGAGGTGGCGCAACTTGCAGATGATGCCAAACTGCTCAAGTTAGTTAAGACCAAAGCAGACTGTGAAGAACTTCAAAAAGATCTCTCAAAACTAAGTGATTGGGCAACAAAATGGCAAATGAAATTTAATGTTGATAAATGTAAAGTAATGCACATTGGAAAACATAATCCCAACTATACATACAATATGGTGGGCACAAATTTGGCAACAACTATTCGAGAGATCTTGGAGTCATTGTGGATAGTTCTCCGAAAACATCCACTCAGTGTACAGTGACAGTGGGTAAAAAAAGCAAATAGAATGTTAGGAATCATTAAAAAAGGGATAGAGAATTAGACAGAAAATATATCTTATTGCCGCTATATAAAACCATGGTACGCCCACATCTTGAATACTGCGCACAGATGTGGTCGCCTCATCTCAAAAAAGATATATTGGCATTGGAAAAGGTTCAGAAAAGGGCAACAAAAATGATTAGGGGTTTGGAACAGGTCCCATATGAAGAGAGATTAAAAAGACTTGGACTTTTCAGCTTAGAAAAGAAGAGACTAAGGGGGCAATATGATATAGTCTGTAAAATCATGACTGGTATGGAAAAAGTGAATAAGGAAAAGTTATTTACTTATTCCCACAATATAAGAACTAGGGGTCACCAAATGAAATTAATAGGCATCAGGTTTAAAACAAACAAAAGGAAGTTTTCTTCACTCAGCACAGAGACAACCCGTGGAACTCCTTGCCAAAGGGTGTGGTTCTAGAACTTTAACAGGGTTCAAAAAAGAGCTAGATAGATTAATGGAGGTTAGGTCCATCGATGGCTATTAGCCAGGATTGGTAGGAATGATGTCCCTAGCCTCTGTTCTCTGGAAGTGGGAGACCGGGGAGGGATCAAGTGAGGATTACCTGTTGTGATCCCTCCCTCTGGGACATCTGGTATTGGCCACTGTCAGCAGACAGGTTACTGGGCTAGATGGACCTTTGGTCTGACCTAGTATGGCTGTTCTTATGTTCTTAGCAGTCTCTGGGCTGATGGCACTGGAGTGACTCTTACCTGAGCTGTGACAGGGATATGGCTGCTGCAGTGGCACCATTAGAAAGGCTGGCATCTGTCTCAATGGCAGGATGTGGGCCCTGTGGCAGCCATGCCTACAGGTATCCTCTTGGCCCTGATGTTCCCTTTCTGACTCCTGTACCCACTCGTCCCTATAGGTGGCAGTCTATGTGTCCCCTGCGCCAGTTCAGGAAACTGCCTGAGGAGGTGGTGAAGAAAATCGAGAAGAAGAACTTCCCCTTTGAACGTCTCTATGACCTGAACCACAATGAAATAGGTATGGGAGGGGTCATCTGGACCCAGGGGGGCTACTTGTGGTACCTGTGCTGGAGCCGCTCACAGCTTCACCACTTCTCCCTCCTTTGCTTTTCCGCCATGGAAGCCCTGCACTAGCTGCAGCCTGGTGGCTTGGGAAGGGGTAGAGGGCATTGCACTCTCATTTGCCAGCTCCACATCCTGACAGAGTAAAGGGTGTCAGGGGAAACCAATGCCTAGGTCTGCCAGGCTTCTGCATCCTGTCTTTTCCTGGGACTTGCTGGATTTTATACCTTGATGGCAAAACTCCTTGGGGCACTCGCCAGCCTTTTGTTTGTACAGCACCTAGCGCAGCAGGTCCTGGATGGGGGGGCCTGTTGGTGCTACTACAACACAGATAACCTCCAGGGTATGGTTTGGCCTGAGGGCAGCCGAGTGGGATCACTGTGCTCCAGATATGAAACAGCTGCTTCTCCTTCAGAGTGCCACTGAACTTGAGAAGCACTGAGTGTGGGGGTTCATCTGCTTGCTCATTCTCTTCCCTCGGTGCTGGTCATAACACCCAGGTCTCTGCATTACAGGAGAGCTCATTCGGATGCCCAAGATGGGCAAGACAATCCACAAGTATGTTCATCTGTTCCCAAAGCTGGAGTTGTCTGTCCATCTCCAGCCCATCACCAGGTCCACCCTGAAAGTGGAGCTGACCATCACCCCGGACTTCCAATGGGATGAGAAGGTGAGAGCTGACCTTGGGGACATGTGCTCCTGGCAGCCTAGCTCATGGGGATAGGGAGCAGCTTGAAAAACTTGACACATCGTGAGCTGCTTCTGGACTCTCCCCAATGTAGCTACAGAGACGGTGAAGGGGAGACTGTCACGGCTCTGCTGTGGGGCCAGAGTCTGGCCTCTGCTAGCCAGGAGCTCAGCCTGGCACAGCACAATGCTCCCTCGTGGCCTGGGCAGCTGCAGATCTGTCCGTGCTGAGGGCTTGTGGGCAGGGCTTGTGGCAAAGCTTGCCTTTGTTGGGTGGGTCAGACAGTGAGGGAGCCAGGTGCTGTGCTGCAAAGCTCGCTACTGTCTTGCCAGGTGCATGGCTCATCTGAAGCCTTCTGGATCCTGGTGGAGGATGTGGACAGTGAAGTGATTCTGCACCATGAGTACTTCCTGCTGAAAGCCAAATATGCCCAGGACGAGCACCTCCTCACCTTCTTCGTGCCAGTGTTCGAGCCCCTGCCCCCACAGTACTTCATCCGGGTGGTATCCGACCGCTGGCTCTGTGAGTCTCCACCTGCGTTGGGGGCTGAATTGCAGGGGCTTGGGAGCCTAAGCTCTAGTGAGGGAAATGCTTTGCTGGCCAAGCAGTGGGGACTAGCGGCAAGTGGCCTCAGGAAGGAACTTTTTATAAGGGCTTTTGTAGCCCCCAGTTAGGGGTGGGCTGAACCGCACATGGAACAGGTGGGGCGCCCGGAGCTGTGAGCAGCAGGACCAATGTAGATTCCTGCCCTTGGGACAGAGCAGGCAGTTGCCAGCTGGGGAGACCTACTGCTGGGAGGGGAGGGGAGTGGCAGTGGTGGGGAGCTGCAGTGGGGAGAGAGTGGCTTTCCCTGGCGGTGGGGAAGAAATGGCTGTGATCATCCCTCTCATTTTGAAGTGGAAGTATTTGCTTTGTGGGAGAAATCCAGCGCTGAGAGTGAGTACTTCTCCTTGCTGGCATGGCAGAACAGCACCCTCATGTCTTCCAAGGGTGCCCATGGCTGCAGTGAGCCCAGATGCTCCCTGGCCCCACAGCCTGGCTGCTCTTCCTCCCCAGTATGTATCTGACACTCTGTACAGACTGTTCTGATTCTCTGATTTCCAGCCTGTGAGACGCAGCTGCCCGTGTCCTTCAGGCACCTGATTCTGCCTGAGAAATACCCCCCGCCCACTGAGCTGCTGGACCTGCAGCCGCTGCCTGTGTCCGCTCTGCGCAACAGTGCCTTTGAGAGCCTCTACCAGGACAAGTTCCCCTTCTTCAATCCCATCCAGACCCAAGGTGGGTACTGACCCAGCTTCCACCCAGGCTGCTGCTCTCAAGGTGGGATGGGGAGGAAGGTTCCTCTGCCTGACCCTGCCTTCCCTTGCTGCCCTGGCTTTGGGAAGGAGCAGGCTGCTGGGTTCTGTCCAATTGCTGAGCCTTCCGAGAAACAGAGCAGGCCCCGGTGATATGAGCAGACCATGCCTTGCCGTAGCCACATTTCCATTTCCATTTCCCAAATGTGGCATCTGATAACAGGGGTGTCGGGAGCTATAACAGTTAGCGCTCCTGGCAGTAGTGGAAGGGTTTGTTTCAGGGCTTCACCAGCTTCTTACTGCTGAGGGTGGGAATAAGGACATCAGATTAGACAGGACAAGCAGCAAGGGGCTTTTAAACTGCAGCAAGGGAGGTTTAGGTCGGACATTAGGAAAAAGTTCCTGCCTGTCAGCGTGGTTAGACACTGGAATAAATTGCCCAGGGAGGCTGTGGAATCTCCATCTCTGGAGATGTTTAAGAGCCGGTTGGATAAATGTCTGTCAGGGATGGTCCTGCCATGAGGGCAGGGGACTGGAATCGATGACCTCTCAAGGTCTCACCTTCTGGCAGCTCTGTGCTGAAATCCAGCTGCCCTCTGGGAGCATGGCTGGGGGGTGGCTTTGGCTCGGTGCTTTTGCTAGGAGTTCAGCGAGCAGGGATAACCATGTGTCCGGTCTCTTGGCAGTGTTTAACACTGTCTACAACAGTGATGACAATGTGTTCGTGGGCGCCCCCACGGGAAGTGGAAAGACCATCTGTGCTGAATTTGCCATCCTGAGGATGCTGCTGCAGAACTCGGAGGGGCGCTGTGTTTATATCACCCCAATGGAGGCCCTTGCTGAGCAGGTGAGACCCTGACTCCTGAGTGTGGGTTGGATTCCTCCTCCAGGAGAAGGTTGTGGGGTCCCTGTCTTCCTGCCCTGGTCCCTCCCTCCCTTCAGTCTCTGAGGCAGTCCACAGAAACTGCAGGGTGATCCCAACCAGGCTCTGGCCCTTGGCTAATGGTAGTGCCTGCTGTCCCCTGGCAGGTCTTCCTTGACTGGTACGAGAAGTTCCAGGAGCGCCTCGGGAAGAAAGTGGTCTTACTGACCGGAGAGACCAGCACCGATCTCAAGTTGCTGGGCAAGGGCAACATCATCATCAGTACCCCCGAGAAGTGGGACATCCTGTCTCGGCGCTGGAAGCAGCGCAAGAATGTCCAGAATGTCAGCCTCTTCCTTGTGGATGAAGTGCACCTCATTGGGGGCGAGAACGGGGTATGGGCCAGGGGCTGCCTTGACACACCGTGCAAGGGGCAGGGGAAGGCCCACTGTCTCCTGAGTCCTCTCTGCGCTGCCCCACACCTCAGCCCAACATGGGGCCCAAAGAAAGGGCTTAAGGGGACCTATACCACAGGGGTGGCTGATCTTGTCCCTGCTGTCTAACCTCACTGGGGCCAACAGCTCTTCAAGGGCTCCCCTGGAGCATGCCCCTTGCCTGCAGCTACTGGGTTCAGCATCAGGCGAGCTAGGGACTGATAAACCAGTGGAGGTGGCAGGGAAGGGCCTGGCCCTCCCTGCAGGAAGCCCTGCAACTGGCTCAGGGCTGAGAAGGCAGGGAGGGTCCACATGGAGGCCCTGGTGTGCCGCTCATCACTGAGCGGCTCCCTGGGGAGAGAGCTCAGGCTGACGAGCTCCCCACCTGCTGTGACCTGTCCACTTCTCCATTGGCAGCCTGTGCTGGAGGTGATCTGCTCCCGGATGCGCTACATCTCCTCCCAGATCGAGCGGCCCATCCGCATCGTGGCCCTGAGCTCTTCGCTGTCCAATGCCAAGGACGTTGCCCACTGGCTGGGCTGCAGCGCCACATCAACCTTCAACTTCCACCCCAATGTGCGCCCAGTGCCCCTAGAGCTGCATATTCAGGTAGGGACCCAGGAAGAGCCCCACACCCCAGAGCTTCAGTTGGGGGCTTCACCATTCACTGTTCTGGCTCCTCTCTTCTCAGGGCTTCAACATCAGCCACACGCAGACCCGCCTGCTGTCCATGGCCAAGCCGGTCTATCATGCTATCATGAAGCACTCACCCAAAAAGCCCGTCATTGTCTTTGTCCCGTCACGCAAGCAGACACGCCTCACAGCCATAGACATCCTCACCACCTGTGCGTCCGACGTCCAGAGGCAGAGGTACTGGGGTGGGGTTCTCAGGGGACTGGGCGGGCATTGGGGATTTTTCTTTCTTGCTGGGAAGGGTCCCTTCTCTGACCCTTCCCAGCAAGGGGCTTGCAGACTCCATGTGAGTGAGGGGATGAGCTCAAACAAAGCTGTGAGTTGTTTGTGGTCACTGAACTTGCAATGATCTAGCCTATAAGTGAATAAGAAAAAGTTATTTATTTATTCCCATGATACAAGAACTAGGGGTCACCAAATGAAATTGGTAGGCAGCAGGTTTAAAACAAATAAAAGGAAGTTTTTCTTTACTCAGTGCAGTCAATCTCTGGAACTCCCTGCCAGAGGATGTGGTGAAGGCTAGGACTTTAACAGGGTTCAAAAAAGAGCTAGATAGATGCATGGAGGTTAGGTCCATCAGTGGCTATTTGCTGGGATGGGTAGGAATGGTGTCCCTAGCCTCTGCTTCTCTGGAGGGGGTAACAGGGGAGGGATCACATGCCCTCTGGGCATCTGGTATTGGCTGCTGTTGGCGGACAGGATATTGGGCTGGATAGACCATTGTTGTGACCCAGTATGGCCATTCTTATGTTCTAAGGGTGGGCATCATTACCCGGCTTTAGTGGATTCCCCTTCTAGCCTGTCTGTCTCCTTGGCCTCCAATTGCAGGCTCAGTCCTGGAGGAGATTCACCTTCCCTCCTGCCAGACTCCAGTGTTGTTGTGGCTTTGTAACAGCACACTAGGTTCCATCCAGAGGTGGCTGCCCTTCAGGCTGGGTTAAATGGTCTGTGTGTGTCTCTCCTGTAGCCCCCCAGGCACTGAGAGCTTATGGTGAGGGCTCTGCAAAACAAGGGTATGGAGTTCTGCCCACTGTACCAAAAGAGATGGAAACCTAGAAGGGAAGTGATTCAGTCTGGGTCTGTAGCTGAGCCAAGACTGTAATCCAGGTGACCTGCTCTTGGTCTCTGCAACTCCTCTTGGAGCTGGGAATGGCCTTAGCGAGCCAGGCTCTGCTGCCAGCTCCAGCCAGTTAAGCCCCAGAAGGTGTTTGAGGATGTAGGAGCTGTTCTGCCTCGGGGGTGCACAGGAATGGTTCTGGGTGAGTGAGGCTCTCTGCTGTGCCCTGACGGCCACCTCTGTGCTCTGCTCCTCCCTGCAGGTTTCTGCACTGCACAGAGAAAGACTTGGGGCCGTACCTGGACAAGCTCCGTGATGGCACCCTCAAGGAGACCCTGGTCAGTGGCGTGGCCTATCTGCATGAGGGGCTGACAGCCATGGAGCGGCGCGTTGTGGAGCAGCTCTTCAGCTCCGGTAAAGGGATGGAGCAAGGGCATGTATGGTAACATGCTGCTCTCACCCCCATCCCACATGGGGATGTCGACTACTTAATTAACTGATAAACATAAGCTTACCAGGTAGTCGAGTGGAGTACTCAACTACTCGCTTTTCTCCCCACCTTTGCTGTCTCTGCTGTGCTGTCTCCCACCCCTGGCTGCCTCTATCAGAAGCAGCAGGGAGGGGTAGAGGAGGCTGCTCCGGCAGCAGCCCCTGTCTGTGGGGATCCCAGCAGGGAGCTGGGCCCTCTCAAGGACGGGGGCAAGGGCTGGCTGCGTGCAGGGGCTGCTCCGGCAGTAGCCTCTGGCCATGGCCAGCCCTGGCTGCTGCAAAGGGGCTGCTGGACTCCATACGAGCCAGGACTGAACAGTCCCAGCTTGTGCTGGTCCGGGATGCTGTGCCTCTGCATGTTAAATGTGATAAGAGCCCAGCAGCTCCAGCTGGCTCCGGGAGCTACCTCCACTGCAGCTCTGCAGAGTGGCCCCTTATTGACTAATCACATAGCTGATACAAATTGTATCAACTGCAATTTAACATCCTTAATCCTTGCAGCAGGGGTACTGAGTCATGGGGGTGGTGACCTGCCAAAGCCACAGTGGCAGAGCTAGGAAGAGGCCCCTGGTGTCTGGCCTCCCTGCTCTGTGCTCGCTTCCTCTTTGTAACTCATTGCCCAGTGAGCTGGCTAGCAGTGCTTGGCCGGAGCTCCATATGCAGTACTCGTGCATAAGGGCTCATGCTGCTGCTCGGTGCCCAGGTTCCCAAGCAGCTGGCTGCCAGGGGCAGAAGGGCCGTGTGTCTTCCTGCAAGCACTGACCCGGCTCCAGCTTCGTGGCTGACTGCTCCATGCTTGGTCTTAGGTGCTGTCCAGGTAGTGGTGGCTTCGCGGAGCCTGTGCTGGGGCATGAATGTAGCTGCTCACCTGGTGATCATCATGGACACTCAGTACTACAATGGCAAGATTCATGCGTGAGTATCCCTGTGCGGGGGAGGGGATATGCAAGGCAGAGCAGGGAGTGGCTGATCCCCATGGTGCCCACCCCTGGCTGTTTGGCTGGCAGCTGGCTCACTGAAGACTGGACACTTTCTCCTCTGGTCTCAGGTATGTGGATTACCCCATCTATGATGTGCTGCAGATGGTGGGCCATGCCAATCGCCCCTTGCAGGACGATGAAGGGCGCTGCGTTATTATGTGCCAGGGATCCAAGAAGGTGAGTGAGGAGTGAAGCGGGTGGGGGGGCGGGAGGTGTGTGTGGACCTCCCAGCTAGGGCAGAGATTTCCTGTCCCAGCACTGATCAGGTTGGCCCAGGCCTTTGTCTGGGGAACAGACTAACTTGGCTGAAATGCTGCAGTGGGTAAAACATCATGTGCTGCTATAGCACCTCTTAGTCCTAGGAATTTTACAAACCACGCGATAAAAATCACTTCTGCAGCCCCCTCAGGTGCAATGGACAGCAGCGCTGGAGCCCCGTTTAGGATGGGCACTGTCTGCCACTGGGGAGGGAAGAGAATTCCCCTGATAGCACTGATCCCCTCCCTTCCCCACTGTTCCCTGTAAGCTGTGCACTTGAATTGCTCAGGAGAGATCCAAGTGCCACCCAGCTGATTAGCAGAGCGCCCACGGCTAGGTTTGTGCTTCTCCTGGTGGTGCACATTCACACATGCCTCGTTGAACACACTACATTTATTCCACAAATGGATGGAAAAGATTAGCACGACCATTGCTCCCCACTCTTTCGGACATGTTCCCTGAGTTTGGAAGTGGGCTGTGCCCGGGGCACAGGCTGCAGTTCCTCCTCCAAGTCCCTGTGCAAGGTCCTGCCGCTCTCCAGAACATGCTGCTTCATGCCACCTCAGCAGAGGGGCTATTTCACCAGTGGGTGGTGTCACTTTTCCCAGAGTTTCACACCTGCTTGGTCTGGGTCCATTCTCCTCGCTGCAGGATTTCTTCAAGAAATTCCTTTATGAGCCGCTGCCAGTGGAGTCACACCTGGATCACTGCATGCATGACCATTTCAATGCCGAGATTGTGACCAAAACCATTGAGAACAAGCAAGATGCTGTGGACTACCTCACCTGGACCTTCCTGTACCGCAGGATGACCCAGAACCCAAACTATTACAACCTGCAAGGTGAGCCGCTGAGGAGAGGGGGCAGCTGGCATTTCCAGCACTGACCCATTCTCTCTGGCTGGCTTGGGCAGTGGTGAGTGGGTGGCTGTACTCCAGCATTGCAAAGCCCCACACTCTGCTGCCTTATCTGCCTGACCCAAGCCTCCTGTGTTTGCAGGGGTGTCTCACAGACACCTGTCCGACCACCTGTCTGAGCTGGTGGAGCAGACCCTCAGTGACCTGGAGCAGTCCAAGTGCATCAGCATTGAGGATGAGATGGATGTGGCCCCCCTTAACCTGGGAATGATTGCAGCCTATTACTACATTAACTACACCACGATCGGTAAGGGACCCATCTGGGAGGGCAGCTGCACAGCGCACACGGCTGCTTCTGCCTGGAGGGGAAGAGTAGTCGGACCTTGCGTGGTGTCTTCCCCCACCTAGGGGTGGGGTATGGTGTGCTGGCCTGCCTGTCCTTCAGGGTGGCCACACTGCAGAGCCACACTCTTGTTGATGCTGCATAGAATGATCTGCCCCTTGGACACTTGATTCCATGCTCCTGAGCCAGCTGCTGGATCTGCCCTGGGACACTGGTGCTATCTGCTGCTGCCTGGCTCCACTGATCCCTCCTTGCCTTGGCTCCCTAGAGCTCTTCAGCATGTCTCTGAATGCCAAGACGAAGGTGCGTGGGCTGATTGAGATCATCTCCAACGCTGCTGAGTACGAGAACATCCCCATCAGGCACCATGAGGACAACCTCCTGCGGCAGGTGAGTGTGGGCTGTGGCCAGGTGCAGGGGCTTCTCGCTCGCACACTGGAATGAGAAGGGTGGCTGTTTGCACGGCCGCTGAGCCTGTTCCCTGAGGTGCTGTTGCTTTGACTGGCAGCTCCTAGGCCAGCTGGTTCCTGGAGCTGTTACTGATGGCTTCAGGAGAGAAACCCTGCCTGTGCAATGAGGCTCTGGTCCCCTGTGTTATGAAGCCTTCTCGGTGGCAGGGGAAGCTGGCTCCAGATGCTATGGCTCTGGGAGTGGATATAGGCTCTGGCCTGCTTGGCCATGCCAGGCTCTCTGCTTGGAATGGCCAAAGGGCCAACCTGCTTGCTCTCTCTTCCCAGTTGGCTCAGAAAGTCCCTCATAAACTGAATAACCCCAAGTTCAACGACCCCCACGTCAAGACCAACCTGCTGCTGCAGGCTCACCTGTCCCGCATGCAGCTGAGTGCGGAGTTACAGTCTGACACGGAGGAGATACTCAGCAAGGTATGGGGTGGGGTGGGGTGGGGGCTGGCTCAGTGCTTAGAGCTGAGTTGGCGTGGTCAGGCCTATGCCTGCACTGCCTTCCTCACAGGGGTGTGCGGTAGGGGAGGGAATGTGCAGGAGGGCTGGGCTGAGATAGCTGAAGTCTCTTCCTGTACCACGCTCTCCCTTTCAGGCGATTCGCCTGATCCAGGCATGTGTGGATGTCCTGTCCAGCAACGGCTGGCTCAGCCCGGCCCTGGCAGCAATGGAGCTGGCCCAGATGGTCACCCAGGCCATGTGGTCGAAGGACTCGTACCTAAAGCAGCTGCCTCACTTCACTTCGGAGCACATCAAGCGCTGCACAGACAAGGTGAGAGCGGGCACTGGGGAGCCCAGGCAGCGACATGGAGCCTGGGCTAGATGCTTGTTGTTTGAGCCGGAGCCCTGCTGCTCCAGCCATGGCCTGGTTGCTCTCGTGGGGCTGGGACCAGAGGCTGCTGTTGACGCACCCTGCCTGGGGTAGGGAGGTGGTGCAGGCTGTGTACCTGGTACTGCAGACAGTCCAGGGGACGTTCAAAGCCCCACGGTTTTGCTCAGTGCCTGGCTTGGGTGTGCTTCCTTGCAGGGAGTGGAGAGCGTGTTTGACATCATGGAGATGGAGGACGAGGACCGGAATGTGCTGCTGCAGCTCTCAGATGCCCAGATCGCCGACGTGGCCCGTTTCTGCAACCGCTACCCTAACATCGAGCTCTCCTATGAGGTGGTAGAGAAGGAGGGTATTCGCAGGTGAGTGGGAAGTGCTGGCAGCATCATTGGTGTCCCTGGGGGCTGAATGCAGGCACTGGGTGGCATCCCTAACCTCATTTCTGTCTGCAGTGGAGGCCCGGTGGTGGTGCTGGTGCAGCTGGAGCGAGAGGAGGAAGTCACAGGACCTGTCATTGCGCCTCTCTTCCCACAGGTAGGTTGGAGCACTTGCAGGGGGAATGCTACCTTCCTGGCCGTGGTCGGGAGCAGACAGTCCCCACAAACCAAGCTGATTGGAGTTACTGAGCCAGCCCCAGGGAGCCCTCGCTGGCTGACGTGCTGGGAGAACTATAGTGCCCCCAAGCAGGGTGGCCACCTTTAGGCTCCTCGCTGGCTGGCTGTAACTGCCGTGAGGGAAGGTGGACCATGGCCAGGGAGGACTGCTAACCACTGGCCTCTTTTTTTTTTTTTTTTTTTTTGTTGTCTGCAGAAACGGGAGGAGGGCTGGTGGGTAGTGATTGGCGACTCCAAATCCAACAGCCTCATCTCCATCAAGAGGCTGACTCTGCAGCAGAAGGCCAAGGTAAGCTGTGGTGTGGAGGGAGGGGGACTTAGCACAGCCCTGCAATGGGGGCCCTGGCACATCAGGGCTGCCTCCCAGCAGGGATCCTGGCAATGGGCCAGCTTGTACCTTTCCACTCTGGGCTCCAGACGGTAGCACAGACTACACCAGGGCCAGTTCTGGAAGAGTCCTGTGCCTTTCTGGAGGAAGCCAGGCTTAGTACCTGCTGCAGGCAAGGGCTGGGGACTGTGGCTTGTACCTGTAGGCAAGCAGGAGTAGAGAGAGCGGTATAGCCATGGCAGCGAGGCCTGACTTACCCTCAGAGCTAAGCTAAGCTAAGCTTACTCTGCGCCACAAGCTAAGTACATGGCCTGGCTCACCGCGGCTGTGCTTCTGTTCATACTCCATGCCATTTCTCATCGGGCATGTGTACTTGGACTGGGAACCAGCTGTCTTGGCTCTGCCACTGCCTCAGTGACCTTGGGAAGTCACAACCCTCCTCTTTGGGCTGGTGTCTAACTCACGAGGAGTGCTGAGGCTGAGCCAGCAGGGCAGGGCACATCACTGGGATGCTGGAGACAAGATCTCAGTGCCTTGGGAGGAGCCCCTCTCCTGTGCTCCTCTGCCCAGGCACCAGCTCACAAAGGCCTGTTTGTTTAGGTGAAGCTGGATTTTGTGGCCCCAGCCCCAGGTGCCCACAACTACACCCTCTACTTCATGAGTGACGCCTACATGGGCTGCGACCAGGAGTATAAATTCAGCGTGGATGTGAAGGAAGCAGAGAGTGACAGTGACTCAGACTAAGTCAAGTCTCCATGGCTAGGAGCAGAGACCTGGGCCCAGCTGCTGTGTTCCAGGGAACAATGTGTGCAGCTCTCGCATTTGTTTTAATGTGTTCACATGAGAGCTTTGGGAGCATGGCAGCCTTTGCTGGCTGTCATCCAGGGTGGGGTGGCCTAGTCTGGCCTGATGAAATCTTAGCCTTTCCTGGCAGTTCAGAGCTGCTGTGGGCCTGCTCCTTTCCCTACTGCTGCTGGCTGTGGTGGCACCAATGAGGGCAGCACATGGCCTGTGCAGGAGACTCCTCACTCACCTCTCTGAGCTCCCCAGAAGCTGATGCCTGGGGCTAAACAGCGAAGCTTTGTACAGTGGTCGTAGAGGGGGCTGGGCCAGTGGCATCCAGCCTCAAAATAAAGCTCTTTAGAAACAACTCTGTCTCTGGGGTCCTGCTGAATGCGCTTGCTGGGGGGTTTCAACTTCCATTATTCCTGTTGGTTGGAGCCTCAGCCCCAGGCCCTGGCTGTTGGGAGGAACCAAATGCCTGAGCAGCAGTCCCACTCCAACCTGTCCCACTGCTTTACCTCTCCTATCTGCTCCTTCAGCTGGGAACCAGAGGTGCCCTCTTTTTCCCATCTGTGTTGCTGAGAGATGTGGCAGCAGGTCCTCCCCTACTAAGGGCAGGATCAGATTGTGGGGCGGGCTCCACTCCTGTCACCAGTGTGTCTGATGGGTAAAATGGGGCAAATGGTGCTGTTGCCACGGAGTGTTGACAGCGTGTATTCTGTCCATCCCACACCCAGTCTGCAATGCAGTCCCTGCTAGTTGTTTGGCCGTCTGGGGGTCTTTTAAAGAGACAGATTGCATCTGCCTTCAAGAGACTCAAGCACCAGGCTAAAAGCATGTCCAAGCCCTGCCCCAGCGGAGCGCTGGCACCGAACTGTCCAAACAAACTAAAGTCTAATTTGACCTGTTTGTAACATGGCTTGAAAGTCAGCACTAGGTGAGGCCCGAGGAGGATGTTAGATTGCTGGGTTAAGAGCACAGCATGGTTCCACTCTGGCAGTGGGTTTCACACTCCCCTCTCCCCCCCCCCCCCCGGGTGACCTAGTTGAAGAAAATTACTGATCCTTGTTACCCAACATATTTTGACTAGTGCATGGGTTCTCAGGTGGGGCTGAGGAGCAGTGCTTTGGGGAATGCGGGGCGTAGGGCAGAAAGGGCTTGCCTTGAGTGACTCTTGGTTTGTGGTGCTAAGGCAGGCTTCCTGCTGCTCCTGGCACTACAGGCCATGCTGTGCCCCAGAACCAACTAGCAACAGGTTCCCAGCCAAGGGGCCTGTAGAGCTAGTGCTCATGGCAGGGGCAGTGTGCAGAACTATTCCCCCCCCCCCACCCTTCCCCAGGAGCTGATCCTGTTGCCAGCTGCTTCTGGGACACAGTGCAGTCTGTGGTACCAGGACAGACAAGTAGACTGTTCTCAGTCCCACTGATCACACTGCAGCAATGAGACCAGTACCTGATATTCCGAAACCTGGTACTGGGTCACAACTCATAATTTGAAAGCTGCTGCCCTAGGTGTGTGCACATTAGGTAGCTTCAGAGCCTGAGGGCACAGCCCACCCCAGAGCTCTGCATGCCCACAAGCTGCCAGCAGACCCCTTCTCCTTCGTCTGCCATATGCCAAGGTTCCTTGATGACCCACTTGCCTTTGACTGGAAGGTCAGTGGAGATGGCAGAGCAGTAAGCAGTGCTGTTGCCATGGGCAGGGTTCATAGCTGCCTTCAGCCAGCTCTGATCTCTAGGCAGCTGTGCTTGGGCTGAACCCAAGTGAAGTGGCTGTCTCCTTCCCCTATGAACTGGGACCATGCCAGTTGGAAACATGGAGGGTGATCAGGAATAGTCAGCATGGATTCATAAGGGCAAGTTGTGCCTGACCAATCTGATTAGCTTCTATGATGAGGTAACTGGCTCTGTGGATATGGGGAAGTCAGTGGATGTGATATACCTTGACTTTAGCAAAGCTTTTGATATGGTCTCCCACAACATTCTTTCCAGCAAGTTAAGGGAATGTGGATTGGATAAATGGATGGTAAGATGGTGTAGAGACTGCCGTAACCATTTTATATTTAGCTAGAAGCCATCTTGTATAACAGAAACCATTTCAGCTTTTCTCTCAAGCACGTAGACCAGAGTGAACTTTCTGTCACCCCGTGAGAAGAGGCCTACAGGATGGGCTATTGGTATGTGTTAATTGGGCTGGTTGGAACAGGAGGTGTACTCCCTCGTACCTGTCCGCCATCTTGTTGATAAGGCTTTGCTTTTCCAAGTTTAATTGATGATTTTTGTAATTGGATGCCCTGACGTTAGACTGTTTGGTTAAGGGTATAAAGATACGAGGATTGATTGTATTAGGCAGCCTTACTGGGCCTGACTTTGCTGGGTCCACGTTTGGCTCACTTTGCTTTTATTGGCCAATAAAACCATATATTTTAGCCGCGTAAATAGAGTGAAGTTTTTACTTCGACAATTGATAGAAAGCTGGCTGGAAGGTCGGGCCCAGCAGGTAGTGATCAACAGCTCAATGTCAGGATGGCAGTCGGTTTCTAGCGGAGTGCCCCAAGGTTCGGTTCTGGGACCAGTTTTGTTCAACATCTTTATTAATGACCTGGATGAGGGGATGGATTGCACCCTCAGCAAGTTTGCAGATGACACTAAGCTAGGGGGAGAGGTAGACATGCTGGAGAGAAGGGATAGAGTCCAGAGTGACTTAGACAGATTGGAAGACTGGGCCACAAGAAATCTGATGAGGTTCAACAAGGACAAGTGTAGAGTCCGGCACTTGGGACGGAAGAATCCCAAGCATTGTTACAGGCTGGGGACCAACTGGCTTAAGTAGCAGTTCTGCAGAAAAGGACCTGGGGGTTACAGTGGATGAGAAGCTGGACATGAGTCAACAGTGTGCCCTTGTAGCCAAGAAGGCTAATGGCATACTAGGTTGCATTAAGAGGAGCACTGCCAGTCAATCCAGAGATGTGATTATTCCTCTTTACTTGGCCCTGGTGAGGCCACATCTGGAGTAGTGTGTCCAGTTTTGGGCCCCCAATTACAGGAAGGATGTGGATGCATTGGAGAGGGTCCAGCGGAGGGCAACCAAAATGATTAGGGGGCTGGAGCATATGACCTATGAGGAGAGGCTGAGGGAATTGGGTCTATTTAGTTTAGAAAAGAGAAGATTGAAGGGGGACATGATACCTGAAAACTGCTATCTAAAAGGGTGTCATGAGGAGGGAGAAAACTTGTTCATCTTGGCCTCTGAGGATAGAACAAGAAGCAATAGGCTTAAACTGCAACAAGGGAGGTTTAGGTTGGACATTAGGAAAAAGTTCCTAACTGTCAGGGTAGTCAAACACTGGAATAAATTGCCCAGGGAGGTTGTGGAATCTCCATCTCTGGAGATATTTAAGAGTAGGTTAGATAAATGTGTCAGGGATGGTATAGACAGTATTTGGTCCTGCCATGAGGGCAGGGGACAGGACTAGATGACCTCTCGAGGTCCGTTCCAGTCCTAGTATTCTATGAGTCTATTTAGGCTGCAGAAGAGAAGAGGGAGGGGGGATTTGATAGCAGCCTTCAACTTCCTGAAGGGAGATTCCAAAGAGGCTGGAGAAAGGCAACAGCCTCACAGTAGTGATGGATGGCAGAACAAGGAACAATAGTCTCAAGTTGCAGTGGGAGAGGTCCAGGTTGGATATTAGGAAAAATTATTTCACCAGGAGGGTGGTGAAGCACTAGAATGGGTTACCTAGGGAAGTAGTGGAGTCTCCATCCCTAGAGGTGTTTGTCTTGGCTTGACAAAGCCCTGGCTGGGATGATTTAATTGGGATTGGTCCTGCCTTGGGCAGGGGGCTGAACTTGATGGCCTTCTAAGGTCTCTTCCAGCTCTATGATTCTATGCCCTGAAGCTTTGGAGTTGAGTGCTACAGCTAGCCCTCAAGCATGCTAAAGGTTGAGTGCTACAGCTAGCCCTCAGCATGCTAAAGGTACCACGGTGAGGCTGTGGTGGTTGCTACTAGGCTAGGCTCTCCGTGGCAGCAGCTGCCCCATGGTACAGTTCCACCATGACACTTGTCCTGGCCAGGCATAGGAACTATGTGACATCACTCCCCCCTCTGCCAAGTCAGGCTGAGTAGCCCAGGCCTGCATCCTTTACAATCCTTTTGGGACCCTGTGTCCACTAGGACAGCCCACTGCTAATGCAAGTTTGCCAGGTCTCTGGGGGGATGACTACGAGCTGCACCTATGTTTCTCCAGCAGAGAGGCTGCAAGTAAAACCGTGTTGTCTCTTCTGTCCCCTCAAGGAACCAGCCTGATGCCATTTTTCAGTAATTCCTTTTCCCCTTTAAAGGACAATTTTTAGGGGCGTTCTCCTTCCCAGACTGGCTATGGTCGTTCAGAGAGTGAGTGTTTGCCAGTGCTTTAAGGAGAGGTTGGTGCTTGGTGATGCTCACGCCTGTGGGAGTCACTTTTTCCATGAAACTCCATCCCACATTCAACTACTCAGTGATAGTGAGCAAGGGCTTTATTACAAGGGTCCCAAACTCCTACCCTATGGACCATTTGTGGCCTGAGCACTTCTTCCATCTGGCCTGCAAGTTGACGAGGGGAGGGTGGTCTGTGCGCAGGGATGCACCCGTGCCCATGTAGTCCCAGCCACAGAGAGCACTCATTGGTCTATGAAGCCATGCTGGCCAGGAAGCTGTCCAAGCTGACCCACTTCTGCAGAGAGTTTGTTTCTCTGGACAGGGATGGGGGAATCCCCAAGCAAGGATATGGATTCTAATGGGGAAGGGAGAGAGAAGGGTGGGGTCTTAGTGTCAAGGTGAGGATTGTTTCATGTCTTTTGTAGGATCCTTGACACAGGGAGACACTATCAGCTTGCCTGTGCTATGTTACCAACCCCAAGGCTACATCTACACTGCAGGCTTTTTGCGCAAGAATGGCCATTCTTGCTCAAAAACTTGCGGCGTGTCTACATTGCACATGTGTTCTTGTGCAAGTAAATGTATAGTAAAATGTCAGAACAGAGGTCTTCTTGTGCAAGAGTTATTCCTCTCCCCACAAGGAATAAGCCCTCTTGTTCAAGAGCTCTTGCACAAGAAGGCAGTGTGGATTGTGCAAGAAACCCCTATGGCTAAAATGGCCATCAGAGCTTTCTTGCGCAAGAGAGCAGCCACATGGTCATGGATGCTCTTGCACAAAAGCACGTGGCCGTGTGGATGTGCTCTTATGCAAGAAGCCTGCAGCGTAGATATAGCCCCAAGAGTTCAAAACTCATGGATCAACCCCACTCCCCAAAAAAGAATGGCTGCTTGAAATGTAATAATACACTTGGAGATCTTTGGCTAAACGCTAGGACACACTTTCTAGCTTTTCTCCACAAACTATGAGACCTAAAGTCTGCCTTTAAAAAAAAAAAGGGGGTGGGGGGATGCTACGTCAGAGTAATGGTTGTTGATAATGGTGCATGAGGCATCAGGTAGTTAAGTTCCCAGATCTAGCTTAACTGTGATCAAATTAGGAGAGTTGACATCATTGCTATCTAGTCAATTTCACAAAACACGTTAATAGTTGCAGCATGCAGCTAGGCAGCAGGTATCCCTGCTGGGTTTTTAACTCACCCCGGGGCAGCAGATGGGCTGGGAGATGCACAGAGACCACTAGCCTACTAGAAAGATGACTGGTAGTGGTTCTAAGGTAAACTAAGTTTGGTTTATCAGGCTTGGGCTTGTTGGGTCAGGACCACCCCCTTCCAATCCACCCCATCATGAACTAGAGAACTACACCCTGCTCCTCCCCCACCCCCACACACATGGGGAAGGTCCCAGCTGGCCTTTCAGCAAGATTTCCATCCAGACCTGACTCTGCTTGGCCTATAGCTCCTTGGAGGCGACAGGGTCTAAGCCCAGGGGCTACCATAGAAAAGCACCTGAGGATTTTGACCAGGAATAAAGCAGGACCAGAACAGGGTGCTGGTGGGGGAGAACAGCAAAGGTTTATTAACGCTCTTCACTCCCACAGTGAGAGGGCCTCAGGCCACCACTCCAGAGCCCCGACATGAACAAACTGGACACCGTGAAACTCTCAGCTTGGTTCTTGTGTAACAACCAGAGCAGGGACTGGCTGCAGAACTGGTCCTAGCCCCATGCTGCAGCATCCTGCCAGCCGAAGATTAGCTCCAGGTTGGAATTGATGCTGGGTCTCTCTGTAAGCTGCTCATGCCCCTTTACCATCCAGCACTTTTTCCTGAGGAAGCTGTTTGAGACTCTCTCCCTCCCCCCAAAAGCATTCCTAGTACTCATCTATTTCTAAGACACTAGCAGGGCTCTCACTAATACCACAGTGAGCTGAGCTAAGGAGTGGCTACTCTTTTCCCCCTCAGCAAGTAGGAGAGCAGGGAACATTAGCCCTCCTGCCGGGGGACACGTTCTCTTAGCATTCAACCGCTGCTGCACACACCAGCCCTAATGCATGGTGTGGGGAAGGATGGGTGTGAGCTGGGATCAGTGCACTGCTGCCTCAGCAAACCTCTGGGCATTGGTACTTCCAGAAGGCCACATCTCCATCATCACTGCATGATGCCAGCAGTCCTGGCTCCTTGGGATTCCAGGCCACACAGTTCACATCTTGGGAGTGAGCCCGAGGCATGTGGGCAGTCAGCGCGAAAGTGGGCTGCTGGGGATTTGAGAGCAGCTCTTCCTCAAATATGCGGATAGCATCATCCCCGCAAGCTGTAGCCAGTGCTCCTGTCAGGCGACACCTGCAGCAAATGGAGCAGTGAGTGAACAGAGATTCTCCTCCCACTACATGATGCTGGAGCAGCCAAGCCAGTCCCTGCCCTGAGGAGCCCAGCCTGGTATGGCCAGCCTGAGCAGAGCAGGGATCTGTGAGGGTGAGGGGAGCAGGAAAGTTGGTGAAAGCCTGGAGGAAGGCAAAGCAGTGGTGTGACCCTCAACCCTCTTCCTCTTGTGGGGCTGGTTTTACCTGCACAGAACAACTGGAACCCCTTGCAAAGCAGGGCAGGGATCGGTGAATACAGCTGATCCCCCAAAGCACAAGGTGTCTGGGCCCAGTGCAGGGTAATTCCCCAAGAGTAAAGTTGGGTCTGCACTGTGCTGAGTCAGTGCCAACAAGGTCAGGGTTGGGACGTATGTGTGACCATTTCTGCCTCTGCCCGAGCCACTAGATGGGAGGGGTCCTGGGCTGGAAGAAACTGGTCTCTCATTCTCCGGCACAGCTTGGTGCCACAGCTCCACAAGGGGCCAGGAGAGGGGAAGTCTTCAGCACGGGAGCCCTTCCTGGTCTAGCAGGTTGGTGGTGCTGTGGCCACTGCCCTCTGCAAGGGTGTGGGACAGACCCCAAAGTTCCCATGATGCTTCAGTGATGGGAGTGATGTGAGGCAGCTTCTGCCAGGCAGTAACTCAGCTGCATCTGTGTCAGCCACACCACTGTGGTATGCTTTCCCAGCGCCCTGGAGGAGACTCTCACGAAAGCATTGGGGGGCCCTGTGGGACAAACCCCACAGACCGTGACTAGACTGATCATTCATAGGCCTGGCTCACCATGCCACGTCGTAAATGGTCCTGGGGTGGAAACCGGACAGGGTGCAGATGCATTTCCAGCTGGGGTCAGCGCTGCTGCAAACCACCCCTGCAACACACCAGACAGCACTCAGGACAGCTCTGGGCAGCACAGCACAGCCAGAGGCACGAGCAGCACTTGCTCACAGGACTAGCCCACAAAGGCAGCAGTTCAGTCACACTTGCAATGTGGCAGGGCCTGCTGGCGAGGGCATGATGTCCTTTTCCCAGCACATGGGGAAAGGATGCCTGGTCTCTCAGGCGATGAACACCGGAGCATCAGGGTGCCTGGCTCCAGGGGCGGTTTCTAACACCCCAATGGCACCCAGTGAACGTACAGCAGAATAAGGCAGACTGCAAATACAACACGGTGTCAGATTTGGCTGCTCCAAAAGGAGGAGCGAGATAAGCAGAGGTGGGGTTCCTTGGACACTGGTCTACCACACTTAGAAGCACAGGAGCCTGCTGGACCTGCCTCGGGGATGCAGAGGGTTTGGGTTACTCTTTCCGGGGGGAGCTAGGGCAGCACCTTCCTGAGCCATCTGTCAGACTAGTAAGGACTATTTGTCCCTCGCTCTCAACCAATGTCACCCAGACTACACACAAAGGGCAGTAAGTCTAATGGTGACCGCAGGAGACGAGGACTCTGAAGTCCTGCTTTTCATTCTCGGCTCTGCCACCGACTCCTTATGTATCCTTGGGCAAGCCCTTTATATTTCCACAGCTATATACAGGAGACCCGTGGTATTTATAGAATCACTATTCACAATTTTGTAGGTCTATCCTATCCCCCCTATTACATCCCATCCCCTGGCCTGGGACGGTGGAGGAAGGGGGCCCTACCTCAGGGGCTGGGGCCTGTTGTAGGACAGCAGCACCGGAAAGTCCCCCCCCCCCCCCCCGACCAACACACACACACACACTCTCTCTCTCTCTCTCTCTCTCTCTCTCCTGGGAGCTGTGGGGAACAGAGCACTCGCTCTGCTTGGTCTTTCCATCCCCTGTACTGGTGGATTTCACCATTCGTGGTGGTGCCAAGAATGTATCCACCGTGGATGGTGAGGGTTTCCTATATACTAGGGACAATACCGATGTACCTCTCCGGTGCTCCTGATATGGCCCCTGCTCACCTTGCTCATTGCCTGGTTTGTACTGGTGCCAGATGCGCACTGTCTTGTCATCACTACAGGAGGCCAGGCGTTCCCCACTCTGGTCAAAAGCCAGGCTCCACACGGTAGACTCATGCCCCTCCAAGGTGGCACAGCACACCCAGTCATCCTCCTCTTCACGGTACAGCTTCACTGTGTCATCATAGCTGGCTGATGCTAGCAGCTGGGGAGTGACAGGAGAGCCAGGACAGGAAGCATTACACAGCACCTTGGGCACCCACCAAAATATGGCTTTCAGATCCCCCCAGGCTGGAAGAGAGAGACATTAAGGGTGTCCATGGCTTGGGGAGCGAAGCCTGGAGGGACATGGAACCTGAAGTCCCCTATTCTTCTCAGAGTGGTGCAGCTCCCTCTAGGGCAGGGCTGCCCTTTCTTAGTGGGAGTTGGGGAGAGGAGTCTGTAAGCCTCTTGCTCAGGGAGTTGGATGAAAGGGAGCTAGTCACCTTTGTGTTCCTCCCAAATTCAGACCCAGTGGATTCCTCTCCCAGCTCTAGGTGCCCCACAAATTCCCCTCCCCTGTGGCCCCTGTCTAGAAAAGTCACCCCAGAGCAGCAGGAAAACTTGGGTGGGAGGGGATGAGGGGCTAGGCAAGGGCTGTGGAAAGAGCCCTCACCTCCTGGTTGGGATGCCAGACCACATGCTTGACGTCTTGCGTATGGGCATTCAGAACACTCACACACTCGTATTCGTCCTCTTCATCCACTGAGAGAGAGAAGGGCTATGGGTGAACACAGCCAGGGCCTCTGCCCAGCCCCTCCTGCAATGACAGTATGAGGGGCAGCCCTGGCTCTACAGCAGCCAACCTGAGGGGTCAGCACGGGGAACAGGGACTAGGGGCAGCTTTTACCCTTCCTGTCCCAAACCCACTTGGTCTTTCCACATCTTTACCATGATCTTCCCATTTCACTTCCCACCCTAAGTCTCCTGACATAGTTGGTGTGACAGAGGTTCCTCGTTGCCAGTAGCTCACTGTTCTTGACAAGTAATTTGTGTCTCAGACCTGTCAACTTCACTACCCCAATACACCATTTTCATGGCAGTATGTGAGGTTGCTACTAATAGCTTGTAACACTCACTGGGTGCTGCACATATAGGCCACAATAAGGAATAATGCAGCTAGACTGAAAATTGTAACATTATCTTGCAGTAAAAGTTACCCACCAGGGAACCATATGTCTCTATGACAGCCTATTCCAGTAGCAGGATGCGATCACTCCTGCCTGGTCAGCTGGTAATGTAATTCAAGGGGCCAAGCCCCAACCCTCAGCCCTACCATAAGCCCCCGCAGCCAGTCCTGAGAACCCTCCTGCACCCCAAAGCCCTGATCCCTAGCCATACCTCTCTGGGTCGCACATCACCTCCACAATGAGACACAAAGTTCATTCTGCTCAGGGGTGGAAAAAATTAGAGGGAACACAGGTCTTGAGTGCCCTGAGAATTGTTACGCCTAGTTACCCCCACAATATCTCCCATAGTACTTACATAAGAGAACATAAGAACATAAGAATGGCCGTACTGGGTCAGACCAAAGGTCCATCTAGCCCAGTATCCTGTCTGCCGACAGTGGCCAGCACCAGGTGCCCCAGAGAGGGTGGACGGAAGACAATGATCAAGCGATTTGTCTCCTGCCATCCCTCTCCAGCCTCTGACAAACAGAGGCCAAGGACACCATTTTATCCCCTGGCTAATAGCCTTTTATGGACCTAACCTCCATGAAATTATCTAGCTTCTCTTTAAACTCTATTATAGTCCTAGCCTTCACAGCCTCCTCTGGCAAGGAGTTCCACAGGCTGACTACACGCTGTGTGAAGAAGAACTTTCTTTTATTAGTTTTAAACCTGCTACTTCTGGTCCCCCCACCCCACAGACCGCTTTCTCACCTTCCCAGACCCAGACACTCTTGTCTCGGCTGCAAGTGGCCAGGAGGCTTCCAGATGGGGCCCAGGACACGGACTTCACCTCATTTTCGTGTCCTTCAAGGGTGGTCACACACTGTCAGAGGGAGAGGACGCACTTGTGCTTAAGCCAGAGCCAGGGAGGGAGGAACCTAGCTCCTAGTGCTCCCATCATTTAAACATTTTGTTCAACCCAACACAAACTGTTTTGATTCACAGCACTTTTTAATGTAAGACCACCACCTCACTCTTACAGCACTTTTCACAGCCCACAGTGAATTTCTCATCATTCCTCAACAGCCTACAAAGGAAGGCCTAGATCCACAAGTAGGATTGGGTGGGAGTATGACTGGTGGTGGTTCTGTACCACTCAGGCACTAGGCCAGTCTTGAGAGAGACTCTGGAGCCTGCTGGTCAGGGTACCTGCTTGGGTGGCAGGAGAACCCACCTTCAAGTCTCTGCTCCAATGACTAGTTATCCACAATGGAAGAGCTTTAACAGGCAAGACAGAAAGAGGCTCACAACCCAGGGGCTAGGGTACTCATACCAACCAGAGGGGAGTCCTCCCTGCAATGGCCTTAAGCACTGCCAAAAGCAGCATCTCTTCCAGTTTGGTGAATGGCACCTACACCTCAGAAAGCTCTTGGCATGGAACTATTTGGTGAATTGGTGTCAAATTCATGAGTTGTCATGGGTCAAATGACACTTAATTTTCAGGTAATAAACACTGGGCCCAGCTCTACCTGCCCTCTTGCTGCTGGATGATCACAGAGATGCAGACAGACAGCAATTGGGGGGCCAGTCACTGCATCTGCAGGAGGCACAGTCCTGGGGGAGGCATGTCCAAGGCATCCTCAGCACTCAACCCTATGGAAACATCCTTACCTCAAACTCATCCTGGCTCTTTTTCCAAATACAGGTGGTGGCATCAAAGCTGGCTGAGGCCAAGTAGCTCCCACATGGGGACCAAGCCACCTTCCGGATTGTCCTCTGGTGCCCCTCGCCCAGCACAGACTTGCACACCCAGCTATCTCCTAGGGCAGGGGAGAAGAGAGAAGTGAGCACAGCGTGGGGGGAAGGGGGAGCTGCGCAGCCAGAGCTCCCCTCTCAGCCCCCTCAGAAGAGCTCTGCCTGCGCAGCAGCCTGTGACCAGACAGCCTGGTTGGGTTCAGGCAGCCTGAGCGGCAGGTGAGATTTCACCTTCCTGGACAAAGCAGTTCCCTACCCTCCTTGCCCCAGATGCGGATGCTGCGGTCGCCCCCACATGAGGCCAGCAGGGTCCCGGAGGGATCCCAGGCTAGGAACCAGCAGCGAGAATCAGGGTGGGCAGGGATCCGGGCAAGCAGCAACAGCGAGTCCTTCATGCTGGGCAAGCGGCCTGGAGCTGCCTCCCTGTGAGCGGAGTGGAGGTTAGCACAGAACAACCTCCCTACTGACCCCGCACTCTCTCCACTGCCCCCGGAGCAACCCCCCCACTGCTCCCTCCCTGCCCTCTACAGCAGCCCCCCCACTGCTCCCTGCTCCCCCCCACAGCAGCCCCCCCCACTGCTCCCTCCCTGCCCTCTACAGCAGCCCCCCCACTGCTCCCTGCTCCCTCCCACAGCAGCCCCCCCACTGCTCCCTGCTCCCTCCCACAGCAGCCCCCCCACTGCTCCCGCCCTTCCCCCCAGCAACCCCCCACTACTCCCGCCCTGCCCCCCCACAGCAGCCCCCTGCTTCCCCCCAGTAACCCCCCACTGCTCCCGCCCTGCCCCCACAGTCCCCTCCCCCCACTGTGCCCCCGGAGCAACCTCCTAACTGCCTCCCACTTCCCCTTGCTCCTCCCGCCCTACCTCACAGCAACCCCCCACTGTTCTCGCCCCGCCCCCCCCCAGCAACCTACCCGCCCCGCCCCCGGAGCAACCTCGCAACTGCCCCCCGAAGCCCGCTCCCCACCTGCGTCTCCGCAGCCCCCCCGCGCTCCGACTCCCAGGCTGCCTAGCGAAGCATGACGTCGTGGGGCGTGACGTGACTGCCGGGAGGCGGAAGCGGAAGGGGCGTTCAGCGGCTCGAGCTCTTCCTCTTGGCCCGCGGGTGGGGCGCTCTTCGAGGGACTCCGGAAGTGCGGACCCGCAGTAGGAACCGTGAGGCGAGACCCTCCTGGGCTTGGGCGTCTCCGACCTGGGGTCTTCCCCCCCCACAGGGACCCCCTGTCCGGGCTCTGTTGCGCCCCTCCCCCCGGCACCCCTTCTCCGGGCCCTGCTACAGCCCTCTCCTCCAGTGACCCCCCTCGCCCGGCTCGGCTCCCGTAGCGCCCCTCCCCCCGACACCCCCGTCCCCTCCCCGCTACGCCTCTCCCCCCAAGCACCCCCTCTCCGTGTCCCGCTGTACCCCTCTCCCTCCACAAGGGCCCCCAGGAGCCGACTCACAGCCTGCTGCGCCCCATCACCCCAGCAGGGACCAACTTAAACTCTGCTGCTCCTCTCCTAGTAGGGCACCTGCCAGGTGCTGAGAGCCTGCCCCATCTGGTGCACCCACCAGGTACTTGGGCCCCTGGGTGCCTTCTGGGTTCCCATTCTGCTTCCAGCAGGTGCTTGCAGAGTTCCTTCTTTCCAAAGTGCCTCCAGGGAGCCTGTGGTGCTGTCCCCTTCTGGCATCCCCACACAACACATTTACAGGTTCTCCTAGCTGGCATTGCCACCCTGCTGGTTGTAGCTGGTCTGTGCCCCTGTGTGCTGGTCCCATCACAGGGAGAGGATTCTGGCATGTACACCCCAGGTGGCTCTGGGTTGCCTGGAGGGCGCAGGCGGAGAGGCCAGAGTGGAGGTGCCCTGCCAAAGCAGCCAGAGAGGAGCCTAGCCTCTGCACTGCCTGGCGCCCTATCTATCACAGCCCTGTGTACTGCACTGGCGGAGCCTGCCTGGCTACGGATTCATGGGGGAACCTGTTCCCGTCAGGAGCTAGGTGTAGCTGATGTACTTGGCTACGTTGACCCAGAATTGCTTAGAGGTGAGAATGCTTTTCCTCTCTTCCTCTTGGGATTAGTTGTGGGGGAATATGTGGTGGGGAATGACTCAGTCTGGTAAACAGGAGCTAGCATTAACACTGTATATTGTACATTTAAAGGGATTGTAAATCCCCTTGCTGTCTCTTACATATTTTATGGTGACATGGCTTCTCTTGTCATCGCCTTTATTATGCCTGGTTTTATTTCCTGTGTGCTCTGTATGAAGAAAACAGCTTGAGTCTTGTCTTCAGACTTCCCTCTTCAGGCAAAATTTTGCACATTGATCTGTATGGCAAGTCTGTCATATCTGATATTCTGGTCTTTGCAGCATTGCCTGTGGCATCAATGGCAGTTCCATGCATGTAGAGGGAGAGGTTGTTTTTAACTCTGTACTGGGCAGAATTGTGCTCTGTGTTGGCCTATAGTCAGTTATTGGGTGAGCAGTAAAATGTTTGCATGCACTGTAACTGGGAACTACATGCTCTTATTTTGATAAGCCTTGTGCTACTTCACCCCATGCTTTTAGTGACTCTCATTCAACATGTTCCATCAGAAATTAGACTGAGCTCTTTAGGGCAGAGATAGGATTTCATTCATGGTCCCTTTGGAAGTCAATGGGAATTTTGCCTTTGACTTAATAGGATTATATATTTCTCTCTCTCTCTCTGTGTGTGTGTGTGTGTGTGTGTGTGTGTGTGTGTGTGTGTGTGTGTATTTATTTTAGAAAAGAGATGACTAAGTGGGGATATGATACAGGTAAGGATGTTAAATTGTGCTTATCTGGCTAATCGTGTAGTTGATACAATTGTATCAACTACACACTTAGTTGATAAAGGGCCACTCTGTAGAGCCACAGCGGGAGTAGCTCCCGGAGCCAGCTGGAGCTGGGACTGAGCAGTCATAGCTTGCACCAACTCTGGGAGCCACCCGCACTGTGGTTCTGCATTTTAAATGTAGATGGCTGGGTGAGGGGGAGAGGTAGCATGGTGAAGACAGTACTGGGGGGAACCAGCTTTTAAGCTGGCTCCCCCCAGCACTGGTTCCTGTCCACCCCCACTTTGCTGCCTCTCATACAGAGGTAGCAAGGGCGGGGGGAGGGAATGCAAGTAGTCAACTATTCGCTAACACCCCTAGATACAGGTCTATAAAATCATGACTGGTGTAGAGAAAATGAATAGGAAGTGTTACTTACCCCTTCCCATAGCATGGGAACTATGGATCACCCAATAAAATCAGTGGGCCGGAGGTTTAAAACAAACAAAAGGAAGTGCTTCCTCACACAACTCCCAGTCAATCTGTGCAGGGGATGTTATGAAGAGTATAATTACATTCAAAAGAGAACTAAGTAGGTTAATGGTGGATAGGTCCATCAATGGCTGTTAGCCAAGGTGATCAGGGATACAACCCATGCTCCAGGTGTCCCTTTAAATCTCAAATTGGATGACAAGGGGTGGCCATTCAAAATTGCTGTGTTCTTTTTAGCTTCTTGGAAGCATCTGTTAGTGGCCACTACAAGAGATTGGATACTAGGTTGCTGGTCTGGGCTCAGTACGGCCATTCTGATCTCAGTGGTGTAGATCAGAATTCACCCTAGGGATGTGAACGACTAGTTGACTGTCTGATAAGCAAATGCTTATCGGATAGTCCACATACTAGTTGCTCCCCCTCTTCCCCCTCCTCCCCCCACTTTCTCTATAAGAAAGAGGCAAGGGAGCCGAGGAGAGGGCACTTTGAAGTAAGGATGTTAGGTATCGTGTAATTCACTCATCGAATAGTCGATGCATTTTTGCATCAACTACTTGATTTGTCGATAGGGCAGCACTGCCCCTTTGAATCGCTGCTGAGGCATTTAAAAGGGGCAGCGCTGCATGGAGCCTGGTTCAGCTTGGGACTCCCCAGGCTCCACACAGCGCTGCCACTTTGAAACGCCGTGGTGATGTTTCAAAGGGGTAGCGCTGCTGCTTTGAAGTACTCCCCACTACCCCCCTTACTGCCTCTATCTGAGCAAAGGGGGGTGGTGGGGGGGGGAAGCGACTCACTATTATCGAATAGTTAACTAGTCCTTTACATCCGGCAGTGCCAGACCCTGAGCTTTATGCGGCAGTGCTACTTTGAAATGCTGCATTTGATACGCCGGGCTCCCCGCAGTATTTCCAAGTGGCAGTGCTGTTTAGAGCCCATGGGCTCCCCAGCTGATCCCGGGCTCCATGTGGCGCTTCTGCTTTGAAATGCCGTGGGATGCATGGGGCCAGTGGGGGGACTGCTTGAGTCCCCCACTGGTCCCATGCTCCCCGCAGCGCTTTCGCCTTTGAAGTGTAGCAACAGCCCTGGGGCTGTTGCTACGCTTCAAAGGTGGAGGTGCCCTTATTGACTGCTTGACTAGCCCATTAATCTAAATTTAACATCCCTAATTCACCCCCCCATTGGGGCTTGCTAATGTGCTGTGTAAATAAGGCCTTCAGATTCACCACTGATCAACTGTCTCTTGGGGGAGAGTAACCTTTGCAGGAGTAACCTTTGCAGGTGCTATCTCCCAACAAGCTGGTCAGCAAGTGATCTCTTATACCCACACAGAACATCATTTGGTCTCAGCTCCTGGACAGCTGCTGTAAACCTGCCCTTGTTAACTGGGAGTCATACGCTTTCTTGGCACCTTCTGGGGGATGTTTAACATCCCCTTATGCGTTTCCTTCTCCTCTGCATATGAGTCTTCTCCTAGTTGGATGGAGGTGGGGATCCAATTCCATGCTCTGGGCCTTATTCTGTGAAGGCATTTGCACACCTCTCCCATGCTTCCCTGGCATGAAGGCCCCATGATATCCGAGGGTTAGAGGGACTGAGTGAGCTGGGCAAGGGAGAAGAGTAAAGACTTGTGGTTTATATTTGGAAATGAGGTAAAGAGTCGGGGGGGGAGAGTGTGGAGGACAGATCTGGACTGCTGTTGGGGTATGTGGGGAAGATCGGGGCCCAGGATGGAGAGGAAGTGCTAGATGAAAGAAAAGGGGGTGGAAAAAGAGAGAAAATATTCATGAGTTAGGTTGGAGCATATTTCTAGAGGCTTTAGAAATGTACAGATTGTGTAACTGTGTCAGGTTTTTGTGTATACTGAATAGAAACCACATGCAAATACACCCCAGCCGTTTTGCTGTCTGGATCACACCAGGTTGCTCTATTTCAGCAGCTAACTTTTCTGCATCCCAGCTGCTTTTTATACTGCCACAAGGTGTGTGTCAACTCTTTTAGCAGCATGCTGAAAACAATTGCTGCAAGCAATATTTAAAAACTAATGTCCATTTTCAGACTGGCCACGTGTGGTAAATGTGTGATGCTTATGCAGTTTTAAACAACTGAAACCTTTTCACTTTTCTGGGGATGTAGAACAAGAGTGGATTTAATCAGTTCCTAACAGTTCTTTATCATCAACAACCAGGAGTAATTGCCTTCAGCCTCTTACCTGACCTGTTCTTTGTGTTGAACTTATCAGCATCTCTTAGCCAACAAAATAAGCCACGGTGATCATTCTGTGCTACAACTAATGCTGCTGTTACTTGACTAAAGGATTTAGGTGGGTGCCAGCAGACAGAGTTCCACCCTACAAACCCTTCATCCCATCAAACCCTAAATGGCTTTCTCCTTGGCAGCCTCAGAGGCTGGGAATTAGCACCACCCTAGAGATGTAACTGCCTTATGCCATCAACACTCCAGGCTGAGTAAGGTGGTGAATGGGCTTGTGGGAACTTACCCAGTACTCTTCAGGTTGTACCTAATCTATGGGCAAAAAGGGAATTTCATTCTTGTGGGCTGCCAAACCAGCACATTTCAGCATCCTAAAACTCTCATGAAGGAAAGCTTGCCAACACAAGTGATCATAGATAATTTTTTAAATAGTGTGGAGCAAGCCAGAGTTTTAACCCTTTAAGGAATGGCCACCTCTAGGCTGCAAGGTGACCTCTGTGTCTACAGCACTTCACATTCATCTAGGCATACTAGGTGTGTTACCAGTTTAATTTGCAGCCTCATTTGTTATTTCCTGTTGCCTCGGCTGCCTTGGAGTAGGGATGTTAAATATCGGTTAATTGAATAGTCGATTAATCTCATGAATTTTTATCAGTTACTTGACTGTTATATAGTCCCTGGGGGTGTGGCCAGCAGCCAGTGCACTCCGGCCGCACTCCTAGGGAGCCCCCTGTCACTCTGCACTGCTACCTCTGTATCAGAGGCAGCAGCACAGGGTGCCAGGTGAGAGCTGGTCTGCGAGGGAGCCAGTTTAAAAACCAGCTCCCCTTGTGGACTGGCTGCCTGTTGCCCTGTGCTGCTACCTCTGATACAGAGGCAGCAGCGTAGGGTGGCAGCAGCCCCTGTCTAGGGAAAGGTGGGGGCTGAGCTCCTGGACCCGTACTGAACCTGGCTGGCTACCTGCCCGCTTGGCTCCTAATACACTTTAAATGCAGAGTCGCTGTGAGGATAGGTCCCGGACCTGGTGTGAGCCAGGACTGAGCCAGGCTGCTGGTCAGCCTGCTAAAAAATTTACTGGTGGGCGGGGGGGATGCATGTAGTCTATAGCATTAACCTATAAGCTTTTGCTTGTCAGTTAATCGGTAATTGACTATACCAGTGGTCCCCAACATGGTGCCCGCCAGGCCATTTCTGTGTGCCCGCTGAGTGATCGGGGCCGGCCCCGCCCCCAGGTGCGTGGGCAGTGCCAGCCCCTGGGCGCGCAGTGTGTGGGCGGCCCCGACCCCAGGTGCACGGCGCAAGGGCTGTGCCGGCCCCGAGCGTGTGGCACAGGGGCGGCGCCAGCCCTGGGCGCGCAGTGTATGGGCATCCCCACCCCTGGGCACGCGGCACAGGAGCGGCGCCGGCCCCAGGCACGCGGCGCATGGGCGCTACCGGCTCCTGGGCATGTGGCATATGGGCATCCCCGCCCCTAGGCACGTGGTACAGGAACGGCGCCAGCCCCAGGCATGCAGCGCATAGGCTGTTCCGGCCCCGGGCGCGCAGCGTATCGGTGTCCCCACCCTGGGCACACGGCACAGGAGTGGCGCCAGCCCCAGGCATGTGGCGTATGGGCAGCCCCACCCCTGGGCGTGCAGCACAGGAGCGGCACCAGCCCCAGGAGTGCGGCGTATGGGTGGCGCCAGCACTGGGCACGCGGCATATGGGTGGCCCTGCTTCCGGGCGTGGGCGCGGCCCCGCCCCCGGGTGCCTGGCACATGAGTGGCCCCGCCCTCGAGCGCCCGGCAACCCCAAAAGGTTGGGGACCACTGGACTACACTATTACATCCCTACCTTGCAGTCTTGTTTGTAGCTAACTCTACACTGGCACTTTGCAGCAGTGTAAATGTATGGCTTGGGTGTGAACCACCATCCGTCCGTCCCCGTCCTGTCGGTCCCCGTCCTCCTCCCTTCCCCCCCCCGTGCGAGCGCAACAAGTTACAGTGCTGTGAAATGCCATTGTGAGCCAGACTGCTCCCCTCAGGGAGATGGTTTACATAGAGTGCTGGGAGACCTCTCTTCCAGCACTCATGCTGTGGCCACACTTTCAGTTTAAAGGGCTGTCATGGCTGCCCTTTAAATTTTTAAGTGTAGCCAAAGCCTGAGTCTGTTTGATCGGTATAATAACATCTAGTGAAATATTTGACTGGGCTGGCTACCAGTTGCAGTTTAAAGGCAATACACTTTGGAATATTGACATAATTGCTACTGACAGTGTCTTAGTTTGGGCCTGTATCTCTTGTTTTATTAGTGCCTTTCACAAGCCTAGGAGAAACAAGGTACAGAATCACTAACTATGCACCTCTTGAAAGGCACTGAGCACCCACGTCTTGCCCTAAAGTCAGGAGGAATTGAGGTTTCACAGCACCTTGTGATTGGCCCCTAAATGTGTATAAAGCTCACTTTCACCATTGCTCGCTTGTGGGAATAACTTTGGTCTGGGTGATTGGGCAGAGGCAGAAAACATCTGGGCTTATATTTTTGGGATGTGTGACAGGCAGGCTCTTTAGCCATGTTTGATAACTGATCATTCCTGCGTTGGCTGAGGGACAAAACTATGGTGTCTGGACAAAGAGTGTGAATGTTTCAGTAGAAATGTGCTCTGCAGAGCCCCCAGTGAAGATGCCCCAAATAAAGTCCTGATACATGAAGGATGATGTCTCTGCAGGTTAAATGACTTTGTTCAGAAAAGCCCAAGTCAGCTCTGAATGAGCTGAGATGCTCTTGATGCTCCATCATGAATCAAGTTGATTTGGAGGTTTTGACAGTCTGTCTTCTCTTTCTCAGACTACTGCATGAATCCACAGACTGTTTTGTTGCTCCGAGTCATTGCTGCTTTCTGCTTCCTTGGAATAATCTGCAGTCTTTCAGCTTTCCTGCTGGATGTTTTTGGACCCAAGCACCCTGCACTGAAGATCACTCGACGTTATGCCTTTGCTCACATTCTCACAGGTAACTACCAGGGCATTTGCACCTTGCTGAGCCTGGTTATGGCAGGTGGCATATGAGCATAGCAGCTACAGCATGGGAAAGCTGAGTTGGTATCTTACTGTGGGCACTTGTATGCCCTCAGCCAACTGTACCTCAGAGCATAGCAAATAGAACATAGCATAGCTATCCAAAGATGTTTTCTCTGCTTTCCTCAGCTACTTGGAACATTGTCCACTGCAGAGCTCATGTGCCTTTATCTTCCCCTCTTCTGTCAGCACAGAGCATTGCTGGAGTCCTGCCCTTGGCTGCAGGACTCGGCTCAGCTTGAGAAGTGAGAATTATAGCTGAGAGAAACGAAGACCTGGGACAAACTTTATTTTTAGTCTGTAAATGGGGATGAGCTGGAGTGTTTCATTTTTGGCATGAGTTTTTAGCACAGACTGACTGAACAGAGAACAATGGCTCCTCCTCCCCCCAAGGCAGAGGAGGAATTGACATTGATTTCAGTAGTAGGGGGTTGTACACCCCACCTGCTGTGTGTCACACAGGTGCCCGCTTTGCTCTTGGGACTCTGCTTGCTTTCTTTTTCCAGCTCACACTGACCAGGTTTGTTACAAATCAGCCCTGGACATATGCCAAAGGCATAGTGCAAAGGTGTGTAACTCACATGAACCTGTCTGCCGGCCCCACGTGTCCCCTCTCCCATTTCTGAGTGACGAATTTAGGAATTGAACACTCTAGTCCTGACTCCCAGGCATGTTCAGCTCTTCCCTAAAGCCCACATTGCCCATGATTTCTTCCAGCCTACTTTGGCTTTTATCATATGTCCATTTCCCCCTTCTAATTGACAAACACTTCCACCGGGTGCTCACGTATGCTGTGCAAGTTATAGAAATGGTGCCTGTGTGCATTACTGTGCAGAGACATAGGGCTGGCCCTGAAAATCTGGCATTTCTGTTTAGGGTGGTCCCCCATGGGGTTCTCAGGGAGGTTTATCTTTTTCCTTTTTACCTAACAAATAGAATAATTTGCTTCCTCTTTGGTCACTGACTCCCCCTCCCCTCTCTCTCTCATATTATCCATGGTGTTTCAGTTTTGCAATGTGCCACAGTGATTGGATTCTGTTACTGGGCTTCAGAGCTGATTCTTGCACAACAGCAACAGCACAAAAAGTACCATGGATCTCAGGTCTACGTCACCTTTGCTGTCAGCTTTTACCTGGTTGCTGGAGCTGGCGGAGCCTCCATCCTCGCTACTGCTGCCAACCTGCTGCGTCACTATCCAACCGAGGAGGAGGAGCAGGCACTGGAGCTCCTGTCTGAGATGGAGGAGAATGAATCTTACCCAGCGGAGTATGAAGTGATCAACCAGTTCCAGCCGCCTCCTGCGTACACACCATAACGCTGCCAGTGAGCCAGAGGGGGTTGCATTAGGCTTTCTCCCCACCCCGAAACACTGCCCACCTCTTCGTGGAAATGCACTCCCTTGCCCATGGAGGCCATTCAACAGTGCTTCACGTCCGGGCACCTTACTCACTCTTATGCTCTTCTCCCCGCAAGAGCAAGGACTAACTTTAGACCAATGGCTTCTTCTTACAGAGCCCCTCAAAGCCCCCTTGTTTTATGGACTTTGTTTTATGATTTTTTTAATCTCCCACTCCCATGCATTGTATCTACCTTGCATTGCTGAAATCACACCTGACCAGGATGATTTCAGCAGCTTTGTTTCCTGTGTATTCTTAGTCTTGTACTGTACTGCCCCGATACTCCCTCTCACCAGCATGGTGCACAAGTGCACAGCTGTGCAGGGGGAAGTCATACCTGTGTGTGACGTGCATGTGCATATCTTGGGAGAAAGGGTAGTTGGAGGCAGGGGGTTCCACAGTCTCACATTGTGATAGTCAAGATCTCATTCATGTTGGCTCATATCTCAACATGGAGGTGAAAGTCACACAGGTATAAACGCCTGCATTAGAGGTGAATTCTACACTCTTCTGCTGTTATCCGGGCAAGGTCAGCCAAGCATCTGGAGAGGTGTAACTTATTGATTGGCATACCTGGGGAGGTATGTTCCCCCCTGCCAGAGCACCATGGCACGTAGATACAAGTGAAACTCCTGCCACTATGAACTAGTGCAGTGTTTCCCAATTGGTTCTCTGCGGAACCCAGGGGTTCCGCGAAGCAAAAGCAAGGGTTCCATGAGGAGCCAGCACTCCCCCACCACCTTTCAATGAGACAGAGCCTTTATGTTTTGCGGCAGGACTCGTGGCGGGTTTTTTTGGTTTTGCTCAATGAAACGCGGCAGCGCTGGTTTGTTTTTTGGGGGGTTTTTTCCTTGATGAAACACAGCGGGGCCTTTTTTTTTTAGGCAACCCTAGGCGTTCCGTGGCCAAATAAAATTGGGAAACACTGAACTAGTGTGTAGAGAAATTCCTTTATATCCATAGTATACTATGGGAAAGGTCTAGCAAATTTGCTACCACTGCTTTATCCACTTCCACATTCTGATTCTTGCTATTTACACAAGCATTTTGCACTTTATTCTCTGAGCCCACAGCCTTTCGCCTCTGACTTTGGGGGGGACTGTGGAACTAGCTAGGACCAGCTGCTGTATACTGCTACCATTAAGCAGCCCTCAGATAAGTTTGAAAATATTAGGCCAGAGCTGGGTGAAAAACTGTGCTAATTTCAACTGTGGTATAGAGAGAGCTTGGTCCTGCCATGAGGGCAGGGGACTAGACTTGATGATCTCAATACCTTTTCAGGTCCAGCTCCCAGGAATACCACAGCCCATACCAGCAAGAGGATCTATGATGGCTTTTAGTCTGTTTGGTGTTAAAGTGAGCATAATATTCAGTGACAACTACTGGAAACCTATTCCGTAGTCTCCACTTAGATACACAGTGTCAGACGTAGAGATTGTATGCAAACTCTGTCTCCACACTGACCTACTTTGGTTTTAAGGCATTTTAGATATTTAGATATTTTCCTCTCCTTTTTGTCCTTTACACCCTTACCTTTACAAGGACCATTCTCCCAGCTGAAGGTGTCAGGCTGTGACCAATCAGCACACTCTATCTAGCAGTCCCAGGAAGTGCTATAGAACCACACACAGACAGCACTGGACTGGCTCCCTTCTCCTTACATGTACTAATACCAGGCCTGCTGAGAAGGAGCCAGTAACACTCATCCACGTACTTGCACTGTGCCAGCCACAATCATCATGATTGTAGGGACAGCATATTACACTGAAAGACACTGAAGGAGAAACTGAATTTACCATTGCTTCATGGAGGGAATTGTTTTTAAAGGTTTTAGAAAGCAGCCTGCATGTCACTGAAATGCTGAGTTGAATTCTGTGTGGGGTTTGATCATGTTCCTCAAATAAAATAATGAGGCTTGGGAAGGAAGTGTTATGTCTCCAAGTGCTGGCTTGAAACTGATGATGCAGTGGTTTGTCTGAGTCACTTTAGGACAGGTCTACTGCAGCTTGTAACTTAAATGCAGTTCCTAATGGACCCCCCTCTCTCTGAATGTATATCAGATATTGATGTGTTACCAGCAATTTTGTTTAGCTCATTTCTTTCCCTCCCATATTTGCAGCAGTGTTGGCAACACAGAAGAGGAGATCTCCAGTGTAATGCAATATCCAGACTTCAGATACAAACCTGGAGTCTTATCCTAGGAGAATGTAAGATTCTTCCTCCCCGCCCCTCAGTCCCCTGCTTAGGGGAAAGCAGCAGAAGATTGTAGATTGATTCTGTAGAGTTGCCAAGGAATCTTCTCTACTAAAAGTGTTGGAGCAGAAAGAGAAACCAATAGATAAGGTGTCTGATAAAGGCCTTTTAGAGCTTAGAAGGAACTCAGGTGGCAAAGAGGCTGCCAGTGGTAATAGTAAAGGGGTTCTCTCCAGCAAGCAACCAAATGTCTCAGCTTTGCTCTTCCCTTCTGCTTCAGAGAAATGCCCAGCTTAATGCCAGGTGTTATACATGGAGCCAGAAAGCGTATTGGTGAGGGCCCTAGAAGACTGTGGGACTGGCTGATATGGTCCTGCTCTGACATTGAACCACAGTCCACATATGTAGTGAACTCCATAGGGAGCTGTCTGGCGTGGGTGGAAAATGTTCTGGGTTTCTCCCTACTGCTGAGAGAGGGGATGTGTGTTGTTTAAAAATATCCTATGCATAACAAATTGTAAAAATACTTTAATTATCCTAATAACTGATCCTTGGGGCTTGAGGAAATCTACATGAAATTGGGGGGAGGGAGTTATTCCAGCTACTCCATGCAGCTTTCTCTTCCTCCTCAAGCCCTGGGGAGGGAAAGCAGAACAGGCAACACATCCAAGTGTCAAAGGGACTTAGAACCACTTCAGGAAAGGAGACCACCCTCAGCTCATCTGTTTTTCCTCTCCTACTGGGACTTTACAACTGGTTTACAGGTGATCCATGCATTCACTTAGTATGACTTTTCACACCATCAATGTCATTCACAATGCACTGGTGGCTTATGTAAATTCAGCTCTACATTCTGATTTTTTTCTAGAGAAAATAAAAAGTCTGTATCTGGCGTCCCCTGGAAATCTACACTCTTTATTTCACACAAATTAATTATCACAGTTCTGAGGAACAAGAGAAAAAAAGACTCACTCTGATGGTAGTTGTCACTAACCATTTTTAAGATGTGTTTTGATAAGCCTTCTGACTCAGACACAAGAAACCTCTCCATTTTGCAGAAGGGGGAAATGATGAAAGAGAAGTTAAGTAAGTGGTTGTTCCTTTATATTCCATTGGATTGTGTGCTTTAGATTGCAAGTCTGCTGGGGGTCAGAAAAGGCTTCTTGTTCCATGTCCACTATTGCATGACTGGCTGAGTGCCTTATGTTGAGAGCTTTCATTAGAATGAAGCATCAAAGGAGAGCTAATGGCTAGAGCCTTGAGTCAGCACAACTTGGATCAGTCCCTGATTTTTCCATGGCATTGTGGATGAACTTGGCTCTAGAATAGAAGGAATTTGTTCATCCTGCCACTCTCTGTACCAGGGCCAGCCCACAACATTTTGGCACTTGAGGCGGGGAGCTCAAATGATGCCCCCATGCCCCCTCGCTTGGGCCAAAACTTTGAAAGGTCTCAATTCTGCCGCCTTCCTGTTCTACTCTACCACCATCTCTGTGCATCTAGAGCAGAGAGAATACATATGCACCAGACACAATTTTCTATACTCTGGGTCCTAGGGGCGTGCCCTCCCCCCCCCCACCCCAGTCTGGCGCCTGAGGCCACCACCTCAGTTCGCCTCATGGTAGGGCCAGCCCTAGTCTGTACAATAAATACTAATATTTTGTGGGCTTGATCCTGCTTTTCTCCACCACCCTTGACATCGCTTTCAGGGTGTGCCCTTAGTGTGAGGGGACTCTCAGATGCTTAAGGAATGCCGAGCCTTACTTTTACTAGGAGCCATTCTACAGCTTGGACTGAATCTATCCCTTAGGTGGAATAGAACACAGTGATAGATATGGGTTGTTAGATTTAGAAAATGTTTTAAAGCTAATGTTAAAAATTTATATACTACAAAGGTTAGAAAAATGTCTACATCTGAGTATAAGGCTTAGATGATCCACAAAGTTCCTTTTAGAAGTCACAAGGTGTATATATAGCACATAATCAACAATAATCCAAATTTAGTTAAATTTAACAATAGTTTAGGTATAAGTATCCAGTTCAGGAAAAGTTAGCTAGTTGTTGAAAGCAGATTTATCAATGAGCAAAGACTGACCCTTTGTGATTGAAAATATGCTAAATGGTGACCTACGTGCTTGGCCTTCGTTGCAGAGCAACTAGCAAATAGCTTCAGCTAGCACCAGTGCTAGCTAATGTGCATATCTGGATCACAATGAAGAGTAATGGCTCTCTCTGCCCCAGTGAGTCTGGAGTTGAAGGAGAACAGACCATCAAATTGGGAATGGGGGAAATGTGCTCTCTCTGTTTGTTCAGGCCTAGGCTTTCCATGCCGTTGCACCTCACCCTTAGTACAGCACTCCTGTAGTGAGCTTGGGAGGGGTGTGCCAACTCTGGGCAGCCCCTGCAAGAGGGGCCATAGGCCAGGAAGGGCAGTTGGTCTTGGGGGCGGTTCCTGCTCTGGTCTGGACTGGAAGAGTCTCCCTCCCCTAGAAATGTTAGTGAATAGTCAACTACTTGACTACTCACTTTCCCCCTGCCCTTGCTGCCTCTGTAAGAGAAGCAGCAAGGGGGAAATAGGAGCCAGTGCTAGGGGGAGTTGGCTTAAAAGCTGGTTCCCACAGCACTGTCTCTGTGATGCTGCTTGCCCCCCCTCCCCTTGTGCCCCTATCAGAGGCTGCTCTTACAACAGCCCCTGTCCACATGGGTCCCAGTGAGGGCTGTCCTCCCCCCCAGACCAAGGGTGCTGCTGCCAAACAACTTGTGCGAATGGTGGCTGAGGCCAGGGGTGAATAGGGGCTGTGAGGCTCAGTGTGAGCTGGGACCAGTAAGTCCTGACTGACACTGGTCTGGGATGCTGTGCCTCTGTAGTTTTAATGTAGCAAGAGCCCAATGGTTCTTACTACATTTTAAATGCAGAGCCACAGGGGCCGAGAGCTGGGACTGCTTGGTCCTGGCTCCTAGGGTTGCCAGGTGTCCGGTTTTGAAATGAGAAAATAGAACTGTCCCGTATTTTCTAAATCAGATGTAATGTAGATTGTGATGTAATGTCAAGTGTGTCTGGTATTTCTGTGGAAACCATCTGGCAACCCTACTAGCTCCTGGAGCTACTCCCGCTGCGGCTCTTCAGCATGGCCGCTTATCAACTAATCGTGTAGTACCCAAGGGCGAGTTTCCCGCCCCTAGCTGCGGCCTGCCCGGGCCGCGGGTCCCCCGCTGCTGTTGCCGCAGCCCCATTAACCTGCCCACGGGACCGGCCCTGCACCACCATCCTTGACTTAGGAGGCGGATCGAGGGGCGGCGCTTGGGCCCTTCATGGCGAACCCAGGCCGGCTCTGACACGAACTCGTGTCAGGCCTGCCTCTGGCCGCCGCAGCAGCGCGCCACGGCCCCTGCCTCCGCGGGCGCTGTGCACAGGCAGCTCCCTGGCCAGCCCCCGGGCTGCTGCGCGGGGTTCTTGCGTCTCCAAGGCGCCGGCGCGGGCTCACAAGACGGGGCGGTCTCTGCACTACAGACCGACAGCGCAATGCACCAATGTGCGGCCAGGGCCGACCGGGCGCCGGCCAATGGCGGGGCGGGGACGGAGTCCCGGCTGTCCCGCAGCGGCGCGGCCTGGCTAGCGGCGCGCTCTGCAGCGATGTTCCGGCGCAGGCCGCTCGACGGCCGCGCATGGGGTCGCTGGCAGCGGCTTCTGGGCTGGGCTCGGCCCGACCCCCCCGCTCGGGCCAGGAGCCTGCTGGCCCTGCTGGGCAGCCACGTGAGCGGGCAGCTCTACGGCGACCTCGCCTCGGAGCGCGCGCGCTGGAGCCTGCTCGGCGGCCTCTGGCGCCGGCTCCAGGGCCGCCAGGCTGGCCCCGGCTGCAAGCTGATGGCGGCGCTGGCCGGGGCCTTCCTGTGGGAGGCGGAGCGGATCCGCGAGGAGGAGCTGCGAAGGTGGGTGCGCGGGGGGGCAGCTCAGCGGTATGACCCCCCCCCCGTGTTGTGTGAGACCCCTGCTCCCAGAACCCAGGCTGCGCTGGTTTCCATAGCCCCGCCCACTCCTGAAAGGGTGGGGACCCCTGCCTCGAAACGCAGCCCAGGGGCTGGATTAACTGCTCAAGAGAAATATCTTGGCGTCCTCGTGGATAATTTGAAAACATTCACTCAGTGTGCAGGGGCAGTTATAAAACTAAACAGTGTTTGGAAAAGGGATAGAGACGCAGAATATCTTATTGCCTGTATATAAAACCATGGTACACCCACATCTTGAATACTGCATACAGCTGTCGCTTCATCTAAAAAAGGATATTGTAGCGTTGGAAAAGGTTCAGAAAAAGGCAACATAAATTATTAGCATTTTGGAATGGGTCCCATATGAAGAGAGATTTAAAAGGTATGGACTTTGTTTACTTGTTTCCATGATATAAGAACTAAGGGTCTTCAAGTGAAATTAATAGATAGTAGGTTTAAAACAAACAAAAGCAAGTTTTTCTTCACTCAGCACACAGTCAACCTGTGGAACTCCTTGCCAGAGGATGTTGTGAAGACTAGGACTTGAACAGAGTTCAGAAAAGAACTAGATAAAATGGAGGTTAGTTCCATCAATGACTATTATAGGGAAGTGAATTACTAGTCGACTATCCGATAAGCAAATGCTTATCGGATAGTTGATTCCCCCCCTTCTCCTTGCTGCCTCTATTAGAAAGAGGTAGAAAAGGTGGGGATGCTTCAAACTGGCGAGTCTGCCACTTTTTAAAACACTGCATGCAGCCCAGGGTCCCCAGCTGTTCCCCGCCCTGTTTTCACCTTTGGAATGTAGGACCAGCCCTGGGGCTGTTGTTACACTTCAAAGGCAGAGGTACCCATATTGACTAATTGATTAGTCAATGTAATTTGCATCTGCTATTCAATTAGCCAGTTAATAAAAATTTTACATCCATAGGCTATTAGGATGGGTAGAAATGGTATCCCTGGCCTCTGTTTGTCTGGAAATAGATGACAGGAGAGGAATCATGTGACGATTACCTGTTGTGTTTACTCGCTCTGGGGCATCTGGCATTGGCCGCTGTCAGCTCTGTTGACTTTTCCCCTACAAATTATGTTCATCTGTGTGTTGTATCTCAAAAGCTTATGCTCGAATACATTTGTTAGCCTTCAAAATAAAGATATAAAATCCTGTTTAAAAAGTTAACCCGTTAAACAATATGTTTATTCAGTTAGCTGGGATCCTGCAGGTGGGGGGAGGGGGGCTTCTCCTGCTGACTGTTAACCTGTCTGAGCTGACAGTTAACCTGTTTACATCCCTACTTGAAAGTGCCACCAGACTCCTTATTGTTTTTGCTGAAACAGACTAACAGAGCTACTCCTCTGAAATCTGATGTAAACTGGTAACTGAACTGACAGAAATGAAGAATTTTTTTCTGCATATTCTGGGTTAGCATTTCAAACTATTTTCATGTGCTTAGCTAGTGATTTACACCAGCTCAGCAGTTTGACTTTCTTTAAAACATCAGTATCAAACATGTATCATTAAGCTATTTTTATTTAAATGACTATAGTATTATTATACCTTAATATAGGTTTGCATAACTTCAAATTTAACTTGAAATTGGTTTATTATAAAAAAGTATATTGGATTTAAATAAAAATCTGATTTACATTTAAAAAAATTGACTTACCTCCCAGCAGTCCCCTTCTAGCTCTGTGTTTAGTTTGCACTGTTACTAGCTAGTCTTGCATGTACCCTTCTGAAAGCTACCATTTTAATTTGTAGGCCTCTGTCTGTTGAATACCCTTTATGTGAATGTGTCCTCTGCATAACCTTGTTTTACTATCACATTTCTCGTGAAGTTTTAGATCTGTTCATTAATAAGTGATCTAAAACATTCTGAGTAGTGACAAATCTAAATATAGATAAAAAGCTTCAGAGGGGTAGCCGAGTTAGTCTGTACAGGATAAACATAGACAACAGCAAAAAGTCTGGTAGCACTTTAAAGACTAGTAAAACATGTAGATGGTATCATGAGCTTTCGTGGGCACAGCCCACTTCTTCAGAAGACTGGAGTGTTGGATGTGCAGAACCAATAAAAATAAATAGGGAAGGAGGGAGGGGATGGTTGGGTATCGGACAAGAATTTGTAGTTGCATTTTAAGACAATGTTGCCCTGTGGCAGCTTTCTGAATAGGGGCACTTTAAGAGTGTCAGCATGCAGTCATTATCATAGGGGGTTTTATGTACAGTATAACACTAAGCTATATATAAACTTATTTTTTGAAGCAATTAGCGAGCAATTAAAAATTATCACACATACTATAGATCAGTGTTTCTGAAAGTGCTCCGGAAACCACTTTGAGAAACACATTAACTGGCTGCCCCGGTTTGTTTATTAACTGGCGCCACGACCACAGAGCCTCGTGGCTCCCATTTGCTCCGTTTCATCCTTTGCAGCCTAGGGGAGCCACGGGAAGTTAATGTGTTTCTCAAAGTGGTCTTGCAGAGCACTTTCAGAAACACTGCTGTAGATAGTAATGACTGATACTGAACAGTCCTCTTGATTCCATCACTCTGTTTGCTGTGTTACTTTGGGCAAGCCACTTAGGCCAAAATTTTCAAGAGTGACTTCTGACTTTAGGTGTCTAGCTGGAGAAGTCTTTAAAGGAGCCTGATTTTCAGAAAGTGCCGACTGCCTGCTCTTTTAAAAAATCCTCCCCCTTCAAGATGTCTCAAGTTTGACACCCAAAAAAATCAAGTGCTCCAAACCATTGGGCACTTTTGGAAAATTTTACTTTAGTGTCTGTTTCCCTACCTTTAAAATTAGGGTAATAGTTACAGTTTCAAGGTAACTGTACCTGTATTCTTGCTCTGTTGTCCCGCAAGGACCACTCACTTAAGGATTCAGGCTTCCAACCATCACCTCTTGTGAGCAGAGACCCTCTTGTGTGCTTTACCTCAGAGGACAGTGCTGATGTTTTACCAGTGACCAGGCAGCTCTTCTGAAGCAAGTATATGTATTAGTAGGGCAAAAGCATTACAGAAAAAGCATAAACAATAAACACAGAGACAGGAGAGGGATGGAGTAATCCTTGTTATTTTGGTGAAGACACAGAAGTCGAACATGCTGATACGTTCTCAGTATTAGTAGGGTGGATCAATTATTTCTGGACTACTGTGCAGCAGGATTTATTAAAGGCTTACCTTTCATCTAAAGAGCTTACAGTGCTTTACCTACATAAGGTATCATCAAAGGGCATGGTATTCTCTGCTGTTAAGTAGTGTTGCAAAACTGTTCAAGATGCTTGCGGCTACATACTACACCGGTCCGTGCACTGAATTTCCTCGGGTATTTGGGGGTTGCATAAGGCATTTGTGAGGCTTTCTCTGCTAGAGGAGAAATGATGGTTGTTCCGCAAGGTGGTTGGTACATGGTCTGGCATGTAAGTAATAGCTTTTGAAAAACTAGGTAGTGTGGGGTGATTGCGGAAATGGAACAGAACTAAGATTGGAATTGGAAACCTTAATTCAGTCCATATGTTTAGTTTTAATCTGCAATGCACTACTTTTTTTCCCCCCCCATACAGAGCTTGTTTTTTGTGTTGGAATTAAAATAATGTACAAACTAACTTCACCTAAGTGAAGCTAGGTAGCAAAAGCTGCCAGACAGTCTTGGAAAACTCACTGCAGCAGTTTCTCAGCAGCGTAGCTCAGAAGATAAATTTCTCAGAATCTGCTAAAAACTTGTCTCAAGTGGCTAAGAAAACAGTCATTTTCCTCTCTTTGTTTCCATCTAAAGCTCTTTCTGTTACTAGCTATATCTGAGAGCGATAAACTCTCTCCTGACCCCCAGAATGCCTTTGCCTGACATCTGCTACGTAACTGAGTGCAAGTAAATGCATTGTGGATTTAAAATATCTTCACTCTTGGCCACTTGTGTCCCCCTTCTCTGTTATGCTCTCAGCTCACTCATCTCTCTGTAATGAACTAAATACCAGTAACATGGTAACCTCCTTTAACTTCCCAAAGTTGTTAGTCTATTTAGGGCTCTCTGTTTATCTCTCTAGAAGATTATGTGGTAACAGGAATGTAAACACTTCAAAGCATAGCTCACTGTGCCTTGTTCTTGTGTCCCACAGGCTCACCTGTACCACTGACTTCAGTAGGATTTTCTGTAGCAAGAATGATGCCTTTGGGGGGGAAAGGTTAGCTCAGTGGTTTGAGCATTGGCCTGTTAAACCCAAGGTTGTGAGTTCAATTCTTGAGGGAGCCATTTAGGGATCTGGGGCAAATCTGTCAGGGATTGTACTTGATCCTGCCATGAGGGCAGGGGACTGGACTTGATGACCTCTCAAGGTCCCTTCCAGTTCTATGAGATAGGTATATCTCCATATAATCTAATTGTAAGTAAGGCTCTGCCTCTGGAGTACAGTTCATCTTGGCAAGCCTCTGCATATCTGTGTGTTTGTCTGCTGTACATAATTCCCACATTCTCTCTTGTAAAGCTCTGTTCCACTGCCCCCGTAAAAGATTATATGGAAGAACAGCACTAGTTACAGCTGGCATCCTCATTCTCAAACTCTTGGTGTGTTCTGTGGAAACCTCTCTTCTCGCACCTAATGAGTGGGTAACTCACCTTTCATATCACACTTGCAACAATGTACCGTCCTGCAGTACCTATAGCAAATGTCTACCAGGGACAATAATCTTAGGGCAGTGTTGGACTGTGAGTTACCTGTTTATGAAGAATAGCAGCAGGAGATGAGGAGTATCCAGCACCTTAGGATCATCAATCTTTGTAGGCCTATTGCAAGTGTCTTAGAAACGAGTGAACTACAATGACAGGCTTCATCCTCAGTTTCCTTGGTACTGGAACTCAGACTTTTAATACTAACTTAGCACTGAATGTGAGGCCTTTTATAGAGAATAAAATGACTGGCTGAAATAGAGCCTGAGTTGAGGCTGTATAAACAATCTTAAGTAGGTCTGTACTGAATATTCATTAGAAGTTGTTTCTCCCCCTCTCCTTCCCCCATTTGTGTCTCTACAGTAGTGTTTGATTATCTTCTTGCATGCTTTTTCTTACTGAATGGACTGTTCATGAATAATGGCTTAGCCACAGCTGAGGATGTAATGAAGAGAGATGAACATGGTGTACAGACTATCTGACCTATATTCACAGTGAAAGATTGTGAGTGACGGGTCATCTGTTACATACTTGGAAGCTTCCACTGCTGAGCCTTCAGATACTTGAAGCATCCAGTCCTGAAACTTGGCTAGCTCCAAGTTAACTGCCCATCGGGTCTTGTGGGATGTACTGTAGGAAATACTGTTTGCTGGAGATGAGTGCTTCACAGATGGCACTTTCTGTGGAGCGGTAGATGAGAAGTATTTGCATAAATTGCCCATGGAACCAGGAACTCCCAAACAAGAAATATAGAAAGCTTTGGATTTTGTAGGATTTGTGTGTCTGTTGTACTTCTGGGTGTATTTTTAGGCTGTACATGCTGCAGCAGGGACTGCCTCAATCTACCTAAGCAATGCAGCTGCAGCACTTATTTGCCAGCCACAAATTACTTTTGCACACGTTCATTATGGGCTACTGCCTCCCACTGGTAATTTGTGTAATTTGACTGACCTTTGCAGATTGTTACAAGGCAAACAGTGATCCAGAAAGGAAGGGACCCTATAGCTTGAGACCCTTCCAAACTGATTCTACCAAATTGCTTTAATTGACACTTGATCTGGTCCAGGTGCTTGCTGAAGTCTGGTGCCTTGTACGTATTGTAAAAATACAGACTGCAGCCAGGCTTTTCCCCTCCCTCCAAACACCAAAATGGCTGCAAGAGGGATAAATGAAGCCTGAGAGCACTCTGCTGGCCTTGTAGGCGTGTCTGCAGTAGAATAGTAGGTGGTCCTGGCCTCGATACTGACTAGCACAACCCTTCCCAGGTCTGCAGAGGAGATGAAGCACATGGAGGAAGTCTCCAAGTTGTTCCATGGCAGTGGGGCAGAGCACCAGAAGCTGGTTTCCAAATCTCATGTGGATATAACAGCTGCTCATGAAGAGCATCCCTGGGAGATGGTGATGGACAAGAAACACTTTAAGCTGTGGAGGCGTCCAATAGAGGGAACCCACCTGTATCAGTACAGAGGTAATTCCTCCCTCCTCCTTGCCTCACCATGTATGTTATCAATCGCAGTATGATGCCTGTTGAGACTTTGTGCATGGTGTGCCTGGCTCTCAAATGCTGAGCAAAAGTTCAGTGTAGCCTACCCTAAAACCTCCTTCCTCCCTTCTCTCCTGACTTCACTCTGCTCCCTCCCAACTTCTCACTGGAATTCTCTCTTCTCCCCCATATTGTCCCTCTTTCTGGTCACACCCTCTTCTCCCCTCTGTAGTGTGATTCCAGCCCTGATAGCTGCTTTTGGAAAAGACCTTTCCCATGTGATCCACTGACCTGAGATACAAACTAGCTTATATCTGTGGTCTCAAGACTCTTTCTTTCCCTTTACTGCAGTCTTTGGGACATACACAGATGTGACTCCCAGGCAGTTCTTCAATGTGCAGGTGAGTGTTTCTGGGTCCATATCTCTAAGTCCAGGATACATGATGTGTTGGAAATAAAATATGGCTTTCCACTCTAGCACTTGACAGTCCCAGATTAAGGTGTCATTAGAGGAGGTTTTGGAAAAAATTAATAAACTAAACAATAATAAGCCACCAAGACCAGATGGCATCACCTAAGCGTTCTTTCAGAACTCGTATGTGAAATTGCAGAACTACTAACTGTGGTTTGTAACCTTTCCTTTAAATCATCTTTTGTATCAAATAACTGGAGGATAGTTAATGTGTCGCCAGTTTTTAAAAAGGGCTCTAGAGCAGTGTTTCTTGTAATCTGGGTGCTTGTGTGGCCACTCAGGGGAGATTCAAATGCCACCCAGCTGATTAGCAGAGCGCCCACAGCTAGATTTTTTTTCTTACTAATGGTGGTGTGTACATGCCTTGGTGTGTACACAATTTATTCTGCACATGCATAGAAAAGATTAAATGGAACATTGCTCTAGAGTTGATTCTGGCAATTAGGTATGTAAAAGTGTATAAATATAAGTGGTTAACCAATGAGCCTGATACAGAGGCAGCAGCAAGGGGAGAGGGGAGGCAGCTTCCTGGGAGCTGGCTCTCTCCTCCATCCCCTGTAAACGTGTAACCACTGACATTTTCAGCGGTTACATGTTTTCCTTAATAAATGCATTTTAACATCCCTATTGGCATCTACAGGCCGATAAAACTATTTTTAAAATGGTTGAAACTGTAGTAAAGAATAGAGTTGTCACACGTAGATTAACATAATTTGCTGGGGAAGAGTCAACATGGTTTCTATACAGGGAAATCATGCCTCACCAATCTACTAGAATTCTTTAAGGGGGCAGGGATCAACTAGCAGTGGACAGGAGGATCCAGTGGATATAGCGTACTTACATTTCCAGATAGCCTTTGACAAGGTCACTCACCAAAGCCTCTTAAGCAGAGTAAGCTGTCATGGGATAAGAGGGAAGGTCCTCTCATGGGCTGATAACTGGTTAAAAGATAAGAAATAAAGGGTAGGGTAGGAAAAAGTCAGTTTTCAGAACGGAGATAGGTGGCTAGTGGTGTCTGCCACTTTAATTTAATTTTTAATTTAATGTCATAAACGAACATTCCACAGTCATTCTGCCCCATCTCATCTCATTGTTGAAACACCCTTGCTGCTGTTTAGATTTCCAGTGTGATGCTTCAGGAGTCATGGGAGTGAGGGATACACCATGTTTCTTAGGATCACTGTGGGTGTTTCAACATTCCCCATTGGAATTTTCTGGTCTATAAAGAAAGTCCCGGCTTGCAGCTTTCCAGACAGGCCAGTGTTCCCAAAGATGTGACATGCACTTTCTCAGATCACCCTGCATTGATGTCAGTGAAGTGCCTGCAGTGATCAACAAGAGCCTGCAATGCCATCAAAAAGTACCCATTTCTATTGATGTACTCCATCGTAAGATGGTCTGAAGCCAAAATCGGAATGTGTGTTCCATCAATTGCCCTACTATAGTTAGGGAACTTTATTGTAGCAAAGTCATCAGCTATTTCACGCCCATTGCCAAGAGTCATGGTCTTTTGTAGCTGGATGCGATAAATGGCCTTGCACACTTGCATCAACACTGCCCCCACTGTCGACTTGCTAACTCCAATCTGATTCACAGCTGACTGTTAGCAGACTATGAAGTCACCAGCTTCCACGCTGCAGTTTCCACATAATTCTCCACTGAAGCGCTCTCGCATTGGTGTCCTTGTGTCGCAGAGCTGGGATGAGCTCTATGCAAAATTCCGGAAAGATGGCTTTCTGCATCTGAAAGTTCTGCAGCCACTGCTCATCATTCCAGACCTTCATAATGATGCAGTCCCTCCACTCAGTGCTTGTTTCTCATGCTCAAAAGCATCAGCCCACCATGTGCAGATGCTCTGTGAATGCTCAAAGTAATCTGGTAGTGTTTCTTTCCATGGCATCCAGCGAGTTTGGCACCTCTGATTCCTGTTCAGATGGGGGGCTCATAATATACTGCATGTCTGTTCGCAATTTGTTCATAACAGTGAGCTCACAGTAGAGAGGAATGTGGGATCTATCCTTTCACACAGAGATGGCAGGTGCTACTTAACAGGAAGTGCACTTGTTGGGAAATACAGTCTAGATAGAGCCGCTATAAGGCAGGTACATAACTGGAGAAATGGTCTGAGGTAAATAAGATGAAATTCAATAAGGACAAATGCAAAGTACTCCACTTTAGGAGTACTGAATGTTAGGGAACAACATTCAGTTTCACACATACAAAATGGGAAATAACTGTCTAGGAAAAGAAGTACGGCAGGAAGGGATCTAGGAGTCATAGTGGACCACAAGCAAACATGTTGTAAACAAGACACAAGAAGTAATTCTTCTGTTCTACTCTGCACTCTCTAGGCCTCAACTGGAATATTGTGTCCAGTTCTGGGTGCCACATTTCAGAAAAGATGTGGACAAATTGCAGAAGATGCAGAGAAGAGCAATTAAAATGATAAAGGTCTGGAAAACATGACACATGAGGAAAGATTGAAAGAATTTGATTTATTTAGTCTGGAAAAGAGATGGCTGAGAGGGGACACAATAGCTTTCAAGTACCTAAAAGGGTAGTCTCCTTAACCTCTGGGGATTGAAAAAGAAGCAACAGGCTTAAATTGCAGCAAGGGAAGTTTAGGTTGGACCTTAGGAAAAACTTCCTGTCAGGGTGGTTAAGCACTGGAATAAATTGGCTAGAGAAGCTGTGGAATCTCAGTCATTGGAAAATTAAGAGCAGGTTAAATAAGCACCTGTCAGGGATGGCTTTAGATGGTGCTTGGTCCTGCTGTGAGTGGAGGGCACTGGATTTCAACTCTCAAGGTTCCTTCCAGTTATATTCTATTATTATTAAACCTTAAGTTGAGTGTCACTATCTTTAGAAATCTCACATTGGTACCATCTTTGTGTTTTGTCAGATCTGCAGTGAAAGTGTTCTTAAAATGAACAATATGTGCTGGGTCATCATCTGAGACTGCTATAAAATGAAATATATGGCAGAATGTGGGTAAAACAGAGCAGGGAACAGAATTCTCCCCCAAGGAGTTCAGTCACAAATTAATGCATTTTTTTTTTTTTTTAACGAGCGTCATCAGCATGGACACACATCCTCTGGAATGGTGGCTGAAGCATGATGGGACATAAGAATATTTAGCATGCCTGCTACATAAATACCTAGGAATGTCAGCTACAAAAGGGCCATGTGAATGCATGTTCTCACTTTCTCGTGACATACACGAACAGGGAGAGTGTTTCTCTTGCAAATGTAATCAGAGTTGTTTGTCTTATTGATAGGCTGAATGAGAAGTAGGACTGAGTGGACTTACAGGCTCTGCAGTTTTATATTCTCTTTTTGAGTGCAGCTGTGTAACAAAAATCTACATTTGTAAACTGAACTTTCAGAACAAAGATTATATTATAGTACTTGTATAAGGTGAATTGAAAAATACCGTTTATCATTTTTACAGTGCAGATATTTGCAATGAACAATAGTATGCACTTTGATTTAAATTACAGCACAGAATACAATACATATGAAAATGTAGTATTGTAAAAATAGCCAAAATTTTTAATACATTTCAGTTGCTATTCTGTCTATAACTTAGTTTCTATACACCCAAAGTGTGGAGTTCTGGCTGACAGCTCTGATAGGGATCTGCATGCAGACAGAGAAGTCAGGCCAGTCTCCAGTCCTGGGCAACATGCATCTGGGGTGGGAGAACACACATCCCAGACTGAATTCCTTACTGTAAGGGATCCTCATTCGACAGAGGTCCCGTCCCCCTCAAGTGCAGAATTTCAGTTGATGGCAAAACGCAGCGCAAATGGTGGAGCCTTACTAATATCCTGAGCACTGTTGTTTCTTTTCAGTCCTATGATTTGCTGCTGTATGTTGCTCTTTTAAGTAGGTCGACACTCATAGCAGCCACAGCAGCAGCAGCCTCTAGCAAGCTCCCTCCATCCCGCTCCTGAGCTCTGTTTCCTCCCATCCTGTCCTCTGGCTCTGCAAAGATGGAGTACAGGGGAGAAGGACACCCTGATATCAGCACCTCTCTTCCCCTATCTTACCCCTCCCCCACTTTGCACAGCAAGCAGGAGGCTTCTGAGGGTAACTCCAAGGCAGAGGGCAGGAGCAGCATGGCAGTGGGGAGACACCTGAAGTGCACAACACTTAATAGCTTGCTGGCTGGCCGTGCAGTTCAGAGGAAACTTAGATCACCGAGAAGATTCTAGTGTTTGCAGAGAACTTTTTCTGTATGATCTGTTGTAGGGCTGTGGAGTGTGACTTGAACACCTCCGATCCCCGTTCCCCCTCAGTATAGCAGCATCTTCCCAGAACAGCCTTCTAGAAGGGAAAAGCTGTCAAGTTCTGTGGCCACTGCCGCAGTGACCATCCCCACCATTGTGTGCTGCTTCCTAGAAAAAGTATCTAGGGCTTATAAACGTCCAATAACACTGCTTGGCTCCTAAAAGCAGTATTTATTTGTGGCAGATAGAGCTTGGCTTTTCCAAAGTATAAGGAACTGCTCATTTGTTTACTATGGGAAGAGGGGTATCTCCTCCAGCCAGAACCTTGACAACCGAAAACCCACTACAGCTTCATGACACAATTATCAAATGTTTTTCACTTGTTCCACAGCTGGACACTGAGTACAGGAAGAAATGGGATTCACTGGTCATCAAACTGGATGTAATTGAGAGAGACCTGACCACGGGCTCGGAGGTGGTTCACTGGGTAACTCACTTCCCTGTGAGTATTCCTCCTCCCTTCCCCCTGTCTTTTTTTTTTTTTCTTATGGCTTGTCTGGTATTGGGAAGGAACTGATTTGCATGTCTCTATTTCATTAGTACCCGATGTATTCACGGGACTACGTGTATGTGCGGCGGTACGACGTGGACCAGGAAAACAACCTGATGGTGCTGGTGTCGCGGTTTGTATTGCCGGGGCATTCTTAATGCCATAGTATGAGGTGGGGTTATCCTGAGACCCGCTATCACCGGCAAAGATAGCATTAGCACTGCTTCTTCTGTAGGCCTTGCTTTTTTGCCCTGCTTCACCTGGGTCAGTGGTTGTTATCAGTGCTACCAGCCATGCCTATAAATGATTGCCTGGCACTTCTCATTATAAGATCTCCTCTCCAAAATTGTCATGTGCTGGTGCAGCTGTTTCCAAGAGTGAAGTTAGGGGAAGCCATTTTGTGGTAGTAAATTCTGATGCCCTGCTCTTTGAAAAGCTCTGTTGTCCCTGCATCTTGGAGGAGGGACTTGAAATTTGGCAGGAAAAGTAGATTTTTTACCAAGGATGTGCCTTTAGCTGATCCTGTAAAAATTGGTCTTAATTTGGCCGAGTTCTTTGAAAATACCATAGAAAGAGTGGTCCTGTAGCACCTTAGAGACTAACAAACAATTTTTATATAGTATGAGCTTTTGTGGGTACAGCCCATTTCTTCAGATGAGTGGAGCAAGAGGCACAGAGAGGTACAGAAATCCCTTTTTTTCTACTTTAAATTTTGGGATTTCTGTACCTCTATGTGCCTCTTGTTCCACCCAGCTGAAGAAATAGGTTGTGCCCACAAAAGCTCATATTACATAAAAATCGTTTGTTAATCTCTAAGGTGCTACAGGATCACTTGGTTTTTTAAGTTACAGACTAACATGGCTACCCTTCTGAGACCTGAAAAATACTACTTCACGCATGCAGAGTAGCAAGATTGGAGATTTGTAAGCTAAAATCTTGAAAGAATTCATGTGCCCTGAGCATGCTTCATCATCTTCAGCTCATAGTGTGACCAGGATTTGCATGTGCCATCCCCACAGTATGAGTAATCCTGGAGCCCTGGACTGGATGGAGTGAAACTGGATTTTCCTTGTTAATTGGCAGCTTTGTCAAGGTTGTACCGGGCATCCTAATTGAGAGCAAGGAGCCCCTCTCTTGTGCTTTGAATAACTATCATGTTGGCACCCAGGCAGTGTGAAGGAGGAAGCATATGACTCGGATGCTGGGTGAGGGGAGGGGAAGAGCTGAATCTGGGAGAGTGAGGAGAGTACGCTGGAACAAGAAGCCTTGAAGTAGACCTGGGGAGTGGGATGGTGCTGGGGTTGCAGAGAAGAGAGTGAATGAGAAGTCCAGGGAGAGGGTCTAGGAGCTAGTGGGAATGAGGAACGTGGGTGAGGGAGGAGGGACTAGATGTCAGTGAGCAGGGAGAAGATTGGGCTGGCAGGAATGTGGGGGACAATTGGGTATAGCTGGGCAAGGAGATTGGGGATGGAGACCCTAGAGGGGGTGGAGTCGGGGACTGACTAGGTGAGGAGAATAGAATGGGGCAAGGAGCCATGGGTGAGGGCAGGACTGGAATGGGGGCAGGGCAGTAAAGTTCTTGGATGCCTGGCAGAGAATGGGCAGAAGTGGCTCCACTTGAGCCTCAGTGCAACCTTAATTCAGTCTCTTGTGCCTGGGCCCTAGCATTTAGTGTCCAGTCACATGGATACATGCTGGTTTTCCCACTGATCCCTGTGTGTGATTATTTATACAGCGCTATTGTCATTTTACTGCATAGATACTCAGGCATGGTCCCTGCCTGAGGTGCTTCCAGTCTAGGTCTGAAGGCAGACAAGGGCATGGAGGAGAGGGGAAAGTTTAGATAAGACCAAGTGGTTATTTTTCATTTTGCAGTGTGTCAGTTGTGTTGCACTTGTTTGCTGTGGTGGTGTGGGGGGCTTGTTTGGAGATGGTAGGCTTTGAGGAGGTATTTGAAGAAGAGTGTGAAGATCTTTCCAGGAGAGTATGAGAGAGGGGCTTTGTGGGAGGCCATGAAGGAAGCTGGAACTGACTGGGCACAGGGCATAAGTAGCGGCACTTGGATTCTGCTATGGCTGCATGTGCCTTCTGCCCAGAGATCCATGGAATAGCCTCTGCTCAGCTGGCTGAAGGCCGAGCTGTGTTCTTGGTCTAATAATGGAGGAAAGGAAGAGAGCTTTGCAGGGGAGGTGGCTCCAAAATTGGAAAGGCCACAGAAGCCATTCTGTCTTGTCTAGCTTGCTGAAGAGGAGCCCAGTCTCTAGATACCTCTGGGCTAGGAGAGTACATTGGGAAGGACTATCTTTCTGTGTGTTTTTCATATATGCACAATGACTAAGGATGCCTTATTAGTGGCAGGGTAGATAATAGGGCAGGTCAGTTTCATGTTTTACAGGCTACTTATGTGAATTTGGGCAAGTCACTTCATGTCTCTGCCTCACTTTCCCCATTGGTAAATTAGGGATGATATTATCTTTTGTAAAACACTGGGTTAGATACTACTATTATAAATGGGCTACTGGAGCCTCTCTAAATGACTGCAGAATTTCTATGAGCTCTCTCTGCCTGCCCTGGCCCTGCATCACTCCTGGATGCAGCTGTCACGTCTAAGGATGTTAAGGACTAGTTGACAAGCAAATGCTTATCAGATAGTCGACAGGATAGTCAACTAGTTGCTTCCCCCTCCCCGCGCCCTTGCTGCCTCTGTCAGATAGAGGCAGCAAAGGGGTGGGGGAAGAGCGGGTACTTCAAAGCGGCAGTGCCGCACAGCTGATCCCAGGCTCCCTGTAGTGCTTGCCCTGGGCTCCGTGAGGTGCTGCTGCTTTGAAACGCCGTCGCAGCATTTCAAAGTGGCAGCGTGCGTGGAGCCCGGAGTCAGCTGGGGAGTCTCCAGCTGATTCCGGGCTCCATGCAGCACTGCCCCTTTGAAATTCCATGGCAGTATTTCAAAGGGGCAGTGCCGCCCTATCGACTGATCAAATAGTCGATGCAAAAATGCATCAACTATTCAATTAGTGAATTACACTATACCCTTAGACACATCCCTGTGGCCTCTGGGGGAGCAGGTGGGTTCTGGCCAATGGGAGCTGCGCAAGGGCAGTGCATGCATCTTCCCCAATCACCACAAGCCAGTGCTTTTAGCTCTAGCCCAGTGGGGGGAACCAAGGCTCTGGTGAAATTAAGCAGGGGGCCAGAGGTTCCCTACCCCTTGTTTATACCCAAATCTTAAGTTAACCTCAGGAAGAGTTACCTGGTGCTATAAATGCCCTTTCCCTTGCATATACTCCAGAGCAGTGGAGCATCCAAGTATCCCAGAAGATCCCGAGTTCGTGCGAGTCCGAACCTATGAATCCCAAATGGTTATCCGACCACACAAGACATTTGATGAGGTGAGTTCCTGGCCAGTCTGGAAAAGCAGTGGAACAGTCACCTGTTGTTGACACCTGCCCAGGTGGAGGCTGAGTCAGAATAGCAGCTCTTCTGACAGGTGGTAACTGAATATACTGACTAGAGCTCTGCATTCTGCAGCTGTTTGTTCACACAAGGGTACATTGTAGATCTAAGTATGAAGGGGATATCTGTGTGGATTCCTTTAGCCCAGAGGTGGGGAACCTTTGTGGACTGGGGGCCATTGACCCACAGAAAAATCAGTTGGGGGGCTGCATACAAGTGAAAAGTGCAAAAAAACAAAGAAACCACACAATTGCTTGCCCTTCATGTGAGGAAGTCTTGTTTTTGCCTGCTGTGGATCAGCCCTCTGAAATCCTGAAGCTACCAGCCTTTGGCACTACAAGTACTCCGTGGGCCTTGTGCTGCCTGTACAGGTAGCATCAATCCCGGAGTCCTCAGTGTGTTATCTGTGATGCACAGGCAGCATAATGGGGCAGCCTCAGATTCTGTCTGCGGGAGCCCCAAGCTTCCCGCGGACAGAGGCTGCCCCAGAATCCCATAGAGCAGCCCCAGTCTGCGGTGAGCCAGGCCCACTGCAGATAGAGGCAGCAGCATGGGGCTGCACAGGAGAGGGCTGGGGAAGCAGCTCTGCAGAGCCAGTGCTTGTGAGGAACCAGCTTTTAAGCAGGCTTCCTCTGAGTACCGACTCCGATATGCCCCCCTCCCTTGCTGCCTTTGATAAAGATCTTGGAGTTATTCCCTCCCCTTTGAATTTTATGCTCTTATTTCTGCACTCCATAACTCTAATTTTATTGCTGCTATGCATTGTTCCAAAGGCCTCATCTGCTGCCTCTCTCAGATCCTCTTCCTGCTCAGGGCTTTGTGCTGTGGTTAGAGTAAATGACAGACTTACCCTTAACTCTCCCAGGAAGGAGCTGGGTAAATATACTGTCTTCATATGAAAAAAATGGAGCAAACAGGTGAATCAGCTTGTCCAAGTGACTTGAAACTGGGGGTAGAGTTGATGATCTCAATGCTGTGAGCCCAGCACTGCTTCCTCCATGTCACTTCTGTCTTATTATTTGTGGGTGTCCATCAAAGCCCTGTGTGTCAGCCTTCCCCTGCTTCAATTGAAGAGAGACTGAAGGAAGAAAATTATTCAGATTTAAAACATATAGAACATATAGTGCCAGTAGTATCTGCAGAGATACTAGTCAGGATTTTGATACATTTGCTTTCAATGCTCCTGTTTCCTGGTTACAAGTGGCATCCAGGAGGAAGGTTCTCTGTATGGTATTGTGCCACTAAAACACCTTCCTGTGAGTCATCCTGCACTGGAGACTGACTGAGAAGGGCTGTTTTAGGTACAGGGCATCCCTGCTATAAGTTGCCCGGGTATACATCGGTTCCGTACTAACATCTTTGAGGCTTGTAGGAACTGATGTGTTTACGGTCATTTCGCTATACATCCACTTTTTTTTTAAACACATCTTGGATGTATAGCGGGGAACCCCTGAGGTAGCTTTGTAGGATCATCCCGGCTGCCAAAAGGTTCCTGTAAAAGATCAGGTATCGCTAAACTTATTTCTCTTGCAGAATGGCTTTGACTACCTGCTGACCTACAGTGACAATCCACAGACAGTATTTCCGCGCTACTGTGTCAGCTGGATGGTCTCCAGTGGTAAGTTGCTGGTGCTAACCCTTCTTCGGGGGTAGAGAGAAGATCTCTGACTTGCAAGAAAGTGTGCGCATGAGTGAATTCACTCTGGATTTGGTTCTGGGGTCTGTCTACTTTGAGTGGCAAAAGCCCTCCGTCCTCTTTCGTTCTGGAATGAAAGCTGTGGGTGGAGGCTTGGGGGATGTTTCTGGAGAACCTGGCCTGTTTTGGCCAGAGCAGCCTCCCCTTTGGAGATATCAGTAGGTAAAGGGCCTCAGGACTCGGCTATTGGTTCTGCATAGAGTGATTGTTCATGTCCATTCCAGAGTAGGGGTGTGTGCTCACCATGTGCACCAGTGCCAGAAGTTTTCCCCTTAGCAATGCCGGTAGGGGAGTGCCTCTAGCAACCCCTGGAGCGGTCTCTCCATGCACACTCTCCCTCCCCCCTTTCTCTCCCCCCCACACTTGTTGCCTCCACTGACACGGCTGGAACATTTCTTGCTGCAGCTAATGCTGTCACCATTCTCTCAACTCTCCGTTCTCAGATAGTTTTCCCGTTAGAAGTAGTACCATTGAATGGACAGTCTGTGTCCCTCCTGGGACTTTACCCTAGGTTGGGACATGCCCCATTCCTTGGACTTCAAAGTTTGTGAGTTGCAAATGGCCCATGCCAGTAAGTGACCCTCATTGGAGTTGCCTGGGTGAGGGCCTCATCAGGGAAAACTTGCAAATCTTTTAAACCACGGGCCCAAAAGGAACGGGACATTTATCTGCAGACTATCCTGGCCCTGGGACTGGAGTGCTATTCTGATTCAGCACTGAACACCATATCTCTGGAGCACAGCACGCCAGGCAGTACGTTCAAGAAGTTGGCACCACTCACCATTGACAGTCTAAGGCGCTGTGGAACCGATCTCCATCCTCCTGCAAACAGCGAATTGGGGGCGAGCAGGTCCCTATCCCCCTTGGGTCCTCAGGCCACAGTTCAGGTGGAGCGGAGTAGTCCAGCCCACACAGCGCTGGCTTCCCTGCAGGATGAGGGAAACTGTAGCCAGCTACAGGTGTCAACATGTCAACCTTGGTGCTGTCCCCTCAGTCCCAGGCAGTGCTCTGCTCATCGAATAAAGCCTCCCCTTGGACCGTTTGCAGTCTTCACCTTGCCAGCGAGACATCGATGCACCTCTCCCCTCCAAGCAGTTCCCATGAAGTGGGTTGTGGCAGGCAAGCCCCACTGCCCCCCTTGTCACTATCTGGCTGGGAGTCCAGGTTGAAGGGGGTCAAGGCACAATATGGCCAAGTTTGAGAACTTCCTTTAGGAGGAGGCCAAGAAGGAGGGCCCTCCTCAACGAGAGCATGACAACAGCTAGGGCAGCTCTTCAGATGGCATCCAACACTGCTAATTCGGCCACCCAAACCACAGCATTCATGATAATTGTGCTCGGAGCATCTTGGTTGCTCCTCTCCAGCCTTTCCAGTGAGGCCCAGAACTTCCCTTCAGTGGGTAGGCCCTCTTTGCCAAACAAATGCCACAGCTTCAGGGGCTCATGTATGACCTTGAGAACACTGGGCTTTTATGGCCTTTATGTCAAGAGGCCCAGAGCCAGGCAACTCTTTCCTGTCAGGAACCCCCTCCTCAGAAATACAGGAGCTATAAGAAATGCTCCTTCCAGCTATCACAGTATTTCCTGGGTACCAGCAGGGGGAGAACTCAGCAAAGGAGAGAGACAGCCTCCCTGCCCTAGGTTCCAGTGGCACGGCAACAGCTCAGAGGAACAATTGCAAGGGAAGTCCTGATCAGCCCCAGGATGAAGGGCCTTTCTCTTATTTCCTGGAGATGACAAATAGTGGTGGTAAAGTGATAAAGCATATTCAGTACAGATAATTTGCACAGGGACCGCACAGGTCCCATCCCTTCAAGACCCTTCTGCAAAGCATGGAGTTGGTAGAGTTCTCAGTGAAATGCTTGGAAGACTTAGTTTTAACTAACCTCCTCTGAAATGGCTGAACAGATACATTCATCCAGAGGCAGATGCCTGTCAGGAGAACATTTCAACCTAAAATGTTTGGCATGTTTATAAGCAACTGACAAGAAGGTCTTGTACTGTAAAGTACTGGATAACCTTAATGTAGCTTAGCTGCTCCAGCCCCCACCAGTTAATTGGAACTGGTAAACATCTCCCATTAAGATTAACCTTTCACATCCCCACTGATAATGCATCCCAGAATACTTGCTTGTCACCTATTTACAGACAGAGGCCAGCAGTTAATGTTAAGTGCCAGCAGTCTGGTTCCATTTGGTTTAGATGGAGCCCATCCTTCCTATATAGGTTCCTCCTATCCCAAAAGTTTCCCCATTTCCTAATAAATCTAAACCTCTCCTCTCTACACCATCGTCTCATCCATGCATTGAGACTCTGAAGCTCTGCCTGCCTATCTGGCCCTGTGCATGGAACTGGAAGCATTTCAGAGAACACTGCCATAGAAATCGCCTTCCTAGCAGCCTAAATTTAGCCTCCAGAACCTCTCTCCTACCCTTCCCTATGTCACTGGTACCTACATGTACCACAACCACTGGCTCCTCCCCAGCACTACACATAAGTCTATCTAGATGTCTTGAGAGATCCGCAACCTTTGCACCAGGCAGACAAGTCACCATACAGTTCTCCCGGTCATCACAAACCCAGCTATCTATGTTTCTAATGCGCCAGTCTCCCATTACTAACACCTGCCTTTTTCTAATGACTGGAGTTCCCTCCCCTGGAGATGTATCCTCAGTTTGAGAGGATACGACAACATCCTCTGGAAGGAGCGTTCCAACTATGGGATCATTTCCCTCTGCTCCAGTTGGCTGTTCTCCTTCCTGAGCCTTTCATCCTTCTTACAGCACAGGGGCTGTCTGACTAGAGGTGGGACAGTTCTACATGTCCCGGAAAGCCTCATCTACATACTTCTTGGCCTCCCTTAGCTCCTCCAATTCAGCCACTCTGGCCTCCAAAGCCTGTATGCGGTCTCTGAGGGCCAGGAGCTCCTTGCACCAAATGCACCATACTCCACCAGTCCATAGGGCAGGTAATAATACATGCTATATTGGGTGCAATCATGCATAGTATCCCACCAAGTCTCTGTGATACTAGCTATGTCGTAGTTGTGTTTATTTACTAGTATTTTAAGTCCTTCCTGCTTATTCCCGATACTTGTTGCATTAGCATGCAGGCAGCTAAGAAACTGATTTGATTTTGCCCCTTCCCCGGTTCTGCCTTCTTTCTTTTTATCCCTGCTCTTACAGCAAATGCCCCCCCCCCCCCCAATTTCTGACCCATCTCCCAGGTCTCCATGTTTTTTACTGCCATGGTCCTACCAAGTCTTTCTAGATTTGATGGCATCTCTGTGGAGAAGAGTGTACACCTTCCTGTGTGAGTGCAGTGTTCTTGTGTGCACTTTCCCTCACACCCCCCACCCCCGACTAGACTGTGCCTCTCTGTCTTGAGATCAGAGTGAATCGGCCACCAAGCTGGGAGGTCCTGGCTCCTATACTTATTCTTTCCTCTTAATTAGGTGACTCACTAGCTTGTGGGTGGGGGGGACATGGCACAGCCTGGGTATGGCAGGGCTGGGTGCTCGCTTTGTGCGCTAGATACTGGATAGACCGTGTTGGGGTATGAGCCTGTTTCTGGAGCAGTCCAGATGCTTTTGTGGTACTCACTGTGACCCTGCCTTTCCTGTCAGGCATGCCAGACTTCCTGGAGAAGCTGCACACAGCAGCTCTGAAAGCCAAGCGGATGGAGATTGAAGTGCAGGACTACATCTCTGCGAAGCCCATTGATAACAGCAACAGCGCCGAGGGGAAGGCGAGCATGCCCAGTGCAGAGCACAAGAATGACAACACTCAGAGCCCTGCTCAGCTTGAGTATGCCTAGGAACTGGCTGTGCCTCCCAAGTCAGCACCGTGGCCTCTGCTCCTGGACCACAGAGCAGGGCAGATGGGGGAACTGACATCAGTGTAGCCACTGGAGCTTAGTTCAACTGTTCTGCTTTTTGTCTTCAAGCTGCTCCTCACCTCTGCCTTGTGCAGCCTCTTTCCTCTGTGTGCACCTTGTTCTTGGTCCAGCCTGGCCATTGAAACACACTGTTGTATAACATCCTTTCTGTGCTGGTGGTTTGTCCCCTGAGGGTACTAGCCAGTGTGTTTCGGCTGGATTCTCTTCATGATAAGCAGAGTTTGGGCAAGGGGCAGCATACAATCCACATTCTCTTCCATGAGGCTGAAGCCCTGTTTTAGCAGCCATAACTGCACTTGCACAGGGAAGCACTCCATGAATTCTGTTGTGCTATAGGGTACTGCTGCTCATGGCACTTACCTATGGGGGACTCCTTTCTCAGTGCAGGAAGTTGGGAAGTCAGGGCCATAGCTTTCTGCCACCTCTCAGTCAGGATATACCTGGGCCTTGAGGAAGCAGAACTTTGTGCTGGTAACCCCCAGGTGTCCAGGTACCTGCTCCACTCCCTTTCTTCTAATGTGCGGTTTGAAGTCCCATGTAGGACAGGCAGCATGGGCCAGATGGGCTCCTCTGTACTGCTAGAAAGCACCCTTTCCCACCTCCCCTTTCCTTCAAGGCCTGGCTACTGCATGGTACAGGTAGAGTGTGGCAGGGGAGTCAACCCTGTCTGAGTGTAGTTGAATGATGCTGTGTTGGAGGCCTCCTTGCCCCCTCCATGCCTGTTTATGGGGCCCATTAACAGCCACTCTGGATTTGTTACAGCTTTACTTAAGCCTGGCATTTCTATGAAAACCTGTCAATAAACTTAGACTGGTACAAGCCCTAATGGAGTCACAGCGTCCTTAGGCTGTGAGGGGGTGTGAAACTGGTGCTGGAATTGGCAGGGCAGAGCTCTCACGGGGCCTCTGTGGGCAACCAGAAGGAGTCGGTTGCCTCTAACTCTAGCAAGCTGTTTCTCAAAGGGAGGGCTGGGCTGAGGAGGGGGAAGGCATCCTCCAAGGCAGGACTCAAGTAAGGGATCAGGCATCCCTCCTCCCAGGGGATCTAGATACAACCTAGGACTTGGATGGCATATGTTCTTGCATGCCTGGTGGGTGGTATCTATTCAGGGCAATTGCACCTATATTCCTTCTTTATGATCTACAAGGGCACCCTCTCTAGGGTTCTGGATTCTCAGCTGTTTCCTCTCTTGGGCACAGACCTGTCTGTCTCTCCCTCCTGCATGGTGTTTTCCAGGCTGTGCAGTTCTACACTGCTTTCCCCAGCGAGCTAAATGGGCTGAGTAGGCCTGGATTTTCTCCTCGATGTTGCTGCTTACAACACAGCCTCTGACACAATGGTCTCTAAGCAAGTAGACTTATACTTATGGCCCAGGCATCAAAGAGACAGCATGAGCAACAATTAAAGAACCTGCACATGTGCTAAGAAGCTTACCAGCTTCAACCTACACATGGGCTCTGGTTAGTGTCAGTCTTTCCAACTCTTCCAGAAAGGCTGGGGCCCTGTTGGACAGAATGTCCTGGTGTTTTGCTGGATCAGAAAGAAAACCTGGAGTTAGTTCAAACACAGGCTGCTGAAACATTGTCTTTCGTTGTCTGCTGCTGTATAGAGAATTCAGGCTGAATTAGTGTCTACCACCTCCTGGAGCGGTTTACATCTTTCTGGGGGTGTTGCCTTCTGCATGAATCTAATCTCTTCTCCCCAGTGACACAGTAGGAATTTGTGTGCTTGTTTTCCCTGGTATGAGGTAGTGGGTGGACAAGGACTAGACTAAGGCCTGGTCTACATTAGAGGTTGATGTAAGGCAGCTTTATAGTGTTCTAATTGTCAGTGTGGCCACAGTAATTCTTGCTTTAAGTTGGGGGCATTCCAGCTCTTTCCATTCTGTGGAGAGATCCCAGCTCCCACTGCTGGCATCTGTTTGTTGCCGTGCACACATCCTGCTGGCACACACGGGACTAAGAACATCTAGCATCCCTCTTGACCACAGCGGGGGAATCTCAGGCCTGGGGGCCAAATGAGGCCCCCAGCTTGCCTGGATCTGGCCTCCGAGGCTTAGGGCTCTTTCACCTCCCTGCTGCAGGGAGCCCTGAGCTTCACGGGCTGGAGTCAGGGAAGCCTGGGGCTGGATCCAACACACGGGCTCTGTCTGGCCAGGGTGGGCAGAGAGGGGAAGTGGCTAAACGCTGTCACACCCCTTCACGGGGGAAACAGCAGCACAGCAAAGCATTGTCTGGAGACTTTTCCCCCAACACTCTGGCCGTAGTCATGGCCCATAGGAACAGTAGGGGGCAGTGCCTGGGAGTAGCAGGGGACACGGAACCATATGCATCCCTAGGGAAGTGCACCAGGTAAGCGCCCCCCACATTGCCCAGATCTCCAATCCCCAGCCCGCTTCTACACCCTTCCTCCCACCCAGACCCATTAACCCCCAATCCATTCCTGCACCCTCCCTCCTACCCAGCCTGGGCCCCTCTGGTGTGCGTGGGGCATGCGGGGAGTGTCTTTCTGCTTCTCAGTTGGAGGCCATGTCAGTGAGGTGGGATTTCTTCCCCTCGCTTTTATGCAGCCCCCAAATTATTTTTCTGTGGGTCACTGGCCTCTGACCCAAAAAAGTTCCTCACCCCTGCTTTTGACAGCCAGGCACAACCCCTTTACCCCGGAAGACATTTGCAAGAAGCCTCTGGAGTGGCCCAGAAGAGTCCCAGCAGTTTGGAGTGAAGGGTGGCTTCTGCAATGCTGTGATGTCTGCACTTCTTGGCACAAATGAGTCATACAACAAAGCAGCGAGCTGTACCTTCTCGAGGCACTGCTGCAGCAATGGAAACAGGAAGGTGGATGACATTGCCTCCCTGTGCTGCTTTTTGAGCCAAGCTGTGTAACAAGGTTTGAGAAGAGCTGTTTGCATGGAGTGGGCCAGCCGTGCCTCCGCAGGAAGGGCTTTGTGGACCCAATCTCCACTCAGCACATTAGACAGAGCAGTACTTTCAAAAGTGCCTAAGACCCATTTTCAAAGGTATGCCTTAATCACTTTGAAACTAAGGCTTAGGTGCATTTGACAGTATGAGACACAGCTCTGCTGGTTTAATTCCATTCACATAAAACCTAAATTCAGCTTATGATGCCCTACTGTGGCTGCTCCTAACCCAGTTCCGTCCCTGCTGATGTGTCTGCACCAGGCTCTGCAACATGTGCACTAAAGGGATTTCGCCACCCAGTGCAAGTCCAGACTTCCCTCTCCTGCCCTGGGCCTTTAGCAGCTGCTGGGCACTACTGGGAACATTGCTGCCTTTGGCAGGTCTCAGGAAAGGAGAATGTGGGCTGGGGCTTTGCACAGAAGTGGCCTGTGTGAGGCTTTTTCCTGTGTGCCATGAGATACAAGTGTGCAGTCTGTGGTCAGTTCTGCCATGTGGGAGGCTGACGGGCTAAGGATGCGTATTATTGTTCCCTAAAGAACAGTGCATGAGCAGTGTCACACTGGCTATGAAATGTGGGAACCGGTCCTGCGTCCAGTGCTGTGCACACATAGGGTCGATGTGTCCCTGAAGGCTGCATTGAGTCACCAGCAGAGGTGCTCAGGCTCTGTCTCAGAGAAGAGCTGTTCAGAATATCTTATTGCCTATATAAAATCATGGTATGTCCACACCTTGAATACTGCGTACAGATGTGGTAGCCTCATCTCAAAAAAGATATATTGGCATTGGAAAAGGTTCAGCAAAGGGCAACAAAAATTATTAGGGGATTGGAACAGGTCCCATATGAAGAGAGATTAAAGAGACTTGGACTTTTCAGCTTAGAAAAGAGGAGACTAAGGGCGATATGATAGAGGTCTATAAAATCAAGACTGGCGTGGAAAAAATGAATAAGGAAAAGTTATTTACTCATTCCTACAATAGAAGAACTAGAAGTCACCAAATGAAATTAATAGGAAGCAGGTTTAAAACAAACAAAAGGGAAGTTTTTCTTCACTCAGTGCACAGTCAACCTGTGGAACTCCTTGCTAGAGGATGTTGTGAAAACTAGGACTTGAACAGTAGGAATGGTGTCCCTAGCCTCTGTTTGTCTGGAAATGGATGACAGGAGAGGGATCATGTGATGATTATCTATTGTGTTCCCTCTCTTTGGGGCATTTGGTATTGGCCACTGTTGGCAGACAGGATATTGGGCTAGATGGACTTTAAATCTGACCCAGTATGGCCGTTTTTATGTTCAGTGGGTGTTTCAGCCAGACTGGAAAGGAAGCACAATGGGTCCTGTTACATACCAGGCCAAAGAAGGGTTGTGAAGTCAGCAGGAACGAGCATACAGGGGAGACCAATCCAGGGAGGCTGCCTGCTGATGAGCACAGAACATAAGCTTGGAGAGTGCTTCTAGACAGCCTGGGATTGCTGCAAGCGTACTGTGCCTGCAGCCCTGGACCCTGCAGAACCACTTGGTGAAGGCTTAGGGGAGGGAGTCATTTGCTGCCTGTGTGGATGGGGCTGGGAAGGCTGGACTTGTGCTGCCAGAGGCTGGGGGCTTCAGGGACTTGGATCCCCAGCACACAGAGCCAAGGCTCCCTTGTGCTCAGGGCAGGTGGTGAGAGGTGCCTCATATCTGGCTCCTCTTGGGAGTGTCATACCTGCCTGAGCTAGGACAGAGCAGCAACTCCCCCTCTCCCCAGCCCTGTACCACAGCTGCTTCACTGAAAAATCTAAAGGCCTTTCCCCATGGGGCAGGGGTAGGAACCTTTTCGGAGCTGGAGGGGCCACTGAACCCCCTGCCCCCAAAAATCAGTCGGGCCACACCAGTGAGATGCAAAACCCCACTTCTCACTGACCTGGTCCCCAAATGATAAGCACTTTCACTCATGCAACTCAGGCACCAGGGTTCCCTCAGGCTCCAGCCCTGTGGAGGGAGAGGTGGCAAGACTCAGAGCTTCAACCTAGGGCTAGATTCACTCTTCTGGGGTCTCAGGGCTACTGAATTTTGTTGGGCCCACCTCGGCTCTGGAGTGTGGCCAAAAATGAGGGGTTCAGTATGCAGGAGGGGGCTGACGGAGCAGGCTGGGAGTGGGGAGGTGGGATCTAGGTGGGAGGGAGTGTGCAAGAGCAGAGTGGAGGCGGGGAGGGGTCTGGGTAGGAGGTTGGGTGCAGGAGCAGGGTGGGATTGGGGGTGTGAGTTAGTTGGGGATGGGAATGGGCAGCAGAGACAGCAGTGTAGGGGGGGCAGGCAGGAGCTGGTATGTGTGGGGAGCTGCTGCCTCTCTCAGAGGCAGCAATGTAGGGGTGGAGGGCAGGTTGGAACTTAAAAGCTGGCTTCCCACGAGCACCGGCTCCCACGGATCTGCCTCCCTCCCCCATACTGCTGCCTCTGATAAAGGCAGCAGTGCATGGGGTTGGGGTAAGGCGAGGGCTGGTACGTGCGGGGAGCCAGCCATGCATACTAGTTCCCTCATAGCCACCTACTCCCCACCCCACTGTGCTGCTGCCTCTCAATCAGAGGCAGCAGTGCAGAGGGGCCAAGAGGGCAGGCAGGAACTGGTGCTCATGGGGAGCCAGATTAAAAGCTGGCTCCCCCCAAACACCAGCTCCCGTCTGCCACCTTGTGTATAAATGTGTAATCGATGAAAATTTCAGCAGTTACACGTTTACAAAAGTACATCCCTACTAAGGCCCAGCACTGCTCGCCCACTTCTGCAGCCTATCTGGCTAGTACCTCCTGGGCTGGTCTTGGGTTCCCATGTGGCTGGCAGAGCTCAGGTTTGTTCCTGCTGCCGGCATGGGGCCAGAGGGAGAGCTGTTTCCTGCAGTTGGGAACCACACTGACGCTTCGCTCCGCATGGGAGTGTCCCCAGGTAGGGGCACATTGGGATTGTTGCAGGCGCTCAGGTGCTGTCAGACTGTTCTGGGAGGCACTCGCAGCTCCAGTATGAGCCCCCTGGGCGTGGGGCGCCCACTGGACTGGGCAGAAGAGCTGAGCTGAGCTGCAGCACAGCAAGGGCAGGGGGAACTGGATGCTGGGGCCAGAACAGCTTTGTCTGCTGTTTCCCTCCCCTCTGAGACCGCTTTTGGATCTGCTCCTGGGGAGGGAAGGAGGCTCCTCAATGGCTATGGTCAGAAGGAGGGAGGACAGCTCAGACCTCCCCCCCCCCCCCCAGGTGACAGTCCTTGCACTGGGCAGATTGCACTGCCTAATTGTCTGGGACTGACCCTTGCCACAACTGGGGGCTTCTCCCCAGCTAGGTTTCCTTTCATGCCTGTGCATGCCACCCTAGGCAGTGGGGCTGAGTTCCGCAGGTTGACTGTGAAGAAATAGTCTTTTGTTTGTTTTAACCTGCTACGTATTAATTTCATTGGGTGACTTCTAGTTCTTGTGTGCTGAGAAGAATTAAATAACATTTCCTTATTTATGTTCACCACACCAGTTATGATAATATAGACCTCTATCCTAGCCTCCTTAGGCTCTTCTTGTCTGAGCTGAAAAGAATCTTTACTAATCTTGCCAGGCCCAGAAGCTGTTGCCTTTGTCTGCACCGTTTCCAATGCCAAGATATTTTTTTTGAGATGGAGTAGCCACATCTGCGCACAGTATTCAAGATCTGGGTGAACCAGAGATTATAGAGAGGCAATAAGATATTCTCTGTCCTATTCTCTATCCCTCTTTAAATGATTCCTAACATTCTGTTGGCTTTTTTGAGTGCTGTGGCACCATTGGGTGGATATTTTCAGAGAACTATCCACAATGACTCCAAGATCTCTCTCTGAGTGGAAACACTAATTTAGACCCATCATTTTATAGCTATGGTTGGGATTATGTTTTCCAGTGTGCATTACTTAGCATTTGTCACCACTGACTGGAATGACTCTGCTTTCTTCAAACCTGCCCCAGTAAGCGTGATGCCCCTGCCTTTCCCACCAGGCCTAGCAAGTGAAAACCATGGCCTGGATCTGTCATTAAAAAGCTCATTATTTCCATGCAAATCCTGCCAGGGAAAATGCTGCAGTCACTGACTCCAAAGCAGCTGCTGGCCCTGTGGGGCCTTAAACTGCTGGCTAAGAGCCAAGGAAGCTGCTTAAGAGGCCCATGCCTGATTGCTGCTGTTGTAGCACCTGGGCGGGAGGGAGCCAGATCACAGAGCATGCAGGGTAATAACCGATTCCTCCCTCCTCTCCCGTGTGTGGTTGGGTTCTTCTCCCCACACAAGGCTGTCATCCAATTCCCCCCACATGCACACACACCTTTTGGCTCCTAGAATAACAGGAACCTGGTCCCCATGCTCTTAGCCACCCCTGCATAATAGATTAGGGCAGTGGTCCCCAAAGTGGGGCTTCTGGACCCTTGGGGGTCTCCTGTGGCTTATGCTGGGGTCCATCCCTGGAGCCAGGGCCATGTTCCGGCATTTTTGCTACATGGAGGATGCTATTTTGTTCTCAGAATAGTGTCTTCCTCCTTCCGTGACCTTGCACACACTGTGCAAAAGATTATGCTGACAGGGCAATTGAGTACTACTGGAAATGAAAGGGAGCTGGGACAGTCCGTCAAATGCCAAAGAGGTGGAAAAAGTTTGGGAAACCACTGGAGTAGGGAATTCCTGTCTCTATGAGACATGCCAGTAATCAGGTCAGTGGGTTTGTGCACTAAGGTTATTTGTTGTACCATTACGACCTTCTGAGAGTGCAGGCCTAAGATTTCAGCCAGTGAGCCCTGCAACCTGTCCAATAATTGATAGCTGAGGTAGCGCAGAGTAAATTTTCAGAATGAAGAGGGGTAACTAGTGGTGTTCCCCAAGGGTCAGTCCTAGGACCAATCCTATTCAACTTATTCATAAATGATCTGGAGAAAGAGGTTAAACAGTGAGGTGGCAACATTTGCAGACAATACTAAACTGCTCAAGGTAGTTAAGACCAAAGCAGACTGTGAAGAACTTCAAAAAGATCTCACAAAACTAAGTGATTGGGCAACAAAATGGCAAATGAAATTTAATGTGGCTAAATGTAAAGTAACGCACATTGGAAAAAATAATCCCAACTATACATATAATATGATGTGGGCTAATTTAGCTACAACTAATCAGGAAAGAGATCTTGGAGTCATCGTGGATAGTTCTCTGAAGACGTCCACGCAGTATGCAGCGGCAGTCAAAAAAGCAAACAGGATGTTAAGAATCATTAAAAAAGGGATAGAGAATAAGACGGAGAATATCTTATTGCCCTTATATAAATCCATGGTACGCCCACATCTTGAATACTGCGTACAGATGTGGTGTCCTCATCTCAAAAAAGATACATTGGCATTAGAAAAGGTTCAGAGAAGGGCAACTAAAATGATTAGGGGTTTGGAACGGGTCCCCTATGAGGAGAGATTAAAGAGACTAGGACTTTTCAGGTTGGAAAAGAGGAGACTAAGGGGGATATGATAGAGGTATATACAATCATGAGTGGTGTGGAGAAAGTGAATATGGAAAAATTATTTACTTGTTCCCATAATATAAGAACTAGGGGCCACCAAATGAAACTAATGGGCAGCAGGTTTAAAACAAATAAAAGGAAGTTCTTCTTCACACAGCGCACAGTCAACCTGTGGAACTCCTTGCCTGAGGGGGCTGTGAAGGCTAGGACTATAACAAGGTTTAAAAGAGAACTAGATAAATTCATGGACGTTAAGTCCATTAATGGCTATTAGCCAGTATGGGTAAGGAATGATGTCCCTAGCCTCTGTTTGTCAGAGGGTGGAGATGGATGGCAGGAGAGAGATCACTTGATCATTACCTGTTCAGTTCACTCCCTCTGGGACACCTGGCATTGGCCACTGTCAGCAGACAGGGTACTGGGCTGGATGGACCTTTGGTCTGACCCAGTATGGCTATTATGTTCTTATGTTCTTAATGTTGGGGGCTTTTGCAGGGGCTTGTGCAGAGACTCAGAGACCCAGGTATGACTAATGCTTGATTGCCTGGAGCCTGGGCCCCTCATTTCCATTATAAGTCCTAGAAGACAATTTTCTGGACATTTGGTACCTAGCAACTGATGACTATGGATGGCCCACCCTCTGCAGGAAACCAGCTGGGTACAACCAGCTGGGGAACAAAGGACTGAGGAGGTGGTCAGGTGGAGCTGCTGGAAGCAGGGAGGTTTCTGGATTGGGACTCAGACAGTGTCTGAGAAGTCTCTGGACTTGGAAACTGACCAGATGGATCATGCTGCACTTTTCTATTCTCCATAGTAACTTTCTGCACGGTGCTCCAAACATCTAACACTCCTACCTGCTGTTCCAACCTGGCCAAGAGTCACTACAGAATAAGGAAACTGGAGGTGCATTGATCCCTTTGGATATGTAAGTATCTCTCCAGTATCTGAGCCAGGTGGCATGATTTGGGGTGATGAAGGCTCCTAGGGTTGCTCCCAAGAGGTGGTGAAGTCAAGGGGCTGACCCCAGGGAGAGTGTGACCCTAAGGGGGCAGACACACTGACGTGTGGAGAGGAGCTAGCAGGGTATTGGGGAGAAGGAGTGTGGCAGGGGAAGGGGCAGTGCAAGGGCAGGGCCTCAGGAAGAAGGGGCAGTGCAGAGGCAGCATTGGACTTGGGCATCTGTGATAGCACCTATGTTCTGCTCCCCATTTCTCTGCTCTGGGGGCCTTTCGGTTTCTGGATATGCTGCCTGTTGTAAGTGAGGTGGACAAATTGGAGAAGGTCCAGAGAGGAGCAACAAAAAATGATTAGGGGGAAGACTGAAAGAACTGGGCTTGTTTAGTCTGGAAAAGAGAAGACTAAGAGGGGACATAACAGATGTCAAGTACATCTGACCCTGTTATTTGTCCCCTGTAATTAGTTGAACCCTGGGCCCATTTGTCTCTCCACAAGGCTGGGGGAGAGGCTTTTAGAAGTGGGTGGGCTGGTGCCTGCCCACCCCCTTAAGTTCAAATAAATGTCAAGTACCTAACAGGCCCTTACAAGGAGAAGGGAGAAAAATTCTTCTTCTTGACCTCTGATGGTAGAACAAGAAACAATGGACTTAAATTGCACCGAGAGTTTTAGGTTGGACATTAGGAAAAACTTCCTAACTGTCAAGGTGGTTAAACACTGGAATAAATTGCTTAGGGAGGTTGTGGAATCGCCATCATTGGAGATATTAAAGAGCAGGTTGGATAGACATCTGTTGGGGATGGTCTAGAACAGGGCTACTCAACTTTGAAAGCCCTGGGGGCCACAATGATACTCTAAGTTCATGCCAAGGGCTGTAAGATGGTGCTTGGTCCTGCCGTGAGGGCAGGGGACTGGACTTGATGACCTCTCCAGGTCTCTTCCAGTTCTATGATCTATGTTAAAGGCACCAGATGTGGGGACAGAACAATCATAAGTCTTTTGGGTGATTCTGTGTGATGAGTTTTGTGGATCTCAGCCCATCTCCTAGTACACACAGTATAAATTTGCCACCCATGATGGCTCAGGGTGCCCGGGACTGTGAGTTACTTTGTTATCCCTATGCATCCAGCGAGAGTGAGTCTTGCTTATGCTTAATTGTGTGTGAGCCCCCTGACTCCTACAGCCCATTAGCCATACAGGTATTCTTCTCTGGACTCTGGCAGCCCTTGCTTTGCCTTACAGGTTAACAATAGATGCAGCCCATTCCCATGTTGTGTCCAGTCCTTTATCCCAAAAATGCCAGGGCTGCTGTTCAGTGTTCCCTCTAATTTTTTCATCCATGTGTGGGATGAATTTTGTTATGTGCACCAAGGCATGTGTGGATGTGTACCACCAGCAAAAATACATATGGCTGCCTCTGGGCACTGTGGGTGCTCTGCTAATCAGCTGTGCGGCATTTAAATCTTTCCTGGGTGTCTGCCCAGGCACTCAACTTACAGGAAACACTGCTGCTGTCCTCAAAGGAACAGCATACACACTTGCATGGATGATTCAGCTCAGAATCAGCAATACCATAGCATTGAGATATATTAGTAGTGAAAACAAAAATAAATTTATTACCAAATATACAAGAGCTAGTGAGTGAGGATAAGGGAAACTAAAGGGTTACATATAAAACAAAATAATAACACACATTCCAGATACTAAAGTTAACTTAGGCCAAACCCTGTGTAAAGAAGCGCATCACACCCCAAATGTCTTTTGAAGCATTTCAGCTAAGGCAGATTGCAATTTTATTTTAATGAATATAATCATGCTGCCTTCTTACTTTCCAGATGCAGGATAAAGAGGGGTCCTCCTTGCCTTCTCCTTGTCTGATTCCAGAGTCTGGCTATCCTCCTCCCCACCCCGTGTTTTATTTTCTGGAGTGCTGCCTACCTGTTGATTTCATATCCCCCTGCTGATTTGTGTGTAAATGACTCTCCATTGTGTTAACTTACAAGGCTTCATTTACGGGCCAGAAGGGCAGGAGAATAAACGTCTTCTGTCTGACAGAAAACCTGCTTGTTCACTCTGCCTTGATGCAGACACTAAGAGCATATTCCCAACACATACAGAGCTCCCTACACAGTGTCTGCATGTACATTTCACAATCATATTAATGACTCTGGCTTCCTTTTCACAGGGCTCGTGATGATATTCTGTGGTGTGCCAGAAAATACACACAGGAGAAGAATAATCTTGTAGCCCCCTTTCTAGCCGCAATGTGATGGTCAGGAGTCGCACCATAATAATAAAATACAGCCCTTTCCTCCAGGAAGCTCAGGAAATTCCACTGCAGAAGCACCTGGAGGGGAAGGGGTTTGCCCACAATGACAAGGGGCAGAGCATGCCAGCTCAGCTTGGGAGGGGCCATATTTGACTCCACGCCTTGAGTTTGGGAGAAGCTCAGACCTCACCCCTCGAGTCTCATGCAGGTGCTGGGGCTGCTCACATGTATTGTGGGGATAATTACAGGCAGGAACAGCTGGGTTTGTGCTTTATGTTAATACTTTGATTTGCTTGGGATGTTTTGGGATTCTTGGATGCTGATAAAACAATCTGGCTGTGCTGAGCTCCTCTGTCTGCTAACAGAGTATGGGCAGCAGCTGGGCAAGTGTCCCAGCCCCATGCCTTGCTCCTAATGAAAGGGGAGCAGTTCAGTGCTGGGCTGCTCAGATAGGAAACCTTTGTGGGGTTACATCAACACCTGTTGTGGCAGCAGCTTTAGAGATGAGAATATGTGTCTGTCAGACACTGGACTGAGACCCAGAAATCTCACTGCACAGAAGCCACCCACAGCTGCCACTCAGCAGGACTTTTTAAGGGTTGATGTGGAGATGCTCCATATGGGTCTAAAACTCAAAACTGATCTGATCTGGATTTGGGGATTAAAGCTCACCGTGGCTCCTATTTGTATAATTGACCAAACCAGTCCCTGTGTTTTTTAGGAACTGGATACACCCCTGTGTTTTTAGGAACTGGGCTGAGACCTACAACAGGTGCCCAACAAGTGCCAGGCTCTAACAAAGACGTATGTTTCAGTGGGACTGGGCAGGACAGAATATCTAGGGCAGTGTTTCTTAAACTGTGTTCTGTGGCACAGCGGTGTGCCATGGAGAACAGAGTTCAAAATGGCTGCCCTTAAAGGGGCAGGTGACTTTTTTTTTTTTTTTTGCTCCATAACTCTCCCCTCCCTGCCCCCCCCCCCTCCTCCCGCCCTTTACCCCTTTTCTTTTTCCTCAACAAAAAGTCCTTGGTGTTCCTCATAAAAAAAAAAAATTATTGTTTGGTGTTCCTCGGTCTTAAAAAGTTTAAGAAACACTGGTCTAGGGGGAGGTTTGGTAGTATCACCTGACTTGAAAAATCAGTAATCAGCAGGGTATTTGGGTTTCTTGCCTGTATCGTGCCAGGTCACCTTGGTTTCCCCAACTCATAACTCCAGTCATCTGAAGAAGTGGGCTGTGCCCACGAAAGCTCATGATACCATCTACATGTTTCGTTAGTCTGTAAAGTGCTACCAGACCATTTGTTGTTAAATCAGAGCAATTAGAGACCTTTGGTTCTTCAGTGCAAAGGGCTCCCAGAGGCTCCCAGTGGTCTCATGTTGCAGCCACTTGGGAGGGACTGATAATTAGCAGCTGGAACACTTGGCTCTTAGCAGCTGGAACTCTTGCTGGCATTTGATGGCATAGATAACATTAGTGGATGTGCACTTAAATGAGCCTCTGATGTGGTGGTTTATGTGGTTAGGTCCTGTGATGATATTGCTTGTATAGATATGTGGACAGAGTTGGCACCAGGGTTGATTACAGAGTTGGGTTCCTGGATGATTATGATGGAGCTGTGCTGCATGGTTACTGGAAAGAATTTGTTTGAGATTAAGGGTTTGTCTGTAGGGGAGGATTGGGCTGTCCCCCAAAGCCTGTGAGAGTGAGGGGTCATATAGAATATGCCAGTAATACCCATCTGCCCTGTATATTGGCCAAACTGGTCAGTCTCTATGAGAGAGAATTAATGAACACACAGTGCCCTGTTGGGAAACATTTTAACTTGCCCGGGCTCTCATTAATGGATCTCAAAGTCACCGTATTGTTTCAGGCCAATTTCTCAAGCAAACTCCACAGGGAAGCTTTAGAACTTAACTTCATTTACAAGTTTGATTCTTATAACAGAGGTATGAATAAAGACATTAGCTGGGTGGCCTGCTACATTCCACATCCTAATGGCATAAAAAAATCAAACAATGGGTACTTAAGAACAATTAGTACCTTCAATATCAGCTTCATGTAGCATGGACACTCTAACTATTTCTTTCCCCTTTTTTTTCTTTTTTTTCCCCCTTCTTTTTCCTCCCTCCCCCCTCCCCATCCTCTGTTTATTTAGAAACTGGACCTTTAATAACTCCATTCATCTGAAGAAGTGGGTTGTACCCATGAAAGCTCATGATACTGTCTACATCTTTTGTTAGTCTCTAAGGTGCTGCAAGACTATTTGTTGTTTTATAATTTTTTCCAGTTACAGACTAACTCGGCTACCCTTCTGAAGCATTTTAGTTCCCTTCAGAGTTAACACTCACCTTCACACCCCCCACACCAACCCCCTAGGAATTCAATGGCTCCAGGACGTGTGTCTGAGAGAATCAGGCTACGTCTACACTGGCAGCTTCTTGCGCAAGAACTCTTTTGCAGAAGAGTTCTTGTGCAAAAACTCTTCCAGAAGAGAGCGTCTACACTGGCATGTGCTTTTGCGCAAAAGATGTGCTTTTGCGCAAGAGCATCCATGCCAGTGTAGACGCTCTCTTGCGCAAGAAAGCTCTGATGGCTATTTTAATCATAGGGCTTTCTTGTGCAAGAAATTCATGTTGCCTGTCTACACTGGCCTCTTGCGCAAGAGGGCTTATTCCTGAGCAGGAGCATCATAGTTCTTGCGCAAGAAGCCCTGATTTTATACAGTAGAACATCAGTTTACTTGTGCAAGAACACACGGCCAGTGTAGACAGGAAGCAAGTTTTTGAGCGAGAGCGGCTGCTTTGGCGCAAGATCACGCCAGTGTAGACACAGCCTAAGAGTGTACGGCATGCGTCATTGCGCAGCCCTCTGCAAGCAGTAATTAATGGATCTGCATGGCACTGCTGCAAAGGCAGGGCAGGCTCATTACCTGCACTTTATAGAGCCAAAGCAAAACACAGAAGGTACGTCTACATTGCGTATTCTTGTGCAAGAAGATATTCAAATGATGCTTATTTTCAGGCAGAACGGCTCTTGCGCAAGAGGGGTTTTTTGCACAAGAAGGAGCAGTGTAGACTGCTCCGTCTTGCGCAAAAGCCCCTTGTGCAAAAATGGTGGCTCATTAGGTATGCAAATGAGGTGCGGCGATATTCATCGCCATGCCTCATTTGCATATCTTCTTGCGCAAGAATGCGCAATGTAGACATAGCCAGAGGATTTCCCAAGGTCATGCCATGAGTCAAAGGCAGAGATGGGCCTGGAACCCAAACTGCTTACTCCCAAGATCTCAGCACCACACCAGGCTTTCTGGAACTCTTTCATATTATGAACCACATCTTAAACCAGGCGTTGTCTCAGGGCCTCACATTCATCTTAGCCTTGGCCCCTTTTCTCCCTCTTGTTCCCCCTCCCCCAGGCCTGCCTCCCCTCTCTGTTCCTTCTCCTTTGGCCCTGCCTTCCTTCTTGTCCCCCCTCACTCAGACCCACCTCTCCTCTTGCTCTCTCTCTCCAGTCCCTCCCGCCTCTCCTTCTGTTCCTCTTTGCCTGGCAGATGCTCCCCTCTTATTCCTCCTGTGAGGACAATTTCTCAGGTACATGCTCTTGAGGCCTCTGGTCTTCTCACATCTCATTGGGGTGAACTGACTGAGAGGCTGTGTTGCATGTGACACAGGTGAGGTGAAAGTGTTGCATTCTGCTCTGTCCTTGGCTCCATGAGCAGTGATTCAGTGCTTGCAAATGAACAACCTTGCTAGAGAGTTGTGGGGATGGATGTGTCTCAAGATAGGCCTGGACTGGCTCTGTGCTGCTTAGCTCCCAATCCACATGGCAAAAATCAACCTCCTTACAACACAGTTTTAGTGCAGCGGAGAAGGGACCCACTCCTCTTGTGCTGAATTGTCCAGTACCTTGGTACAATCACAGTAATGGTCAAACTCAACATTAAGGGCCCATTTATTTATAATAGTTCACAGTGAAGAAGTGGCCCAATGGTCTGGAGCTAGCTTGGGGTTTGGGTGGTTTGGGGTCAGTTTCCTCTCCATGTCTCACTGTAGCGGTGAGTCCCTAGGATGTCTCCTCCTGAGTTCAATTGGTCAGATCCTCAGTGCTGTACATTGGTCTAGATCTACTTTGATAAACACTAGTTGGGGATCTGGCTTATTGACTCCAATAGAGCTAGGGCCAAGTGATGCCAGCTGGGGATCTGGCCACAGGAAAATGTACCACTTGCAAAGTAACGGAAAGGCTGGTGAAAACAATCTGCTTGTACTGTGAAACCTGCTTGGCTACTGTAGTAGTTAGAAGTCACCGGTATGGTGTCCTGACAGGTCTCCTGCTTCTTCAGTGATGATAACCATTCAGCTGTGTGTATGTCTGCTTCTCTGTGTGTCATTTTGGCTTGCACAAATAGCCACTACAGCAGACTCCAAGAGCCCCCAAAGACCACAATCAGAAGGCACCAGACCAGATTTATTGTCAAAGTACAATAATAGTTGTTAGTGGGTATGGTAGAGTCTACTGACAATGGATCAAGTCAGTCGGTGCCAGGAATGTGACACTGCCCCCTTGACTGGACAAAGACAACACTTTGGGGTACACTTTTATACACAGAAACAAGTTGCATGTCACTCTTGACGTATCAGGTTGCCACCCTTAGATACCATCCATTACCTGGTACGTAGGGGTTCGATCACTAACTGTCATGCTGTCAGGTTAGACCAGGAGTGGGCAATAATTTTTGAGTGGGGCCTAATCCAGAAGGGGCGGGGCCAGAATGCTTCTGGGCTTCCCCACCCCAAGACCATAATTGGTCTGGGGGTGTGGGAGCCCCTTTGCCCCCCTTCCCACTAGGCACCCATGCCCCTGGCAGGGCGGGAAGAGGCTTCACACACTCCCCCGCTCCCAGGCCCTGATTGGCCTGAGGGTGGGGGAAGTGCGGGAAGCCTCCTCCCACCCTGTGAAGAGCGTGTGGCACTTTGAAGTGCCGTGCACTCCTCACAGGGCCGGGACAGGGCGAAGGAAGCTTCGTGCAGCTCCCCTGCCCCCAGGCCCTGATTGGCTTGGGGGCAGGAGAAGCATGCAACGTTTCCTCCCGCCCTCCCCGGTGAGGAGCATGTGTCACTTCAACGTGCCACGTGCTACTTGCAGGGCAGGAGGAGACGTCACGTGCTCCTCCACCCCCAAGCCCTGATAGGCTAGGGGGCGGGGGAGCTGTGCAAAGCTTCCCTTGCCCTGCTTCCGCCCTGCGCGAGCGTACGACACTTTGAAATGCTGCGTGCTCCTTGCAGGGCTGGGGGGAGGGCAGAGGAAACTTTACACACTCCTCCTGCCCCCAGGCTAATCAGGGTTTGGGGGTGGAGGAGCATGTGACCTCTCCTCCCGCCCTGACAGCAGCGTGTGGCACTTCAAAGCACTGCATGCTGCTCACAGGGTGGGAGGAAGCTTTGTGCACTTCCCCGCCCCCAGGTCCTAATTGGTCTGGGGGCAGGGGAGCGGCAGGGCCTCTGTGCGTCGGATCAACCCGCCTGGCGGGCTGGATCCAGCCTGCGGAGGCCCTTTTGCCCATCCCTGGGTCTACCCTGTCCCGAACCTGGGTCCGTATGTTCCTTTTAGCTCTGGGGTGCGTGTTGGTACTAAGATGTTTCTTCATGAGGGGTTCTGTTATGACCCATGTGCTTACGGCCTGTTCCTAGTACCTCTTAGGCAGTGCTTTTTTTGTCACAGTACAGCCTGGAACGGCATACCGTCACCTATTTTCCCAGCACACAGTAAAGAAATGGCATTTCCCCCCTCCGTACCAGCACCTGTTTTCCTGGTGCTGCTCGTCTCCTGACAGAAGCCTGCTCGGGATGCGAGGCGTTTTTTTTTCCAGCTCCCAGTGCGGTGTTATGGCTCTTAAAGGGGCCACAACCGCATTTTGGCCCCCACTTTTTTTGGGGGGAGGGGTTAACAAGGTTTCCCCTTTTTGTAGGGGGGGGAAGAGGACTGCTCTTAGGTATAAGTATTTCTGTAATATCAGCCCTGTTCTTGCCAACTTCTATAAGCTGGGCCTGCCTCTTGCTCACAGCTTAATTCTGATTTAAAGTCTTGACCATTTTGAATGTTCCTCAGACCTTACACCAGACCTGTGATAACTGGGCTTATATTTCAGGCCCTCATCTTACTACAGCCACCAACATTTAATTTAGGGTGGTCTACTTTCTAATTGCACAAAACTGAACACCCCTGCCCTGCTCTCTGCCCTGAGGCCCACCCCTTTTCTGAGCCCCTCACCCCCACATTGCTCTATGCCCTTCCATCACTCCTCCTCTCCCACCCTCGCTCACTCTCACTGAGCTGGAGGAGAGGTTGTGGCTCCAGCTGGAGGTGCAGGCTCTGGGTTCGGGTGTAATATAGAGGGCTTTTGGAGCACTGAAGAGAGGGTCAAATCAGGGCAAGCTGCTTAAGACCAGGGCCACTTACAGGCCAACACTGGGGTCCTCCATTACAAGGCACCAAACCAGTCACAAAGAGCACTTCTGTTTTCCACAGTGGCCAGCAAGGAGTCATGCAAGCAATACCCAGTTTCTCCTGTGCCACCACCAGTATCACTCCTTATACAGATGAGAAGTTGTGAAGACCGATCTTATGAAATCTGAACAGATTCTTCTGATCCCGATGGGCTAGCCACAGTCTAAGGTCAATTTATACCCCAGGTCTCACCCAAAAGAGCACACTGTGCCAGTCCTTTTAGAATCTAACATCTAAAGGTTTATTGATAAAAAGAAAGAAAATGGTTGAAAGTAAAATTGTTAAAGGAATCAAATTACATACACAAATTACAGAGTTCTTGGTGCAGGTTTGTAGCAGAGATGGAATAATCTGCTGTCTTAAAATAACTCTCTAGAATACACCCTGTTAGGATGGGTCATCAGTCCTTTCGGGCTCAGTTCATAGCAAAGCTGCTTCAAAAGTGATGAGCTGGAATGAATACAAAGATGGAGGAACCCCCAGGGCCCTCTTTATACCCTGGGCTATATGGAGGGAATTCCATTGTTTTCACTGTGTGCAAGTATATCTCAGGATGGAGTTTGACACATGAGTAAATCATTTGTTCATGCATGACTCAGTCCTTTTTAGGTAGCAGCCATCACTTACATGCTGGTCCGAACATTCACAGTAAAAGTTTCTCAGATGTGGAGTGGCACCACTTGAAGTGCATTGTCAGAGAAGTACTGTTATTTACTTGACTAGCAACTTTTTCACAATAAAAACGAGTGGTCCTGTGTCACCTTAGAGACTAACAAATCGTGAGCTTTTGTGGGTAAGACCCACTTCATCAGATGAGTTGGAGTGGAAATAACAGACTCCAGGATATATATATAAAAACAACAAAAGGACCTGTCAATTGTAGGACCATGTAAATGAAGCTAATTAAGTGGGCTGCATGTGCCCTGTTCATAGCTTTTGATGTGAAAATGCAAATGTCAGACGGGAAATTGGCTTTGTAGTGTATTAACCAGTTAATGTCTATTCAAGCCCAGGGTAACAGTGTCAAATGTGTATAGGTTACAAATTTGTAGAGGAGGGTGCAGGCTCCAGGATGGACTTTGGGGTGCAAGAGGGACTCTGGTCTGAGGCTGGGGTGCAGAAGGGGGTGCAGGGTCCTGGCAGCCTTTACTGTATCTCTCAGAAAGTGTCTGCCAGGTCCCTGCAGCCCTTAGGCATATGGGTGGCTAGCGAGGCTCTGTGCCCTGTCCTTGCACCTGCAGGCACCCACTGGTTGTGGTTAATGGCCAATGGGAGCTGCGCAGCCCTCACTGAGAGCTGGATCAGTGTGCAGAGCCTCCCTGTGTCTAAGGGCCACCAAGACCTTGTAGCTGCTTTTGGGAGCCATGTGGAGTCAGGACAGGTAGGGAGCCTGCCTTAGCCCTGGGCCCCGCATACCATCAACTGGACTTTTAGGCTATGTCTACACTGGCCGCTTTTTGCGCAAGAACATCTTGCGCAAGTGTTCTTGTGCAAGAAGTCTTGCGCAAGAAAACGTCCACACTGCCATGGGCGAGCTGTGCTTTTGCGCAAGAGCGCCCATGGCAGTGTGGATGCTCTCTTGCGCAAGAAAGCTCTGATGGCCATTTTAGCCATAGGGCTTTCTTGCGCAAGAAATCCCTGCCGAGCGTCTACACTGCCCTCTTGCGCAAGAGCTCCTGCACAAGAGGGCTTACACCTGTTAAAAAAGAGCATAGCTCTTGTGCAAGGAGCCCTCTCTTACCACGCCGTACTGTAAATTTCCTTGCGCAAGAGCAGGCGGGCAGTGTGGACGCTCTGCAGATTCTTGCGCAAAAACGGCCGTACTTGCGCAAGAAGCCGCGAATGTAGACATAGCCTTAATGTCCCAGCCAGCACTGCTGACTAAAGCTGCCAGGTCCCTTTTCATCCAGGCGTTCCAGTCGAAAACTGTCCACCTAACAACCCTAACCTAATTCATCACCTGACTGCAGCCCAACTCTGCCCCAGCCTTGCCCCTAGCTTGGCACCTGACCGTGGCTCCATTTCTGGCCCCCTCCCCATCTCCAGCTGCGGCCCCAGCCTCATCCTGTTTACTCCCGACACACACACAAACCCTCCCCCAGAGTTGCTCCCAGTCCCCTGCTCCCAGCACTGTCTCGGGAGGTTGGAATTGCAGACAGGAGTATGGGGGAGTGCAACCCTGAAAAGTTTGGAGACCACTTGCTTTGTACATGCATGTCATCCCTATGCTCCAGCACTTGCACAGGGAGGGAATAGAGTTAGATTGTTGTAAACCTGATGGGCATGAGACGTGAATCAGCCCATAGTGTGTGAACAGGGTCAGATGCTTATGTCACTCAGTGTACTACTGAAGCCAAAGGAACTATGTAGTTTACATCAGCTCAGGAGCTGTCTCACAGGATGCATAAATATGTGTGTGCATAGGGTGTGTGCGCATTCATAGAGTGTCTTTATGTATACATGCAGTGTGGTGTGTGTGTGTGTGTGTGTGTGTGTGCAATGTGCCATGCAGAGATATGTATGGTACATGTTTATAAATAGGTGTGCAATGCACGTTTGTGTGGTGCAGGGATATGGGTGTGTGTGTGTAACCAAACTGCTCAAGATAGTTAAGACCAAAGCAGTCTGTGAAGAGCTTCAAAAAAATCTCACCAAACTAAGGCTGTGTCTAGACTGGCGCGATCTTGCCAACATGGGTTTTGTAAAGGGAAATCCTGTCTTACTAATCTATTAGAGTTCTTTGAAGGGGTTAACAAACATGTGGACAAGGGGGATCCAGTAGATATAGTATACTTAGATTTCCAGAAAGCCTTTGACAAGGTCCCTCACCAAAGGCTCTTGTGTAAATTACATGGCCATGGGATAAGAGGGAAGGTCCTTTCTTGGATTGAGAACTGGTTAAAAGACAGGAAACAAAGGGTAGGAATAAATGGTAAATTTTCAGAGTGGAGAGGGGTAACTAGTGGTGTCCCCCAAGGGTCAGTCCTAGGACCAATCCTGTTCAACTTATTCATAAATGATCTGGAGAAAGGGGTAAGCAGTGAGGTGGTAAAGTTTGCGGATGATACCAAACTGTTTAGGATAGTCAAGACAGAAGCAGACTGTAAGGGACTCCAAGAAGATCTCACCAAACTGAGTGATTGGGCAACAAAATGGCAAATGAAATTTAATGTGGATAAGTGTAAAGTAATGCACATTGGGAAAAATAACCCCAACTATACGTACAGTATGATGGGGGCTAATTTGGCTACGACAAATCAGGAAAGAGATCTTGGAGTTATCGTGGACAGTTCTCTGAAAACTTCCACACAGTGTGCAGCGGCGGTCAAAAAGGCAAATAGGATGCTAGGTATTATTAAGAAAGGGATAGAAAATAAGACCCGGAATATCTTACTGCCCCTGTATAAAACTATGGTACGCCCACATCTTGAATACTGTGTACAGATGTGGTCTCCTCACCTCAAAAAAGATATTTTGGCCTTGGAAAGGGTTCAGAAAAGGGCAACTAAATTGATTAGGGGTTTGGAACGGGTCCCATATGAGGAGAGGTTAAAGCGACTGGGACTTTTCAGTTTAGAAAAGAGGAGACTGAGGGGGGATATGATAGAGGTGTATAAAATCATGAGTGGTATGGAGAGGGCCGATAAAGAAAAGTTATTTATTAGTTCCCTAAATAGAAGAACTAGAGGACACCAAATGAAATTAATGGGTAGCAGGTTTAAAACTAATAAAAGAAAGTTCTTCTTCACACAGCGTGTAGTCAGCATGTGGAACTCCTTGCCAGAGGAGGCTGTGAAGGCTAGGACTATAACAGAGTTTAAAGAGAAGCTAGATAATTTCATGGAGGTTAGGTCCATAAAAGGCTATTAGCCAGGGGATAAAATGGTGTCCTTGGCCTCTGTTTGACAGAGGCTGGAGAGGGATGGCAGGAGACAAAGCGCTTGATCATTGTCTTCAGTCCACCCCCTCTGGGGCACCTGGTGCTGGCCACTGTCGGCAGACAGGATACTGGGCTAGATGGACCTTTGGTCTGACCCGGTACGGCCGTTCTTATGTTCTTATGTTCTTATGTAGCTATGCAAATGAGGCTCAACGTGGAATATTGCCGAGCCTCATTTGCATAACTAATGAGCCGCCATTTTTGCAGAAGAGGCTCTTGCACAAGACGGAGCTGTCTACACTGCCCCTTCTTGCGCAAGAAAAACCCTCTTGCGCAAAGCTGTTATGCTGATTATTTTCAGGCATAATGGCTTTGCGCAAGAGGGTTTTTCTTGCGCAAGAAGGGGCAGTGTAGACAGCTCCGTCTTGCGCAAGAGCCTCTTCTGCAAAAATGGCGGCTCATTAGTTATGCAAATGAGGCTCGGCGATATTCCACGCTGAGCCTCATTTGCATAGCTCTGGCGCAAGATCGCGCCAGTCTGGACACCGCCTAAGTGACTGGGCAACAAAATGGCAAATGAAATTTAATGTTGGTAAATATAAAGTAATGCACATTGGAAAACATAATCCCAACTATATATTCAATATGATGGGGACTAATTTGGCTACAACTACTCAAGAGAAAGATCTTAGCATCACTGTGGATAGTTCTCTGAAAACATCTACTCAGTGTGCAGCGGCAGTCAAAAAAGCAAATAGAATGTTAGGACTCATTAAAAAAGGGACAGAGAATAAGATAGAGAATATCGTATTTGCCTCTATATAAACCATGGTATGCCCACATCTTGAATGCTGCGTACAGATGTGGTCACCTCATCTAAAAAAAAAAGATATATTGGCATTGGAAAAGGTTCAGAAAAGGGCAACAAAACTTACTAGGGGATTGGAACGGGTGCCATATGAAGAGAGATTAAAAAGACTTGGACTTTTCATCTTAGAAAAGAGGAGACTAAGGGGGGATATGATAGAGGTCTATAAAATCATGACTGGTGTGGAAAAAGTGAATAAGGAAAAGTTATTTACTTATTCCCGTAATATAAGAACTAGAGGTCACCAAATGAAATTAATAGGCAGCAGGTTTAAAACAAACAAAAGGATGTTTTTCTTCACTTAGTGCACATTCTACCTCTGGAACTTCTTGCCAGAGGATGTGGTGAAGGCTAGGAGTTTAACAGGGTTCAAAAAAGAACTAGATAGATTCATGGAGGTTAGGTCCATCAATGGCTATTAGCCAGGATGGGTAGGAATGGTGGCCCTAGCCTCTGATTGTCTGGATATGGGTGACAGGAGAGATCATGTGAAGATAACCTATTGTGTTCCCTCCCTCTGGGGCATCTGGTATTGGCTACTGGGTGTGTGTGTGTGTGTGTGTGTGTGTGTGTGTGTGGCATCTGGTATTGGCTACTGGGGGGTGGGGGTGTGTGTGTGTGTTGCCAAGAAAGGGGCTGCTTTGCTATGTCTGCCTTGGCAGCTACTTCACCTCCAGTCTGCGAGTTCCCTGTGTGTCCCGGTGCTGAGGGTCCCAGCTTTAATGAAAGCTCCAGCTAAGCCCTGAGGCTTAGCTCTGCAACTGCATGGCCCATTGTACTGTAATCTCCTTGGAACATGTTTGTGATTCACTCCAGTATTTCATTAATTTTGATCCCAAATCCATGGTGGTGCATTATTTCCCTTTGTGATGGCGAGTTGGGGTTTCCCCAATCCTGCACCCCCGTAGCAGCCAGAACAGTCTCCACCAGCCAGTAGAATAGAGAGGGGTTTATTGATTTTCCAGAATACAGCACAGCACATACGTGATGTGGCTACCGGGGGCAGGGCCAGGATGGCTCAGGCCCCTAGGGTTAGGGTCCAGCACCCAGCTTAGCCTGTTCTCTCCATGGTTCCCAGACAGCAACTGCCTCCCCCCAAGGCCCTGCCCCTCAGTCAGGTGTTGGTCTCCGCCTTCCTCCCTTTGTCTCTCTCCCTGGGAGGCTGAGCCTAGGTGTTTGGGTTAATACGCATTTGGGTGAGTCAGTGGGAATCACATCACAGCGCAGGGGGACACCGGGTTACAGAGCAGACAGCACCCCCACTACGCCACACCCTTCACATGCAGCAAACTGATGGGTCATGGCCCAAGCTGCTGTTAAAGCTGGGACGTCTATTAACAGCACTGGCATAATATGATTTCTGGGCTCAGCTGTCTTAATGTATTTCTTTTAATGATTCTTTAAGCTATGGGCACATGTGTGCACCACGAGGGTCACCCATCTGCAAATGCCATTCTCTCAGCTTGTTCCTTTACTGTGCTCTGTCTCAGAGACTATTTCATGTCCCAGACTGGGACAAGAAGAGGGGCCTTCTTTATGCATGTAGAGAGACCAGTTAGCAAAGGAAGGAGCTGGGTGTCCAAATACCCTGTCTGTGATCTAGGTTGTTCTGGGCTGAATCAGTGCTCTGGATCCAAACACCCTCGGACTTTGAAGTGACAGGAGTCCAAATCCCAATGCTATATCTGATGGACACCATCTCTGGCCCGACGCACCACTGCCTCTCAAAGTACTTTAGAAATATTCAGCCATTGATCCATGACTAGATATAAGGGGTAGAACTATGGATAATGCAGAACACAAGTGTTCATTAAATAACTTTATTCTGTATTTGGGAGGAAAACATGACTCAGTCTCATCAAATGGTGATAACACACTTTCCATTCCACTAGTGTCTCTGGAGGATAAGTTGGACATTTTGAAAACAGCAGGTCAAGATAACTTGCATCCAAGAGTTTTAAAAGAGCTGGCTGGAGATCTAGCCTAACCCCGCTGAAGTGAGTTTTACCCATGAAAGCTCATTATCCTATACCTTTGTTAAGCTCTAAGGTACCACAGGACTACTTATTGTTTCTGAACTGTTAATTTTCAATAAGTTTTGGAGCACTGGGGAAGTTTCAGACTGAACCAAAGGCCTGTCCAAGCTGCCCAGTCCTATCTCATAGAGCTGCAAGGGACCTTGAGAGATCATCAAGTCCAGTCCCCTGCTTTCACAGCAGGACCAATTACCATCCCTGCCCCAGATCCCTAAATGGCCTCCTCAAGGATTGAACTCACAATCCCAGGTTTAGTAGGCCAATGCTCAAACCACTGAGCTATTCCTCTCCCTAGTGCTAAAGGTCAGTTTGCAGTGCCCACACCAGAAAGTGGCAGGGACGGCCCCACCTTTCCCTGCAGAACTGTGGTGTGGGGAGCCTGCTTCCTTCTTGCCCTTCTCTCACTCCCAGGTGGTCCAGCTCAGCCCAGCCTGCAGGAGAAGTTCACCTTGCTGCTGTCTGCTTGGTAGGGCAGGGATCCCTGCCTCTAGTCCTGTGTCTAGCTGCCAGAAGAGGCCTGGATTGGGGAAAGGATGAGTCAGAGCCAGAGCAGACCTGGTAAAGCCACAGTGTAAGATGGGACCAGAACTCTTTGAACAGAGATTTGTATGGATTGAAGTCCCTGTGTCCCTCTGCTCCTGCAGTTTCACATTCTGAGACTGTAACCCTCCCTGTAGTGCCATAAACTCTGACCAGAGCTATTCCTGAAGGTTCTTCTCCCCCCGCCCCCACATGACATAATATAATTTTCTTAAAATCTCCCAGTTTGCTTTCATAGGGATATCCAGGCCACTCCTGGAAGGTTACCAGCCTTAATCATCACAGCTAGCACCCACCTGAAGTGGGTGGGGATGGATAGGCTCTGGAGAAATACATGGTCTGGTGTGGGCCAGGGGTGAGACAGAAAAGCTTTCATGGGGCTACTGAGAATCACGGGAGAGTTTGGGGAGACTGGAGAGGGTTGGTAGCCCCGAAAATCTGAGTTATCTTTACACAGGGCCTCCCTTCACATGCAAACCAGCAAGCAAACCACGCCCAGCACAGCTCACGCTGGGATACATGTGGCCATGCAGAGAAACGCACACAAATAATGACACACACACACACACACACACACACACACAGACAGGTGTACACAACCTAATAGGTACGCGCACAATTATATTCACTCTGATAGGAAAAAAACCTTTCCCCTACGCACACACTCGCAGTGAGCAGCCTGAATTCCCCCCGACTCACGTGCCCTTATGTGGCTGCCCGGGGCCGGGGCCTGCTCTGGGTATTTAACGTGGCAGAGCGCAGCGCTACACTGCGGCTTTGGAGCATCACTGCGCGCACTGTCAGCTCGTGCTGGCCCTGCTGCTCGCCCCGGCTCCACCCGGCCATGGTGAACCAGGCGGTGCTGCTCCTGGAGAGCGCAGACCTCGCCAGCCTGCTCCGCGAGCCCGAAGCAACCGGGTGGACGCTGGTGCTGGACTGCCGCCCCTTCCTTGCCTTCTGCCGGGCGCACGTGCGGGGCTCGCAGCAGGTGCGCTGGAGTGGGCTGCTGCGCCGCAGGGCCGGTGGCAGAGCCGGCCGCAGCCTGGACCGGCTGCTTCCGGATGGGGAGCTGCAGGTACAGCTCAGTGGGAGGCGAGTTCTCCCGCTTGGTGGTGCTGGACAAGGACAGCGACTCGATGCAGGCTCTGCGGATTGATAGCCTGGCCTGGCTGCTGCTCGGCGCCCTGCTGCTGGAGGCCGGAGCCAGCCATGCGCTCATCTACCTGCTGTGAGGTAAAGGTACCCCCCCAGACAGCACTCCTCTTCAGAACACAGCGTTTACTTACACACACACACACACACACACACACACACACACCCCCCCCCGGAGAACACCGCTCCCTGCAGGACACCGCGTGCCCTTGTGAAAGTAGCTTCTCCCCGGGAAAACCGCCCCATGAGAACACTGTGCCCCCCCCCGCCCCACCTGGGAGAACACCACGTGCCCCCTCCCAGGAGCACAGACAGACAAACACACACACAAATCACAAACTCCTTCACAACATCATAATTCATAGAATAGTAGAACTGGAAGCATCCCTGATAGATATCTGCCTAACCTGCTCTTAAATATCAGCAGTGATGGAGATGCCACAACCTCCCTAGGCAAATTATTCCAGTGTTTAACCACCCTGACAGGAAGTTTTTCCTAATGTTCAACCTAAATCTCCCTTGCTGCAGTTTAAGCCCTTTGCTTCTTGTCCTATCATCAGAGGCCAAGGAGAACAATTTTTCCTCCCTCCTCCCTGTGACACCCTTTTAGATACCTGAACACAGCTATCGTTTTTCTCTGTCTTCTCTTTTCCAAACTAAACAAGCCTAGTTCCTTCCTCTTTTCTGCATAGCTCATGTCACACAAACACAATCTCACACACTTTCACAACATGACACACTCTAACTAGCACCCCATGAACTTACAGACCTTCACAACCTCCCTCAAATACAGCAAAAACTTCCACTTTTAAACATGCCCATTACAAACAGAAATTTCTCTCACACACTCCGTCCTCTCCCTCACACATTCAAATTTACGAATTCAGAAACTCTCCCCTAAGGCCTGACACTCACTGAATTGCGCATAGTACTCCTGAGAGCTATAAACGTGCACAGGGATGGGGCTAAAGGAGGCTTGATTGGCACATGGCTCCTGCCCCCAGCTTTGGGAGGCCCTGGAGAAGGAGCCCCTCTTTCCCAATAAGCTGCAGTAGCCAACCCCATTTCAAAATGCATTTCGAGCCCACAAAGGCAGTCCCACTTTCTGGGCACATCTGTGTAAAACATTTCTGCCTGTTATTCTCGACTGTTTAACTAATCCTGGCCCATCTGCCCCTGCACCTGTGCTAACCTGCAGTGCTCTGTCTGCTACTGACATTAATGAGTGAGTCTGGCTGATGTGTTCTTTGCAGGTGGTTTCCAAGCCTGCTTTCCAAAACTGTGCTCTGAGCCACTGACTCCTCCCACCCCCTTGCCAGCCCTCAGAGACCCCAAAGATGACAGCAACATTGGTACCATCACCCCTTTCTATGATCAGATAAATATTCCTGACTTCATCACAGTGCAGACATCTTGGGCTTGGAGGCTGACCTGCTACAATCACACCCATCAATCCCAAATGTAGACACCACAGAGCCCATGGACTCTATTACAGGGTAGGTTCTGATTAGGGATGTTAAGTAATGGTTAATTAGTTAATCGAGTAGTCGATGGAATTTCCCTCAACTAGTCGATAAGGGGGGGGGGGGCGCTTGCTACCACCGCTGTGGCTCTGCATTTTAAATGTAATAAGAGCCGCTGAGCTCTTGCTACATTTAAAGAGCAGAACTGAAGAAGGGTTAGCTCTGTCTCCTCTTCCCCCTCTAGCACTGGCTCCTGCTTCCTCCCCTTGCTGTTTCTGGTACAGAGGCATGGGGGTGGGGGCCAGTAGTCACTTGACTAGTCGCTTACATACCTAGTTCTGATGGCATTTAAGGGACCATTCAGGATGAGGAAGACTGAGGGACCTGTTGACATCAGTATTCATGGGCAAAAGTGACAAGGAGTCCTGTAGCACCTTATAGACTAACAGATGTATTGTTAGTCTATAAGGTACTACAGGACTCCTTGTCTCTTTTGCAGATCCAGACTAACACGGCTACCCCTCTGATAATGGGCAAAAGTGTGACTCTTCTAGACTGAAGGGGTTAGCATTGGGTACCACAATGATTAGCCGTTAATTTTGCTTTAGGACCAGTCCTTGATCCTATTTCAGAAAATAGGAGTTTTTCCAAAGCCTCCAACAGCATCAGGAAATATCCTTGACTATGTATCTGGCCAGACATCTGTCAGCAGGATTTGTGGGGCTTGCAGATTAAATTAATCACTTATTGATCTGGCTTTTTGGGCAAGGTCAAGTGCAAGGTCTATTATCACTTCACTCCAGGCCCTAATCTCATCTGTCCATCTGTCTAATCTCCTAGTATCATTGCTGAAGTAGCACTTAGAGCCAGCAGAGATGAGGGGCATATGAGTAGAATACACAGACGAACAGATTGACATGGAGGTAATGCCTATGTCCTTCTCTTCCCTGTCTCAGGCAGGTCAGATGGCCCAAATGGGGTTTTCCATGACTACCTCTATTGTTTGCAGGCTCGGGAATGAATAGTGAAGCATCCCAGCCCTGACTGCACACATGCATCCCCAGGTGATCTCAGAAGAGCTGGGTGCACATCCCAAAGGGAGTATCAAGCTGTGAAATCAGCCCAGAGGAGGAAGGCCTCATCTTGTCTTTATGCTTGTTTCTAGGGTGGCCCTGTGGAAATCTTGCCATTCCTCTACTTGGGCAGCTGCTACCATTCCTCCAACAAGGCGGTGCTGGAATCCTTGGGCATCACCGCCATGCTCAATGTCTCTGCCAGCTGCCCCAACCATTTTGAAGGGCAGTTTTGTTACAAGAGTATCTCTGTGGAGGACAGCCACCTGGCTGAGATCAGTGTCTGGTTCCAGGAGGCCATTGGCTTTATTGGTAAGCACAAGGTTCATTATGGATTCACTGTGTAGCCATTTCCCCCTTGCAGTCCTGCTAATGCCCCTAGACAAGAGGCTTTTTCATAGGGCTCATCTGAAGCCCATTGAAAGGAGCAGGAGTTTCCATTGACCCAACTGATTGGGGTTTGGATTCTGCCCATAGTGTCCGGCCTGAAGCAGTATTAAACCCCTACAGAGGAAGAACGTTTGTGTGCCAGGATCCAGTCCAGCCTCATGGCTCAGTTCCAACACTGGCAGGGTCTCATTCCTAATTGTGTTCTACCCCATCCAACCTCATTTCCTCCCTATGGGCAATGTCCCATGAAAAGCAATGGTTCATACACTGTTCCTCACAGCCAAACAGGGCCTGATTCCCCTCTCAGACACTGATCATATCAGGAGTAACTCCAGTGGCTTTGATGGGGTTACACTGGGGTGAGAGCAGAATCAGGCCCATGGGCTCTGCTGGATCAGTGCACAGAAGGGAGTGAGATGGAGGGCTGAGAGCTCTGCACTGAGCATGTCCTGCCATGGACTTGAGACATGTAGGGTTGCCAGATGGTTTCAACAAAAATACTGGACACACTTGACATTACATCCTATTTAGAAAATACTGGACATTTATATTTTCTCAATTTGTTTCCCAAACAGAAAGCTAAAATACTGGACTGTCCGGTTCAAAACTGGACACCTGGCAACCTAGAGACATGCTTGGTACAGACGTCTCCAGTGAGACCATTGCTGCACAGAGCATTTGCCTCTTTTCTGTGAGGAAGACACAAGTGGGGAGTCTGGGTTTCCAGGGCAAGGCCTGGTGGTTTATTGGAGGCAGGGCCATCCAGAGGGAGGCGTGGGGCCTGGGGCTACCCCCCCACAGGCCCCACCTCTGCTCCACCCCTTCACCACCCAGCCACTCCCCTTCACATCCCTGCTCCACCCCCAGGGCATTACTGCGAGCCAGGTAGCAACAAGTTCTCCCCCCAGCATTCACCAAGGCAGCGGGATCTGGAGCAGCCTAGCAGCCTGGTCCTCTCCACTGTGCCTGCCCTGCTGCGCTGCCCTCCTAGCCTGCTGTGCCTTGTTTCTCCACAGCAGCGGGAAGTCTTGGGGCCAGGGCACTCTACTTCCTGCTGCCATGGAGAAGCCGAGCGCGGGAGAGCGCAGCAGGGCAGAGTGGAGCAGGCTGCCAAGCCACTCCTGCAATCCCAGTGAATGCTAGGAGCAGGAAGTGACCCCTGCTGCCACCCTGTGCCAGCCCCATCTATAGGCTGGTTGAGATGGCTGCTGTGGGGCCGCTCATCAAGTGCCGCCCCAAACCATTGTATGGCCAAGACAGCCCTGACTATAGGGTTCTGAGGGCAAAGGGTGCAGAGTCTCAGGAGGATTAAGACATTCTTTGCCAAGGGGTCCCGATGGGACTCAATGACCCTCTCGACTTGCTCCCACAGATTCAGTGAAGAGCAGCGGTGGGCGAGTGCTAGTGCACTGCCAGGCTGGCATCTCCCGCTCAGCCACCATCTGCCTCGCCTACCTGATCCAAACCCAAAGGGTGTGCCTGGAGGAAGCCTTTGACTTCATCAAGCAGCGCCGGGGGGTCATCTCTCCCAACTTTGGCTTCATGGGACAGCTCCTGCAGTTTGAAACAGAGGTGCTGTGCCATTAGCAGGCACCACCTGTCCTTTGGAGCAGTGGTCAGCATTGCTTCCCTTCCTTTCTAGGCCAGACTCGGTGTGTTTCCATTTACAGCCCCAAGGGGTGCTCCATCCTGACACTGTCCCTCATGTCCATTGCACTAAGCTGTCACTGGATACCTCTCTGCAACCTGTCCAGACTCCTCCACCTCCCCGTGTTAAAGCCCCCATCTCTGTCCAAATGCGTTGGACTCTGCAATGCAAAGAAAAGAAGTGAAGATGGGCAAGATGCAAGAAAGGAGTGAACTCTGCTTTTCTAGGGGCACTGAGATTTTAAGGTCATGCCCCCTTTGCCAACCTCCCAGTCTCTCCTCAGTCCTATCTTAAAAGAACTCATGGCTGATCTGTCCCTATTGCTTTCCTATTAGGGATGTAAAATCTCGTTTAATTAGTTAACAAATTAAACATTAAGTTTAACCAGCTAAGCCCCCTGCCCGCCACAGATGGGCTGGAGTGACACCTCCATGTACACTGCAGATGGGGACTGTTCTAGCCAGGCGGAAGCCTTCTACCATCAGTGGGCCCCTTGGGGCTTGAGCAGCTCCCTGCCTACAGTGGGGGGAGGGGTGGGCTGCTCCAGCCCTTACCAGTTAACCATAACTAGTAAGCATCGCCCTTATTTCCTATGTGAAGTCATGGCAGGTAACTTCAGAATGATGCCATCTCCTGTACACTGTGCTTGAGGGCAAAGTGCTTTGTTGTTTTTGAATGGACCTGATCCTGTTTCCATTGAGCAGGGTCAGGGCTCATATTGGGTAATTCAGTTCATTGTCTGACCTTTTTTGTTTCACAAGCTTGACCCTTTTCTGCTCCAGGACGCAGAAGGAAAGATAAGAGGACAATAGTCCGAATTTTCTGCTGAGAACTTTACTGAAGAATCCGTAGAAAATTTGGTTCCATTCTTACCACCACAACAAAAATAAATTCCATAGTTTCTCTTTTGATTTCTTTCTCTTCACCCAAACTTCCATCCAGAATCCTCTCTGATCCATGCCTCAGAGTTCAAGGCTGATGGAATTCTAGGGTTTGAACTGATTGAGAGAGCAGAATTTGGTCTGTAGTGACAAAAAGAAGAGTTTAAGTGTTTTTCCTGCCCAGAGATCTTTCCTCGATTTGAATCAGGCTCATTAACCTGAAAAATCTGACCCAGAGTGACAAACATAGGCTGTGTCTACACTATGGAGTTTTTTTCTGGGATCTTGGAAGTATCCTGGAAAAACTCTGCCATGTCATGGGAATGCGTCTGCTCTTCTGAAATTTTTTTTGGAAGAGCAGACATGCTCTTTTGGAAGACCTGTATACCTCATTTTTTGAGGAATAAGGGCTCTTTTGAAAGAGGAGGTTTTTCTGACATTTGGTCCCATGTAGACGGGCCAAATGTCAGAAAAGCCTCTTCCAAAAAAAGAAGTGGAAAAAGGTACGCAAATTGCAGTTTGCAATTTGCGTACCTTTTTCCGAAAAAACAGCAGTGTAGACATAGCCTGAATCTTTGACTAGTTATATGAGCAGAGGATTGCAAATGGCCCACCAGCCCCAGCCTCACATCTGAGAGCCAATACCCAATTTTTGTACCTGAGAAGGCTCTGTAATTCACTCACTGCTAATTTTTAAAATATGCTGAGAAAATAGGGTGGAAATGAGTTGAGAAATAGGAGAATTGATTGCAAAGGATCCAGTCCTTGCACAGCATCTTGTCCCTATTTGGGGAAGAGGGTTGGAGCGCCCCTCTCAGCAATGTTCTGTTCTTTTGAATGCCTGGAGGTACTGGACAAAACCTGCCAAGGCAAAAAACCTCCCTGGAGGATGACTCCCTCAGCTGAGCTGTCTGACAGTGCAGAGCAATGCAATTTTGTGTATTTGTGCTGGGAGGGAAACCACTCACTGCCCTCCCTGACTTAATTTAGACAGCTGTTGGAAATGTTGCACTTTATATGTATATAATAAAATATATGGAAATATACCTAGCTCATAGAGCTGGAAGGGCCCTTGAAAGGTTATTGAGTCCAATCCCTTACCTTCACAGCAGGACCAAGTACCATACCTAACAGGTTTGCCCCAAATTCCTAAATGCCCCCCCCTCAAGGATTGAGCTCACAACCATGGGTTTAGCAGGCCAGGCACAAATCACTGAGCTATCCATCCCCCAAATAATAACCCACAGAGCTGGTTTAACACTGTTTCAAATAAATGCTGGTGTTTATATTGTTTCCCAAATCTCTGAGCATCGTTCTGCTGAGCCTGCAGGCATTGACTGAACAAGGAGATGTGGCCTTTATGCTGCATGAGAGCAAGCTCCCACCACTGTTGGTGATGTGGGCCCAGTAGGAGCAAGGGCACAGCTCAGCTCATAGCCACTTGGCCAGATGGGCATTTCCTGTGTTCCTGGGCTGGGGTAGGGGCTTCAGTCCATTTTTCTCATGCTGGTTTAAGACCATGCAGGGGCATGGTCCATCTGTGTAAGTTAGAGCAACCTGAGGGCTCTCTTTATAGTCTGAGAGAAGGAGACGTGAGGCCAAACACCTGAGCTGGGTGCTGTTGGACATCCAGGACCCCAGGGCAGAAATCTATGGGCCTCCTGTTCCCTCCTCTCAGTTGGGACCACAAGCCTCCCCTTCCCCCAGGAAACCCCAAATCTCCCCCTCCCCCTGGCAGAGGAGTCCTGGGTCAGCCAGTCCCAGCCCAGTCTACTCCATCCCTGCCCTTACCTGGACTCAACTTGCCTGCTCTGGGGAAAGCTGCTGCAGTAGCATCACTTGATTGAAAGAACAGCAAGGAGTCCTATGGCACCTTAAGGGAGTAACTTCTCAAGTGTTGGACCAAGGAGGCCAATTCAGTCAAGATGGTGTGGCTCACTCCCAACAGGTGTTGGGAAGGTATGACTACCAAGAGAGGGAAAATTGTCTTTGTAGTGAGAGAACCATTCTAAGTCCTTATATAGTCCTAATTTGATTGCAGATCTGTTGTTTCTCTTTGTAGTCTGGTTTTGAATTTTTTTAAGCTCTTTTAGCTTTGTTATCCATTTGGCTACTCAATGCATGGCTGGCTACTTTGGAGATAGATTTTTTTTTTCTAAAGTTGGAACAGTAGTTCTGAGTTGTCCTATCAGAATTTGAGCTGGACTATATCCAGTAGCCACTATTGGTGCTAGTCTATTACTCAGAAGAGCCTCTCTATTCATTTGTGGGTAATGTGGGCTGTTTATAATATGATCAAAATCATATTTAGTTCAGAATGACTTAAATTCTGCTGCAGTGAATTGTGGATCAATATCCCTCACTAGTTCTGCTAGAATATGGAAGTGAGCAAAAGTGGACTTTGCCCCCCAGAGACCTGGGGACCCAGTGACACTCAGCTGTATCCAGACTGCCCCTCCCAGAAACCTGGGTACCCAGTGACACCCAGTTGTCCCTTGACTGCCCTCAGACATCTCAGTACCCAGTGTCTTCGACTGCTCCCCAGCTGTATCCCAACTGCTGTGATGCTCTCATCTAATAGTGGTTCTTGGTTTTTGTGTGTGGGTGCTGGCAGCCTGTGCTATCCAGCTGCTCAGACCCCAGGAGGGAGGAGGGTTCTGGAGCCTAGGCTCTAGCCCAAGCCTGAACATCTACACCTCAATTTTACAATCCCACAGCACAACCCTGTCCCCGAGCCAATGTCAGCTGACACCAGCCAGCCAGGGGTGTTTAATTACAGCCTAGATATACCTAGAGCAGGGCTTCTTAAGCCTCCCCAACTTGCTGTTAACACTCCATGGCCCCTTGTGCCACAGCCACTGATTTTGCGCATATAAAAGCCAGGACCAGGGTTAGGGGGTAGCAAGCAGGGCAGCTGTCTGTGCCACTAGTTCAGCTTCAGTCCCAGGATGCAGGGCTGCAATTTGTTGCAGGGTTTAGTTCCATGTTGTGGCTTTCTGCTCTGGATTCAGTGAGTCTAAGGCAGTGGTCACCAACCAGTAGATCAGGATCCACCGGTAGATCTTGGAGCCTTTGACAGGTGATCCTTACTGGTTTGGCCAGGAAGCTATCAAGTACTGGCACTTCAGTTGCCCCTCCACCCACTGTCATGCTGCTCCTGCACTCTGCCTTGGAGCTGCCCCCCGGGAGCCTCCTGCTTATTGTGCAGGGTGTGGGAGGGAGAAGGGGGGGGCGCTGATGTCAGGGTGTCCCTTCTCCCCCCATTTCTGTACCCTATCTCCACACAGAGAGAAGGGAATGGAAGGAGCTTGGCAATGCAAATCACTGTCATACTCACACACTGTGTGTGTCTATCATTCTCACAAACACACACAGTCCTTCAAGCTCATCTCCTGACCCAACACATACGTAGGGGGATTGTTACTTCTTTTACTGAAGTAACTAGATACATTCATGGAAGTTAAGTCCATTAATGGCTATTAGCCAGGATGGGTAAGGAATGGTGTCCCTAGCCTCTGTTTGTCAGAGTGTGGAGATGGATGGCAGGGGAGAGATCACTTGATCATTATCTGTTTGGTTCACTCTCTCTGGGGCACCTGGCATTGGCCACTGTCGGCAGACAGGATACTGGGCTGGATGGACCTTTGGTCTGACCCAGTATTGCCGTTCTTATGTTCTTATGTACTTACTGCTTGCAAAGTGTGTTGTTTTGGGTTTTGACTGGTCTGTGCATTTCATAATTTTCACTTCTCTCTTATGCTTACATGTGATTCTATGAGTAGTGAGTTCTAAAATGCCTAACATGTCGTGGCTGCGGTAACTATCCCTATGGCAATTGTTGCTCCTGGAAGTGGCTGACATGTCCCTGCAGCTCCTGAGAAAGGCAGAGCAGGGGGTCTCCCGGTGCTGTCCTTGCCTGCAGATACCACTCCTGCAGTTCCCATTGATCAATAACAGGGAACCGTGGCCAGTAGAAGCTGTGGGCTCATCGCCTATAGATGAGGGGCAGCAGATGACACCATGGAGGCATTGTTGTACATGCCAGCTGCTTTCAGGAGTGGTGCAGGGTCAGGGCAGGAGTAAGCCTGCCTTAACCCCACTGTTCCACCACACAGAAGCTGTCTCAGTCAAATGGTGCCGTGCCAGAGCTTGCTTCCTGAACCCATCCCAGCCCTGAACCCCCTCCTACACCAGTGTTTCTTAAACTTTTTAAGACCAAGGAACACCAAACAATAACTTTTTTTTATGAGGAACACCAAAGATTTCTTCTTGAGCAAAAAGAAGAAAAAAAAAGGTCGGGGGGAATATAAGGGTCGGGGGGAAAGTTATTGAGGAAAAAAGGGTTGTGGGAAAGTTATTGAGCAAAAAAACAGGCCACCTGCCCCTTTAAGAGTGGCCATATTGAATTCTTTGTTCTCCGCAGCACACCTCTGACTGCCTCACGGCACACCAGTGTGCCACAGAACACAATTTAAGAAACACTGTCCTATACCCAACCTCCTGCCCCAGACATCAGTCTTCCTGCACTCAAACTCCTTCCCAGAACTTGCACCCAGAACTCCCCCCTGGATCCAAATCCCCCACCCTGGGCTAAGCCCAGAGCCCCTCCCGCACTCTGAACTCTTTGGCCCAAGACCATAGCCTACTCCAGCCCAATCCCCTACTCCAGCCTGGTGAAAGCGAGTGAGGATGGGAGAGAAAGGGGGATGGAGTGAGCAGGGCGAGGCCTCGGAGTAGGGGTGGAGCAGAGGCAGGGCCTCAAAGAAGGGTCGGGAAGGAAGCAGGGCAAAGGTATTTGGGTCTGAGGGCGATCTTACATTGCACTTGGGGGCTACGTCTACACTGCAGGTTTCTTGCACAAGAACTTTTTGCAGAAGAAATCTTCCGCAAAATGTTCTTGCGCAAGAGCGTGTCCACACTGCCATGTGCTTTTGCGCTAGAGAGTGTCCATAGTGTCATGGATGCTCTTGCGCAAGAAAGCTCTGATGGCCACTGTGCTTTTTCTGATAGGGGTTTCTTGTGCAAGAAACCCCTGCTGTCTGTCCACACACGCCTTTTTGCACAAGAGCTCTTGCGCAAAAAGGCTTATTCCTCATAGAAAGAGGAATAACTCTTGCCCAAAAAGCCCTGTCTTCTGACAATCTACTGTATTTTTTCTTGCGCAAAAACTCTGCAGTGTAGACATAGCCAAATTGAAAAAGTGATCTTGTGGTTAAAAAGGTTGGAGACTACTGATCTAAGGCCAGCCCTGCTTGGTGTACCCCTGAGACCTGCCCACAGTAACAGTGGCCTCCAAATTTCTGGCTGGAAACTGCTGCCTTAGATGTATTAGCAGTGAGTTTGCATCATAAGTCTGTGCTACTACCCGCTGCAGTGCATGCAGGTAGCCATCTTTTATTTGTTATATGGGCTGTGCACAATGGGCTAATCATCCCTTAATCAGAAGGCCAGTTCCAGGTGTGCCGCTCATCTGCCCCCTTATATAAAGAGTCTCAGGAGAGGGCTGCTGTGAGTAAGTTGTTTACTAGTTGCAATGTGGTAGGGGTAAAGTGTGTGTTGCAGGCAACCTGGGAGTGCCTTCTTTGCCATGGATTTGTCCTTTGGCATTTGGTTTATATTCACAGGCCTTCTCTGGGCAGCAGAAGGTAAGAGAAAGTTCTTCCCTGTCCCTGGAAGTCACAGCAGCTTTTTCCTGTGTGGCCTAGGGAAAAGGGAAAGCCCTGGAGTGAGTTCAAGGTTCTGGTTAAGCAACCCCTGAGCTGCAAATCCTGTAACTTAACTACAAAAGGTACTGAGTGTTCAGGAATTTTGGGGTTCTCTCACTCTGTGAGTGAGTGATGGAGGGGCAAGGAGAGGGCCCTGAGTGGCTGGGAGTAGCTGTGGTGTTTCTGAGGCTCCCAGTGCAAGTGCTGGTTGAGAACTCCCAGGCTGGTGCTGGGCCTACTTCAAAAGCTTGGAGTCCTACTGAGCTGGGCCCCCCTGCTAGGGAAATGGGCTCAAAAGGGGCTTTCTGCTAATGAGGTGACCCCCTCCATTGGTGTATGGCTGCCTGGCCCCTTAGGGTGAGGGGGAACTGAACTAGAGAAGCTGCTGGGCCCTACAGAGAGTTGTGGGACGTGTCTGGGTCTGTTGCTTTAAGGACTGTCTCTAACTTCAGTCCTGGCTTTGTATTAAGAGAAGTGAAAGGGGGAGGGGGCTTCCTTTGCAAAGGATCACAATGGGCAGCTCGTCTTAGCTGTCTGTTTAGTGCTGCTTTGGCTTGAGGTGGGGATGAGATCGGTAACTTTGCTAGCTCTGCTCTGCTGTCAGTATTCCTGGGGCTTGGCTAAAGGCCATTCCCTGGGCATTGCTCTGGAGCAGTGTTTCCCAAATGGTGTTCTGTGGAACCCTGGTGTTCTGCAAAGTGGAAAATAAGGGTTCTGTGAGAATTAGGGTTGCCAGGTGTCCAGTTTTGAGTGGACAGCCCAGTGTTTGAGCTTTCAGTTTGGAAAACAAATTGAGAAAATATAGATGTCCAGTATTTTCTAAATAAGATGTAATGTCAACTGTGATATAATGTCAGGTGTGTCTGGTATTTTTGTTGAAACCATCTGGCAACCCTAGTGAGAATGCAAAACAAAAAATTAATATTTAAGCATTTGTGAATTTTATTGAGGTCCCAGAGGTTGACTGCGCGCTGAGTGAAGAAAAACTTCCTTTTGTTTGTTTTAAACCTGCTGCCTATTCACTTCATTTGGTGACCCCTAATTCTTATATTGTGGGAATAAGTAAATAACTCTTCCTTGTTCACTTTTTCCACACTAGTCATGACTTTATAGACCTCTATCATATCCCCCTTCTAGTCTCCTGTTTTCTAAGCTGAAAAGTCCAAGTCTTTTTAACCTCTCTCTGTATGGGACCTGTTCCAAACCTGTAATTTTTGTTGCCTTTTTTTTGAGCCTTTCCAATACCAATATATCTTTTAGATGAGGCTAGCACATCTGTATGCAGTATTCAAGATGTGGATGTACCATGGTTTTATCTAGAGGCAATAAGATATTCTGTCTTATTTTCTATTCCTTTATTAATGATTCCTAACATTCTATTTGGTTTGACTACCACTGTACACTAAGTGGATGTTTTCAAAGAACTATCCACAAAGATCTCTCGAGTAGTTGTAGCCAAATTATTCCCCATCATATTATATGTGTAGTTGGGATTATTTTTTCCAATTTCCATTACTTTACGTTTATCAACATTAAATTTCCATTTGCCATTTTGTTGCCCAATCACTTAGTTTAAGATCTTTTTGAAGCTCTTCAGTCTGCTTTGGTCTTAACTATCTTGAGGAGTTTGGTATCCTCTACAAATTTTGCCACCTCACTGTTTACCCCTCTTTCTAGATCATTTATAAATAAGTTGAATAGGATTGGTCCCAGACTTTTGGGGGACCCCACTAGTTGCCTCTCTCCATTCTGCTAACTTGCCATTTATGCCTACCCTTTGTTTCCTGTGTTTTAACCAGTTATCAGTCCATGAAAGGACCTTCCCTCTTATCCCATGACAACTGACTTTATTTAAGAGCCTTTGGTGAGGAACCTTGTCAAAGGCTTTCTGGAAATCTAAGTTATGGGAGATCTTCTGGATCCCCTTTGTCCACGTGTTTGTTGAGTCCCTCAAAGAACTTTAGTGCAGACTAACTTGGCTACCCCCCTGAAGCTCTGGTAGATTAGTAAGGCATAACTTCCCTTTAGAGAAACCATGTTGGCTTCCCACCAACAAATTATGTTCATCTGTGTCTGACAACTTTATTCTTTACTATAACTTCAACTAACTTGCCCGGTACTGACATTAGGTTTATTGGACTAATTGCCAGGTTCACCTCGAGCCCTTTTTTAAATATTGGTGTCACATTAGCTATCTTCCAGTCATTAGGTACAGAAACTGATTTAAAGGATAGGTTACAAACCACAGTTCATAGTTCCGCAATTTCACATGGGAGTTCCTTCAGAACTCTCGGGTGAATGCCATCTGGTCCCAGTGACTTGTTACTGTAAAGTTTATCAATTTGTTCCAAAACCTCCTCTAATGACACCTCAATGTGGGACAATTCCTCAGATTTGTCACCTAAAAAGAATGGCTCAAGTTTGGGACTCTCCAATAGCCTCAGCTGTGAAGACTAGGATTGCCAGATGGTTTCAACAAAAATACTGGACACACTTGACATTACATCACAATCTACATGACATCCTAATTAGAAAATACTGGACACTTATATTCTCAATTTGTTTCCTGAACAGAAAGCTAAAATACTGGACTGTCTGGTTCAAAACTGGACACCTGGCAACCCTAGTAAAGACTGAAGCAAAGAATTCATTAGCTTCTCTGCAATTACTTTATCATCTGAGTGCTCCTTTAGCATCTTGATTGTCCAAGGGCCCCACTGGTTGTTTAGCAGGCTTCCTGCTTCTGATGTACTCAAACATTTTTGGTATTACTTTTTGAGTTTTTCGTCTAGCTGTTCTTCAAACTCCTTTTTTGCTTTTCTTATTGTATTTTTACTCTTAATTTGACAGTTTATGCTCCTTTCTATTTTTCTCACTAGGATTCGACTTCTACTTTTTAAAATGTCTTATCTGTCACTGCTTCTTTTACTTGGTGGTTAAGTCACAGTGGCACTCTTTTGGTTCTTTTAGGCTGTATCTAGACTACATCCCTTTCTCAAAAAAGGATATATTTTAGACCCTTTGAAATTGCAAATGAAGATGGAATTTAAATTTCCCACTTCATTTGCATAATGGCGGCCACAGTTTTTTTGACACAGGGCTTTTCAATAGGAAAAAACAGAAGTTTATATAGGGATCTTTTGAAAATAAATGCTTTTTTTTAAAGATCCTATACTCAAAAAATGAGGTTTACAGGATCTTTTGAAAGGGTTTTATTTTCAAAAGATCCCCGTCTAAACTGCTGTCTTTTTTTCTATCAGTCCCATGCTGAAAAAAAACATGGTTGCCATTATGCAAATGAAGTGCAGGAAATTTAAATCCTGGCTTCATTTGCAATTTCAAAGTGTCTAATTTACATCCCTCTTTCGAGAAAAGGGATGTAGTCTAGACACACCCTTACTGTGTTTAATGTGGGGTATACATTTAAGTTAGGCCTGTATTATGTTGTCTCTGAAAAGTTTCCATGCAGCTTGCAAAGATTCTACTTTGTCACTGTACCTTTTAATTTCTGTGTTACCCTCACTTTTTGTGTAGTTCCCCTTTTTAAAATTAAATGCCACAGTGTTGGGCTGCTGAAACGTGTTTCCCACCACAGGGATGTTACACTTTTATTACATTATGATCACTGTTTCCAGGTGGTCCAGTTATTTACCTCTTGGGCCAGATCCTGAGCTCCACTTAGGACTAAACCAAGAATTATATCTCCCCTTGTGGGTTCCAGAACCAGCTGCTCCAAGAAGCAGTCATTTAAGGTATCAAGAAATTTTCTCTGCATCCCATCCTGAGGTGACATGTACCCAGTCAATATGGGGATAGTTGAAATCCCCTACTATTATTGAGTTTATTTTGATAGCCTCTCTAATCTCCCTTAGCATTTCATAGTCACTATCACTGTCCTGATCAGGTGGTTGATATATCTCTACTGCTATATTCTTATTAGAGCATGGAATTACTACCCCATAGAGAGATTATGGCACATTTTGGCTCCTTTAAGATTTTTTAACTTCATTTGATTCTACATTTCTTTCATGTATAGTGCTGCTCCCCCACAAGCATGACTTGTTCTGTCCTTCAGTCATATTTTGTACCCTGGTATGACTGTGACCCATTGATTGTCCTCATTCCACCAAGTTTCCATGATGCCTATTCTATCAATATCCTCCTTTAAAATGAGGCACTCTAGTTCACCCATCTTATTTAAACTTCTAGTGTTTGTGTATAAGCACTCTGAAAATTTCTCACTATTTATCTGACACTTTCTGGTGCATCTCAATGCAATCAAATGGAAAGTCTCTGACTTGACCCATCCATCACATAGAGAATATCTATTAATGTTGGCTTGTGAATTGCTTGGGTGCCTTACCTATCTAGAGGGAGGCAGTAGTGCATGTGCCCTGAGGAAGAAGCCTAGGTACCCTGAGGTTGCTGAGGGACTTGCAGGGCTTGACAAGTGCTGTGGGTTGTGGTGCCAAACAGGGACTGACATGCCTAAGGCTGGCTGTTTAGATCCACAAGCAGCATTGTGGATCTGGGCCTAAACATCTGTCTCCACTAGCTGCTAACTTGCCTTTTGTTAATGTTAGTAATTTGCTGATGACCTTGGTATTGCTGCTTAACCTTGCTATGCCTCAGTCTCCCTAATGAGGCTGAAAATTCCTAGGGGCTCATTCTAAAGAGGCTTTTGGAAGTGACTGAACATAGCAAGGGAGGGAGCTTTGATTCTCCTGGAAACTTTGGGAATTCCTTAGGTGTACCAGGGATCTGAGCTGATGGAAATTGGTGAGGGCTAAGCTTAACTACCTCTACAATGTTCCATACATAACAGCTGTGCAGTTTAATTTTTCTTAAACCTTCTTCTCACCTGACCTGACTTGTTTCTGAATCTCCTTGAGATCCAGCTACTCCCTGCTGAATGGATGTTGTACCAGTGAATCCTCACTAAATGCCTAACCAGAGCAGCTGAAATAATTGCATAATGGTTGAATGCTGTTCACTGAATGGCTCTAGACCAGTGTTTCTGAAAGTGTTCTGTGGAATCACTCTCAAACACACTGTCCACCCCAGTTTATTTACTGGCACCGCAGCCGTGGAGCCTTGTGGCTCCCATTGGCTCCATTTTGCCCTTTGCAGCCAAGGGGAGCGTGTGGCCACGGCACCAGTAAATAAACTGGCGCAGACAGTTAATGTGTTTGAGAGTGATTCTACAGAACACTTTCAGAAACACTGCTCTGGACCTCTGTCAGGGACAGTCAAAAGGACTTGGCACACTGCTTTGAGACTGCACAAGAGGCTCCTCTTGTGCCCTGAATACTCCAGGGGTGAGACCTGTGGAATGGAAGCTCCTGGTGCCTGAAGGTAGGGCTGGTAAAAGTGGCAACAAGTTATGACAATCTCATTCACTGTCCTACACTGCTCAGAACTGTATTTGCTTCCTTGACTTCTGTGGGCCCTACAAATCCAATCCTGCTGTGGGAGAGTCAGCTGTGTGTTAGCCTGGTTTGTCCTTGGTGGGGTGGGTGCCAAAGACTCTAGTTGGGTCCCAGATCAATGCTGAATGTCTGAGCTCTTGCTGCCATCTCTGCAAAGACTTTCAGGGAGGGGAGGGAGCTTCATCTTGAGGTGCCCAATTTGAGACTGAGCACCCATGCACTGTTTCATATCAGGCATCCACCATCAGTCACTCCTGAAACTGCAGCTTGAGTTAGAGGTGAGTGGGTTTGCTATCGCCTGGAGGGAGGGGGTGGATGGGTGTGCAGCCATCTCAGGCAGTCCTTAAACTACCCCAAGGAGGGGATGAGTGGAAACTCTGACTTAATCTCTTTTTCTAGCACGCCCTCCAGGAAGCCGTGGTGACTCCTTCCAGCCCAGAGAGTCTGAAAAACATGCTGTTGGTATCACTGGAAATCTGCCAGCTGGTGATGAGATCCTCAACATTAATAAAGGTGGGATATCCCCTCACAGCCTGCAATATCTGCAGATCTTGCTGCAAGCTCATGCTTGCTGTGACCTGTCCTGTTGGGTTGTCAATAGCTGTAGGAGCAGGAATGCTATCTTCATACCAGCCTATATGCAGTGTGCCCTGCCTCAGCTGGTGGTCTTCTGCTGGTGGCATATCCCAGCATGTCTCCATTAGTGTCCTGGTATGGTTTGCTGCCCCTGCTTCAGGAAAACCTGAGAACCAACCCATTAAATAGCTCAACTGGTCTACAATGGGTCTCTAATAATTGTTCCTAGGCCTAACCGCTCTTGGTGGGACTCTGTCTGGACTCCTTCCAAGGTTGGGGAGCATGCAGTGGGTTGCCTGTGATAATGCAAGCCAAGAGAACAATGTCTGGAGGAACATCAGACACAATCCCCCATGGGAGCCAGGGGGACTTTTTTCTTGGAGTGTATTTGGATGGGGGAGAAAGGTAGTAACTAAGTATAGGCAGTGGACAGCTGCCGAGTACATGACTGGTTGTCAAGAAGCAAGTCTCTGCAGATTCCTAACAAAGCTCTGGACCAAGCTTCCCATGATCAGGGTGCAGGTTGTGCTCTGATTCTGGACTGGCTGCTCACTTGGTGGTGATAGCAGGTCAGGTACCTTCTACCTGAGGCACATGGGGTGCATAGAATGATGGGGATTCTCCTACTTCCAGAGCTCATCCCTCCAGAGGCACCAGGGAGCAGCTTCCTGATGGAAGGTGACATTGTGAAAGTGGTGAGTGAAGCTCCTGGGGGAGGGGGGCAATCCATTTTTGGAGCGGGCTCCATTTGGGTGAGGGGGTTGGAGAAGACAGGATCATAAGACTGTATCTGTTGGCAGGTCTCTAGCCCTGACCAGGGTGCTGTGGGTAGATCTGAATGGACTGGATCTAGGATTGGGAGTCCTAGTGATGTTCTTAACTGGCTCCAGGTGTTTGCTACAGCAGCATTGAGGCCAGATGCAGGCCCTGCCCTGGGGAGGAGGGAAGCAGAAACATTGTCAACAGGGGCACAGAGCCTTCAACTAATCTCTGCCACCGCCACAGCTAGTGACACACTTTAAATGAGGACACAATGTGCAATGAGCTGCAGAGATGTTGACCTTGTTTCCAGACCCTCTGCAAACAATAGCTGAGGAGTCAAATGTCAGGCAAAACTACCACCACTGCTAAGCAGATAGATCTTCTAAGAACTTATGTTGGGTTCCGCAAAGTGAGGGAAGAATTCTGCATTAAGAAGTGGAGGTCTCTGCTGCACATGGGGAGTGTGTATGGGGTGACTGCTCACTTTCCTGCAGAGGGGGATTTGGCTTCCAAAAGTCTGGGCATGGGGTCACAGCTCCTTTGCCCCTTGCATTTTCCTGCATTGATCCTGGCAGATGAGTTAACATTTCAAATTATGAAGGACTATAAAGCACATGGGGACAAAATTACCAAGGTCAAGGCAACAAACAAAATTAAACTAACTGGGGACACAAGCTAACAAAGCATTAGAAGCAAGAGGAAGACCAAGGACAAGGTGGTAGGCCAATAGACAAGCTATGTCTGATACCCTAGAAAATTTAAAGAGCTGGCTGAAGAGATCTGAGCCACTAGCATCTCTGAACTTTGTGGACAAAGGTAAGGTCCCAGAGGACTGGAAAAGTGAACATAATGCCTGGAGGTCCACTGACCAATGTGCCCAGGACCTGTAGAATTGACATGTAGTATGCTGCAGAGCTCTGTGCTGCACATGCTCCAGCTGCCTCTGAGGACCAGCAAGGGGGGCGGGGGGGGGGGGGAAGGTGCTGTGCTGTTGGGTAGCCCTGCCCCTTCTGGGCATGCAGAGCCAGCCACCCCCTCCCCCCACATGGTCCAGCAATCCTGTTGGCTTCCCTGAGTGCCCATCTGTAAAGTGGAATAAGGACATGGCTGGGAATTATAGACCAGTCAGTTTAATTTTGGTATCCAGAAAGATAATGGAGCAAATAGTCAATTTGCAAGCACCTAGAAGAAAATAAAGCAGACATCAGCATAGATATGTTAAGAACAAATCATGTCAAACCAAATTAAAGCCCTTGTTTGACAGGGTAAGAAGACTAAGAACAGGGGTAAAGCAGTAATGTGATATATCTTGACTTTAAGGCTCTTGTGATAGTCTCGCATAGCTTTCTCATAAAGAAACTAAAGAAATATAGCCTAGATGACCCTACCTTTAGGTGGATGTACAGCTGGTTGGGAAAAGTGTACTTGGTGGTGGTTGATGCTTCAGAGTAAAGCTGGAAGGGTATATTGAATGGAATTCTGAAGGCATCTATTCTGGGTTTTATCCCATTCAAATTTATAAAGATACTGAAAAATGGACTCTATTTAAAATTTGTGGTGGATAGGGGCACTCTTAAGGGCAGGATTAGAATTCAAAATTATATTAAATAGTCCCTAAAGTATAATTGGTCCTGCATTTGTCCTACACTTAAGGAATGAGTTGCCCCAAATACAAAATGGGAAATTGCTGCCTAGAAAGAAGTACTTCAGAAAGGCTCTGGGCCCCCCACTATAGAAAGGATGTGGATGCATTGGAGAGGATCCAGTGGAGGGCAATCAAAATGATTAGGGGGCTGGAGCACACGACCTATGAGAGGCTGAGGGATTTGGGCTTATTTAGCCTACACAAGAAGAGTGAGGGGATTTGATAGCAGCCTTCAACTACCTGAAGGAAGGGTTCTAAAGAGGATGGAGCCAGGCTGTTCTCAGCGATAGCAATGACAAAATGCAGAGCAATGGTATCAAGTTGCAGTGGTGGAGGTGTAGGTTGGATATTAGGAAAAACTCTTTCCCTAGGAGGGAGGTGAAGGACTGGAATGGGTTACCTAGGCTAAGTCTAGACTGTAGGCTTCTTTCAGAAGAAGCTTTTTCTGGAAGAGATCTTCCGAAAGTGTGTCCATACTGCCAAAGTGCATCAAAAGCAATCTGCTTTTTTGACAGATAGCATCCATGCTGAATGGACACTCTCTCACATTTAAGTTGTGATTACTATGGACAGAGTGGCCACCAGGACACCTGTGCTTTTTCATCTTTCCTTTTCTTTCAAACTCTTTCCCCATCTACAAGCCTTTTTTCTGAAATAGCATCCATGCTGAATGGACAATTTCAGAAAAAAGGCTTGTAGATGGGGAAAGAGTTTGAAAGAAAAAGGCTTCTTCCTTGTAGAAAGAGGCTTACCAATGCTGGGGGGAGAAAAATCTTTCAAACTTTTTTGAAAGAATGTGATTGCAGTGTGGACATAAGTGAAGTTTTTTAGAAATGGCTGTTTTCCCCAAAAACTCTAGTGGAGACATAGCCCTAGAGGTGATGGAATTTCTGTCCTTGGAGGTTAGTCCCAGGCTGACAAAGCCCTAGCTGGGATGGTTTAGTTGAGGTTGGCCTTGCTTTGAGCAGAGGGTTGGACTAGATTCCTGAGCAATCTTCCAATCCTACATTTCTGTGACTTCAGAGCTTGCCAATACTAAAGCTGAACAGAGGTTCTTGTTAGAACATCTTGTGTCTAGTTTTGGCTAAAATAGTGTTCTGCTCCGGGGACCTGACAAGCAGCACCTAGCTCACATGGCAGCCATGTGAGCTTCACTGACTTGGCTTTATGATCTGACAGTGCATAGAGGGAGACATGTGTGATTCAATAGGACTACAATGCAGTAACCACTTCAGAATACAAACACAGCAGCAACAGGGAGCTGTCAATGCAAAGGACATGAGGGACTGAACCACAGGGGAAGCACTGTGCTTTCCCTCTGTTCCCACTACATACAGCTAGTACAGTTAAATGGTAGCCATTGATGAACCTTGACTGGCTGGTGATCAGTGTTCAAGGAGGAACATAGTAAGGGGATGCTGAAGCCTGGTGGTTTTCTTTCTCCCAGTTAGGCTATTGGTTGGACAGCCCAATCCTAGGGACCCCCGCCCACAACTAGCATATTTCTTTCTCCTGCTCCAGAGCCCTTTCAGACTGTTCTCATCTGCAAGCCCAAAATGGCCAAAGAGAAGAGGCACAGTCCAAATTCCTTACATCATCTCCTACAAATATGGTAGGTGGTATCTAGTGCTAGAAGCCCTTCTTGCAGGGCAGGGTCCAGGTATTGGGTGACAAACACTAGATAGACCAACAGGGGCCCCCTGGGGTTCAGGAAAGTACCTATTGAATAACAGCTGGCATTTGGCACTACAACCCTGGCAGCCAGAAAAAAGTAATCACCTTGCCTCTTTGGCTGACTGTGGTTTTTCTTATCTGGTTGTAGCAACAAGGACTTGCTGACCACTGGCCTTTCTGGAAGGGGCTTTGCTAGGGCAGTGGTTCTGAAATGTTTAGAGGCTAGTTGTGTGAAAGGGGTCACTAGCACAGAGTAACCTCCTTATACAAGTGTTTAGTTTATTTAACAACATTATAAATGCTGCTGGCCAAGCTGGGTTTGGGGTGGAGGCTGACAGCTCACAACCCCACCATGTAGTATCCTCATGACTCTGGGAGGTCCCAAGCCCTCCTTTGAGAGCCCCTGCACTAGGGACTAATCACTAACTTGGCACTAGCTTGCATTGCCAGTTCCCAAGAGTACATGGCCCTCCAGGGACCCTGAGTGTTTCTCTAGCCACACAGCAGACAAGTGGCCATTTCCAGCAGTCTGTTTCTGTGGAATTGGGCTACCCACTCAGACAGGAGCCACACCAGCTTCTAGAGGAAAAGCTGGCAGGTTGAGTGCACCAAAGCCCAGACAGCTGCAGAGATGCAGGTGAGTCAGCCAGGTAGCATGATACTGAAGCACCTCTCCTCCTCAGATAGGCCTAGTGTGAAGATCATCAAGGAAGCATTTGCAGACTTCGCAAAGTTCACCTGCATCAAGTTTATTCCATATTCTTACCAGAAAGACTTTATCTCCATCATGCCAATGTCTGGGTGAGTACTGAGCCTGAGCTGGTAACTTCACAGCCTTCGAGGTAGTGCAGTAAAATGCTAACTTGCTTCCTGCTAGCTCATTCAGACTGCCCCACTCTGCCCAAGTGAACTCCTCACTGGCTGTGGTACTCAGTGACACCATCCACCCCAATCTGGAGTCTGATCCCATCCAGTAATGCTTCCTGAACCAAGCTCCAGCTCTCCTAAAGCTGGAGAGCATCACAGAACTCAGTGCCAGGTCTTGTTCCAGTCAAGTCACTGGTGCAGGCCTGCAGCCCCCCACTAGCCAGCAGCAGGAACTCAACCTAGGCCTCTTTGCACCAAACCACTGGCTTTATTTGAACTACAGTAGCCTGTTACCCTCTGCTCAGCAGAGGGTAGCATTCAGAGCATCATCCCTCCTCTCCCAGGTGAGAGCAGTGTATCTGACTACCTCCCAGCATGTCAAACTCAGTGGGGATTGGCACTGAAGAACTGCTGAAGTGCCAGTTACCTCACAGCCTCTGAATGGACTGCAGGGGCCTACAGAACTTGGGAGAAGAGATCACACTAGGCCAGGAGTGCTCAGTAGTCTTTCTGCTCAGTGACACTTTCTCCCCCCCAGCCCTCAGCATAACAGCTAGACAGCCCATACAGGTGCCAGAGATGGGCTGGCGGTGGTTCTCAGTTCCCTGAGCTAGGTCAGCAGAGCTGAAGGGCCAAGCTGTCAGATGGGGCCCCTATTCCAATGCTGGGTTGGTGTTCCCCTTCTGGCTGAGATGCTACTAGCTCTCAAAGTGAACCTGCCTGAAGCCCAAAGTAAGCACAGAGGGCCAGATCCCATCAAGGTCTGGCAGGATTTACACTGGTATAATCAAATCAGTGCCTAAGCTACAGCCAGGGGCATCTGGTGCCTGGGGGTGGGGCAGGGGAGAGGAGGCAAGTACAGCCACACACAGGAGCAGGGGACATGCAAGAGCACTCCATTTAGCAATGAAAACTTTGAGGGTAGAGGGGGGAGGTGTACCTCCCAGGTGCTGCCATGAGTCCCCTATGACTGCAGCTTGCCTGCCTGCCTTAGCCATGTTGCAGGGGCTGCTCTGCTTGGCAGAGTGCCCCTCCCTTCCCCTGAACAGCTGTCTCTGGTTCATGCTAGGTGCTTCTCCAGCGTTGGACGCACTGGTGGGATGCAGGTGGTCTCCCTAGCCCCTGCTTGCCTCAAAAGGGGGAAGGGTGTGGCTCTGCATGAGCTCATGCATGTGGTAGGTTTCTGGCATGAGCACTCCAGGGCTGACCGGGACAAGTACATTAGCATTTCCTGGAATGAAATCTTGACTGGTAAGTCCTCCCTGATGTCTCATTCTCGCCATTCCAGATTTGCTCTCCTGAAAGCAAGGGATGACTAGGAGAGGGATACTGCAGAAGCTGGAGGTGTCTGTCTCCATGCTGTACCTCTGGAGCTGAGCAAGTGTTTTCCCAAAGGAATACAGTGGGACCTTCCTGCTACTAACCTAGCACAAGCTCCGTATGCTGGATGCCTGGGGTCCCTGATGTAGGATGGTGATGATGCAGGCTCCAATTTCCTTTGGGTGCATGTGCACAACCAAGATTCCAAAACCTGGAAACATCTCAATGAGAGATGCTGAACTTCAAAGCCCCACTAGAATAAGCATTGCCCCATCTACCAGACCAGGAGGGATGCCAAGTAGTTGAAGTAGGAAATGCCAACTGAAGTGCATCCCACAGGCCTGTGCCATCAGAGTATAGAAGAGCTGCAGTTGTAAAGCAGGAGCACAGAGTTGATGCTGATGCCCTTCCAGTGACTGGCACTGCACAGAGGGTGCCACATGTCCCAGTCAAAGGCAGGGCTCTAGGCTGTTGGAGTAGATGTTACACTCCTCTTGTCTTTCAGGCTTTGAAATCAACTTCATGAAATCCTGGACTAGCAACATGTTGGTGAACTATGATTACTCTTCAGTCCTGCACTATGGCAGGTAACACAGAGGGCTGAGCACTCACATGGAGTCATACCAGGGGCATGCTCCTGAGGCTGCTAGCTTATTCTAACATCAGTGCTCAGGCAACCCTCAGGATGCAACTAGACATCACTCTGGAATATGGCCTGGGGGCAAACTCAGGCAGGCACCACTGTATTAGTCTGCCCAGATCCAAATTACCTCAGGGCAAACAGCCCCATCCAGCTGAGGTGTTGACTTGTGTGCCCAATGACTAGAACCCTATTTCATTGCTATCCAAGCACATTTTCTCACTGCTGAGTGGCACCTCCCCTTCATGTCAAACAGGTGGTGCTTCAGAGGAGGACCACTCTTGATCAGAGCCAGGAGTTCTCCCCTAAACCTGAAGGGCACATGGCCTATGTACATGCCTCTAACCATCAGGCTGGATTGGGAAGATTCTAATCACTTCATTACCTTACTTGATAGTCTGAAGCCACCTTTCACTACTCCCCTCAATGTAAAAGACCCAGCTTGGGAGATCTCTGCTATGACATGGTCTCCAGACAGATTAATCCTCTTTCTGAATTCTAGGTATGCCTTCAGTATGACTGGCTTGCCCACCATCATACCACTCTCCAACCCCAATGCTGCTCTTGGGCAGAGGTGGAATCTGAGCAGTTCAGACATCGCCAGAGTCAACAAACTGTACAAATGTTCTCAGACTGGGACAGAATCAGGTAGGGAGGAACTGGGTGCCCCTCCTCTGGGGAGGGGCCCAAGGCATGGTGACAGTAATGCTTCAAAGCACTCTAGCCCAACCCTTCTGGGAAGGGCCTCGGGAGCAGGTTCTCCTTCAGGAATAGCTAGGCTTGGAAGTGGCAGGGTTCAAGGGGCAAGGGATAGAGCAGGAACAGGGCCCACATGGGAATGGGAGTGTGGATGCAGCCTGGGTCAGGGTGATTAATTTTCTGCAGAACATCCTGCTGAATTAGAACTAGTGATGTGCACAGAGCACACCATGACCTAGCTGTGCCATATGTTGATACACACCTCTCTGCTCTCCTAACTTCTGTTTCCAGAAAGACCAGCTGTAAGTACTACCAAAGAGAGGGTAATGGACTTCATCCCAAAGCAGCTGGAACCTTGCCCAACTGAAGGGGAAATCAAAGTGTCCACCCCCTTTCCCACTGCAGGAGCCTTCTCTCCGGGAACCAACCCCCCCAAAACAGCCCAGTGTGTAAGGGGGCCCTCTAAACAAACAAGTCAATTCAGAGCTGGTACAGAGGAACCCATGGGCAGAACTGCAATGGATGGTGAAGGACTAAAAGTGCCTTTGACTCCAGGGTGGGGTGTTGAGTCAGTGACATTTGAGCCTACAAAGCTGTCTAACCATGCCAAGACTTATCTGGAAGCTATTGGGAAGCCCCCTCCACCTCCCATGGAAATGAGGACTGTAGAAGCTGAGGGGCAATCTCTGATTCCTACAGAGGACTCATCACTCCTGGGAGCTGAATCCATTAAAGAGCCTGACTTTACTACAGTAATGACCTCTCCAAAGAGCCGGACAAACCACTATGGGCAGGCTGCGGAGGGACTTAGTACCATTAAAATTTCCACACAAACTCTTGCAGAGACCGGTTCTGGTAATTCAAGCCCTGCTAGAGTAACCCCTATGGAGATGAGGGAAATAGTTGAGACTACAAGCATCCAAGGAATGGAGTTGACTTATCTCCCTACCTATTGGACCCAAAAGGGGCCCACTCCAGTAATGGAAGTTGGTATGGTGGCCTTGTCTCTAGACCAAACACAGTCTCTGGAGACTCAGATTGAGTTGGCAACAGAGGAGAGCACCAGCTTGTTGGAGATTGCAAGAATATATAGATCAGCACCTTTGTCCCTGGGGCCAACCCCCCTTGAGCAAGTAAGTGCCACAGAAACCTTCCATCCAACAAGCACTGAAAAATGGACCACTAGACTGGCCAGCTCCAGAGCCATAACCTCCATGGCACCCCACAGGACCAGGTCTGCCCCAACTTGGGAGACTCTGTCTCCATTTCAAGAGATGATCACTGTAACACATGCTCCAGAGCAGACCTCCCTGCTGTCTTCCATACAGAGCTGGGCCAGCAGCCTGACCAAAAGAAACCAGCCTGCAAGTGGCCAGACATACAGCCTAGGGAGTAATGAGCAAACCACCATTGCCATGCCTGCTAGAGGCATTACAGAGACTGAACCCACAGACATAATGCAACCTACAACAGTATTGAACTCCTCAGAGATGGCTGAGAACCATACAACTTACCCAGTGGAAATAGGACTGCAGGAGGGCACAACTAGGCATAAAAAAGATACAGCCCTGCATTCATCAGGAACTGAAACATCCTATAAAGTACCTCCTACAAAACCTACCACTTCCATGAAGACCCAAATAGAGTTGGGATTTGTAGAAGCCACAAAAATCAAAGCCAGCTGCAAGCATGGCTCTCCTGGCCTAACAGAATGGACCAACATGGAAGATGCTGAGTGTGCTACAGATGCAGTGACCTTTCCAGTGGCTTGGGTCTCCCAATCCTCTGAACCAGCTGAGACTGGTATACAATCAATTACAACCAACTACAGAGTGCACACTAATCCATTATATCCCATTGGAAGAACTTCACCTATAGCAGTTGGACCCACAACACCCTCATTGGGGGCTTCTGAGAACCCAGTAATGCACCCATACAATGCAGGACCTGCAGAAGCCACAAGAAGGGAAGCAAGAAGCAAAACTACCTTGTCCACCAGAAGGTCAACTGAAATGGAGGTACAAGCTGACAGTAATTCCTCTCCAAACAGAAGGGGAGGACAAACTTATACCCCTAATTCTGTGATAATATCCTCCACAGTAACTGAACTGAAACCCAAGGAACATCCTTCAAGAGAAGTATTAGGCCTGGAAACCTCATTGGCTCACACCAGCAGCCCAAGTGAGATGGAAATTACAGGAGTCTCACCTGCTTGGACTGAAGCTAAAAACCTGTTGAGCTCCTCAGGAACCAGGGAGGCAACTTTCTTTCCCCATGGTACAGAAAAGGGGTGCTCCACCAAGGTTCTCAAGTCTTCAGACTTCCACAGCCTACCTGAGGGGAGGATACAGAAATATGGAGTTGGTTACAGAATGGGGGCTAGATTAGTTACACTTACCCCTCCACAGTCAAGGCTAAGGACTGAGCTAGTGCCATCAGCAGAAATGCCTGAGTCAACAGTTGAGAAACTGACCCCTGTCCATATTGAACCCACAACGAACCAAGCCCAGACAGGTGTAAAAAGAGTTGCCCTGTCCTTGGAAACAAAGCCCACCAACATAGCATACCCTGCAGAGGGACCCTCGCTGCTGCAGCCTTCCAGCTCCATTGAACAAAGACTCAAAACTGCAAGTAAACAACCAATGCATGCAAATATGAGTGTCAAGGAAAGCCTGGCACCTCCACAAGGGACTCCTACAACTTCCACTTCTGCAGAGGAGTTTCAACACCATTCTACACAAGCTCTAGGCACTCTGGCTTCTCCAGATCCTCCACACAGACCAGTGGAGGCTGAAGAAAGAGGAAAAACCTTCTTTCTCCCCATGAGAGAAACTCTGCCTGCTGAAGATGAAACCCATATGAGCCTGCTTGCTGCAGGAGTTCCAGAGAGCCAAACAACCAGTGCAACTGAGCTACGAACTAAAGCTTCACTAGTTAAACAGCATCTTGCTCCCCATGCAGAAAGAGTGCTCTTTCCCACAGCCAACCCTTCAGAAGCTGTGAATGCCCCACTGCTGGACATGTCTGAGACACCAACCACTCCTGCTGGTGTCACTGGGGAACACAGAGACCAAGTAGTATCTAGAAAGCAAATGACAGGCCCCTGGAATGCAGAGCCATTGACCAAAGCAATGTCTCTGGAGGCCCCAGCTGAGTTAGGGCTTGTGGAAACTAATTTCCATTCCAGTGCTAGTAAAGAACATGGGTCTCTAATTGCAAGAACCTCCCTTCCACTGAGCAAAACCCCAGAAGTAAGCTTCCCTCCTGAATTTCCAGCAACCCACACAGTGGAAATGGGTAGTCAGGAAGCAATAAGCACTCACAGAAAGAGAAGTGGATGGATCAGTCTCTCAGCTCACTCCATATTAAAGCATTCTGTTGCAGGAACAGAACCTGCTTATGTGATGGCCCCTGAAGAACTGGACCACCCAACAATCTACCCATACTCTGGGACTGCAGAGGTGATGAACATGAGTGCTGGAAAGCAACTGAGCTTGTCAGAATACAGCAGCAGAACAGAGATGGGAGCACAAGAATTCAAAGATGAGCACGGGAAGGAAGGAAGATCCAGCCCTATGCTCCCTTCTAAGGCAGTGAGGCCAACTCTCAATCATGGCATGCTCCTTCAGGCAAGTAGGCTCAAGAAAAAGCTGGTCCCCTTTGAACAAACCCAGGCATCTCTGGGAAAGAAATCCACAGAAGAATTGCTGCTCTCCTCAGAGAACTGGCAGATGCACCAAGTACAGACACACACCAGTGTTCCTGTCATGCCCTCCCTAAGAACAGAGGAAGCCAAAGGTGCTCGTGCTGCTACAGGAAGCAGGAGTCAAGGTCTCCTCCCTGAGTCAAATGACATTGTGAGCTACAGAGACACCCATACCACAAGCCTCCCTGGGGAGGAGGCTGTACCACACATCTCTGCTATGGAGAGGGCTCCCTTAGCAAGAACTGCAAATATCACTTTCAAATCCCTAGAGCCCTGGGAGAGCAGGAAAAACAGCCTGGCTGAAAAGGAAGTAAAGACAGCTGAGATGACTGAACTCTTCAGAGCTACTCTTGCTCCTGCCAAACAGTCCAATAACACAGTGCTGGCTACAAAAGCAATAGAAGGTCCATCTGGGAGGGGGGTAGAAACACATGTGCAAGGAAATGAAGGTGGAGAGCAGCCTGTTCCTACAACAGAAGGAATGCTGTCTGTGGGCATGGAAACAAAAACTGTGCGCACCTTCTTGGAGGCTTTTGGGGCTCAAATGACTAATGTACCCACTACTTCAATTACAGAAGAAGCCACAAGCCTTGCCAGGAAAGGAGGCAGCAGAGAAATTCAGACTCTAGTTGGAATGCCAGCTACAGCAACCAAGAGTCTCTGGGAACCTGCAAAAATTGTATCCACCACAGCAAGACCTGAAAACCAAACTCTCAGCCCCACAGAGTTGGCATCAATGGTAGTCCCAATCTGCCAGAGGAAAGCTTGTTCTAGAATAGAAGAAATGAATATGCCAGTGACTGAAGGGGTGTATAGACAATTCCTGGAAGCTCTGACTAAAACCACTCCCCAAGCTGTGCTCGGTCACCAAGAAGTCCAGAAGCCCTGTAGAAAGCAGGGTAGGGTGCATGCTTCTGCAACAGGAACTAAAGTCACACATATAAGGCCATCTCTAGAGACAGCAGAAACCCCAGTAACAAGCCCAAGCACTGGAATGGCAAATACTATAAGCACTAATGCTGGTCTCAAAGATACTGCCTGTGTTTTCAGCACATCAGTGGAGATGAAAGGGAAAGGAGCCACAATCTTCCATAGACAGAAAGGACACTACACATTCCTGCCTGCTGGTATATGGCCTATATCAAGGGAGTCAGAACACCCAGGGCATCTGACCAAGAAAAGCCCCAATCGGGAGATGCAGTCAGAAAGTCCATACACTCAGACCCCAGCCCAAACTCCTTCAAACCCCAAGGAGGGAACTTCCACTGCAAACACATCAACTGATGCAGTGCATTCCACCAGAGAGGTGCTGCTGCTGGAAGCTCCTGAAAATCAGACTGTGGCAATAAAAGAAGAAACTAGTAGTTACAGAGAAGAGGCTGTAACTACAACCCATCTTCTAGCTTCTGATGCTCTAAGCAGTGAAACTGCTGAGCAAGTGCAGTCTACACAAGTACATAAGCCAATTCTCAGGAGGCATCAGCTGATCACTCCCTCTGAACAAGGGACCAGCAAACCCACAACTAACATAACCCCTGCAGGGGTTGGAAATACCCATCTAAGTTCAAGTGGGGTGTCTTATACTGGAATGGTCTTAGCTTCTAGGCATCTTGCCAAGGGAGTCTCACTGCTGCAGGCTTCACCAGAAACCATCAGCCTCATTGAACTGCACAGCCCAATGCATGCCATGATGCTCCCCAGGGAAGAACATAGCCAAAGCCCTTTCCCTCCAGAACAGGTGGAAGCTGTAGTCAGGCTAGGACTTGTCAGAGAAACTCTATCCACACATTCTCCTGAGCCCCCAGCACAGAGACTAGAGGAGGTCAGTAACTTACACCAAAAGAAAGGAGGAAAACCCTCTCCTCTTCACCTAGGAACAACACAGCCAAAAGAAAACGAGACTTACTTGGCATCTTCTACCAAGGTAGTACTTGGTATAGGAGCCCTAGAAGGCCAAACCGAGCTGGGAACTACAGAAATTTCATTACTCAAAGCACTTGGCTCTTCCCCACTTGCAGAGAGACCTAGCTTGAGAGCAGCAGAAGCAACAGGAGCTGTGAACAATGCTCCTAGTAATAGTACAGAGACTCAGACCATGCTCCCAAGGGAGACAAGGGCTGCATCAGCAGGACCCAAAGCCCCAGGACAGTCTTACTCCACTACATGGGGGATCAGAATGAAAACAGCTGAGGCCCTGAGCAGCCCAAGTGAAAGGAGGGGGGACACAGTCACAATTGGTTACAGAAAGAAAAATGGAGGACAAGCCCATACCCAACCTCCTATTGGCTGCATATTTTCTGCAGGAAGTGACACAACTTATGTCTGTCCATCCCTGTGGCCTCCCTCCAACCAAAAGGTCCTGGCTGCCACAGAGACTCAAATGGAATCTGGAAGTCAGTCTATTGTGGAAGGAATCCCATCTCAATATGTGGGATCTTCCCTTGAGAGCCAAACTACAAGCCCATCAGCAGGGAGCAATAGAGGGAAACATAAGCTCTCAGCTCCAGTGCATTCCTGGGGGCTGGAAAATGAAACACATGCCACAAAATGGCACTCAAGTCTAGCTGAGCAATGGGCCATCAACACCACCAAACTGACCAGTGGTGAACTGTCAACCCCACAACCACAGATGCATAAAGCAAGAACTGCCACCAACTCTGCAACACCAGGTTCTGAAGAATCACATCAAATAAAGATGACTCAATTGCAATGGGCTTTCCAAAAGCCCCCCAGTAGCCTGTCTGCTGTTGACTCAGAACTCCTACACCTTGTTGGCAAGAGGTCTTTGCCAGAGATGGGGGAAAGGCCAGCTCCACCCCATGGCAGCAATCCAGATTACAAAGTGATTACTCTGAGCCATGGACACATTAGTCCTCTGATTCCAAACACCCTAGAAAAACTACAGGCAAAGGTTCTAGAAGCACTCCAAAGGCAATGCTTCCTGTCACCTGAATTTCAGAGGTTCCCTGCCACTGGATTACGTCCACCTGCAAGAAGGATCAAGCATATTCCTTGGCTTGAGGCAGGTACCTCTTCTCACAAGCAGAATGAGAAGTGTAGGGAGCTCTGTCTGTCGGCCTGCCCCTTCTTGGGTAGAAAGAGGCCAACTAACTGCTGTTGCCTGAACTGCTTTGGTAGAAGCCCACACGCTGCCATGGACAAACTGTCTGGCCCTGGTAAACATGTCCAGCACATCCTGCCAGCTCAAAGGGCTGTGGTGCTGCCAGGACTACCTAACTGGCAGGTCTGTGACTTCAAGAGGGACTTGTGTGGCTGGCAGCAGAGCAACACTGATGACTTTGACTGGATACTTGCTAGGGAAAGACCTGCTGGACCAGTGACTGGCAATACCTCTGAAACCCAGTGCTCTCCTTCTTGGGGTAAGTGGTGCTGTCTCTGGGCAGGTCTCTGCCCAGTGGGGTGGGAGTAACTGTGTGCCATGGGGTCCAGGAGTAACCTGGTAAACCAGCTTGTGGGCAGAGTGAGCCAGGAACATGACCCAGCTGATAAGGCTTCAGGAACTCTTAACACCCGGGGAGTCTGCACTAGGACAGACTGCTGTGGCAGCCTCCCCTTGCGGTGACTCACAGCTGGCTCGGCAGGAGGGAAGAGCAGCAGCAGATGGGGATGCTGCCCTGTGACCAGCACTGCATGGCTGAATTAATGCAAGGAAAGATCCTTGGCAAGTGCCCAGTCTTGCACTTGGATAGAGGCTTGGGAACACTGCAGGCATTTAGCTGGTAACTCAGCATACTCCATAATACCAGCCCTCCTTTCAGTGACAGGTGAGACTGACAGGCAGGTAGTGGGGGACACCATGGAGCCAAGTCACCTGACTCTGACTTCCCTTGAGTCTTAACGAGCTCCCACATTAGAAAGTGTGGGGTGGGGGGAAGAGGAGTAGAGTTGGGGAATTTTCAGAGGGCCCCTGGGAAAGGATCAGATCATTGAAGAGCAGTGTTGATACTCCCAGTTCTTTCATGAATCCTAAAGGAATGCAGGGACTGAGCCCTCACCTAAACTCTCTACAGCTCACTTAATAGCTAAAACATGAAGCGTCCCTGGGAAGCAAGTATGGACAGTGCCTCCACCCCACCCGCATGGAAAGTGTTTCTCTCTCTAGGTGGAATGGGACTCTCATAGCATCCCTGTACTCAGCCCACCACAAGCCAGGAACTAGACTCCTAAAAGCCTAACCCTAAAGCCATTTTGGAGGAGGGTTCAAATTGTCATTCCTGGGTTACAAAACCTTTAGTCACATACATAGTTGAGTTGTTCGGTTTTGCATACATGCACTTACCCATGGCAGGAAGGAAAAGAGGGGCAGGAAGGAGGGGTGATCAATGAGGATTTGTGCATTTGATTCACTGTCTTCCACCAGGTAGCTATATCTCCCTGAAGTCTCCTTTCTCCAGACAAACTCCAGAACAGAAAGCTGCTCTAACTAGTCCCATTCTGCAAAAGCTTGGATGCATCCACTTCTGGTACAGCCCACTGGGCTCTGTCATGGGTAAGCTTGGCCTTGTGCCTCTGACAAGGCTTGAAAGTATATAAACCAGAGCTCAGGGCCAATAATCAGGGCCTGGGGATGGGGGAGCTGTTTGAAGCTTCCTTTGCCCTGTGTGAGCATAGGGCACTTTGAAGTGCCATGCACTCCTCGCAAGGCGGAGGAAACTTCATGGAGCTCCCCCGCCCTCAGGCCAATCAGGGCTTAGGGGCGGGGGAGTGCATGATGTCTCCTCCTGTCCTGTGAGGAGCATGTAGCACTCTGAAGTGTTGCCTGCTCCTTGCAGGGGTGAGAAGAAGTTTTGTGCACTCTGCCACACCAGGCCCTAACTGGCCTGGGGGTGGAGGAGTGGCAGGGTCTCCAGGCCAGATCAACCTGCTTGGCAGGCAGGATCCAGCTTGCAGAGGCCCATTTGCACACATCTAAATGATCCAGGAACCATCAAGTATCCCATGCATGCTGTCTGTTTGCAGTGTAAGTGTATGGTATGTAAAGTGGTGACCATGTAAACATGGACCAGTTCCATAAACAAAAGTAACCCCAAGTCTTATCAGCAGGGGACAGGGACAATGTTGGGTTTATTAGCCTTTCTCTTGTTCTGTATCATGCTGGTATTAAGTGCTTGAATCTCTCACCAGGCACAATCAGCATCTATCTCAAAGTTGCAGGTGCTCCTGAGTGGCACAGAATCTGGTCTGCCAAAGGGCAGCAGGGCACAGACTGGCATGAAGTAAGTGTGGAGGCCTGTGTGTCTCAGAAGCTGCAGGTGAGAGCCCTGCCGGGTTTGTCTTCTATCTCTGGCTGGGGAGGGAGGATATGGCATGTGGGTGATCAGGGGTTTTGTCAGGAGAATGCTTGGTAGCTTGGAGGGGAAAGATTTGCCTGAGACTCAGACAGGCTCTGGAAATACAAGTGCTGCCTTCCCCCTCCCTTCCTGGGTGCTGTTACCTACAGTTGCCCAGCAGAGAAGGCAATGGGAGGCTAGGCTTTGAGTTGGCCTCTGGAGCCCAAGCAGTAGTCAGTAACTGAAATCTTTCTGCTGTAGGTGATGGTGGAAGGAGTCATTGGCCTGGCACCAGAGAGTGATACTGCCATTGATGACTTGGCTCTCTCTATGGTGGAGTGTCAGGAAGGCTGTGAAGAGCTGGCTGCCTTATAAAGAAAGTGAAACAAGCAACAAACAAAATAAACTTTTTTTTAAATGCACAAAGGCCTCAAGTCTTTCTCTGGGCTGATCAGCTGGGGTTACTGTGCCAAGCAACATGGAGAAGGTGGTGATTGGGGCACTCAGCTGCGTGGCTGCATCCCACTGCCCTGATAGGAAGTGTTGAGCAGGGGTTGGACTCCTTGCTGGGATAGGGAACAATCAGAGCTGTTCAGCACTTGCCATGTCATCCCTCTCACAACAGGGCCTTTTCCAACATGCTGTAGCAAGGGAAACGTCATCCATGCAGAAACTGGGCAATGTTTCGAAGGGTATGACTCACACCCCTAGCAAATGTCCCTTGGCTCTAGTCAAGCTGAACTTTGCAGGAACTTCCTGGGGAACCCCAATAAGAACATAATGGCCATACTGGGTCAGACCAAAGGTCCATCTAGCCCAGTATCCTGTCTGCTGACAGTGGCCAGCACCAGGTGCCCCAGAGAGGGTGGATAGAAGACAATGATCAAGCGATTTGTCTCTTGCCATCCCTCTCCAGCCTCTGACAAACAGAGGCCAAGGACACCATTTTATCCCCTGGCTAATAGCCTTTTATGGACCTAACCTCTATAAAATTATCTAGCTTCTGTTTAGAGAAGGCCTCTTGTCCAAGCTAGCTACTGCTCAGCTTCTGGGCACTAGTGCTGGAATGGGAGCATTGGAGGCAGGTGTGGCTTGCTCTTTCTGCTCAGAGCAGTGAGATGATGCTCTGCATCACATCCCTCAGGCTGCCTGTGGACACCTAGTCACATTCCAGTCTAGAGCCCAGGCCCTGCCTGCATTCCAACTGGAGCAAGTCACAGAAGCGACTTGTTTTGGGACCAGTCTCAATGGTTTCTTTTCAACAGCAAGGGCATATTGACAGCAAAGTTTGTCTAGCTGGGGGCACATGACTGAGTGTATGCTGAGTTCTGTTAGCCTACATTTTATTAAACCTTGCCCATGCATCTCAGCTAGCAGAATTCCATAAAGCCAGTTCCAAAACAAGGTAGCTCACCTGCTTTTAAACTATCCTTCATGTGGACACAGTTGAGATCACCAGCAGTGCAGAGATTCTAGCTAACAGGTTCAGGCTCACCTCAACCCTTAGGCTACATCTACACTGGCAGCTTCTTGCACCACAAGGGAGCGTCTACACTGCCATAGGCTTTTGCGCAAGAGCATCCATGGCAGTGTAGATGCTCTTTTGCACAAGAAAGCTCTGATGGCCATTTTAACCATAGGGGCTTCTTGCGCAAGAAATTCATGTTGCCTGTCTACACTGGCCTCTTCTGGAAAAGCTCTTGCACGAGGGCTTATTCCTCATGGGGGGAGGAATAACTCTTCCAGAAGAAGCCCTGTTTTACAATGCTGCACTGTAAATTTACTTCTGGAAGAACGCTCGTGCAGTGTAGACAGCCAGCAAGCTTTTGCAGAAGAACAGCTGTTCTTGCGCAAGAAGCTGCCAGTGTAGACATAGCCTTAGATTGGGCTAAAAGAGGGCTAAATACCTTAAATCACAAGTCCTCTGCTATATGGCATGGGCTCTCAGAGAAATTGCTCTCAAATGTCTTTCTAGCATTTATGAGCTTAGAAGCTGGGCAAAAGTAGGTTCCAATTAATGGAATATACCTGATTCCAACTGCAATTGCAGTTGGAAAACTTAACTTTTACACTTTGATAAAATTTTTACAAATTATTTTTCAGACACTTTAGTCCCTCTCTTCTACAGCAACAAAAAAAAAATCAAATTTTTATCTAAAAAAATCTACTTTGAAAGTCTCACTTTTTTTTGGCAAAATGATTGACTTGTCAGGAAAAGATTGGGTTTTTTAAATGAACTTAATTTTATTTAACTGCTTGAACAATATCATTGGGCTTTATTTTTTCCAGAAACTTTATAAAAAATCTAACTTATTTTTTTGCCAATATCTGGCCTGGTGGTTGGCCGGATTCTTTCCTGGTTCTGGTCCAGATTATGATTTCTGTCCTGCTTCCGGTCCAGATTATAACCTTCCTCTTTTTTTTTTTTTTAATTGAGGAGTTTTTGAAAACATGTTCACACTATGCAAGTGGAAACTGGGGCAAACAATCTTCAAGAACTCTAATCCCCTGAATGTGTGTATCTTGTATGTGAAGTTAAATGCAAAATTGAGGTGGTGGAGGCCTTCCAAGGGGTTGCATGTAGAGGGAGTGACATTCAGTGTCCCTAGATGTTACTGGTTTAATGAGGAGTTTGTTATAGGGACCTACGGTGTCTGCTCACTTCCTTGCTCTGAGGGGGAGGTGTGGGGCTGGTGCCACCTCAGCCTGGGATATAGCAGCCACTTGACAGATAAACAGTGAGGTGGCAAAATTTGCAGATGATACCAAACTGCTCAAGATAGTTAAGACCAAAGCAGATTGTGAAAAGCTTTAAAAAGATCTCACCAAATTGAGGGGGCAACAAAATGGTAAATGAAATTTCATGTTGACAAATGTAAAGTAATGCACATTGGAAAAAATAATCCCAACTATATGTACAAAGTGATGGTCTAATTTAGCTACAACTACTCGAGAGATCTTAGCGTAATTGTGGATAGTTCTCTGAAAACATCCACTCAGTGTGCAGTGGCAGTCAAAAAAGCAAATGGAATGTTAGGAGTCACTAAAGGGATAGAAAATAAGACAGAACATTTTATTGCCTCTGTATAAAACCATGGTATGCCCACATCTTGAGTACCACGTAGAGATGTGGTCTCATCTCAAAAAAGATATATTGGCATTGGAAAATGTTCAGAAAATGACAAATTATTAGGGGATTAGAACTGGTGCCATATGAAAAGAGACTAAAAAGACTTGTACTTCTCATCTTAGAGAAGAGGAGACTAAGAGGGGATATGGTAATTTACTTATTCCCACAATATAAAAGCTAGAGGTCATCAAATGAAATTAATAGGCAGTAGGTTCAAAACAAATAAAAGGAAGTTTTTCTTCACTCAGTGCACAGTGAACCTCTGGAACCCCTTGCCAGAGGATGTGGTGAAGATTAGGACTGCAACAGGGCTCAAAGAACTAGATAGGTTCAGTCCATCAATGGCTGTTAGCCAAGATGGTAGGAATGGTGTCCCTAGTCTCTGTTTGGCTGGATATTGGTGACTGGAGAGAGGTCACATGAGGATTACCTGTTTCCTCCCTCTGGGCCACCTGGCATCGGCCACTGTCTGCAGACAGGATACTGGGCTAGATGGACTTTTGCTCTGACCCAGTATGGATGTTTGTAGTGGAAATGTGGAAGACGATTGTGAGGTCGAGGAAATTAGGTGGTGTACCACAATCATTCTTTTTATGCCTGCATTTCCTGTCAGGCCCGGATGCTCTAAGCAGCCATTTTTGCTTTTTGCTGCTGCTTATTCTTTTGTTGTTCTCAAAGAGTTAGCTGTTTGCTCAGATGGTACAGTGTAGGAATGCACTGTTGACTTTTAACAAGTTCTGGGACAGCTCCTAAGGCCAGCCACCTGGCATGGGAGTGCAGGAGTGCTTGGGAAGATCACATAGCTATTTATGCTGAATGTTTCCCACCTGATAATGCTAATTATTGGAGCTGGGAAAATATGCACTATATCAATGATCTTGTTAGGTTCTCAAAACAGGTGTGATTACTGCAGATCCAACAGTATATAAAGGCCAGGAATATTCCTAACATTGGAACCTCGGAGTAGACCGAAGCCACGGAAGGCGCTATGCACTGGACACTGGGGACCGTCCGCTGCCCTTCTTCAGGGGGGTCCCGGCAGCAGAAGGTGTTAGCGGGGATGCTACAGTTGATTCACATCCTCGTGGGATGGACTAAGGTCCTCACTACTCGGATCTATCACCGGTCGTAATATCAGTAGATTTTAGGCGCAGTCAATAAAAACTGGCAAGTGGTTAAAGTTAAACAACAGGACTATATTGTAGTGCAAATTTAAATAACATACATCGAATAACCATGGAGGGCAGTCCTATGGTTACCCCTAATAATAATTACCAGAGTCCTCGGCGCAAGCAGGACGATGGTGGTGATGCTGGTGACCTCAAGCCTCTGGCTGATTGAGAGCCTCAGGCGAGGAACAACCAGGAGTCCCTCGGTGACAGGGTCGTTGGTCAGGCGACCTCAATCCTTAGGCTAATTTGAAGCCCTTGGAGAGGAACAGCCTGTGCGATCCCTCGAAGCGCTGAGGAAGATTGCGAAGACGGCCGATCTACCTTCCGCAGATGCGTTTGGTCTTCGGTCCTCTTCCCGCTCTTCAGCTGCGGCCGGAGTAGACGATGGACGCTAGACTCTAATAATCCTATCCTATCTAACCTAAAAGAAAACCCTAATCTAGTCACCGACGCACCCGTCGAACAGACGCGATGACGGCCGATAAGCGGAACCGCGACGCAGCCTGCCGAACAAGCATGACGACAAAAGCTAAACTACTCTAATATACTAAACTAGCTAACTAAACCTAACACTACCTAAAAAGAAAGAAACAAAGCCTTCCGCCCTGCTTAATTCTTAAAGACTGTATTAGACCTCACTCATTCTCTTGACCTAGGACTAAGATTAGGACCTCTCTCACTCTCTTACACTATACCTAACCTGACGCACATATACCCGACGCCACCCAACTGTTGCGTGGTACAGGCTTTTATAATATGGGCTCATGAATATTCATAATATTTTACTTCAAATCAATTGGCTCATTCAAAAATGCTAATTTACATAGCTTTACAATGATTGGCTAAGGAGAATCATAACAAGCGCATACATTATTTTTCAAATTCCAACAGGTAAGTTGGTGGATGTGACATACGTGAGCTACGTGCCAAAACATTTTGTCATTATGGTAACTTTACAATGATTGACAACCTCATTGATTGACATTTGATCTCAATTCATTCTAATGCTCCCCTTTCTGTTTTCTTTACATAGGATGTCCAGATAACGTATGAACTCAGGCTTTACATTTTTCATATTTGCTTTTATCAAATTACAATCATAGTAATAATAATAATAATAATTAATAATAAAGACATTTCATATAACATAAAATTCTGCGTACAAAGGGACGTAGGCATTGTATTTTATTCTGAGGTTTGCTTAGGCTTAATAAGCATTGTATCCTATCCTAAAATGTACTTAATCATTGCATTTTATTCTGAGATCTGGTTAGGCTTAATAAGCATTGTACTTTCTTAATAAGCATTGCATTTGATTCTAAGATTTGCTTAATAAGCATTGTACTTTACGCTGATATTAAGCATTGTACTTTACCTTAATATTTGCTTAGTAAAATCTTTAAGCCTTCACCCAATTTGTGTGCTTATTGCCTCCGAATCCCTTAGGGAAGAACCATTGCTGCTTCTTCGAGTGATTGCTCATGTCCATTCAAATGAGGTGCATGCGCGCCACGTGCACGGTTCCCAGAGCATTTTTCCCCAGCGGTACCTGTCGGGCCGGCAGGTCACCCCCTGGAGTGGCACCGCTGTAGTGGAGGATAAGTACCCTGCCGGCCCTCCCCTCTTCAGTTCCTTCTTACCGCCTGTGACGGACGTTGGAGCTTGCTGTCTTGTGCAGATCCCAGCTTCTTATCTTTGCCCGTGGGCAGTTCTTTCTTTCAGTAGTTGTAGTTAAGTACTTAGAGAGAGCTTCCCTTGACCCCACCCCCAGGGGGCTGGTGATGCCAGGCCCACAGGGCTTCAAACTGTGTGTGGCTTGCACAAAGCCTATGCCCAAGGGAGACCCCCCCCCCCCCCGAACAGTGTCTTAAGTGTTTGGGGGAATCTCACCTTGCGGACGCCTGCAAGATTTGTCAGGGGTTCAAGCCACGTACCGAGAGGGAAAGGGATTCCTGCCTGAAGTTGCTCCTGATGGAGTCGGCGCTGCAGCCCGCGTCCTCCAGAGAAGCCTTGGTGCGTACTGCACCGGCGTCAGTGCGGGGGTCACGTTCTGACCTTTCCCGCACTGCGGTGCTGAAGAAGGCGGCACCGTGGCACCGATCTCAGTCCCTGGCACCAAAGCGGGTGAAGGACTCTTGGGGGGGGGAGGGGGATCACCTGAGCACAAGGCCCACGGGGACCAGCATCGGCAGGGATACTCCCCGGCACCGTCCTCGCCTGTCCGGCACCGCAAGGGGATACAGAAGAGGAGGGAGACTGTGCACAGGGCCGAGAGCCCTGGGCCTATCCTGGCCTGCCGCCCCTCCATGCTGGAGGTGTTCGAGGGAGCTGATAGAGCTAACGGCCTCACCCCCCCTCCTCGGAGGGGTCTTCGACTTCGGTACCAGGGGTCTCGGGGGCACCGGTGGTCTCCCCAACCCCAGGGCCCCGGCCGCCACCGGTAGAGTCAAAGGACCAACCATTGCTGCTAGCCGCTTCAACACGGGGTCAGACTGTGCCGGCGCTGCGGAGGCTGCTCTGGCAGCACCATCTCCTGTCCAGACGATCCCCGGCACTCATGCGCCTTATGGCCCTGTCGGTCGTAAGGGCGCCGGTACCAGGGCTGTTGTCACAAGCACTGGCCTTCCCGGCACCACAGATACCGGTTCTGCAGGCACCAAATGCAGCACGGGTATTTGCAGATTCGGTCCCGAGACCGGCACTGTCCTACCAGCCGGTACCAAGTGGTCCAGTGCCGCACTTACCGTCCCCACACCGGGAAGCCGGAGTCCATGGCACAGTTTAGACCGAGGGCTCTACAGGGTCAACCCTTGATGGCACCACCGTGGTCAGCATCCAAGCTGTCCTCGGAATCCGAGGCGGAGTCGCTGCGTTCAGTGGGGTCATCTCGCATGTCTTCACGGTACCGATCTCACTCCCGGCACCGAACAGCACTGCAGGGGTTCGAGCAGGTATGCAGCAGCCTGGCCATTTTGGACGCCCTGGGCGTATCACCAGTGGGTCGCGGAGGAGGTCCATGCCTTCAGCCTTGTTGTCCCGGGCTCCGCCATCGCCCAGGGGGGCTAGCCCTAGTGGGCACCCGGACCTGGGGGAAGCACGAGCCGATCCGCAGCAGCAGCAGCAGCTGGAGGTACCGCAGCAGCCGGTCCCTGCTCCGGCAGTGGTGGAGCAGCCGGTTCTGAGTCATGAGTCGACATCCTCTTCATCTCCTGACAAAGCTTTGGCAGACCTGGCCCCGGCTATGCCAGCCATGGACGCGAGGTCACACCAAGAGCTGCTCTACCGACTTGCGGCGAACCTCGGGGTGCCGGCTGAGCCGGTGACCGAGGAATCAGACCTGATGGTGGACATCCTCATGGAGGATGCCCCGGCGAAATTGGCCCTGCCACTGAATAAAACAGTGGCAAAAATTATGAACACTTTGTGGCAGACGCCAGCATCCCTATCCCCGACGCTCAAGGGGGTCCAGAGGAGGTATTATGTCCCCCAGTCGGGGCATGAGCACCTCTATTCACACCCAGCGCCGGGTTCCATCGTGACCCAGGCGGCGGCCCAGAAAGAGGGTCGGGGCAGTCGGGCCCTTCTCCGAAGGCAAGGGACCCTAAGCGTATGGACCTGATGGGGTGTAAGGTCTATGCAACGGGGGGGGGGGGGGGTGCAATTGCGCATCGCCAACCATCAGGCAATGCTCAGTCGCTATGTCTATAACGCTTGGCAAGCGATGAAGAGGTTCTGGGAAAGGTCATCCCTGGAGGACAGGCAGGAGTTCTCCGCCCTGGCCACAGAGGGTAGGACGATAGCATGCACCGCCCTGCAGGCGTCCTTGGATGCGGTAGACTCGGCAGCCAGGACAATGGCGTCCGGTGTAGTGATGCAACGTAACACCTGGCTGCAGGTTTCAGGGATCCCGTTGGACTTGCAGGCCACTATACAGGACCTGCCGATTGATGGGAAGGTCCTGTTTGCAGAAAATACCGACTCCAGGCTTCACAGTCTGAATGATACCAGGTCGACTCTTCGGTCGTTGGGTATACATATGCCTGCACCCCAACGCAGGCAGTTGCCACGTAGGCAGCCGCATAGGGGTGAGCCACAGGCCGCACGGCCGGACTCTTGGCGGCGCAGGCCCTGTGGTCCTACTGGGGGTTTCGCCAATGTGCCGGGCTCGGGGGCTCGCAATAGGCGCCATCGGCCCTGCCCGGATGCAGGCAGGGGCACCACTCAGCCCCCTCCCAATCTATCTAAGCAGTTCTTTTGAAGCTGTGCTTGGGGACCTCATACCGATACCCGCCATTTCCCCCCCATTTGGGGACCGGTTGTCCCACTTTGCCCAGGCCTGGTCGGCCATCACCTCGGACAAATAGGTGTTGAGCATAGTTTCCCGGGGTTACTCTATCCCCTTCCTGGGCTCCTACCCCTCCCTTCCTCCCTCCTTGTCCCTCTTCAGGGACCCGTCTCACGAGGCCCTCCTCAGACAGGAGGTCACTGCACGCCTGGAAAAGGGGGCAGTGGAAAGGGTCCCTTCCCACAGGGAGGGCAGGGGGTTTTATTCCCGCTATTTTATTTTTCCGAAGCCGAAAGGGGGCCTTCAGCCCATCCTGGACTTCAGGGACTTTAACAGACACATAAGGAAGGAGCAGTTTCGTATGGTGACCCTGGCCTCAATAATTCCGGTGCTAGACAAAGGGGATTGGTATGCGGCCCTCGATTTGAAGGACGCCTACTTTCATGTCGCAATCTGGACAACCCACAGGAGGTTCCTCCGGTTTGTGGTGGCCCACCAACACTTCCAGTTTACTCTCCTTCCCTTCGGGTTGTCGACCGCCCCCAGGGTTTTTACGAAGTGTATGGCGGTGGTGGCTGCCTTCCTCAGGCGACTTGGGGTCCAAGTCTTTCTGTACTTGGATGACTGGCTCATCAGGGGTCGGTCAAGGGACCAGGTCGCTGCGCACATAGGATTGGCGTAGTCTCTGTTCGACAGACTCGGACTCGTCCTGAACGAGGAGAAGTTGAAATTGACACCAACACAGAACATAGAGTTCGTGAGGGCGGCCCTGTGCGCCAGGACGGGGCACACTTACCTCCTGCTGTCCAGGTTTCAGGCGATCAGGGCCCTGATATCCAACCTGTGGCAGTCCCCGTTGATGATGGCCCAGTCGTGCACGAAACTCCTAGGCCACATGGAGGCCTGTACCTATGTGGTCAGACACACCAGACTGCGGCTCAGGCTGCTGCAGACGTGGTTGGCACTGTCGTTCAACCAGGCCAGACAGGGATGGGACTAGGTCCTGTCTGTGCCGCAGGACGTCCTGGCCTCGCTCAATTGGTGGACGTTAGAGACAGAGGTGCGCGCTGGAGTTCCCTATCGTGTGGAGCTGCCGTCCGCTCAGCTCATCACGGATGCCTCCGATGACGGCTGGGGGGTATACCTACAGAGTCACAGGATGCAGGGATTGTGGTCCCCCCCACGAAAGGGCGTTACACATAAATGTGAGAGCGCTGAAAGCGATCAGGAGGGCTTGCGAGGTTTTCCTGGCTATGCTCTTGGGGAAACTGGTGTCAGTTCTGCTGGACAACACAGCAGCTGTTTTCTATATAAACAAGCAGGGTGGAGCTTGGTCATCCCCGCTTTGTCAGGAGGCGGTTCTCCTCTGGGAGTTCTATATAGCCCACTGCATACAGCTACAGGTGGCATACCTGCTGGGATGCGTGAATACGCTAGCAGACTCGCTGAGCAAGTCCTTCAGCGTCCACGAGTGGGGCCTGAAGGGGGAGGTTTTAGCTCAGCTTTTCCGGTTGTGGGGTCGTCCCCGGTGGACCTATTCGCTATTGAGGGGAACAGGAAATGTCCCCAGTATTTCTCTCTCCTGGGTCTGGGCGCGGGTTCGAAGGGAGATGCCCTGACCTCTCCGTGGCCTCGAGGGCTGCTTTACGCGCTTCCCCCGTTCCCGCTTCTTCCCAAGGTGCTTACCAGGACCAAGCTGTTCAAGTCCCGGGTAATCCTGGTAGCCCCGGACTGGCCCAGGCAGTTTTGGTACTCCATCCTGCGGGAGATGGTGGTGGACAGGCCTGTTTGCCGCTGACCCTGGACCTAGTTACCCAGGACAGGGGCGGGGGCATTCTGTATCACCCAGATATCAAGTCCCTTCACCTGATGGTGTGGCTTATCTATGGCTGAAACCCTCCGAAAGAGCTTGTTGGCGGGGGGTACAGGAGGTTCTCCTGGGGAGTCGGAAGCCAACCACCAGGCGGTCATACGCTGCCAAGTGGAAGCGGTTTTTGGTCTGGGCTCAGAGCAAGGGAGTCTGCCCTTCCCAGGCCCCTGTCCTGGTGGTCCTGGACCACCTGTTTGAGCTGCAGCAGGCGGGCCTATCCGCGCCATCGATACGGGTGCATCTAGCGTCCCTAACGGCGTTTCATGAAGCGTTGAAGGGACGGTCGCTGTTTGCAGCCCCCCTCATGAAGAGATTTCTAAAGGGTCTCGACAAGTTGTATCCCCATGTGAGAGCCCCGGTGCCACAGTGGGACCTCAACTTGGTGCTAAATAAGCTCTTGGGGGCCCCCCCCTTCAAGCACCTTGCATCCTGCCCTCTCAGGTTTTTGTCGCTTAAGGTGGCATTCCTAGTGGCCATTACGTCAGCACGTTGGGTGTCAGAGTTACGTGCCCTGATGGCGGAGCCCCCGTACCTGGTGTTCTCGGTGGACAGGGTTCAGCTGCGTCCCCACCCCGCGTTCCTCCCTAAGGTGGTGTCGACCTTTCACATGTTGCAAGACATATACCTCCTGGTTTTCTTTCCCAAGCCCCACCGCTCCCCTAAGGAGTGGGCGTTACACTCCTTGGACGCAAAGCGGGCACTGGCATTTTATATAGACAGAACAAGGCCCTTTCGCAAGTCATCACAGTTGTTTATTGCCTATGCCGAGCGGGTAAAAGGGAAGCTGGTTTCTTCCCAAAGGCTGTCGGGATGGATATCCTCCTGCATTAGGGAGTGCTATGCTCTGGCACATAGGGAGCCACCCTGCATATCGGCGCACTCCACCAGGGCGTGCGCTTCGTCTGTGGCCTTTGGGGCTCAGGTTCCAATTCTCGAGATCTGTAGGGCTGCTATGTGGTGCTCGGTCCATGCGTTCACCGAGCATTATGCCCTCACTCAACAGGTGCAGGAGGATTCCGCCTTGGGTGCAGCGGTGTTGGGCTCTATTCTGTAAAAGGAAAGATGGAAAGGGGGATGGATGAGTGGCACGCTGTAGTGTTCTGTGCCTTCCTGTTGAGTCTGTGTTATGTTCTATGGTTGCACTGTTGATTAAAGTTTTCGCTGTAGTTGAATACCGGTGTGGCTGTTCTGTTACTTAGAAAGGTGGCTCTGACCCCACCTCTGGGTGGACTAGCTTGGAAGTCACCTCATTCGAATGGACACGAGCAATCACTTGAAGAAGAAAACAGGGTTACTTACCTGTAACTGTTGTTCTTCGAGATGTGTTGCTCATGTCCATTCGATTCCCCCCCTGCCTCCCCTGTGTCGGAGTTGCTCCGGCAAGAGGGAGAGGGCCGGCAGGGTACTTATGCTCCGCTATAGAGGCGCCACTCCAGGGGGCGACCTGCCGGCCCAACGGGTACTGCTGGGGAAAAAAATGCTCCGGGACCCGTGCACACGGCGCGCATGCACCTCATTCGAATGGAAATGAGCAACACATCTCGAAGAACAACAGTTACAGGTAAGTAAACCTGTTCTCTTGGCAATACACTGTTCTTATGTTATGTGATCACTATGACTTTGCACATTGTGCTTGTGTGTGGGTGCATGGTATTAAAAAAAAAAAATCCCATCCTTTTTTCTTTTATTTTTTTCAAGAACATGTTAAATTTCATGGTTTTGGAGAAAAGCTGAAAATGTGCCCTGAATTCAGCAAAAGACCTCTGTCATGGATGAGGAGTACTATCCTTTTCTAAACATCTCAGCATTCAGTAACTAGGGCTACCTCTACACTGCAGGCTTCTTGTGCAAGAACTCTTTTGCGCAAGAGTTTCTGTGCAAAAATTCTTGCGCAAGACCGCATCCACACTGCCATGTGCTTTTGTGCAAGAGATGTGCTTTTGCGCAAGAGCGTCCATGGCAGTGTGGACACGCTCTTGCGCAAGAAACCCCCTGGTGCCTGTTCACACTGTCTCCTTGCGCAAGAGGGCTTATGCCTCTTGGGGAGAGGAATAACTCTTGCGCAAGAAGCCCTCTCTTCTGATGCTTTACTGTAAATTTACTTGTGCAAGAACGCGCGTGCAGTGTAGATGCTCCGTAAGTTTTTGCGCAAGAACAGCTGTTCTTGAGCAAAAAGCCTGCAGTGTAGACATAGCCCCAATGTCCTGTAAAGTGTTAAACCAGGAACAGTGGGTATCCAGGAAGTGCTGGCAGGGAGGCAGGAGAGCCAATGGGAAGAAAGTGTGAGGTTTGAACTGAAAGCAGCGATGTGACTGCTGCACTTCTTTGTGTGGCTTTTGGAGAGGAAAAATCTGGAGAAAGATGGACTGAACCTTGGGAGCTGGCCACGGAGTGTCCAGCAAATTCACGTCTAAAATGGATGGAACCTTGGAATAACAAATGTGAGTGCACAGAGAATGTGTACTTAGATGCAATTAGGTTTTGTTTTTTTTAATTTCTCTTTTGTGAACTTTGTGCTGAGCCCTTATGACCCCCCCCCCGACTCTACACTATAAATGAAGCTGAATCCAAGGGAATCAATTCTGTGTGTGAATCTGTTTTTCTCAGTTGCTCTGTAACACCTGGAAACCAAAGCTGCTTTATCAAGTGTGTCTTTTTTGTTTGTTAATAAAATCACATTTTTAAAGACTGACTGGTTCATGTGACTCAAAAAGCAGGAAAGTCTGTGTACATGTGCCTGAGACTGAGGGGTCAGCTATTAGAAATTCGTTTTTCAATCTCTTCGAGGCTATGTCTACACTCGCGGCTTCTTGCGCAAGTATGGCTGTTCTTGTGCAAGAATCCGCAGAGCGTCCACACTGCTCGCCCGCTCTTGCACAAGGAAATTTACAGTATGGCGTGGTAAGAGATGGCTTCTTGTGCAAGAGCTATGCTCTTTTTTAACAGGTGTAAGTGCTCTTGAGCAGGGGCTTGTGCGCAAGAGGGCAGTGTGGATGCGCGGCAGGGATTTCTTGCGCAAGAAAGCCCTATGACTAAAATGGCCAGCAGCGCTTTCTTGCGCAAGAGAGCATCCACACTGCCATGGATGTTCTTGCACAAAAGCACATCTCGCACATGGCAGTGTGGACGTTTTCTTGCGCAAGAGTTCTTGCACAAGAACCCTTGTACAAGATGTCCTTGCGCAAGAAGCCGCCAGTGTAGACATAGCCTGAGGGTGCATAAACGTGCTTGGTGTACCCTACAGAAGGAAATTCTCAAGTAAGTCTGCAGCATACCCCCCCAAAGTCAGAAATTCTATGACATTGGGGAGGTTTTAAGCAGAAGTCTATAGCGCCATGGTGTCCACCATGCTACCCACTAGCCACATGTGGCTGTTTGGCCAAGTGACTGTGACTAGTTGGCTACATCAGTGATCACTATATTTACATTTTCAGAATAATGTGTCTAGTTCACTATAGCAGTAGCCACTATAGTGGCTACTGCTTCAGAACTGGTTGGACACCATGGCTACAGAGGCAAGGTATTTTTAGCCTAAGAGAGTTTATGTCTACACTCGTGGCTTTTTGTGCAAGAAATATGCAAATGAGGCTAAGTGTGGAGTATCGCTGAGCCTCATTTGCATACCTAATAAGCCGCCATTTTTGCAGAAGAGGCTCTTGCGCCAGAAGGAGCTGTCTACACTGCCCCTTCTTGCACAAGAAAAACCCTCTTGCGCAATGCCGTTATTCCTGAAAATAATCAGCGTAGTGGCATTGCACAAGAGCGTTTTTCTTGTGCAAGAAGGGGCAGTGTAGACAGCTCCTTCTGGCGCAAGAGCCTCTTCTGCAAAAAGGGTGGCTCCTTAGGTATGCAAATGAGGTTCGGCGCGATTCCATGCTTAGCCTCATTTGCATATTTCTCGCACAAGAAGCCGCGAGTGTAGACATAGCCTTACTGGCCCCCACCTTCTGCATTTGAAGTGCCAAAGTGGGGAACAGCCATGACAACCTTAAACAGCAGATGCCAAATAAAAAGATCCCCAAGTGTCTTTTTAACTGTGACTTCATTCAGTCATTCTCTTTTTGGGGGTGGAGGCGCTGATGCATTTACTGTCTTGCTAACCCCATGAGTTCAAAAATCATGAAAGTGATAGTGTCCCCCACATGTCCAGAAGCCCAAAGACCAGAATCCTTCAAAAGACATGAGACTTAGTCCTCACTCTGACAGGCCCATGTCCTCACACTGGGATGCCCACTGCTAACATACACACCCTGCTGCTGGGCTCCTCCATCCCCACCCAAGGTAGCCAGAAGTGAAACCCACCAGCCCCACCCCACTGACTGAAGAAGCACATCAACTCAGGCTGCTCCCTGCCCAGTGTGGGTTGCATCGCTGTGGTGGCAGCCAGTGTGGTTTCCAGGACCGAGCACAGCTCGCTGCTGCTGGGACTGGATGGATGCTGAGGGCCTGCATGCTGCTAGGAGCCATTTGCATGGATGACTCTCTGCCTGCCCTGGCCTGTTTAACTAGCTTTTTCAAAATGGTTTTCAGGCTGGCTTGGGGAAAGTGCTCAGGCTATAGATGTCCTGTAGGTCAGGCGTCTGAGATATCTAGACTAAAATAAACATACATGATTAAGGTTTTGCCTTCACTTTTATTAACAAAGGGAATTTATTGCACTAATAATTTTATACTGATATTTGTCAGTCACAATCTTGTATGGGATAATCTAACACAGGGGCTGGCAACCTTTTCAAACCAAAGAGCTAAACTACATCCAAATTCAGAACACGTGGTCAACAAAGGGCCATATAAGAATGCAGGAGTCAAGGCAGGGGCTTGGGTGTAGCTCAGGGCAGAGGCTGGGGGCCAGCAGAGTTGGGGTAGGGGCTCAGAACAAGGGGTTGGCTGTGAGAGCAGGCTCAGGGAAGGGGATGGGTGTGCAGGTGTCAGGGCAATGGTTTGGGGGGAGCTCATGGCTGGGGGTGGGGGGGTGCAGGAGTGACAGCTGGGAGGTTGGAGGGGCTGAGGGCAGGAGGAGGGGGTGCAGAGTAGAGGGTTGGGTATGTGGTGGGGATTAGTGCAGATGGGGTGTAAGAATCAGGGCAGGGTAGAAGGTTAAGGGCAAGGAGCTCAGGGCAGGGAGTTAGGAGGTCTGGGAGGGCTAACCACAGTACAGAAGATGGTTCTGCTCTGGGGGCACAGGTTCTGGACCACCCTGCCCCAGCAGCTCCTCCAGGGAAGGGGACAGATGGTGATTTCTAGCCTCCCTGCCATCGTCTCAGGTAGGCAGTAGTTTCTGCCTCCCCCCCCCCGCCCTGCCCCCGGCATGTATCCTAGGATAGGGAAATGCTGGGCTGTGGTTCCCTGTCAACTCCTACCCCTGTGTCTCCTGGATTGAGAAATGGCTGCTCTTCTTCCCCCCCCCCCCCAGTGTCTCTTAGAGATGGGGAGGCTGCCAGGCCATAGTTCATAGCCCCCCAAGTTTGTCCTGGGAGCAGGGGGCTGCTTGGCCACGGGTTGCAGCCCCCCCCCGGTATGCCATGGGATGGGTGGGGGGCTGCTTGGCCACGGGTTGCAGCCCCCCCCCCCGGCATGTCTGGGGGGCAGGGGTTCATGGCTCCCCCTTGCATGTTTTGGGAAAGGGCATCTCCCCCAAACTGTACACTTGGAGCTTTTGAAATTGTTTGCAGTCTGCCCATCAAACACTGTGCTTTGGTTGACCCAAGTCAACTGTTTAATGGTCTAGAGAGCATCAGTTGTCACCAAACAAAAGAACCCAGGACAGAGAACCTGATCTCCCATCACACCAGGTTACAGCACACCCTCCAAAAATCCAAGGGCCAAGCCAGACTCAGGAAGGGATTACATTACAAAATAAAATAGCACAGCAGCTCTCTATCTGGGGGGTCTGTGGACCCCAGAGGGCCCACAAGCCTGTTGCAGGGGGTTCTCAAGTCAGGTCTAGGGCCCATGTCCTCTCTCTCGCCCTGTGCCTCTTGCACAGGCCTGCTGACAGGGGAGGCCAGGCACTTTAAAAGGCCCCAAGGGGCTCTGGGTCACTGCTGCCATCATGGCAATTAGGATCCCACTAGGGCAGTTGGTCCCAAAATGTGGTCTGTTACCATCTTGCAGGTGAATCGTTGGCTCAGGTCTGTCCTCCACTGAGTCTTGCTGTTGCTGCATTAGAGAATTGTGCATGCACTACCATTGTGCATGCGCTAAGTCAAGGTAGCACATCCACATTAAGGGACCCTATGTCAGACTAATTTCGCAGCTTCCTTGTAGTGTAGACACTCTATTTTGAAATAACTTGTTTCAAAATACCTCCCAAAATACCGAAAGAATACGGTATTGCAAAATAATTTCCTAGTGTAGACATAGCCTTATAGCAAGCATGGCCAATCCGTTACAGACGACGAGCCAAAATAGTGGTGGAGCGCACAAAGAGCCTAGGGGAAAAAAGTTGTTGACCAAACCAAAAAAACCCTGGCTGCCGGGTTTGGTTGAGCAAAAAAGGGCCCAGACACTGCCCTTTTAAGAGCAGAACAGGCATTGCCCTTTTAACGGTGGCCATTTTGAAGGATGCGCAGGACACTGTGGCTCTTTCACACAGCTGTCCCTTGAGCCGCAAGTGCAGGAGACGCAATTGTGTCTGAAGAGCTGCATGCAGCTCGCAAGCTGCGGGTTGGCCATCCCTGCCTTAGAGCATTGTGCCCGAATTACCGCCAATGGCCACCAAGTATTGTTGCTGCATTGTAGACTTGTGCCTGCACTACTGCAAGTGGCCACCAAGTGTCACAGTTGCTGCATTACAGAATTGTACATGCACTACCAGAAGTGGCCACTGAGTGCCACTGTTGCTTTGTTAGGACATTGCTACACGAGGGCATTATTTCAAAATAACTCCCCTTATTGCAAAAAGGTGAGAGTCCACACAATAAGCATGCTATTTCAAATGTATTTTAAAATAACAGGATTGTTAGTTCAAAATAATAACTTCTGTTTGTGATGAGGAATAACACTTATTTTGAAATAGCTTTAGTGTGGCTGATCAGCTGTTGTTATTTTGAACTACCTACTCCCCAGCATCATTCAAATTAATTACTCCCCAGTGCTTCCTGGAGCTCTAAGTCAAGGTAGCATATCCTAATTAAGGGAGCCGGCCTTGGACTAATTTTGAGGTTGCCTTATAGTGGGGAAACACTATTTTGCAATAATAACTCCCAAAATTACTATTTCAAAATAGTACTGCATCTTATGAAGTGGATCTTTGCCCATGAAAGCTTGTGCTCCAATAAATCTGTTAGGGTATGTGTACACTACAGCGCTATTTCAAATTACCTTAATTTGAAACAGTTAATTCGAATTAAGCTAATTTGAAATAACACATCTATACACAAAAACTATTTCGAAATAGCACGTCCACACTGAGTGGACCCTGAACCGAAGTTAAGGCTGGCTGGAACCAGTGCCGGCAGGGCATCAGGTTAGGACTTAGTGTGTGGGGCTGCTGCCTGAGGCTAACTGAGCTCCATGCTTAAAGGGACCCTACCCCCCCCACCCCGGACAGACAGTTCTCAGGGTTCCCCCCTTGCTTGTCTACCTTGATGAGGGACAGCAAAGCAGTCGTCTTGGAGTGCCCTGAGTGCCTGCACTCGGGACACCACAGCACTCGGCCACATGGAGCCAGAGCTGCCCCTGGGCACGCCGGTGCATCTCATGGGGTCATTGCCATCAGCCCAGCTGCACTTGCTGCAGGCTGCCATCTGGGGGGGGGGGGGGGAGGGTGTCCATCGGGGGGCTGTCAGGATCCAGGAGGCCCTGAGGGAGAGCGTCCACCCCGAGGAGCCCGAGGAGCCTCCCTGGTCCTCCCCACCGGGGGCTCGTGCCCCATTCCTCCCTCACATCCTTCCACTTACCCCCTCCCTAGCCCCCCTTCCTGATGTCAAATAAAAGACACGTATTTTCAAAACTAGAAACTGGGTTTATTGAACAAAACTGGGGGGGGGGGGGCTGTACCTCTGGGGAGACTGGGACAAGGAGGTGGGAGAGGGGAAGAGAGAGGGTGGGAGAGGGGAGGGGGAAACCTGGGAGGAGGAAGCTGGAAGGCAGAAGCAAGAGGAAGAAGGGGGAGGGGAAGCTCAGGGTTTGGGGGGGAGAGGGGGGGCTCGCCGGACCAACTTGACTTTCATGCTAACCTGCTCCTGGGTTCGCATGTGGCCTTTGGTGGCCAGGCTGGCAGCTATCCTGCCATAGACGGCCACGTTCCTCCGTCTAGTGCAGCGATCACGGACGTTGGGGGAATTCCCCCCCCCCCCCCCCAAACCTGAATAAGGTCCATGAGCTCCACCCTGGCACAGACACTGTGGCCAGGGTCTACCCCTTTAATGGCTCCAGGGCTGGGGAAGAGGAGCGTAAGTTTTCCTAGTTGTGCCCAGAGTGGCCACCAGGGCTCCCTGGGAAGGGCTGGAGGCCCCCTATTTCGAATTAAGTGTCTACACAGCACTTAATTCGAAATAGCTATTTCGAATTTGGCGTTACTCCTCGTAGAATGAGGTTTTACCAAATTCGAATTAAGGGCTCCGCTAGTTCGAATTAATTTCGAAATAGCGGTTTGCAGGTATCGACGCTATTAAAGTTAATTCAAAATAACAGCTGTTATTTCGAATTAACGTTGCAGTGTAGACATACCCTTAGTGTATAAGGTGCCATAGGACTTTTCATCGCTTTTGCTTATTTCAAAATAATTTTTTCTTATTTCAAAATAAGTTATTTCTAACTAATTTCCCAGTGTAGACATAGCCTTAGAGAATTGTGCCTGCATTACCACCAGTGGTCACCGTTGCTTCGTTGGAGAATTGTGCCTGCATTACTGTCAGTGGCCACCAAGTGTCACTGTTGCTGCATTACAGAAGTGTGCATTACAAAATTGTGCATTACAAAATTATGCATGCTAATGGCTCAGATATTGCCTTTCTCAGCTCCTTGAGTATTCTAGAATGCATTTCATCAAGCCATGGTGACTTGGAAAAATTACTTAGAAAGGGTAGACATCAATTTGCATGCATTACTCCAAGTGGCCACCAAGTCTCACCAGTGCTGCATTACAGGATTGTGCATGCACTAAAATGAGTTGCTGTTGCTCCATTACATAAGTTTTCCATGCATGAGAGGCCACTGAGTGGCACGGTTGCTGCATTACGTAATTGTGCCTGCATTACCAAGAATGGCCACCAAGTATCTCTGGTGCTCCATTATAGACAGGTGCATGCATTACCTTAAATTTCCAAAAGCTTCAGGGGGTAGCGGAGATAGGCTGTACAGGAGCAGCTTAAAAAAACAACACATAGTCTGGTAGCACTTTAAAGACTAACAAAACATGTAGATGGTATCATGAGCGTTCATGGGCACAGCCCACTTCTTCAGATGACCAGAGTGTTGGATGTCCAGGACCAAAATAAATAGGGGAGAAGAGAGGAAAGGTGGAAGAAGGAAAAAATGGGAGGTGGAGGGGACAAGAAGAGGCAGTGGGTAAAAAAATATCAAGGGGAAAGCCGAGCTAGAATGTAATTGGAAAACCAAATAGTTTCTAAGTACCTAAAGGCTGGATAGTCAAAAGAGGCAGAGTAGAACCATTAATTAGCAAACAACAAATGGTCAGGTAGCACTTAAAGACTGACAAAAATGTGTAGATGGTATCATGAGATTCTACATAGACAAAGAACCATTGTCGCCTTCATTGTTTGGTAGGTTGATAATGACCCAGCCATCCAGTATCTTTATTCAGTCCATGGGTGTGAGAATCGAACTTATGAATGAGTTGTAATTCCAGTCCTTCCCTGTGTATTTGGCTTGTGGAATTGGTTTGTAACAAAACAGCTACTTGAAGATCTTCAATGAATGACCAGGGAGATTAAAGTGTTCTCCGACAGGTTTTTGTATGTTCCCTTTACGGATCTCTGATTTGTGTCCATTAATTCTTTCCCGTAGGGACTGTCCAGTTTGTCCAATATATATTGCAGTGGGGCCTTGATGGCATAGAACAGTAAATGGTAAGGCAGTGAAGTAGCTACTCTATAAAGCAGGGGTGGGGAACCTAAGGCCCTGGGGCTGGATACTGCCCCTGGCTTGCCTGGCTCCGGCAGCTCAGGGCTCTCCTCTCCCCACCAGCATTGGGGAAATCCCATCCTGGCATTTTAGCCCTCTCCCTACTGTGGGGCTGTAGCACACAAAAGCTATTAGCCAGGCCCTCCTGGTGTGCTTTTTTTTTTTCTTTTCTTTTTGCTTCTCATTTGTGTCCACCCCCGACTGATTTTTTTTCTGTGGGTCAGTGGACTCTGACCCCAAAAAGGTTCCCCACCTCTGCTATAAAGCCCCTGT